>CM065815.1:142874857-144088142 GCA_033398695.1 Orobanche coerulescens | reverse complement strand
TAAGTAGCGCACGCTACGAATGGTAAGTAGCGCGCGCTAGTGAGTTGTAGTAGCGCACGCTAATATGTGGTGTAGCGCGCGCTAAGGACAGATCAGGTTGAGTCCAGTGGCTACTGGACCGCACTGGATTAATTCTTAGCGCACGCTATGTGTTGTTTTTAGCGTACGCAATCGATATTATAGCGCACGCTAGATTATGGTTGTAGCGCACGCTATCGAGGTCGAATCGCAGGACAGCGTTTACGGATTCCGATCTGGGCATCACATAATTCGTTAGCGCACGCTAACTATGGGTTGTAACGTACGCTAGTAGTATGGCCGTAGCGCACGCTACAAAAGGTACGTAGCGCGCGCTACCGTGTTCGGACAGTGGGTACTGGACTACCCAAACTACTCTTTAGCGCACGCTACGCACAAGGGCTAGCGCACGCTAACCTGGACTGGCTATAAATTGGACAGTCAGCTTGAGTTCGTCATTTATCACTCTATTATCATTTCTCTCTTCGGTTCTAGGCGATTTGGGCGATTTAGAGAGTATTCTTCAAGGTGTAATCATCAATCATCATCTTCAAGTCTTTGAGTTGGATTAATCATCACTTCATCATCTCCAAAACATCGAATCAAAGGTATTAATTTCTTGGATCTAGAATTTCGGATTTTTGGGTTTTCCTTCCGATTTCTTCGTGTAAGCTTGGATTATCATTGGAATATGTTAGATATGGATTATCTACCTTGGATAAATATATTCCTACGTATTTAATGGTTATTTTCGGAATTGTTTTCAAGAACCCTTGGGGTTGACTTCGGTTAATTGGGGATTTTCCGATTGATGTTGTGGTAATCATGAACTATGGATTCCTAATGGATTATTGATATCATTGAAGTGTTTTGTTAGTTCGAAATACTCATTTTGGTATGGGTTTCGACATATTCGGGATTGGATACTTCCGAAGTTGTGTGGTTGGTTATGTATTCGTTGGAATGCCCTATGAGTTTGATTATCGTTGTTTTGACCTTTGGGTTAGTCGTGTTTTGTTGCTTGATACGTGTATTGAACGATTGTTGGTAATTGTTGTTATTCAAGGTTGTTCGAGCGACCGGTATCTTGGTTAGGACGTTGTTCGTGGACGGACATACTTCGTCGGTATTGTGTAAGTTAAATCTTACTCGGTTAAAAGGATACTCATTCCTTTTGTTGTTGATTGCTCATAATCATAATTCACTTATCATAATATTAATCATTTTGAGACTTGTAATTGTCGAATAATCATTTCATTCACGAGGAACGACGGTTCCAAATCATTTCATTGGGTTATCAATCACGTCACTATTACTTTCATATCGGTGAGTCATCTTGGCCTTGTCTAATTATTATTCATTGATATTCATCATGGTCATTCTCGTTCATGTGACCTTCCAGGTTCATATTGCGTGGCCGGGTGTGGCTGTGTGGAATTTTTAGTCGGGCACACGATGGTCATGTATTGGGTTCACCGATACATTGGACCGTGCACACGGTAACGCTTACCTCCGTGAGACTAATTAGGTACAAGGACGGGTGTGTCCGGTCATTCGTCTTGTACACTTGCACAGAACATTACGGGCGTAATATGATACTCCTCTTCAGCGTAATTCATAATTAAGAATATTTCATAACTTCAGTTAACTCATGATTGTGTAATTTCAACTCTTGAGGATTGTTGTTCAGTAAATCGATTCGTTGGGGGATTTTGTTTTCAGGTCGCGGCAAGGCAAAGGCACGGGAAGAGCATGTTGACGGCGATGAGTCCCAGTGATACTAGTAGGGGGCCCCAGTCATTCCGTTTGTTCAGTAATCTTCAGTCATTTTAGTTATTCCGTCATTTGTATTTTCCGCTGCAAATTCCGTTTGAGATGTTTATTTATTCAGGGTGGTGTATTTTATATTCATATAAAATATACTAGTATTCGGTATTGTCCTGGTGTGTTGTACTTAAACTCCTTATCGGAGTACTTGGTAATATAATGTGGTTCGGCACTACAATTATATTATTAATTCATCATTTTCATTCACCTGGTGAGTCCCAGTCGGAGATTCACGGCACTATAATATCCGCCTAGTTTGGGGTGTTACAACGGGTGGCACATATGCCTTCGGATTATCCGAAAACAGTATCGAGGGTCTAGACATTTGTGATTCCTCAGTCGCTGAATTTTTCTTCTCCTCATCCTCACTTCTCTTTTCGTTCTGCCCGGGCAGCTCACCCAATTCTTACCGACTTCTCAACCCAGTGGCATTGACACTCTCTCTAGGATTTGTTTCGGTCGTACTTGGCAAGGTACCTTCCGGGCGGGCTGTTAATACATTAGAAATCTGGCCTAGTTGGACTTCCAAGTTGCGTATAGAAGCGGAATGGTTTTGCAAGGTCGCTTCCGTACGGGCCATGAACTGACTCGTGTTCGCTGCCAATTTCACCATTGCTTCTTCTAGAGAGATTTTTAGAGCGGGAGAAGGTTGTTGTTGGTGTTGAGCAAACTGAGGCTAGTTCGAGCCTTGTCCGTTCCTCCATGAGAAGTTAGGATGATTTCGCCATCCCGAATTATAAGTCTTGGAGTAAGGATTATTTTGCCGGTTCCCGTTCCCCACAAACTGAGCTTGTTCCATCGAAGGTTGCTCGAAAGGGTTTCCGACTTGGCATTCTGCGCTAGGATGAGATCCATTACACCAATTGCACGATTCAATGGTAACGGGGGAAGGAGCATGTGAAAAGGCTTGAAGTTGCTGCGTCAAGGCGGCGACTTGAGCTGATAATGTAGAGATTGGATCATTATTTGAGATTTCCATTACTCGTTTCGGGTTCACTCGTTCGGACGACCATTGATAAACATTCGCAACCATAGCTTCCAATAAAGAGTGTGCCTCGGCCATAGTTTTTCCCATTAAGGCACCTCCAGCGGCTGCATCAACGAGAGTGCGTGTGGAGGCACTCAATCCGTTGTAAAATGTTTGAATTTGGAGCCAATCCGGCAAGCCGTTGTGTGGGCATCTTCTCAGTAAATCCTTGTATCGCTCCCAAGCCTCGTGAAGCGACTCCATATCAAGTTGCCCAAAGGTAGTGATCTCGTTCCGTAACCTCGCCGTCTTCAATGGTTGGAAGAACTTAGCCAGGAAGGCTTGCGCTAATTCCGCCCATGTAGTGATAGAGCCCGACGGTAAAGAGTTCAACCAAAATTTGGATTTGTCCCTCAAAGAGAAAGGGAAAAGCCGTAGACGAATAACATCATCGGTGACACCGTTGTTCTTGAAGGTGTCACAAATCTCGAGAAAAGACGCAATGTGTGCATTGGGATCATCATTCGGCAATCCACAAAACTGGCTAGCTTGCACCATCTGAATAATCGCAGGCTTGATTTCGATGTTGTTGGCTTGGATTGTCGGACGCCGGATCCCCAAAAAGTTCGCATTGATTTGCGGCATAGCATAATCGCGGAGTGCTAATGCCGGTTGAACTTGCTGAATGGGATTGTCTGCTTCGTGATTTCCCGTGTTATCGGCCATAGTGACTTTTGCTGGTAGCTCTCGTTTCTCCTTCTTGCTTCTCCGAAGAGTGCACTCGAGTTCGTTATTCAAAGGTAGTAGGCCTTCGTTACCGAATTTTCTCATGCACTAACCGGAAACTCCTGAAAGGAAAAACAAATAAATAAAATTACACAAAAATAATAAAAAATGTTCAAAGTAAGACTAGAAATACTGAAATCGATATTAGTAAAAAATCAGTCCCCGACAACGGCGCCAAAAACTTGTTGCGATATTTCGTTTAACGCAAGTGCACGTTATCGTAGACAAGTAATAAAGTGATGAGTGAGTTATCGTTCCCACGAGGACTGAATCACTAAGTACCGATTTATATGTATTCTAATTTTATCTGAACTGCCGAAATTTTAGGAAGCAAATTAATAACTAAAGAAAACCAATAAAAGAACAAACAGTAAAAACGATCGCTCGAAGAAAGAAAATCAAATGATGAATAAGTCTAGGATTGTGAATCCACCTTGGTTTATCCGAATTTACTCTCGATTATCTGAAGTTAATGATTTCCCCAATTTATTGAAGGCGAAGATTGCTAAAATACTCTACCGCCTCTCCCGAGGTCAATAGATTTTTCTAAAGGCGAATAACGCACTCTATCCCTAGGTGAATTAATTCAACAATAGGCAAAAAGCACAAAATCTTCAAAAGGCCACGTAGTTCCTATGAGTATATTCCTATCTCACAAGATAAAACGGTTCTCACCAATAGTTCCTCACCAACTCTCCTCTCCCGATTCGAGCTGCGTAATTAAAACAATCCAATTATAGGCCACACAATTGGAAGCATTAAAAATGATCGGGAAAACTCAACAGGAAAGGGAATTATATAGATAATCAAAAGCAAATTCGTCAAAACTTTGGTTTCATCAAAATCTTAGAACAGGGTTTTAGCCTGACATGCTGAAGAATAAAAGTACAGAAATAATGAAAGGAAGCATCGAAATCAAACGCATATGAAGAACTCGGATTCCTCCGTTCTTCTGGCTTTCGCTCTCTGCTCTTGGTGTCTTCTGCTTCTTCTCTTGATAATAATCGATCCTCCAATGATAATCCTCTAAGATTATAACCTTAAACCCTTATTTATAAATCCCATCAGCCTCCAAAATGCATCCGTATGATTAGGTCGAGAACCGGCTCCAAAACGGCCCAGAAATGCGGCATTCTCTGTCAAAACCGCCCCGTGGGCCGCGGCTCACTTAATCTGCGCCGCGGCTCATGGTACTCAGCGCCTATGCCTGATGCTTATTTTTCCTCCTGGGCCGCGGCTCACTATACTTGTGCCGCAGCTCAGGGTACAGTTCACTCGGGGCTCGCTGGTCACCTGCGTGTGCCGCGGCCAGCTTGCCTTGTGCCGCGGCCCCAGACCAAAATTTGCCGTTTTCGCTTGTTTTCATCGTTTTAAATTTCGGACTTCAATTTCCTGGAAAACATAAAAGAATAGGGCATTAAAAGCTCATTTATGCAGATTTAATTATGAAAAGAATACAAAATAATGATAAATAAGCATATAAAAATACGCCTAACACCTCCCAAGCAAACTGTCCGTAGAGGCAGAGGCAGATAGGATATGATTATACTTGTATTTTTTATGTAATTTTTGTTTTAAGTACTTGTGATTTTTCTGTATTTGTTTTGATCAGTGAAAGCTATGTACTTGTAAACAAATCAGAGAATTATATAACAGTCATTTGAATGACAACCACTAGTTGTCTCAAAACAAGACTGATTTTAGTTTGTGTCTTGCATTTATTTGCAGACCTGTTATTCATTTGAATAATTGCTTAAGTTTTGCCATCATCAAAATTGGGGGAATTTGTTAGAAGTACTTGATTAGATTTTGTAGATGTCATCATTGTACTTGTTTATTCAAATTTATGTTTATTACTTGGAAAAATATAAGGAAGAACCAAATGAGTATCTTCCATAGGCCAAACTGAGTTAAGTCAAATACTTGACAAAATATAAAGAAGAACAAAATGAGTATGATGTGAATCGAGATTTTATGAAGAACCCGGATGAGAACTTGAGCATGTCGACTGGACCAATAAAAAGGTCTCGATCAAAGAAGTTCAAAAATAATTTACCGACATTCGTCATTGATATGTTTAAAAATAACTATGTTATCAAAGACAACAAATTCGTGAGTAGTGTCGAAGTTGTCGAACAATAAGTTTTTCATTTATTTTATCTTGGTGTATTTTAATTTGAATTGTATTTATTGAGTTGTATTTTTATATTTTGAGTTGTATATAATCGAGTCGTGTAATATTAAAGTCGAAGACAATCGAAAAAGACGAATAAACAAACAAGGATGTAAATTCCCGCGCGTAAGACTGACACGCAGCAGTCTCGTATTTTGGCCATAACTTACTCGTCCAAAATTCGATTCATGTGATTCAGGTGTCTATGGAAAGATAAGAAAGAGAGCTACAAATCTTGTTCAGGCCATAGGACCAAATTCGGACTCACTGGAGCTCAAAAATGAGAAAATAGACAGCATCGAATTTATGATGACTTGTTGTCCTTGTTTTCACACCTTAAAATCTTGGTCTTTGATATTTTGTCCCCTAAATATGTGTTGACTGACTTTGTATCAGATTTTAGGATCTTTGAATGTTAATTTTTCTATTTTTTAGGTTTTTTAGTTGTTTCCTTGTTCACACTAGAGTTAGCTGTAAGATTTTGGCTATAAATAGTCTTGAAGTTTCATTGTAAGAAGACACTAAAGATTTTATGAAATGTGAGTGTTTGTATTAACAAACCTTTGTGAGTGCTTTCTTGTTTTGTTGAGTGTGTCTCCAAAACATCCCTTGTGTGATTTATATACTTATCAAGTACAATCTTGTTAGTATTTATATTCCACCCCTTCCGAGTTACTACGGCGTGTCACGTAGAGGTTTGGAAGTATAGCCCCATTTTGCTTATTTTGGAAACATCCTGGAAACGAATTCATCTAGCGGTTTCGGTTACCATAGCGTGTCGTGTGGGGGTCGCATCAGTTGGCTTCGGAGCTCGGTTATTCCAAAACTAAGTGGTATCATCTATTTTCCTTCATTACCATAATCTTCCTATCTTACCATCCTATCATTTCCTTCATCTTCTAAATCTTCCATATTCTTCACAATATATATATATATATAAGTGGTGAAGGTTTTGATTGTTTTTTATAACTCTTCAAGCCGAGGCCAGGGGAAGAACTTGTTCCTTAGCCTTCGGGCGTCTGGAGATTTTAAGCTTACGGATCGAATATCAAATATCAATCCATTCATTTCATTACTAAAAAAAATATAAGTGGTGAAGGTTTTGATTGTTTTTTATAACTCTTCAAGTCGAAGCCAGGGAAAGAACTTGTTCCTTAGCCTTCGGGCGTCTGGTGATTTTAAGCTTGCGGATCGAATATCAAATATCAATCCATTCATTTCATTACTAAAAAAAATATCAAGGAAGAAGAGAAGAACGAATTTTGATCGATCTTATCAAAAAATTATCATACTTTTCGTTCCGTTCCATATTCTAAACTATTCCAAAATCTTTTGCTCCCATCCTTCCATTTTTTTTCTCTTATCGTCATTCGCAATCTTTGGGTGGATCGTGGGATTTGAGTTCTTTCAAGAAGAAATTTGATTTGAATCACATAAAATCACCTTATAAGTTGAGTGGAAAAAGGCAAAAAAAAAATGACGAATTAAGAAAAAAAAAGCCAAGCGAGAGATACACGAGTGTGAGCGGCCGAGCGATATACGTGAGGATCTTGTGAGGAAATTTTCTTGTAAAAAAAAAAGAAAAAAGGGGAAAAAAAGAAAAAAAGGAAAAAAGAAAAAAAAAAGAAAAAAAAGGAAAAAAAAAAGAAAAAAAAGGAAAAAAAAAGTACAAAAAAAAAGAAGAAAAAAAGGAAAAAAATGTTAGGAACTGAAGGGAACAAGCAAAATCTTATCCTTCAAAATATTGTACAACAACTTGCTCAAATAGTCGGAAGACTAGATAAACTAGAGGAAACAATTGCTACTCTCACGAAGGGTAGAGAAGAGGAGCCCGTACGAAGGGGACCGGAACCCATTCGATTTGGAGGCTATGATGATGAAGATTCAATGAATTCCGAGGAGAAAACTTCAAGGTTTGTACATCAAGGAGGACGAGGAGGAAGGAGAGAGTATGAAGGAAGGCGAGGAAGATATGTCCGAGACGAGGAGGATCGGAATATGGGAAACATCAAAATGAAAATCCCATCTTTCGAAGGAAGAAGTGATCCGGACGCATATCTCGATTGGGAAAGGAAGTTGGAGACCATTTACGATTGCCACAACTATTCCGATGAGAAGAAAATGAGGTTAGCAATAATCGAATTTTCAGAATATGCAAGCATTTGGTGGGACCAACTTGTAACGGAGAGAAGGAGGAGTCGGGAGAGACCGGTTAGCGGTTGGGAAGAATTGAAGGTTGTTATGCGGAAAAGATTTATTCCTAATTACTATCTTAAGGAACTATTTTCTCGCTTACAATCTTTAAAACAAGGCTCGAGAAACATTGAAGATTTTCGAAAGGAAATGGAGATGTTGATGATCCAGGCCAATGTTCGGGAATCGAGAGAGGCCACCATGGCGCGGTTTTTACACGGGATGAGAGCCGATATAGCTAAAGAAGTTGACAAACAACACTTTGTTGAATTCGAGGACATGGTATATGCGGCGGTAGAAATCGAGCGGAGCTTACGAAGAGGGAGCAACAACAACTATTCCACGGGATACTCTACTCCTTGGAAACAACAATCTCAAGTAAGTTCAGACAAATTTAAAAATTTCGATAAAAGAGAAGGGAGTGTCTTGAAAGGAAAGTTTGAAGTTGGGAGTACTAGCAAACCAAAATTTGATGGGAAGACTAAACCCATCGAAAGCACCCAAAGGAGAAACCGAGACATCCAATGCTATAAGTGCCAGGGTCGTGGACATATAGCATCCGAATGCACCAAGAAACGGGTGATGGTACTTCGGGATGGGGAGATCGAAACGGAAAGCGAAAAAGAAGAAGAAGAATAGAGAAGAGAGGTGGAGAGTGATGATGAGACGTATGAGTATGCACCCGCACTTGTTGTTCGGAGGGTGTTAAGTTCTTAAGCAAAAGAGGAGGAAGTTAACGAACAAAGAGAAAATCTATTTCACACATATTGTTTTATTAAAAATAAAAATTGTAGTGTGATAATAGATAACGGGAGTTGCACTAATGTCATTAGCGTTATGCTAGTGGAAGAACTCGATCTTCCAACAAGAAGACGCCCTAAACCGTATCGTTTACATTGGCTAAATGATTGTGGGGAAGTTTGAGTTAATAAACAAGTACTTGTGGCTCTCACCATCGGAAGGTATCAAGACGAAATCCTATGTGATGTCGTTCCGATACATGCTTGTCATATCTTGTTGGGAAGACCATGGCATTTTGATCGAGATGCTACTTTGAGCAGAAGGAAAAATCGTTACTCATTCGAGAAGGACGGAAAGAAAATTACCTTAGCTCCCATGACTAAGGCACAAATATAAGAAGATCAATTTCGTCTTGAAAAGGAAGTTGAAGGAAAATCGAGAAAAGAAAAGGAAAAGAAAAATGAAAAAAAATAAAAAAAGCGAGAAAAATGAAAAAAATGAAAAAAAAATGAAAAAAGCGAGAAAAATAAAAAAATGAAAAAAAATGAGAAAAATGAAAAAAATGAAAAAAAGAAAGGAAAAGAAAATTTGAGAAAATGCATGCTTGTAAGTGCAAAGGAACTTGAAGAAGATATCAAGGAAAATGCACCCATGTACTTGATTATTTTCTGAAAAGTTTGCGCTACTACTAACTCCGGGAACCGGATAATTCCGAGTTCCATTGAATCTTTATTACAGGAATTTGTTGGTGTTTTTCCTGAAGAACTACCTGCAGGGTTGCCACCAATCCGAGGGATTGAACATCAAATAGACTTTGTGCCCGGAGCGGTCATTCCAAATAGACCGGCATACCGACACAACCCCGAAGAGACCAATGAAATCCAAAGATAAGTCGAGGAGTTTTTAAGTCTTGGGTATATCCGGGAGAGTCTAAGTTCTTGTGCTGTTCCTGTGATCGTCGTGCCAAAGAAAGATGGAACGTGGAGAATGTGCACCGATTGCCGAGCGGTAAAAAAATATCACGGTTAAGTATCGACACTCTATTCTAAGGTTAGATGATATGTTAGATGAATTACATGGTTCATGTGTTTTCACTAAAATTGACCTAATGAAAGGATATCACCAAATTCGTATGAAAGAAGGAGATGAATGGAAAACGGCTTTCAAAACTAAATACGGATTATACGAATGGCTGGTAATGCCCTTTGGACTAACGAACGCACCAAGTACTTTTATGAGATTAATGAATCATGTTTTACGTACATACATCGGAAAATTCGTTGTTGTATACTTTGATGATATACTCATTTACAGCAAAAATGTTGAAGAATATATTGAACATTTAAGATTAGCTTTAATTACCTTGAGAAGGGAACAATTATATGCTAATCTTAAGAAATGTACTTTTTGCATGAATGAAGTTATTTTTCTTGGATATGTCATTAGTGCTGACGGCATAAAAGTTGATGAAGAAAAGGTTAAGACTATTCGAGAATGGCCTAGACCGACGAACGTGTCCGAGGTAAGAAGTTTTCATGGCCTAACAGAGTTTTATCGACGCCTCGTAAAAGATTTTAGCACAATTGCAGTCCCATTAAATGAACTTGTCAAGAAACATGCTAAGTTTAATTGGTGAAATGAACAAGAAAAGGCATTTAACACTCTGAAAGATAAATTGTGCACCGCGCCTGTCTTAGCATTACCTGATTTTTCTAACACTTTTGAAATTGAGTGTAATGCTTCACGAGTAGGAATAGGAGCAGTATTAATGCAGGGAAAAAGGCCGATAGCCTATTTTAGTGAGAAACTTGGAGGAGCTACATTGAATTACCCGATCTGTGACAAGGAATTGTATGCTTTGGTTCAAGCCCTACGTACGTGGCAACACGACCTATGGCCTAAGGAGTTCGTGATTCATACTGATCATGAATCCTTAAAGCATCTCAAAGGATAGGGTAAATTGAGCAAGAGACATGCCAAGTGGTTAGAAGAAATTGAATCCTTTCCTTACATCATAAAATACAAACAAGATGACAGGAGTAACCTTAATGGCAAGAAAAAGGCGGATATGGTGAAGCAATTACATGCCAAATTTCGTGAACAAATTGAGAAGTGCAACGAACACAATGCAAGAATGAAGAACAAGGGACGCAAACAAGTACTCTTTGAACCAGGTGATTGGGTTTGGGTTCATTTGAGGAAAGAACGATTTCCCATTCAAAGAAAATTGAAGCTAATGCCAAGGGGAGATGGACCGTTCCAGATCTTAGGGCGGATTAACGACAATGCCTATAAAGTAGATCTACTTGGTGAGTATAATGTTTCCACTACTTTCAATGTCGCTGACTTAAGTCTTTTTGAAATTTCTGATTCGAGGACGAATCCTTTTGAGGAACGGGGGAATGATGTGAATTGAGATATTATGAAGAACCCGGATGAGGACTTGAGCATGCCGACTGGACCAATAACAAGGTCTCAATCAAAGAATTTCAAAAATAATTTATCGACACTCGTCATTGATATGTTCAAAAATAACTATGTTATCAAAGACAACAAATTCGTGAGTAATGTCGAAGTTGTCGAACAATAAGTTTTTCGTTTATTTTATCTTGGTGTATTTTAATTTGAATTGTATTTATTGAGTTGTATTTTTATATTTTTAGTTGTATATAATCGAGTCGTGTAATACTAAAGTCGAAAACGATCGGAAAAGAAGAACAAACAAACAAGGATGCAAATTCCCGAGTGTAAGACTGACACGCAGTAGTCTCGTATTTTGGCCATAACTTACTCGTCTGAAATCCGATTCAGGTGATTCAAGTGTCTATGGAAATTTAAGAAAGACATCTACAAATCTTGTTAAGACCATAGGACCAAATTCCGACCCATTAGAGCTCAGAAATAACAAAACAGATAGCATCGGATTTATGATGACTTGTTGTCCTTGTTTTCACACCTTAAAATCTTGGTCTTTGATATTTTGTCCCCTAAACCTGTGTTGACTGACTTTGTATCAGATTTTAGGATCTTTGAATATTGATTTTTCTATTTTGGATGTTTCTTAGTTGTTTCATTGTTCACACTAGAGTTAGGTGTAAGATTTTGGCTATAAATAGCCTTGAAGTTTCATTGTAAGAAGACACCAAAGATTTTATGAAATTTGAGTGTTTGTATTAACAAACCTTTGTGAGTGCTTTCTTGTTTTGTTGAGTGTGTCTCCAAAACATCCCTTGTGTGATTTATACTTATCAAGTACAATCTTGTTAGTATTTATATTCCACCCCTTCCGAGTTGCTACGACGTGTCACGTAGAGGTTTGGAAGTAAAGCCCCATTTTGCTTATTTTGGAAACATCTTGGGAACGAATTCATCTAGCGGTGTCGGTTACCATAGTGTGTCGTGTGGGGGTCGCATCAGAGTATCTTCTATAGGCCATTTAAGTTAGGCTCAAAATCGGCTAAGTACATAGTGCAGATAAGTACATGAGAGGAGTTTCGGTCAGACAAGCAACATCAGAGAAGTTTGACCAAACACTGCAGAAAGCCGAATCACACTTAAGTGAAAATCATAGAAGTTCTGGTCAACAAATTTTATCAGAGAATTTTGACCAGACTGCAGTCAAGAGATCAGACGGAGCCCAAGTCATCTGAAGTTTGATCATCAGATCAGTCAAGTTCATCAGGTTAGAAGACTTCAGGCAAGTCGACAGATCAGAGAAGTCATCATCAGAGAAGTCAACGTCAGAGTAGGTTGACTACACAGATTGACCTAAAGAGATCAGATAAGTTCCGTCTGAGTAATCAGCCAAGTAGGCCTGTCTACGTCAGCATGCGTTGAAAAGTCAAGAATTATGGAAAGTCACACGCAGGCAATAAGGGACAGATTGGAGAGATTCCCGGAAGGATATGATTTAAATAAATCATCCAGACCCACCACTGGAGACTTTAAGCATATTAAAATCAAAAGATTCGGCGCCATCACATGGAAGTCTTCACAATGGTCGTAAATGGATTAAAATAAGGGAATCCAGCATTGCAACGTTCAGAAAGAAAAACAAAGAAGTCTATTCCTCCAACGGATGGATTTGTTACAGATTTGCAACAGCTATGAATAAAAGCCCTAAGGATCGACAAGCCATAAGTACCTGAAGATTTGAAAGAGCAAAGTACGATGCGAACTATACTCTCAAGCAATTAAAGCAATCAAACGATCAAGAGATCTATAGCATCGTGAAGAGCAGTATTCTCAGTTCATATACGAAGAAATCTCTTAGCTGGAGAAGACAAAACACTCTTGTCTTAAAACCTGAGTATGGGGTGCTTCACTGGTTGAAGTTACGCAACTGATAGGCATCCAAGGATTTGGATATCGAGCAGTGCTAGGCAGTCAGAAAGGAGTTACAATGACCGAATTTCCACTGGTTGGAAGTTGTTGTAGCTAAGTTGTAGAATCAATGTAATATTTATCACTGGTTAAAAATTATAGTGGAATCATCTCCAACTGGTTTGGAGAAAGTGGATTAGTAGAGGATTACCCCACCTCTGAGACCACTATAAATTGCCTGCGTACTTTACTGTTTTAGAAGCATACTTAACTGCTGTATTCATACTTAGTGTTTCATTGTTTATATTCCTGTATTCGTCATCAGCTGACTTCCGCACTTATATTGTCTACGGACGACTCTAAGTCATCTGTACCATCAGTTGAAAAACTCCTTAATTCCTACTTAGAAAAAGAGTTTCAATAAGTCTATTCACCACCACCACCCCTTCTAGACTTATTTCTGATGACTTGTGACCTACAACATTAGGATCGGGGGAGTACACTACTCAGATAATCGTTTTCGCAGCATAAGATCGATGATGCTTTGTTCACAAACATCTCACTTGGGCATTACCCCGAACACTTGGTGGGCATAAACACAAGCCAAGATAAACACAAATCTTGATGAGTTTATTTACCAACAACAATTTCTCGCACTAATTCAAGACAAAACGTGCAACATAATCAACTTCAACTGAGGTTCCTAATATATTTTGATCATAATTTCGCTAGAAATCATAAGATATTCAAATTAATCAAATAAATGTTGAAGACTTATGACACATATTTTATGTAACTATCGCAAGTGCACGATATCGTATCAAGTAGTAAGTGGACTTTTTGAGTCCGGTTTATCGATCCCACGAGGAAGTTAGGTTATATATTGCATTATACACTATTTATCTATTTGTTATAGAGATTTAGATGAGTGAAACACACAATTTAAGAGTTTGGTTTGACAATTGCAAGGAAAATGCAATAATAGTACTAAAATTTAAGGAAATGAAAGATTGCACTTAATAATAGATTAATAAAAAGTAAAATGAAATAGTTGAGATTACAAACTTAGTTCATCATTAGTTATAGAAGATGTATAGAAGATAATAAGATTTATTTACTTATTATGTTGTGTAGATTCGATTTTTCTTAAAAAGACGGTTCCTCTTTCGAATGTCAAAACGCCCCTTATATATTGAATCAATCCACTATATTTCTATGTTGATTGACTTCAATACATAGCATTAGGTTTTATGAAAATAACTCAAAGAATCATCTAAGGTCTAGAGGTATATTTCTATCCCCTAGAACAACTTAGAGTGAAGATCATTTGATCTAATCAAACATATTTTCTTTCGAAACATATGAAGACCATAAATATCATCATTTATTGGCCAAATAAATAAAGATTGGTAAAACATTGAAAATCACACACAATAATAAGTAATACATAGTAGATCTTTATACAAACTTAAATAACATGACAAACCTTGTTTATAATCCCAACTAAGGATAACTTAGCCCATGAAGGGTTTATTCAACATATTACAATCTTAAGTGGTCATTATTAGTTGAAAAAGGGAAAGAATTGATACTAACTCCCTTAGTAGATAACTGAGAAAGAAGTGTAGGTCACAAGTCGTCCAGGAACAAGTCTAGAGGGGGGGTGAATAGACTTGTTGAAACTCTTGAACTCTTTTCCACGAAGAGTGAGTTTCTTCAGCTGATAGTTAAACAAATAACTTGGAGTCGTTTGTTCTTGGATAAGTGCGGAAGTCAGCTGATGACGAATATAAATAAACTCAATGAAACACTTAAAAATGTATGCAGCAGTTAGAGTATGATGCAGTAAAACCGTAAATAACACAGGCAATTATAGTGGTCTCAGAGGTGGGGTAATCCTCTACTAATCCACTTTTCTCCAAACCAGTTGGAGATGAATTCACTATAATTTTCAACCAGTGATAAATATTACAGTGATTCACAACACACTACAACAGCTTCCAACCAGTGGAAATCCGTGTCGTTGTAAACATACTTGACTGCCTTGCACCTCTTGATCCTCGATCCTCGGATGCCCTTACAGTATCTTACTTCAACCAGTGAAGTACCCCGTACTCAAGATTATAGACAAGAGTGTTTGTCTTCTCCAACTTTAAGAGCTTCCTTAAGTATGAACTTTTAGATCTGCTCTTTTCACGATGCTATTTGATTGCTTGAGATTGCTTTGTTTGCTTTGATCGCTAGAATGTATGTTCGCACCGGTTGTTGCTCAGTTTCAAATCTCTGGATATATATAGATCACGATCTCTGAGCTTCTTCCTTGTAGCCGTTGCAAATCTGAACAAATCCGTCCGTTGGAGGGAGACTTCATTGTTTAATCTTTTTTGAACGTTGCAAGGCTGGATTCCTATTATTTAATTTTATCTTCCGACCGTTGTGAGGACTTCTGCATGTGAGCGCCGAATCTTTTGAATATAAAAGGTTTAAAAGTCTTCACGGTGGGTCAGGATGATTTAATTAAATCATATCTCTTGCGGGAATCACTCCAATTTGTCTCTTCACGTTGCATGTGAGCTTTCCGTAATATTTGACTTTTCAAAGCATGCTGACGTGGACTTGGAGTACTAGGCTGTAGTTGAGTAGGCTGATGTGCAGCTTACATCTCTGCGCAGTAGGTCCTCTCACTGCTCACCGTTTGTGACTTGTGCGGTCAGTGACTTTCTGAGGTACCTGATCTGGTCAAACTTTTCTGATAAATTTAGTTGACCAGAGCTACTCTGACTGGAGTCGGCTGCTCCTCTCTGATGGACTAGGCTGTACTTTGTACTTAGCCGTTTTTCAGCCTAACTAACTTTGGCCTACAGAAGATACTCATTTGGTTCTTCTTTACATTTTGCCAATTTTTATACTTAACATATTTTGGCCTATGGAAGATACTCATTTGGTTCTTCCTTACATTTTGCCAAGTAATAAACATTTGATTTTAAATTAATGACATCATCAAAATCTAACAAGTATTCCTAACAAATTCCCCCTATTTTGATGATGGCAAAACTAAGTAAGAAATCAAATGACCAAGTCTGCACTTAAGTGCGAGACAAAAACTGAAATCAGTCTAATATTGAGACAACTGGAAATTGTCATTCAACAGACTGTTTATAAACTTTTCTGACTTATCATTGAAATTTTACAAGAATGTTTTAAGTACAGAAAATAAAATTACAAGTAAAAGAAAATAACTAAAAAGTCATCTGCCTCTTCCTCTGCCTCTTCGAGTAGGCTGCTTGGCAGGCTTGAATGGTTTGGCTCTGATGGGTCCTACCTTGACTGGAGCAAGGCCATATTTTCTTTTCACCACTAGTGCTGCGAAATCCTATTCTTGCTGAGATCTGAATCTGTTCTCAAGACACACTAGCTTGATTTCCCTCTGAAGTGCTAGCTCATCAAGTTCACCGTCCATACGGATTGGTGCTTCTTCAGCTCTGAATGAGGGAACCAATTTCCCTCTGAAGTGCTAGCTCATCAAGTTCACCGTCCATACGGATTGGTGCTTCTTCAGCTCTGAATGAGGGAATCATAGGAAAGGCATTTTGCTCCTTAGCGTGCTTCTTCGTAATGTACGCCTTCGGATGGATTTCTTCCATGAAGTTTATGAAAATTTCTTGTGGGGAGAGTTTGTCATCATGGAGTAGTTCCCAGACATAATAGTCTCTGATGAATCTCTTCTTAGCAGCTCCCCACATCTCTAGAGCTTCAAATGGAATGAAATCCTCAACAAACCATAGCTCCAACCCTTCCCATTCTAGAGTAGGTTGAAAGCCGCCTCTAGTCCTTCTTCTCTTCCCTTCAGGCTGGTCAGCCTGGACATCTCGATCTACAGCTTCCTTTCTTTTTAGACTGGAGGGTCCTTCAATCTGAGGGACATCCTGTTTCTTCTTGCTTCTGATTTCTCTTTCTTCCCCCTGAATTCTCTCTTCCCCCTTTTTGCCAGCATCAATAAGGGTAGTCAACTGCTGTTCCATGCGGCTCATCCAATCAGACATGCCAAAAGGCATTCTGTTGTTGGTAGGAGGAGGAGGCTGAGGGATCTCTCTCTGAAGAAGGGTGTCAATCTTGGCATTTATGGTCTGAAGGTCAGGAGTGACCTGAGTTGATAGCAGCTCTCCAATAGTGTCTCTGACAATTTGCTTGATCAGCTCAGTCATGGTAGGAGATAACTGAGCTGATGGAGAGTGCTCTCCTGATCCTTCTGCAAGGGAGCCACTAGACTGCAGGCTCCTGGCTGCAGCAGGTAAGTCAGATTGGGTTTTCTCCGGGGTCCCTGACCTGGAGTCTTCAGCCAGCTCTGCGTCTAGGCTGGTGTACCTGGCAGGTACCACAGACCTATCTGCAGCTTTGTGAGTAGGCTCTGGCTCCGGCTCCTGTTCTGGCTCCTTGGCTCCTTCTCTCTCTCCTTCTTTCCCTTCTTCTTCTCCAGATTTTTCTTTTTCTTCTCCATTTTCTTCTTCTCCAGATTTTTCTTTTTCTTTTTCTGCTCCTCCTTCACCTCCATCATCATCATCATCATCATCATCATTTTTATCATCATCTTTATCCTTCTTTTCTCCTTCATCATCCTCATCATCTTTTTCTTCTTCATCTTTTTCCTGCTCTACTTCTTCTCCTTCTTCTTCATCTCCTTCATCAGCCACTTCTTCTGTCTTCTCAATCTCCTCTGTTTGTTTTTCAACTGGTATATTTTCTTCAGATTTTTTCTCTTCTTCATCCTCTTCAGCCACCAAATCAATAATTTCATTGTCTCCATTAACTTCTTCAATCCTTATCTCATTTTCTACTTCCTCTTCCTCCTCTTCTCCAAAAGTGCCATCAAAAATACTGAGCATTATAGAATGGATAAAGTGGTCCATGTTTGTCTTAAAATGTGACATGAACCATTTATCCTGGAGGATTAAGGCCAAATCTGATTCTTTGCAAAAGTTAATCAGAACATCCTCAGTGGCTTGGGGATATTCCCAACCACTAGTTTCAACAAAGGTTTGAAGATTTGTAAAAGACAGGGTTTTGAGAGATTTCCACTCTTTAAAAATATTCACAAAGGAGTGTTTTTCTGCTTGTGGTTTAACAAGCTGAAGTTGTTCGATGGAGAGATTGAAAGTATTATTTTCTAACAAGTTAAAAGTGTAGTCTGCTTCAGGAATAGAGATAATTAGACCTGCTTCCTCTTCTTCGGATATGTAAGCTGGAGGTGTGATAACAGGTACAATCCGAGTTTCAGTGTCTAGTGCAGGCAGGTCCGGATGGATTGGTGATTGGGTGATGGCCGGCGTGATGCTCGATCGCTCTCTCGCCGAATCGCAGCTTCCTAGGCCTCTTTGGAGAGGGTTCAGGTGATGACTGCAGGTTAGAGGGTCCTTCTGGGGCTGGTCCCCGTCTCTTGAATCTAATAGCAATTGGTGTCTCGTCAGACTCATTCCCGGACTCGACTGCAGTTCCGATCTCAGTTGCAGGTCTATCCGATTCTTCTGATAAATCGTATCTTGGATATGACCTTGAGTCCGGCAAATTCTTCAACAACTGGGCTGCTTTCCCAGTGACTCCAACTTTCTTCTTGTCATGGTCCATGTGACCTAGCCTCTTGTTTGGGTGGAAAGGGTCAATGTTTCCCTTAGCCACTCCGGTTTTCTCCAAAAACCAACTAAGATGCGTTCCGAACGCCAACTTAGTCTTGAACTTATTCTCATCTTCAAGCCACTCGACCTTGTTCACCTCGCGAACAAGTTGCCTGAAAATATAGTCCGCCCAATCGACTTCCTCGTCTTGAATCAACGCACCCAACACCATAAATTTTGAAGATGACAGTTGGTCATAGTCACCGCCATCCCCATCACTATCTTGTTGGTGATGTCTAAAGCAACTCGATAAATCTTTTTCAACTCATTCCTCTTTGCTGTAAACTTTAATTTCTCTGGGATATTTTCGGCTTTGATCGTTTTCCAGGTTTCGGCGGGTGATTGTTTAAGGGCTTCGACCGCCAAACCACGATGTTTCATCCCGAATACAGAACGAATCTTCTCTGAATATATGGTGACTGGAACTCCGCCGACTGAGCTGTTAATCTCGTGTTGGATCAGATAGGCATTGCGATAAAATTCAACGACATCTTCCTTGAACAAATGTTGCGGGTTGATGTCGAGAAACGGGTAAATTCCATTCAGCTTCATCGCCCGGATCAAATCGAGCATATCGAAGTCCTCTAGATTTGCTTCTAATAAACCTTCGAAGTCGACAACCATGGAGAAGATAACCTGGTCCTTCACCGCCTTCATGTTCACTCCTTCAAAAGATGCCATTTCTGCAAAAAGATTTTTAGGATTTTTAGTGTATATTTTTGCTCTGTGAGTTCTAGGGTTTCTGTAAGCGTAAAGAGTAAAGTGAAAGGTTTTATTTCCTTATAAAGAAGATGAAAAGACGTTTGTATTAGTTTATTATATATTTGAACGGTGGTACGCCTTTTGATATTCTTTTGAATTTCAAATTTGAATCGGTGGCCCAATTTAAAATTCGACGGTTGATTCTGATTGGCCATCATAGAGGTTAATTAAATAGGCGTTTGACGCGTGTATTAAGATTGCCACTTGGCTTATAAAAAATGTATTTTTAAATGCCATTTTGTTAGCCAAAATAATATTATAAATGTGGCAGATAATAATAAAAAATTTAGAGATCAGTTTAGAGAACTTAGCTGGTCTGATTTTGTTGACTGTTGACCACTCTGCAACAGGTGAGTTTGACTTCTCGCCTGGTATTCTATACAGCTAAGTTGCTTCGTCTGGCCTTCGTCTTCTCGCCTGCATCAGCTTAGGCTGATTCTGAGGGGGTCCGTCCTTCCTTCAACTTGCTTCAGAACTAGATTCCCAATCTAGTAATCCAAGGTCTCTGCTAAGCTCTAGGAATCTTTCTTCTGGCAAGGGTTTAGTGAAGATGTCAGCTATTTGGTAGTCTGTGCTGACTCTTTCAACTCTAACCCTTTTGTTAAGCACATGGTCTCGAATGAAATGGTGCTTAACGTCAATGTGCTTCGTCCTTGAGTGCAAAACCGGATTGTTGGTTATTGCAATAGCACTATTGTTGTCACACCAAATAGGAACTTCGTTGGCAATAATATTATAGTCCCTTAACTGTTGTCTGATCCATAGAATCTGTGCGCAACAGCTACCTGCAGCTAGGTATTCTGACTCTGTAGTGGAGATAGAGTTAGAAACCTGCTTCTTGCTAAACCAGGATATTAGTCTGGTCCCTAGGAATTGACACGTTCCACTAGTGCTTTTCCTGTTGATTTTGCATCCTGCGAAATCCGCATCTGAGTATCCTGATAGCTCGAAGTTGTCATCCTTGGGATACCATAGTCCAACATTAATTGTAGACTTTAGGTACTTAATTATTCTCTTGGCTGCATCTAGGTGTGATTGCTTCGGCTTGGACTGGAATCTTGCACAAACTCCAACTGCATATGATATGTCCGGCTCTTGCGGTGAGGCGTAAGAGATCCGATGAGTCCTCTCAGAGTGGGTTGAGTCCACCGATATGCCCGCCTGCCTCGCATCCGGTGAGTACTTGTGCTCATTGGAATTCTTGCGGGTTTGGCTGATTCCATTCCATATCTCTTGATAAGATCTCTGGTATACTTTGCTTGGTTGATGAAAATTCCTTTTTCCATCTGCTTAACTTGTAATCCGAGAAAGAAGTTAAGCTTTCCCATCATACTCATCTCAAATTCTCCTTGCATGAGGTTGGAGAATTTCTCGCATAATTCTGGATTGGTTGACCCGAATATGATATCATCCACATAAATTTGAACAATTAATATGTGGCCTTCGTGCTCCACTCTAAATAGGGTCTTGTCCACTTTTCCTTTGCAAAATCCATTTTTCTCAAGAAACACAGACAGTGTTTCATACCATGCTCTCGGTGCTTGCTTGAGTCCATACAGAGCCTTCAACAGCTTATAGACTTTGTCTCCTTTGACAAAACCTGGGGGTTGCTCTACATAGACTTCTTCTTCTAGGATTCCATTCACAAACGCACTTTTTACATCCATCTGGTAGACTTCAAAGTCCTTGAATGCAGCATATGCGAGGAATAGTCTGATGGCTTCTAATCTTGCAACAGGTGCATAAGTTTCATCAAAATCTATTCCCTCACACTGTGCATAACCTTTTGCTACGAGTCTGGCTTTATTCCTAACAACAGCTCCGTCTTCATCACTCTTGTTTTTATACACCCATTTGGTGCCAATAACTTTCTTGTGATCAGGTCTGTCTGTTAGTTCCCAAACTTTGTTTCTCTCCATCTGCTCCAATTCCTCTTGCATAGCATTAATCCATGAATAATTTTCCAAGGCTTGTTCTGTAGTCTTGGGTTCAATTTGCGACATGAAACATGAGAACATCGCCATTCCTGCTGGTAGAGTTGACTGTCTTGTCTTGACTCCATCAGTCAACTTTCCGATAATTTGCTGAATTGGATGATCCTTGAGCCATTTGGGGATCTCGTCCTCTTTTGGGTTTGTTCCCCCTGTTGGATTGCTCTGGTGGTTATCTGCATCATTTGGGTTACAGTGCCAATCGATCGGCCTACCGCCTTGTCATCTGCAGCTTGGTTCTGGATCGCAGATGAGTCTTTGTCGGCTCCGGCCAGGTCTTCTTCCGCAAAGAATCGGATCGGATAGGTTTGGTGATCTGTCGATCTGCGATTGGGTCTTCGCTACCGCAGTTGGGTCATCGGTGATCTGCAGTGAGTCCACCATTCCAGTGTCATGTATAATGACTTCTTCAAGGGTTCTTTGACTTGAGCTTGTTCTCAATTTGCTCAAGTTGTTTCCTGTACTCAACTGTAGATTCATCAAAAACAACATGGGGTGTTTCCTCCACAACTAAGGTTCTTTTATTGAAAACTCTATATGCCTTGCTTCTTTGGGAATATCCCATAAATAGACCATCATCAGTTTTAGCATCAAAGGCATTTAGCTGTGTTTTACCGTTGTTGTGGATGAAACACTTACAACCAAAAACATGAAAGTAAGCAACAGTAGGAGTTCTATTATTCCAAACCTCATAGGGAGTTTTGCCATGTCTCCCTACTATCATACTCCTGTTCTAGGTGTGGCAGGCTGTGTTGACAGCTCCAGCCCAGAACCTTTTGGGTAGGTCCGCTTCTGCAATCATGGACCTTGCTGCTTCCTTCAGAGTTCGGTTCCTTCTTTCAGCAACACCATTCTGCTGGGGCGTCCTGGCTGCAGAGAGCTCATGCTAAATCCCATTCTGATCGCTGAAATCAGTTATCGCCTTGTTGAGAAACTCTCCTCCTCTATCTGATCTGATCTTGATTATGGAGAGGGATTTCTCATTCTGGATCCTTCTCAGCAGCTCAGGTAACTTGGTCAGGGTTTCACTTTTCTTGTATAGAAAAATGATCCAAGTGTACCTTGAATAATCATCTACTATTACAAGTGCATGCTTCCTTCCGCTCAAAGTCCTTGGTTTGATAGGACCAAATAGATCCATGTGGAGTAGATCTATAATCCTTGTTGTGAGCGTTGTGGGCTGAACTGGCTTGAACGATGCTTTGGTCTGCTTTCCCTTCTGACATGCATCACAGAGTGCTTCCTTCTTGAATGCTTCATTTGGAAGTCCTCTGACCAGCTTCTGAGAGCTAATCTTGTTGATGGCTTTGAAGTTCAGGTGACATAGTCTTTTGTGCCACAGCCATCCATTCTCGGCTGATCTTGGATAGAAAACAGGAGTTAGGTGTTCCTGTGTTCCAATCAATCATGTAGACATCTCTTCTTCGGAAACCTTGTAGCTTTATTTCTCCAGATAAGATGTCTATCACCATACACTTCAAGATGGTGAAGACTACTAGATTCTTCTCGTCACAGAACTGGCTGATGCTCAGGAGGTTGTATTTGAGCCCTTTGACATAATGAACTTTGGATATGACAATGTTTCCTCGGTGCAGCTCTCCAAAGCCTTTTGTCTATCCTCTAGAGCTATCTCCAAAGGTTACATCGGGACCTCTTTCTTTGATGTATTTGGTCAGCATCTTCTTGTTCCTGGTCATATGCCTTAAGCATCCAGAGTCTACAAACCATTCTTCACCTCCAAGATTTGAGCTTGAGGAGATGTGGTTGTAGTCCTTCCACCTTTTCTCTTCATCAGCTAAGTTTGCCATCAGGCAATCATACTCCTCGTCTTCATCAGAAAAGAAACCGCCGCTTGATTCGACATGCTCCTGGTCTTCTCCGATGAGAGCTTTTCTTCTGTCTTCCTTTCTGCCCACCTCCTTCTTGGTTTCGTCCTTCTTGAGCTCGGGACAATCCATTTGGATGTGTCCTATTTTGTGTGATTGTAGCATTCAACTTTCCGACTTCCAACCTTACGGTTCCTTCTTGGATTCTCCTTGTAGTTTTTCTTATACTTGGAGTAGTTCTTTCAAATTGCTGAACCTTTGCATTATGAAAGCCATTTATTCCTCAAAATCTAGTGGATTTGGAGGTTTCACATCGATAGGCTCTTAGCAGGGGACTCGGCCGCAAATGCAATTCCCTTCTCTGCAGGCTCGGTTGAGGATGAGCTTGGAAGCTCGAACTCATAAGCCTTTAGATCGGAGAACAGACTCCTGAATCTTTATCTTATTCAGGTCTTTGGACTCTCTCATGGCTACTGCCTTCATGCTCCATTCGGGATTGAGCGATCCGAGGACCTTAAGTGCCATTTCCCTGTTGCCATAGGTTTTGCCCAGGAGTTGATTTCATTGATAATTTGATGAACCTTGTGTCCACTTGGTCTATAGATTCACCATTCTTCATTTTAAAGTTGTCAAACTTTTGGATAGATATTGACAACTTGTTTTCCTTGATCAGCTCCGTTCCTTCACACATTAGAGCTAATGTGTCCCAAATTTCTTTGGCATTCTTACAGTTTTTGATCTTGACCATGGTGGATTTGTCAAGAGTTTGGTATAACACATCTCTCGGCCCTGTTGTCAAGATTGGCGGCTTTCTCTCTTCGGGGTCGACTCAGTTCTCTTTTAGGAATCTTTTCGGGCCTCCCAGTGCGATCTCCTACCGTGTTGTCCTTCTCAAAAATGAATGGACCGTCTTCAATGATGCACCACATGTCGTCATGGATTGAAGATAAGTGTGCCTGCATTCTTATCTTCCAGAGATCATACTCGTCAACTGAAAAGACAGGTAGTCTAGAGTGCATGTGTTCCATTATAAAGTGAGAGTTAAGATGTATATATCTAATATAGATCTGGTTCGAAAAAAATGAACCAAGCTCTCTGATACCACTTTTAGGTCACAAGTCGTCCAGGAACAAGTCTAGAGGGGGGGTGAATAGACTTGTTGAAACTCTTGAACTCTTTTCCACGAAGAGTGAGTTTCTTCAGCTGATAGTTAAACAAATGACTTGGAGTCGTTTGTTCTTGGATAAGTGCGGAAGTCAGCTGATGACGAATATAAATAAACTCAATGAAACACTTAACAATGTATGCAGCAGTTAGAGTATGATGCAGTAAAACCGTAAATAACACAGGCAATTATAGTGGTCTCAGAGGTGGGGTAATCCTCTACTAATCCACTTTTCTCCAAACCAGTTGGAGATGAATTCACTATAATTTTCAACCAGTGATAAATATTACAGTGATTCACAACACACTACAACAGCTTCCAACCAGTGGAAATCCGTGCCGTTGTACACATACTTGACTGCCTTGCACCTCTTGATCCTCGATCCTCGGATGCCCTTACAGTCTCTTACTTCAACCAGTGAAGTACCCCGTACTCAAGATTATAGACAAGAGTGTTTGTCTTCTCCAACTTTAAGAGCTTCCTTAAGTATGAACTTTTAGATCTGCTCTTTTCACGATGCTATTTGATTGCTTGAGATTGCTTTGTTTGCTTTGATCGCTAGAATGTATGTTCGCACCGGTTGTTGCTCAGTTTCAAATCTCTGGATATATATAGATCACGATCTCTGAGCTTCTTCCTTGTAGCCGTTGCAAATCTGAACAAATCCGTCCGTTGGAGGGAGACTTCATTGTTTAATCTTTTCTGAACGTTGCAAGGCTGGATTCCCATTATTTAATTTTATCTTCCGACCGTTGTGAGGACTTCTACATGTGAGCGCCGAATCTTTTGAATATAAAAGGTTTAAAAGTCTTCACGGTGGGTCAGGATGATTTAATTAAATCATATCTCTTGCGGGAATCACTCCAATTTGTCTCTTCACGTTGCATGTGAGCTTTCCGTAATATTTGACTTTTCAAAGCATGCTGACGTGGACTTGGAGTACTAGGCTGTAGTTGAGTAGGCTGATGTGCAGCTTACATCTATGCAGGTAGGTCCTCTCGGCTGTTCATTGTTTGTGACTTGTCTGGTCAGGTGACTTTCCTGAGGTACCTCGGCTGCAGTCTGGTCAAACTTTTCTGATAAATTTAGTTGACCAGAGCTACTCTGACTGGAGTCGGCTGCTCCTCTCTGATGGACTAGGCTGTACTTTGTACTTAGCCGTTTTTCAGCCTAACTAACTTTGACCTACAGAAGATACTCATTTGGTTCTTCTTTATATTTTGCCAAGTTTTATACTTAACATATTTTGGCCTATGGAAGATACTCATTTGGTTCTTCCTTACATTTTGCCAAGTAATAAACATTTGATTTTAAATTAATGACATCATCAAAATCTAACAAGTATTCCTAACAAGAAGCAATAAACTCCACCAGCAACATAAGATAAGCCACTATTACATACACTCTCTCAAGAACACAAGTGTGTTCTTTACACAAAGAAAAAGTATTACAAAGTGAGAAAATAATAAGATGAATGATTCTAAATGATGGATCTAAGGGGTCTATTTATACACCTAAAGTCATCTAATAGCTCCAAAACTCCAGCATTATTACATTAGATCGGATCAAGGCCAGTCATCCCCTCAATAATAGACCAAAAGTAAAAAAGATTAAAAAATGATCAAAAATCTGTCAAGAGTTACGGTCGTAACTTTCAGATGTTACGTCCGTAACATGGATTCGGGTTTTGCACATTAGTTGTTGTGTGAGTTACACCCGTAACTTTATGATGTTATGCCCGTAAGGAGTTTCAGACTTTATTTTTAGCCCAGAATTTCTTAGACTTTGCGTTTTCGCCCCAAATCTTCTTCGGATGATAACTTTTGATATATAACTCTGATTTTGAATGCGGAAAGACTGCCGAACTCGTCTCGGAAAGCCCTACAACATGATTACATAAAAATTCAATAAAATATTTTTTATAAACATGTTATTTCTTGAGTAAATCAGTCATTTAATCCGATTAAGACTAAATTTACATCTTCATCCTATAAAAATAAAATTATAAAAAACTAATTAATTTAAAACAAAAACGAGTAGACTACCTTATAATTATGGGTGAAATATATCAATAACTAATCACGGATAAGTGTATAAAACTGACACTTATCAACTTACCCAATTCTCAATCCTTGAAATAACTTCAGAAAATATAACTTAAAAATTATGGATTACCTGAACTTGGTAGTTGAGAATCAAAGATGAAAGATGGGAAGAAGAACCGATTTGAAAGCGGAACCTGCGTCTCGGAAGAAGAGATTCAAAAGTGGTACATGTGTCTCGACCGAATGATATCCTACACGGTGCGTTGGTTTAAAAACTTCGGCAGGGGCCGCGGCGCGAAGTAAGTGTGCCGTGGCTCGCGGTACAGAAAGAATGGCGCTCGGGTTGAGTCTATGCGTACCGCGGCCCATAATTCACGTGCCGCGGCCCTAGCTGGGAGATAGCCCTGGAACAATTTCTGCGACTAAATTTTCAATTGTATCCCAAAAAAAAAGTGAGAACAACATAATATTTCGAAAATACCGGAAAACTAGACTACTATTATGGAACAAAAATATAAAAAGAACAAAAAATAAATAAAAACTACTACTACTACTCAGGCCCAAGAAGCGCTAAGTTTATCGTCTTCAGTCGGACCCTACTAGAATTTAATTAGCGTCGGATAGGGTGATTGTTGACTTTTGCGCATCCATCGGATCACCATTGTATATTTTCAAACGCTGGCCATTGACCTTGATTTTGCGATTCTCGCATTCTACTTCCACTGTGCTGTGAGGAAATACTTGAACCACAGTGAAAGGTCCCGACCATCGTGACCGTAATTTTCCGAGAAACAACCGCAAGCGAGAATTGAATAGTAAAACCTTTTGACCTAGAACGAACTCTCAATGTATAATGTGCTTATCATGCCACTCCTTCGTACGTTCCTTATAGAGTTTAGCATTATCGTATGCACCATGACGTATCTCCTCCAACTCATTCCGCTAGAAGCAGCGCTTTTCACCAGCTGGTTTAAGATCGAAATTGAGTTTCTTGATCACCCAATATGCACGATGCTCTATCTCTACCGTCAAATGACATCCATTCCCATAAACCAACCTATATGGTGACATGCCAATAGGTGTCTTATACGCTGTACGGTATGCCCAAAGTGCATCATCAAGTTTAAGGGACTAATCATTTCGAGATGAGTTGACTGTTTTCTCTAGGATCCACTTGAGTTCTCGATTGGATATTTCGACTTGACCACTCGTTTGGGGATGGTAGGCCGTGGCAACACAGTGAGTGACTTCGTATTTCTTTAAGACCGCATCGAGGAACTTGTTATAACAATATGAACCACCGTCACTGATAATTGCACGTGGAGTCCCGAAACGCGTGAAAATGTATTTTTTTAATGAACTTGATCACGATGTTAGATCCATTAGTTGGTAGTGCTACCACTTCGACCCACTTAGATACGTAAACCACTGTTACCAGAATATAAAGGTTCTTATGTGACGGAGGAAATGGGCCCATAAAGTCAATTCCCCAAACATCGAATAATTCAACCTCAAGAATAGTGTTCAACGGTATTTCATGTCGTCTGGAGATGTTTCCCATACGTTGAAAGCGGTCACATGTGGACACAAAGGCGTGATCATCCTTGAATAACGATGGCTAGTAAAAACCCGACTGCAATAATTTTGCCGCTGTCCTAACACCACTAAAATGTCCGCCGCGGGGCAATGCATGGCAATGACTCACACACTGTGAATTTCCTCGTCTGGAATGCATCTACAATGAGCTGGTCGGGACACATTTTAAAGAGAAAAGGGTCGTCCCATAAGTAGTATTTTGCGTCTGAAATCAACTTCTTCTTTTGATGACGAGAGAAGTCATTAGGAATTATGTTGCTTGCAAGATAGTGCACTAGATCAGCGTACCACGGGGCATTTTCAGATTTCAAGGTGAAAAGCTGCTCGTCAGGGAACGTTTCGGTAATAGGCGAATGATCAAAAACTGTCTCCTTCGACGGTTCCAAATGCGAAAGATGATCAGCAATAACATTTTTAGTCCCCTTACTTGTCTCGTATCTCCAAATCAAATTCTTGCAGAAGTAGTACCCATCGGATCAACCTCGGCTTCGCATCTTTCTTTTCCAACAAATATTTGATAGCAGAGTGATTGGTCCATACGACTACCTTTGTCCCTATGAGATAGGCTCGGAATTTATCGAAAGCGAATACTACTGCCAATAGCTCTTTTTCAGTTGTAGCATAATTCATATGCGTTTCGTTCAATATTCGACTCGCATAGTAAATAGCATAAAATATTTTACCTCTTCGCTGGCCCAATACTGCTCCCACCGCAAAGTCGCAGGCATCACACATAAATTTAAAAGGCAAAGACCAGTCAGGTGCGACAATCACAGGGGTTGTACTTAAGGCAGATTTCAAAGAAAAACTGTGACGGCAGGCCTCATCAAATTTAAACGGCACATCCTTATTCAGTAAATTACATAGCGACTTCGTGATGCTAGAAAATTTTTAATGAAACGCATGTAGAACCCGGCGTGGCCCAAAAAACTGCGCACTCCCTTAATGGATGTAGGTGGAGGAAGTTTTTCAATGACCTATATCTTTGCGCGGTCTACCTCAATGCCATGGGTGGAAACACGATGGCCTAGAACAATTCCCTCTTGGACCATGAAATGACACTTCTCCCAATTCAGTACCAAGTTCGTGTCCTCACATATTTTCAACATTAATGTCAAATTATGCAAACAACAATCAAATAAATCACCGAATACATAGAAATCATCCATGAAAATTTCAATACAATTTTCGACCATATCAGAAAAATAGCCATCATGCACCATTGAAAAGTAGCCGACGCATTACACAGACCAAATGGCATACGCCTATGAGCAAAAGTACCGTAAGGACAAGTAAACGTAGTCTTTTCCTGATTTTCTGGTGCAATATAAATTTGATTAAAGCCAGAATAACCATCTAGAAAACAGTAATAAGCATGACCAACTAACTTATCTAACATTTGATCGATAAAAGGGAGGGGGGAATGATCTTTCCTGATGGCTTTATTTAATTTTCTATAATCATTACAGACACGCCAACTAGTGACAGGCCTAGTGGGAATCAATTCGTATTTCTCATTTTGTAATACAGTTATCCCACCTTTTTTCGGACACGACTTGCACAGGACTTACCCAAGGACTATCAGGAATGGGATAGATAATACCTGCATCAAGAAGCTTTAAGATTTCAACCCTTACCACCTCTTTCATTGGTGGGTTCAGCCGGCATTGGGGCTCTACCGAGGGTTTGTAGTCGTCCTCCATCAAAATTTTATGCATGCTAATGGAAGGGCTTATCCCCTTTATGTTAGAAATAGACCAACCCAGTGCAGCCTTGTGTTCCCTTAAGACTCTCAAAATTTTGTCCTTCTGTCCGTTTGATAAAGCAGTCGATAATATAACAGATAATGTGCTATTTTGTTCTAGAAATGCACACTTAAATAGTTCGGTAATTGCTTAAGCTCCAGAATGGGGGGTTTCTCCACGGACGGAACACTATGTGGTGGTATGACCCCAAGCTCCTCAAACGGCCTATGAATGAACATTGGAGGGTAAGCGTCCAAATGCCGCATATAATGCACTTGCTCATGGGTCAGTGTCGTAGATATGTCTGCCAAAAGAGATTCTAGTGGGTCGTTTAGCTGATTCTCATCAAACCATTCATTTGCACACATCTGGGCTTCGTCAATTTGAAAACATGTATCGCCGCCGTGAGGGTGCTTCATAGCATGAAAGACATCGATCGTAACTTGCTCTTCTTGAACCTACAAAATCAGTTGCCCTTTTTCAACATCAACGGGAGTTCTGCCAGTCGCGAATGTTCCTACCCAAAATATTATCCGGAGATAGATATTGCTGGAATGAATGAATAGCAAACAAAGTGCGAGAGCACTTCCGTACAGAAAGTAAATAACACAAGGTGTGCCGGGGTTGTTAGTCCCGGGCTTGAATGCTCTCACGAGATGTTATTAATACGAATATTTGGGGATACAAGTATTAATGTTAGAATACTATTACAATGAGTGTAACGATTCTAGTTATCTTAGCTAGTGAGCGTGTAGATTGCCGGAAGAACCAGATGTGATGCTCTGTGAGTTCTTGTAACAACGTTGATGAGCCGTGACGACGGTGAGAGATCGACAGTCTCTCACGACGTGTATAAGCTGTATGTTTGAGCTTCGGGGTTTGTGAATCTGAACTGTGGAGACTTCTTGCCTCTGCCGACCGTCTTCTGGTTGAGAGGTACTGAGAGAGAAGTCCTGAAGTAGATTCTGATGAGGAAGCCAGGAGCCTGAGAATATGTATATCTGTAGGTATTTTCGTGAATGAAATTGGAACAGGTTCTGAACAGAATGAGGAACTGAGAGTTCTTTCTGAGCAGTCTCGGGAACAAGAAAAATGTGAACCTTTTTCCAGTTGCTGGATGTTCTCTATTTATAAGACTGGGACACGCTGGGCGATCGCCTCTGCTGTATTATAATAAGTGGGCGATCGTCTTTTGGTACATGGGCTGGTCCCCTTAAAGTCCGCAGGAGTTGCTGGCAGCCAGCTGTGCGGTCCAATGAGAAGTCTGCATGCGTCCGAGTCGCTGTCACAGGCGGTCCCACCTTGTACCTTTCGGCGGGCTTGTCGGTAGGTGAAAAGGTGGTGACAGGCTGTGGTCAATGATCCATGAAACACGGCGCCTGTCGCGGATCTGCACATGGGCGTTGCTTTGAGGTCCAGTCTTCGTGGCCTTTGACGGACGATGGTTTCTGTTCGGGGCATAGGACGGTCGTCCTTAGCCGGGCACCAGAGTCGATCGCTAGGTGCCAAAGGGCGATCTCCTTGGGAGTCGATCGCTAGATACCCGAAGGTGGTCTGGTGTCTTCGCTTTAGGCGAGTTCGCCTTAGCTTGATTGGTTGTGGACTCGGTCGCTCGGCCTTGTAGTCGATCGCCTGTAGAGGTGAATAAATCTTGACACAACAATTGCCCCCCAGCTCGCTCCGACATTGGAAACGTGGGGCGAGGTGATTCTGCTGGCGATCGCTGAATTTTGACGAGTGACTCTGCATTTTACTGAACTGGCGATCGTCTTTGAGCTGATTGATTCTGAATTTGGACGACCTGATAGGTCGCTGAAAAGAGCGGAAAATGGCAGCGGATGCGGAAAAGTTTCTGGGGCACGTGTCAGGTTCCTGTTGGGGGAGGCTGACGGTTATTTATGACTCCTCGTCTGACGCGTCCTTGAAAAGACGCGTACGCGGGTTTCAAGGGGGTCAATAAATGCGATGGTTGCACTTCAACCCCTGAGACTCTCCTTAATTGCATATGAGTCCTTGCCATCTCCTATAAAAGGGCGCAAGGTTGCAGCGTTGACACCCTTACGCGTTTTTATCGGAGAAAGAAGGATAATACCGCTGAAGATTTTTTCTGAGAGATCCGACTGCCGATCGTCGATCGATTCCATCCTTGGGTAAGAAAAACTCATTTTCTCCTCTTTTCTGCGAGAATGACTGGAACATCTTCTTCACACGGAGTGGGCACCAGCTCCGACGCCGGGGCATCGACTACCCGGGGAGGATCCTCTGCTGACTTCCATCTGGAGACTGCCGCTAAGGCTATTCGGGCCGGAATTGACCCTGCAGAAATCGAGGCTTTGTTTAATGAAGCCGACGTCGCTAAGGAGGCGGCCGTTGAACACAGACGCTCGCAGACGGAGAGAGATCTGGCGGTGAGGGCCTATTGGGAGCGGCATAGTGCCTTTGGCCAGGCCTATGTGGCCTTTGCTGAGATTATGGAGAGGTTGGCCGGTCCGTCTCCAAGATTCGATTTCCAGGAGTATTCGATCGCTCACCCTTACCAGCTTGCTAAACGATCGCAGTTTCGGGCTGCGCAGCGATCTCTGTGGTCTCTTGGCCAAATCAGGAGTTCGGCGACCAGGAAAGACCTGACCGTCTGGAGGATGAGGTACCATGTTCCTTCAGATGTGGATCTATTTGCGCCGGCGGAGAATGAGCGAGCCGACCAACCCCCGATGGGTATGGTTGCCGTGAACGAGGCGATTATGGAGGTCGGGCTGCGTTTCCATCTATCTTTTGCTGTCTCCCACCTGCTGGCTGCTTGGAACGTGACGCCACTCCAGTTGACGCCGAATGCTTGGCTCCAGATAATTTGCACTCTCACCTTGTTCGGCGGTCATCGCCTGTATCGCCTTCCTTCGCCGTCGGAGATGAACCACCTGTTCAAACTGACGGCTCAAAAAGGGTCGGTCGGAGGCTATCATATTCAAGGCCGATCCGGTCGGGTGATCCTTGGAGTCCCGAACAAGGTGCGGGGCGACCCGGCGAAGTGGTTCTGGGTCGCCGGTGCGTGGAGGGCTTCTGCGAGCAACAATCCTACGGGCGAGATGGAGATCACCACTAGCTTTCGGGAGAGGAATCTCGGTAAGGGTTCAGACTCTCTCTTTGTTCGGATATATTCTGAACTGATCTAATTTGATTTCGTTATTGCAGGTTTCCATATTCTGGCGATCGAGGAGCTGCCTTTTGATTTCCTGGTTGTCTGGGAGCGGATACGGAGCTTGTCGGACGACGACTTAGACGCTAGCAAGATCAACAAGGAGAGTCGTTAGTTGTCGGCTCGACTATTCTGTTTCCCGAGACATCTCTCGGTATCAGGTATGGGTTTCTGCGACCTTTAATTTCTTTGGCGGTCGTCTTGCTTGAGGAAAATGTCTAACTGTCGTTCGACTGTCTTTATTGTAGAGGTTCGCTTTCCTCGCTTTTTGGAGCCCCCACCGGAGATAGCCATGTCGAATCCTGGAGTTTTAGGCCGTCTCCGCCACAAGAAGTCATCTCAGGCTCCTCCTGTTGCGTTGCCTATCAATCTGGAGGTGGAGCCTCGCGTGGAGCCGATTGTGGCTGAGGAGGAAGTTCCTGAGGAGGGGCTTCGAACGAACCGCAAACGGCAGAGGTCGGGAGAAACTTCTATTTCTGCCCCTGCCAGCGAGGTGTCGATCGCCGCGCCTCTGATCACCGTTCTTCCTCCGGAGAATGAGCCTACTCCCTCCGCGACTTTCTTACGGGAGATGGCGATAGCCGATGTTGAGACCCCTCGAGGGAAACCGTACTTCGGTCGCGACCCCGAGAGGGCTGAGAGGTAGACATTGCTTGTTGAGTTGAAACTTGTCATTCGCGTAGGAGATGTGCTAACTCCTGTTGTTTTGATGCAGGGTCCGTAGAACTGACCCAACTTGACCGCCGATGGTGGTGGATTTCTTAGCAAGCCGATCTCCTCGCCAGGACTGTGATATCCCTTTATACGTCAGCCGGGCCATTTCTGCTCTGCCGAAAGCCTGGACGACGGACTTAGATGCGATCGCTCGTCAGCGATCTGGGAGTTCGATGCGTGTGCCGCCGCTTTCGCTCTCTCTGCCGCGACAATGGCCGCCAGCCGTGCAGAGTTTGAGGCGTCCTTCTACCACTCGCCTGCAGGCGGATCTCGAGGCGGATCGGAAAGAGAACGTCGAGTTCGCTGACAGGATCATGGCGATAGAGAAGGACTTTCTGGATGCGGCTAAGCAGGCGAGCCAGGAACTTGAGCTGGCGAGAAAGGATGCCGAGCTATCCCGGGTGACGGTCGATCGATTTCGGGACCGGATGATAAATTAACTTATGACAAATAAATTAATATATACTATCTCCATTTCATATTAATTGATTTTTTATTTTTTTTTCAAGTTGAACTTTGACTTTAATATATCTTTCAAAATATAGCGATAAAAATTGTTAAAATGTCTTTTCATAACGATATGTTTCAATATCGATCTAGCGATATAAGTTTTATAAATTTTTATGATTATTTTTTATAAAATAATTTAGAGTTAAAATTCAATCCCAAAAAATTAAAACATCAATTAATATGAAACGGAGGTAGCAAGTCAATTTACAATTTAAGATCGATAGTTTTAAATAAGCTATTTTAACTCATTTTTAATAAATAACATACACTCGACTCCTACGTCGATTTTTTTGGTGTATTTATCTATATATAAAAAAATTGAGTTACATGTATTAATTTGAGCATTAATGGCATTAGCTAAGAAACTCTATTATGCAAATTAGTGAAGCTTATTATTCGTTAATCTAGAGCTTCATTTGAAAGCTTTTAATAGCTTTTATATTGAATGTTGAGTCATTAAGTACACGGGATTATATAAAAAGTGTTTATTCATCCGTCCGAGTAATTGCAGGTATACAAAGAGTCATGGAGTTACAACATTCATGTATGATTAATCGGAGGTATACAAACAACAATTGATTCAAACAAATGAACAGTCTCTATCTTTTTGAATCAACCCTAAGAAGTCTACACCGATCCAAAAAAAAAAGAAACAGTTTCAATCTACTTCTTTTGACTATCACTGATTCAAAAAATACACACACAAATCATATGACTAGCACCGATTCAATTTATGCCAGTGGGTGATTTCTATCGCAGCTATTGATTTTTTAGTCACATAGTCCAGCTATTTTGTTTAGATTCATTGATAGTAGAATATGCTTTGATTAATTTCAATTAACTTTTATAGCAAAACCCTAGAAAAAAAATATTGGGGAAAAATTAATTGCATGAATTTTGTGTGTTATGCAGATTGAATTGTTTAGGTCGATAATTTATCAAGGATGTAACTCTTTTCAAAGATACCCAAGGGACTGGACCTGTATCTAATATGCTCAAGTATGATTGTTATATATACTGACATAATTTCATTATTATTTTTAATTTGTTTCATATGTAATTGACAGCTGAAGGCACGCCATTGCTGAAAGAGGCAAAGGATGAAGCAGTAACAAGAAGGTATGTACATTGTAACTGAGAATATTTAAAAGCATACCAGTGGCTTTTTGTCATTTGGTCAATGTATTCAAATTATGGTTTGGGTTATTTTAATTCTTTTGAACGTGTTGGTCAGCAAAAGGTTCCTGTTTCCCGACATGCCAATAACAGATGCAGCTGGTCAGCTCCTCGAGGTAAGTGTACTGATGATAACCATATCCTATGTTTCTTAGGATATGGTTGATCTTATTTGTTTACTTCTATATTTTTGGGGAACATGCAGAACCGCCTTTGGAATATATGAATTTAGGGGAGTGTGATCAGGTATGTCGCGCGTTGTGGCACCCTATTTTGGTATGAAGAGAGGCTAACAACTTATCTCTTTTAAAGTTATATAGTTGTGTAGCTTGAAGGGGCTCATTTTACATAGAGTACTAGGGCTCATGGTTGCAACATCACCATGTGCTTTGGCCGTCGCTCCATTGGCTTATGCTGCTGCAATCACTGTCTGTGCAAAAAAGGTACTCATAGTTCTAATATGAGACCCAATAATGTGGTTTTCCATTCAACATTACATTAACTGTTATGTTTGCATGCTCTTAAATGCTCCATCCGATTTGGTTGTGAATTACTCTTAAAAAATCCTTAATGCTTGCAATTAGAAAACATGGATACGTCCAGAATTTTGGTGGCATGGTTATGTCTAATGCATGTTGAAACTGCAGCTCCACATGCGAGGTGAATTTTATGCCTGATATTGTGTTTGTTTTTGTAAATTTTGGTTTATAATTTTATATTAGTCACTCACTGATTGGTTTAATTTGATTTGTGAAAGGTTGATGAAGCTGTATATGGAATCCGTCGGCAAACGAGAAGGAGATTCGAAGTCAAGGTTTAAAGAAGAAATTGTTGAAAGAAGGTAATCCTGAATGTGGTGATGAATAACAAAGGTATGCAACAGATATACTAATTTCTTTATTTAATTTCTATATTTTATAGGTCTCATAATTTCATTTTTGAATTTTGGTAACAGGTAGAAATTTCGGATTTTATTAAATAACCTCACGAGTTCTAAAATCTATATATATATATATATATAAAACTAAATACAAAATAAATATTACCTCTTCAAAATAAATATTACCTCTTCAATTGAGTTTCATGTGTTAATATGAGCATTAATGGCATTAGCTAAGAAACTCTATTATGCAAGTTAGTGAAGCTTATTATTCGTTAATCTAGAGCTTCATTTGAAAGCTTTTAATAGCTTTTAACATGTTATAAATGTGAGCATTAATGTTATAAACTCAATTGATCCCAAACTCAATCATGTGAACCCTGTACATGCTCACTATAGAGTTTTTAATCACCTCATTAATGGTATAAACTCAATTGATCCCAAACTCAATCATGCACTCATGTAAAACGTCTATTATTAAATAGATAGTCATGATTTGTAAGTGTGATAAAGTGTATTATTCTTATAAACTCAATAATGTAGAATCAAGCTTCTACTATATGTACGCACAAATCATTCGACAATTTCTCACCAACACCCTTTCAGGTTTTTATGCCACATAAAGAGCTTCTTTCATCTCCTCACCATTAAATGTGTCAAGTCATCTACCATGTCCATTGGATCCTATAAACAACACATTTGCATGATATTCATCAACCACACTTTCAACCAATATTATTACTCAGTAATATCTGCACGCCAAATCATCCTAAGACTATGTCAAAACAGCAACAGGGTCGTGCCTGAAGATGAGGATGATATTGATGAAGAAGAGGTAATATTTATTTTGATGCAAACATTGAGAATGTTGATTGATATATATACGGTGTAACATGTTTTAACCATTGTGAATTTGTTGATGGCAGGCTGAAGAACTTCGGAATCAAATGGAGCAAGATTATGACATTGGGTGAGTCATGTAATATGATTTTTAATTGTGCTGACATCTGAAGTCTCTTAACCTGACATGTTTGTTTTACCATTAATGTAGGTCAAGCATACGATGATGAAGATGAAGAGGAAGGCAAGAGCAAGAGAAAAACAAAGGTAGAATTTCATTTCTTTTTCATTGCTTTGGTGCAAGGTTTACATTCTAGGATATATACTAATACATTGTTTTATAATCTGTTTCATGTATTCTTAGAGCCTTCTGCACGAAAGGTAAGAATATGAACATTTCTATAGGTGCTAATTTTGACCCAGTTTACTAAAATAGGCTGATTTGAGTTATATTAAGGGTTAAGTAAGCTAAATGTTTCAAACATCTGAAAGTCACTCGAAGGGTATTTTAGATTAATAAAGTTTCTCGAAGAGTATTCAAATGCTTTAAAAACCATAATATAAATCACATCTTAGATTAATGTGTAGTGTATATTTAAGTTTCTGTAACCATATTTGGCAACATTATCTATTCAAAACCCATTTGACTGGCTGATTGACCCATCCATTATGTCACCTATGTTTTTTTTCTGCAATCTTTGAATTTAGTATAAGATTGTTGTACAAGTTAGTCACTATGTCTGAACTGCAGAAGGGTGGCGTCCCAGCCAATGGCCAGTGAGAAGAGTGACCTCTCGAATGCAAACAACAGTAGCCTTGGAGGCTGCAAAAGGCATGGTCTACAGTTTTTTGTTGATGGTTTGGAAGAGTCTTTGAGAATTGTGGCCTATATTTCCTTTTGTGTTTGGAATTCTACATTTATCGGTTCAAATTTTCAGTATGTCTTATTAGGTCACATTATTGATTTGTGGAAACAAACAATATAAATATGTATGTTTTGTCTCATTCTTCAGGGCATGTTTTAGAAATTGGGGATCCGTTTTTGCTAAATTGTTGAATGTCTTGCATGCTAACTCTGAAGTATTATTTATTTATAATGAAAAATAGCATACTGATCCTAAAACTATGATTATGGTTATGGTGTTTAGCTTTTATGCATCAATGTGACTAGCCATTTTATGATTTTTGGCCAACTAATTCAAGAATTTTGACTTTTGACCCATGTTACACAAACACAAATCAAGTAAAGTGTTCCTCTTTTTAGCAACCTGAACACTTTTTACCCGAAAAAAAGTATGATTTAATCATGGTGAACAAAGCCCGTGCATCGCACGGACCATGATGTCTCGTACTATATAATACTTATCCCCCTTAATTTAATGTTGAAGGGGGATTTAATTGTAATTTTTAATTGCAAATATATAAAGAGACTATTTTAATTGTAACTTTTAATGTAAATAAACTAATTTAAATACAAAACTTATGATAAACATCACAATGCAAAACACGTAGAAATTCTGCCATCTGCTCTAAAAGGCATTTAAATTCTGCCGTCTGCTCATTCAACCGTCTGCCCCAATATTACATAAAATGACAATAACAATAAACATATAAATTCTGCCATCTGCTCCCCAATATTACGTACAAAACACGTAGAAATTCAATTAAAGACCGTCCATCGCACGAGTTGGATAATGCCTCTTATTTTGAAAAGTTTACCCGATTTTTCTTTATAAATAAATATCAATAAATCACAAACTTCAGCGTACGTTGACTGCATCAAAGAACATTCCACCACCCACAAATATAGAGCAAGTCATTGCTCAGTTTGAAATTTGACTCTCTAATCAAAGAATATGTTGTTTTGGAGAGCGGCGGCGGCGGCACAGCCGCCTCAAACGCGTCTCAGCTCACGGTGGCAGATGATGCTCTTGATTTTCTGGCTTGTTTTCGCCGTCGGCCAGCTGGTGGACACCACCGTAGCTCAAAATAGAACCAGTAATGCCACCACCACCGATCCATCTGAAGGTGCGCACCGTTTTCCTTTCTGATGTTGCCAAATTGTACTGTGCTTTCAAGCTTCCTTCTCTGGCAACAATTTAAATCCCGATTGCGAGTTTCATCTCCCCTCTTATTCCTCCCCCAACCCATCACTTTTTCCTAAAATGATAAATTTTTTACATATTAAAATGATTAATTTAAATTTATGACTATCTATCTTGTGAAGACGTATGCAATCATTATATTATATATTACATAATACATATGCATTATTAAAACTATTATAATTATTTTGTAATTTATTTTATCAATCATTGAGGTAGAAGAAATAAATTTTTAATATCTTTTTTTTCTTCTAATTTTTTAAAGTAAAATGTATAGTTGGAATTACATGAATTTTTTTGAGCGGTAGAGATTATACATCGATTATTTTCAACCTTTTTCATATGAACTTTTCTTATTTTTACTTACTATGTATCAGAAAAGTAATCAAGAGGGTTGAGTTCAATCGAAAATAATCGAAGCTATTCCAATTTTTTGGGTTTCCTTTTTGTTGCCCGACCCATTTACAGCAGATTTGTGGGTGTGGACAAAAATCTTAACCATGAGTGTATATATAGCATTTGGGCTCCCATTGGAGTTGCTCTTAGTAACCTATTTTCAGATATAACCTATTATTTTCAGGTATTATAATCATTTGTACTTCTTCTTTTTTTTTTTGTTTTTTAACAAATACACGCTGTCGATAATCTATAAAATTGAAGTATGTTAAACTAAGTTCTTTCTGTTTGTTTTTACTTTAAAAAGTCAAATGTTATAAATAAATAGTGTATATGCAATGGTTGAAATGAGAATTTTTTGTTGGCATGAAAACCAAACCAAGCACACTGCAATAATACGCTGCTAGTATGCACACTACTATTATATATTTACTAAGTTGCCACCATTTTCTTATTTGTCAATGCCTTTCTTATTGGCACCCCATATGTGTGTGCCTGTGCGAGTGCGTGTGTGCGTGTTCTCAAAGTACCAAAAAAGTGCCTTCTAATAAAAATATAAATTTACTTTCTTTCTAACATATTCTTTTTCAGTTGATATGTTTGACCCATTTTTAATGCAAGCATCTCTTTAGAATAACTCAAATCCTTTTTCCAATCAATATTCTTATCATTCTGATTCCAAATCATATTATCCCCCCAGTGAAGTTCAACTTTCAACTTTTCTCATCCTCGAACAAAGGATGAATATGGAATGTTGATTTTGAGTATTTTGTTTTTACAGCAAGATTTCTGAACAGCATGTTCCGGCGGTGGGGGATTTCAGCGGCAGATGGATGGAACATTAGCGGCGAACTGTGCAGCGGTGTTGCCGCCGACTCCACAACCCAACTAGGCGATATGAATCCAGGCCTCAAATGCGACTGCTCTTACAATAATGGTTCCACTTGCCATATCACTGGCCTGTAAGTTGAAATTAATTCGCTATGATATATTCCGATTTCAAAATTATCCTATATTCCCTATATTTTTTCATGATTTTGCAGGCGGTTGTTTGAACTGGATATTGTAGGCCCAATACCTGATGAGCTTTGGAGCTTGTCTTATCTCGATGATCTGTATGTTAGTTATTCTTCGGCATAGATTTTAGTTCAGATTATGGTATTATTAACATGTTAACACTATATATGTACTTGCTTTACCATATGGTAGTAATATAATGTGTGCTGGTGGTACTACTTACACTGATTGTTCATGCTCTTTTGTTTCAGAGATATGCGACAGAATTATTTTACAGGCCCACTTTCTCCGTCCATTGGAAATCTCACTCGAATGCAGTACATGTATGCCATTTTATTTTAAATATATTCCCAAACTAAGCTAATTTCCGTATGTCTGCTTGGATAAAATCTTGAAATCTTGTAATATTTCAAACTATTAGGAGCTTTGGCTTAAATGCATTGTCGGGGGAACTTCCGAGGGAACTTGGACGGCTGACGGACCTAAGATCAATGTGAGTAGGTTTTGGTTTAAGTTAGAAAAATCACATCTTAATCCTCACTTTGTTAGATATTTACGTATTTGAACAAATGTGCAGATCCATCACTGCAAACAACTTCTCCGGCCCCTTACCATCCGAGCTTGGGAACTTGTCGAGACTAACACAAATGTAACTTCTTTATAAATGTATCATATGATTAAGGAAATGTACAATTTATGGCCTCACTAGCTCAAGCACGTCCATGCTTCGCTCTTTTCTGACAATCATATATATCCTTTTGATCATGATTTATAATATTGTTTTGTTATTTTGCCAGGTACATTCATGGGTCTGGAGTTAGTGGTCCAATACCACCGTCATTTGCTAATCTACAGAGCATGCAGACAGCGTGTGTATCTTTTTACTCTAAAATGGATCATAAATCGAACTCTCAATAATCATTTGATTTTGTAATAATGATTGTTGGGGTCTCAGGTGGGCATCTGATAATGAGCTGACAGGGCAGATACCCGACTTCATCGGAAATTGGTCCAGCCTCATTCAACTGTGAGACAAAATATTATTTCTTGTATTTCTCCCACCACTAATTTTGGTAACAGAAAATTTGCTGTGTTAATTGCGTACAAGTACTTCAAAATGGAGTTATGGCTTATAATGGGCTGTGCTTTTACTTTTTAGGAGGCTTCAGGGAAATTCATTTCAAGGTTCAATACCACCGTCATTTTCCAATCTAACATCTTTGGTTGACTTGTGAGTGTTATCCACGTGTTTTATTCTCGGATTTGTTTACAATATTGATTAAAACTCTTTTGGTGGTCGTCTTTTATGACATGATATACTTAGGAGAATAAGTGATCTGTCTAATGGTAGCTCCTCATTGGAATTCCTTAGAGATATGTCGTCTCTATCTACCATGTAAGAAATCATTTTGCTTCCATTTCTATCAATGCAAATATTGTTCCCTTTGGCTTTCATTGACAACTAATCATCGGGTTTGGCAGAATCTTAAGGAACAATAGGATTTCTGGTTCCTTGCCTTCATATCTCAGCGAATTTCAGAGTTTGCAACTCTTGTAAGTATAACTAACCATGCACTATGATGTAAAGATATCACGATACAAATCTGCAGTTGATTAATTATTTATATTTCGGTTACAAATGTTTAATTTTATGTTTCAGGGATTTAAGCTTCAACAATTTGACAGGAAGAATTCCAGACGCACTTTTCAATCACAGTTCCCTCACTAACTTGTAATCATTATTTCTAAAACTGCTTACCTACAATTCCCCTGAAAAGATAAAAAGATACAAGCAAAAACTTACTTTTTTTTTTTTTTTTTTAAATCTTCAGGTTTCTAGGTAACAATAGGTTAACAGGTGGACTACCACCTCAAAGGAGTCCATCTCTCCGGAACATGTGAGTTTCATACTTTAATGATTTCTGTGTTTTTTTACCTTTGGAGTTTGTAGTAATGGTGATTCAGGAAGATGTTTGTCATAAGTCATAATGTAATGCCCCAGCCCACGTCGACCCGATTTGGGACTTAACTGTGGACTACCACAGTTAAGTCCAACCACAACATGATCCATGGACTTGTGGGTGGGCTTGTGGTAGGCCCAATTGATCCAAGGTGCTGCGTGCTTAGTGGGTCAGTTTGTGGGTTATGTCGTAGCGGACCAGGTTTTCGGGATCGGGGCATTATCATAACATTTATACCTTCCAAATTTTGATCTTTATAACAAGTTTCAGTAGGAACAAATCCATGAAAATTGGTATCTTTCGGGTTCGGTGCGTTTCACATAACAATGGACTTTCTGGTTTTGAATCTTTATAACACGTTTCAGTAGGAACGAATCCATGGAAACTTGGTATTTTTCGTTCTCGGGGCGTTACACATAACATATAGACTTTCTGGACTTTTGATCTTTGTACCAAGTTTCAGTAGGAACGAATCCATGACAACTTAGTATGTATTCTATTATTTGCTTGCAGAGATTTATCATACAACGAATTATCGGGGAGCTTTCCGTCTTGGCTCAACGCACAGAACTTGCAACTGTACATTTGCTTTAATACTATCTCTGTTCTCTTATAATTGCAATATTTGAACTTCCGCACTTGCCAATGCACAACTTTGACTAGTAATATCTTTAATTATGTATTTATAAAAATTATAAGAAATTGATATTTTGAAAGTATATTTCGAGACGAATCTAACGGGATCCTATATGATAATTTTTTTTCACATGTATAAATTACAAAAGATGGTCAAAATAGAGAATGTAACAGTGTAAAAGTCAACATGTTGCAATAATAAGAGAACGGAGGAAGTATATATCAAGATCTATTGTCTTTCTGGCCTTTTTTTTACAATCTCACTCGGACATCAAAATCTTTTTTCATTTTTATTTTGTTTGGTGCAGTAATCTGGTTGCCAACAACTTCACCATTGAAGGTTCTAATGGCAGGTTCCTACATAACTAACTATCAAGCCAACTTTTCTAATTTAGATTTGCTTTGAAATTAGTTGCTAATGGAAATGATTGTTTCTACACATCTATTCCTCATTGCCTCACATATTGGTCATAACTCCGGTACAGTGCTTTACCCTCTGGTTTGAATTGTCTGCAGAGGAGTTTTCCTTGCAATCGAGGGCGACCAATTTGTAAGTGATATGGTTTTATTTCGAGGCAAAAACTTGTGTCGGAAAAGTCGTGCTCCGTCGCACGAAGTCTAAGTTTCAGTGTTCTTTTCATTTTTAGTTGTTTTTTGAGTTTTTAATTTTTATTTTTATTAGCTTTAATTTTATTAGTTTTTTTTTTAAGTTTTTTTTTTTTTTTGCTTTTCAGTTTTTCCCAAGTTTTGTAGGGCTATTTTTAAGTTTTCTAGTTGTTTTATTTTAAGATTTAATTTAGGGAGTGTGCCTTATATTTCAATTGTCAAACCCACAATTTTCCTTTGGTGCAGATTCCAGCTTTGCAATCAAATGTGGTGGGCCGCAGATTACGTCTTCTGATCAGATTGTATACGAAAGGGAGAATGAAACACTCGGCCCAGCAACATATTATGTGACCAGTGCACGCAGATGGGCCATTAGTACTGCTGGTCTTTTTGCTGATAACACAAATCCACAATATACAAGCGTAACAACTTCACCCGTTACAAATACTTTAGACTCACAGTTGTACCAAACTGCCCGAGTCTCGTCTGGGTCATTAAGGTACTACGGGTTAAGCATGGAAAATGGTAATTACACTGTAAGACTCCAGTTTGCAGAGACAGCAGTCCTAAACACGAGGACTTGGGAGAGTCTTGGACGCCGTGTTTTCGATATCTATATCCAGGTCAGTATCATTTTCATTTTCGATATGAAATCCAGATAGGTTTTCTATTTAATCTCAAGTCTAGTGGCATGATATTTGAAGCATCTTAATTAATAGTCCCTCCTATTCAAATTGGTGTAGTTTAAGGTTTTTTTCCGCACAAATGAAGGAAATGATTAAAATATCATATTACCCTTAATTGGTGAGTTGAAAAACGAGTACATAAAAAATGCATTTAGGAAAAAGATTAGAGCATGTTTGGTTATGTTATCATGTCTGATTTCCGGTTTGTGTGTTAGAAAATGAATTTTGATAGTTTTTATGTATATATAATAATTTGTTGGTGGTGGGGGAGCACTTATATCATTTTAGTTAAAATATCATTAATAAGATGGTAGGTGATGGGTTCCATTGTGGAAATATTATAATTAAGAAGGATAAAAATATTTTAAGTTGATAGTTGTTGTGGTAGTGGCGTGGACCACTTATATAAAGGACAATCATGTCATTGATGATAAGTGGTGTATGGTCATTCATCATCATCATCAAGTGCACCATAGTAAAGAGAATTGATAAAGGAAAACCAATATGAAATTGAATGAAACGACTCCTCCGCAGAGGCCTACGGAAAACTTCTGCCTCTAGGACGATCTCCAACAGTTTACACAAAAATAATGCAACTTCAAACACAAAAATACAGAAAATCAATAATGCATCTCCAATAGCTTACACAAAAATACCGAAATTGGTAATGTATCTCCAACAGTTTGCACAAAAATACAGTAAAAATGGATATTCTATTATATTTTTTTTCTAATCTTAATGTTATGTACAAATATAAATGCATTTTATCTCCATTAACTAATAATAAAATTTAAATATGTTCAGATTTGCTGAATTAATGCGAAAAGTTATAATTATATTATAAAATTATATATTAGGGGAATATTATCAAAAATACTCAATCAGTACATTTTAAAGCATGAATATAGCTAGACTTTTAATTTCTAAATTGAGCAACAAATAATTGGTGCAAATTTATGTGCATAAATACAATTTAATAAATATCTTTTGAAAGCTATAGCTAAATATATATATATATATAAATATATAAATGAATAAACAATGATACAAATAAGATAGAATAGTGTTGGTGGAATGAGTAGTATTACACTATAAATAGGGGAACACTGTAGATATCCCAAAAATACAGGAGCTTTTACAGTAGCTGTTGGAGAAGCATTAACACAAAAATAGTGCTAACACCATTTTGCAGTTGCTATTGGAGATGCTTTAACACAAAAATAGTGCTCACACCATTTTGCATTTGCTATTGGAGATTCTCTAACCCCTAGAATTTCCAGCCCCCAAGAACTAGCTATCAAGCAACTATAAATAATAAAACCCTAATCCTAAAATCCCATGCACGCATTGGGCCTGAATCAACTAATTTAATAATAAAACTAACATAACTAATTTATTAATAAAAGTAACAATTAAAACAAAGATTAATAATCTGCCACCGCAAGCGTTCCGCGTGCGTAAACCCTCCAAGGGCGCTGCTCACTATCAACTGCTCCACCTATCGAAACAGCCTTTTCCTCAAGGCTAAAGAATGGAAACTGGCCGCGCACATCAGCTGAATTCATCCAAGTCAAATCCAACCCAACTCCACTCAATCAAAACCTGTGAAACCTGATGGCCCTCTCTATCCACAGTCCTCCTGTCCAAAACAGCTTCAGTCAGGTAAGGTGTATCTACAGACAACAACTCATTGGGATGATCAAGCTGTGCACTTGTGGCGCCAATGGTGCTCTTGAGCAATGAAATATGGAAAACCGGATGCACTCGGGAACCTGGCGGAAGTTTTAAGCAGTATGCAACAGCCCCCACACGGGCTTCCACCTCAAAAGGACCAAAACGAGGTGTAAGCTTACGGTTACATTGGAACAGTGCCGACTGGTGGTACAGTCTGAATTTCAAATAGACCAAATCACCAACTTGCAATACCACCTCCCGACGATGCTTATTTGCCTCACGGACCATTCTTTGCTGAGCTCGGACAAGATAGAAGCTCAAGTGCTCCAAAACCTCATCCCGAGAGCGCAATGATTCAGCAAGCGCCTGTACGCTCATTTCTACTGGCAAGAAACGACTCAAAGTTGGTGGCGGCCGGCAGGGCCGTTCCAATCTTTTCGGAGGTCCTGTCCTCCTACAACAAAACTTTAAGATTGGCTGAAGTACTAAATGCCAAAAAAAAAAATTATGATCATATGATGTATCATAATAAAAGTTTTACAATAGAAATAACATAAATGTCTTTAAATGCCAAAGTAGCATATGAAATTCACTTAAAAAGAATAATTTTTCTAACATTTTTCAAAACAAAATCTTCAATCAGTTCTTCATATTCAACTTTCTCCAAAAGGCCATTTTCAGTTACTATTAATGCGAGATCATTAAGTCTTTCTTGTGTCATTATGGAGCACAGATAAGACTTCAACAACTTCAATTTTGAGAAACTTCTTTCTGTAGATGCAACAGGAATGGTCAACAAAATTCTATAAGCAATAATATCATTAGGGAAGCAGTCGACATGTTTCAAATACTCTAAAATATTAACAGGTCCCATCTTTTGATTGGGTAAAAAATCTTGAAGTAACTTTAGTTCCACAGAAATCATTCCCATCAACATCAGATTGGTCTTGTTTCTTAAGTGTAATTCAAAATTAGCATAAGAAGACTTCCAACATGCATAAACCTAACTGTCAGAAGGAAATAAACATCCAAAGTCATTCTCATATTCTTGGTTGTTCAAATCTCCTACTTAGAGAAGAAATTGCATGATCAACTACACATAAGAAATAATTAACTCTAAAGGACTCCTCTGCAGATTGTGAAGTAATTTCAGATACATCGGATTTTCATCAAAGTGTCTTTTTCTTCGAATTTCACGTCGTCGAGGAAACAGTGGCTCAATATCAAATTCAGTGGCAATTTTCTTTGCTGATTGACGAGTATCCACAAAACAGAGTAAAATAGATGAAATAAACCTTTGTATTAATAATACAATTTTCAGGATCTCTCACAATTGGAGGGAATTACAAAGAAAAGATGATATGAATAACTATCTGATGAACTTGCACAGAGTATGCAGAGTTCCCAGCCCAATTCCCAGTCAATCCCAGCCTGCCCAAAAGATCACCCATGCCTCACCCATATAGCCTCACACAATCTTTCCAATCATGAAAGATTCCCCCTACCTCCTGCCCAGAATTGCCACGTAGGCAATTCTGTTATGTGAAGGTGCGTGCCTAATTTTGTGGGCCCCAAGATATTGGTTTCCACTTCCCACATTCATACACCTTAGTCATATTACCATTATGCCCTTCATTAACTAGGTTTGCATCAACACTTCCCCCTAAAAGATTCACCTTGTCCTCAAGGCGAAATTCTGGAAATGCAACCAACAGTTTGGTCATACATTCCCATAAATTCTCACATTCAGGCAATCCCTTCCACCTCACCAACAGTTCCACATCTTGATCAGCATCACCCTAACAGCCAAAATCTCTTCTGGTTGCACTTGCAACTCCAAATCTTCAGTTACATAAGCTGGCAGTGGCTGCACCACAACATCAGCAGTCTTGTAGGCTTCAGCAATGACACATGAGGACCATAGTATCTAGGGCTTTGTTTGTGATTCACCCTCATGGCTATCTTCTTCCATTTGCAAGGTTGGATCTTCAAGTAAACCATGTCTCCAATTTTGAACTCCACCTCTCTTCTATGCTTCTCTGCCTGTTGTTTCATTCTGTTTTGAGCCTGCACAAGATGACCCTTGAGAATATCTAGGATCTCATTTATGTATTGCATCATTTGTGTCACTTCTTTCATATGAGTCATTGCAAAATCACCTCTAGTTACTGGAGGTGAATCCTGACCATATAGAGCCTTGAATGGAGTCATCTTAGTGGAAGCATGGTAGTTGGTATTGTACCAAAATTCTGCCCAACTCAACCACTTGTGCCACTGCTTAGGTTTAACACCTGTCATGCACCTAAAAATACGTTTCTAGGCACCTATTCACCACCTCAGTCTGCCCATCAGTCTGTGGGTGGTATGCAGAGCTGTAATTTTCACTTATTACCCGCCAATTTGAACAATTCACTCCAAAAGGAGCTTATAAATACTCTTTCCCTGTCAGAAACTATGGACTCCGGGAATCCATGAAGCCTTACCATTCTTTTAAGAATACTTCCGCAACATCCTTGGCATTATATGGGTGAGATAATGCCATGAAGTGAGCATACTTCGCCAGTCTATCCACCACCACTAGGATAGTGTCCATTCCTGCAGCTTTAGGCAAACCCCCAATAAAATCCATTGAGACATCAGACCATATTTGCTTAGGAATAGGTAATGGTTGAAGTAAACCAACTGGGCTCAAGGCTTGGTACTTGTTCCTTTGACACACTTCACACCTTTGCACATAGTCTTGGATAGACTTCTTCATACCTTCCCAAAAGAATAGCAATTGGCTATTCTATTGTAAGTTCTAAAATAGACAGAATGTCCCCCCATAGTATTGTCATGAAATTTTTTCAAGATCTATTCAATTTTGGAAGAGTTTCCAGGACTCACAAGTCTATCCATGTAGTATAATCTACCATTATGCATCCTATACCCCTTATGCTCCACACCATTCACCAACAAGTCTTGATTAATCCACTTAAGATTCTCATCCCCATCTATTTCCGATTCAATATCATTCCAATAAAAAATTGGACTGTAGTAAGTGCAGCATGCTGTAATTGTCTCGAAAAGGCATCCGCAGCCTTGTTCTCTATGCCAGGTTTGTATTTAATCTCAAATCATACCCCAATAGCTAAGAAAAACTTTTGTGTTGCTCTTCTCCCATCAACCTCTGATCTGCCAGAAACTTCAAGCTTTTCTGGTCAGTGTGGGTGATGAAGTGTCTGCCAAGAAGGTAATGTCTCCATTTCTACACTGCTAATATCACTGCCAATAGGTTTATTGAGAGCTCTATCTGACAAGGTTCGACTCATATAGGCCATTGGTTGGCCATCTTGCATAAGCGCAGCACCTAACCCTTTCCCTGAGGCATCAGTCTCCACCACAAAAGTCTTCTCAAAGTTAGGAATAGCCAAAACAGGAACTGTTGTCATTGCTGTTTTCAATGCTCAAATGCACTTTGAGCAGAATCATCCCATAAGAACACGTCTTTCTTTAGTTGCTGGGTTAGTGGCCATGCAGACTTCCCATACCCTTCAACGAACTTCCTATAATAGCCAGTGAGCCCTAGGAATCCCCTCAAACTCTTCACATCCTTAGGAGTAGGCCATTCCACCATAGCTTTCACCTTGGCAGTATCGGCAACAACCCCCTGCCCAGATAAGATATGCCCAATGTATTCCAAACTCTCTTGACCAAATGAACATTTCTTCTTGTTCACCACCAACTCATGGTCATTAAGAGCTTGTAAAACAATTCTCAAGTGTTCTTGATGGCAATCAAAACTCTTGCTATAAACTAGAATATCATCAAAGAACACCAGAACATTCTCAGGTAAGGTTTCAATACCTGATTCATGAGAGCTTGGGAAGTAGATAGTGCATTAGTGAGACCAAAAGGCATGACAAGGAACTCATAGTGTCCCTCATGAGTCCTGCATGCTGTTTTAGACACATCTTCTATATGATGTTACCCAGACTTCAAGTCAAGCTTGGAGAACACCTTAGCTTCTCCCAATTCATCCAACAATTCATCAATAACTGGTACGGGAAATTTGTCAGGGACTGTGAGCTTGTTTAGGGGACGATAATCGATACATGAATTTTTTGCCTAGACCTAGCGCACGGAAGCCTTTATCATAGCACGCGCTAAATCAGCCTCCAGACTCAGTTTTGTTATTCGACCCCGATAGCGCACGCTATACCCAAACCTAGCGTGCGCAAGCCTTTATCATAGCACGCGCTAAATCAGCCTCCAGACTTAGTTTTGTTATTCGACCCACGATAGCGCACGCTATATGTGTAATAGCGCACGCTAACATAACATACAAAATACTTAAAGTCAATTTCGGCCGATCACTTTTCATAATCACATAAACCCTAAACTCGAAGCCGATCTGAAATTCACAAAATTTCTCACCAAACCTTCAAATTACTCCGAAAAATCCTCAGCCTACACATTCCTAAATTCTTTCCAAACACCAGTGGTAAGCGGATCGAAGGCTCCGGCGAAGAAAATTATCAAACGCCCTAGAAATTCCGACTTTGATGCTCCCCGCTTCGTTTCATCCGAGGCTCAAACAGTATTTTCTGAAATCATGCCTCAAGAACAACTCACAGATTGCTATTACTTTAATTTAGGAAGTTTGGAACGGGTTGGTATAAGGATTCGGGATTCCTTTGCTAGATTGAGTATTGAGAAATTTGTTGAGTGTAAAGAAGATACCTACCCGACTCTTGTTCGTGAATTTTATGCGAATATACATGGTAATTATGCTGCATCGAAATCTTCTGTTTTGTTCTCCATGGTTAGAGGAACTCCTGTGTTTGTATCGTTTGAAATATTGAAGGAACTGTTTGTATGAAAAATGAAGGTTTTATGTGCTCCAGAAAATCTACTGATGATGATGATATCAATGATCTGGAAATCCGTGAATTTGAAGCTCTAAGGCTGTTATCGACATTATGGATGACATATTTGAAAACAATGATTTTGGTATCGAAATCCGTCTTTTGCTTGTGGCGCTAAAGAGATACATTATGCGGAAAGTGAACACACAACACAAATTCGTTGGAGTAGATAAGCCGGTTGTGTATCACGTGCTAAGTGAAGAACCGGTAGATTTTTCTTACCTCATATTTCAATGGATACTTTCTAAAGACGAACTTTTTCGGTCGAAGAAATATGCGTCAAGAACGAGGAAAGCAGGAAGATCGATTCTTACGGCAATCTTTAAATATCACAATGTGGATTTATCGAATGATGTGGCTGTGCCGGTTTCTCGAGGACATGAGATTTGGACTTGTCGCTCAAAGCCATGCACTACGTTGAATAAAGGATGGGTTCTTTTTCCGTATTTAAAGGAAGATGACAGGGTTCCTAAAGGAACACGTTTGTCGACTGATAAGGATGGTAATGAATTACTTCAGCAGTTACCTAAGCCAGGGGTATTTCAGGTATACTCTAGAAGGACAAAAAGGGAAAATGGGAAACGTGGCTGAGGGTTGTTAGAGGAGGGAAAAGAAAGAGAATAAAAGGGGGCAGAGGAGGTTAATTTGGGGCAGGAAAAAGGTTATGGTTAGATTGTGGCTCTCGTCTATGTGTGTATAGAGAGAGAAGGGATTCTCCCCTGATTGTACTTGATTCCATAGCAATAATAAAGTGTCTCTTTTATTCTTTCCCTGTATTTCATAGCTCATTACGTAGATATTGCATTTCCTCCTGTTTCAATATCGCATCATTGGTCCGACCTGCCGCGACCTGCTTGGATTCGTTGTTCTGTTTTGTTGTGTGTTACAAGCGATGACCAATACTAGATCTACAGCTTCTCATCTAGCGGATCACGATGAGCAGATCTCCAAACTTCAAGGCGATGTTGCTGCACTCAGAGCCGAGTTCTCTGCTGAACGAGAAGAGGCGGCGGAATTTCGACGAATTATGCGAGAATGGATGAAACCTTCGGGGAAGGGCGCTAAACCGCCATCAACCTGTGATTATCGATTCTCCTTTTGGCGGTACTCCTAAAGCCGATAGTGGTAGCTCCGACGTTCCAATTCGGCGTCTAACGGCGACTGAGAGCCTTCTTTGGGCTGTGAAGAAGATTAAATTGCCGGAATTCTACGGATTCGATCCTCAAGGGTGGTTGCAGAAAGCGGCGATATATTTTGACATTAACGGTACTCCACCTCATCTTCGTCTTCGTTTAGCACAATTGAGTATGACAGGTGTTGCCACGCATTGGTTCACGATTGTCAAGGATCTCTACGATCCTCTATCGTGGGAACAATTTCAGACAGAATTATTGCAGCGATTCAGTGGTTTGGATATTCAGAATCCGTTTGAACAATTATCGAACATGAAACAGAGCGATTCCATCTACGATTATATAGATGAGTTTGAATACTTGTTGTCATTGGTACCGAAATTACCGGATTCTCAGTCATTGGGGTATTTTCTGGCGGGATTGAAGGATGATGTGAAGCGCTGGGTCCGACTTCATCGTCCTCAGACGCGTTTGGACGCGATGATGTTAGCCAAGGATGTTGAAGGTCTGTTACGTCCGTCGGCGTCTCCACATAATCATTTCCGGTATCAGAACGAGTATGGGAGCGGGTTTCAAGGAGGGGGGTTTTCACCCGATTCGCGAATCCACAATTTCAGTCGTGGTGATATGGGCCGACCCAACACTTTGGGCCTGGGAGATAAATCCACTTTCAATAAGCCTGAAATCCACCGTCCTTATCCTCAAGTCGATCTTCTCTTATTCCTCAAAGTGACGCTAATCGTAACAGAGGCGTGCGTTCATTATCGCGTGCCGATTGGGAAGAGCGACGCCGCAAAGGGCTATGCTATCGTTGTGGTCAGCAGTTTGGACCTACTCACAAGTGTCCAGAGGGCAAGTTGCGGGTCCTATTATTGGGAGATGATGAAGTTTCGCCAGACGATGGGTTGATTGCTTATCTCGAAGGGCAAGAAGAGCAGGTAGAATCACCTTCAGATTCTGTTCCAACCGGTACCTGTATGGCGTTAGAGTTCTTCGGAGCATCATCGATTGAATCTCATGGTGGTAAAACTCTAAAATTCGAAGGGACTATAGCTGATATACCTGTTGTGGTTATGGTGGACAGTTGAGCCACTCATAACTTCATCTCGCGAAAATTGATGAATGCTCTTGGTTTTTCTGATCAATCTTTTTCTGGCATAGACATTCGTTTAGGTGATGGGCATAAAGTTTTCATTAATCAACTCTGTTCTCCGATTGTGGTGAAAGTGGCAGATTGAGTTTATTCTCAATGCTTTAATTTTTGATATGGGGCATTTAGATGTGGTGCTTGGAATGGAGTGGCTGAAAATATTGGGGGATGTGATTCATAACTGGGAACAGTCTACAATGAAGTTTCAATATAGAGGAAGGGAAGTATACCTACAGGGTCTTAACAAACAAACACCATCTCCAGCTTCTCTACAGACATGGTTATCTCTCCCGGCGTCCCAATTTAGGGGTGAAGATGTTTTTATGATGGGAATAGAAGTTCAAGATTCAAGCATTTCTCTGTCTCAACAACAGCAGCTTCAACAAGTTTATGATGTTTTTTCGGCTGTTTTTTGTGATCCGACGGGTTTGCCTCCGATCCGCACTCTTGATCATTCTATCTCCTTACGTACTCCACATGAACCTATTTGTGTTCGACCCTATAGATACCCGCATGTGCAGAAGGCAGAGATTGAAAAGCAAGTACAAGAATTGTTGAAGTTGGGAATGATTCGTCCCAGTAAAAGTTCTTTTTCCAGTCCAGTTATTTTGGTGCGAAAAAAAGATGATTCGTGGCATATGTGTGTTGATTACAGGGCCCTGAATAAGGCAACAATTCCGGACAAGTTTCCTATTCCGGTGGTAGATGAGCTTATTGACGAATTGAAGGGGGCACAATTTTTTTCAAAACTGGACTTGAAATCTGGTTACAATCAGATTCGTATGGAACCTGGCAGCATTGAGAAGACTGCGTTTCGTACCCACGACGGTCACTATGAGTATTTAGTCATGCCCTTTGGGTTGACTAATGCACCAGCGACTTTCCAAGCGATTATGAACGACATTTTTCGTCCTTTTTTACGCAAGACAGTTGTGGTTTTTTTTTGACGACATCTTAATATACAGCCCCAATTGGGAACAGCATTTGGTTGATTTAGCAGCGGCTCTTGACATTTTGTTCGTCAATCATTTTGTGGTTAATAAGAAAAAATGCTCTTTTGGCCAAACATCTATCGAGTATTTGGGGCACATCATTAATGGCAACGGGGTGGCCATGGGATCCAAAGAAGGTTGAGGCGGTGCTCGATTGGCCGGTTCCGAAAAATATAAAAGGGTTACGGGGGTTTTTGGGACTTACGGGATATTACCGTAAATTCATTCGTCATTATGGAAGTATCGCACGACCATTGACGGATTTGACTAAGAAAGATGCCTTTGTTTGGAATTCTGAAGCTCAATTGGCGTTTGTCGCATTGAAAGAAGCTATGGTGTCTGCACCATTATTGGGTTTACCAGATTTCACTATTCCTTTTGTAGTGGAGTGCGATGCATCGGGAAGGGGAATGGGAGCGGTTCTTATGCAGCAAAACAAACCCTTAGCTTATTTCAGCAAAGCTTTAAGTGACCGCAATTTAGCGAAATCTGCTTATGAACGTGAAATTATGGCCTTGGTGTTGGCAGTACAACATTGGAGGGCTTATCTTTTGGGAACACGATTTGTGGTGTTTACAGATCAGAAAAGCTTAAAGTTTTTACTGCAACAACGTATCACTTCTCCTGATCAACAAAATTGGGTAGCAAAATTGCTGGGCTATGACTTTGATATTTGCTACAAACCGGGTCATGAAAACCGGGCTGCTGATGCATTATCTAGGAGAGCCGAAGAGGGTGAAATTAATATGATAGTGTCAACGCCAGTATGGGTTCAAGGGGCACAACTATTAGATGAAGTTAAAAACGACAAGAAATTACAAGAGTTATTACAATCCTGTGCAACAAATCCAGAAAAACATCCAGGTTTTCATATAAAAAATGATGTTCTGTTTTACAAGGACAGATTGGTAATATCTAGAAACTCTAAATTTATTCCAGCTTTACTCCACGAGTTTCATCAAACTGCTAGTGGTGGTCATTCGGGTTATTACCGGACCTATCGGAGAATAGCAGCCAATCTTTATTGGCCAGGCATGATTTCTCGGGTCCAAGAATTTGTGAAAGCTTGTGCTATTTGTCAACGTTGCAAGGCGAGTTCGGCTGTTCCGGGGGGTCTTCTTCAACCTTTACCAATTCCAGATGCTATTTGGGAAGAAATCTCTCTTGACTTTATTGTGGGTTTACCCAAGTCCAAAGGCTTTGATGTTATTCTGGTGGTGGTGGATAGATTGTCGAAATACAGTCATTTTTTGTTATTAAAGCACCCATATTCCGCCAAAACTGTCGCAGATCTTTTTGTGAAAGAAGTTATACGACACCATGGAATTCCCAAGCCAGTGGTCAGCGATCGGGATCCTCTGTTTCTCAGTTCATTTTGGAAAGCGGTGTTCAAATCACAAGGAACTACGCTTAACATGAGTTCTACATATCATCCGGAATCCGATGGCCAGACTGAGGTGATAAATAGATGTCTGGAAGCCTACTTGCGCTGCTTTGCTGTCGATCAACCTCGGATTTGGGCTTCGTGGATTCCGTGAGCCGAATTTTGGTATAATTCCACCTTTCATGGGTCCACAGGGGTGTCGCCGTTTGAGATCGTTTATGGCAGAAAACCGCCTACTGTCTTTCAATATGCTCCAGGGGAGATTAAAGTACAAGCTGTTCTTCAAGAGTTGCAAGATAGAGATGAAGCTCTCAAACAGCTCAAAACACACCTGTCACAAGCACAAGCTATCATGAAAGAGTATGCAAACAAGAAACGTAAGGATATTAATTTTTCAGTGGGCGAATGGGTGTATGTTAAGCTCAAACCATATCGTCAGATGTCTGTGGCTAGAAGGATTCATCAAAAATTGGCAGCTAAATTCTTTGGGCCATTTAAAGTGTTGGCAAAAGTAGGACCCGTAGCTTATAAATTGGATTTATCTCCGGAATCCAAAATCCATTCCGTGTTTCATGTGTCCTTGTTGAAAAAAAGCGGTTCAAGCTCCTACTGATGCTATACTACCACCAGAGTTGGAAACCACTGAAATGGATCATGCTTTACCAGTTGCAATTCTAGCCAAAAGAACTCGTTTTGATCATGAAGACTCTGATATTCAGTGGTTGATTCAGTGGAAGGATGGAGCAAGTGAAGATGCAACATGGGAAGATGTTATTATGATCAAAAACCAATTTCCTGATGGAAGTCTTGAGGACAAGACTTTATCGGATGGAGAGAGTAATGATAAGGATGGTAATGAATTACTTCAGCAGTTACCTAAGCCAGGGGTATTTCAGGTATACTCTAGAAGGACAAAAAGGGAAAATGGGAAACGTGGCTGAGGGTTGTTAGAGGAGGGAAAAGAAAGAGAATAAAAGGGGGCAGAGGAGGTTAGTTTGGGGCAGGAAAAAGGTTATGGTTAGATTGTGGCTCTCGTCTATGTGTGTATAGAGAGAGAAGGGATTCTCCCCTGATTGTACTTGATTCCATAGCAATAATAAAGTCTCTTTCATTCTTTCCCTGTATTTCATAGCTCATTACGTAGATATTGCATTTCCTCCTGTTTCAATATCGCATCACCGACCCCTGCAGAGCGAATAACAAGAAGAGGTCTGGAGACTTTGGAGAACTGCAAACCGGAACATTCGTCCGTCAACCGAAATTGAAGGGCAAATGGCCAATGTAGTTCATCTAGGAGGTCGAATTTACTGAACCACTTCGCACCATGTAGTTCATCTAGGAGCTCTTAAATTACTGGAATAGGGTATCCGGTACGGTGAGCTTGTCTCGCAATAATCCACACAAAAACGCCACGATCTGTCTTTCTTGCGAACCAAAAGTACTGGACTAGAGTATGGCTTGTGCTTGGCTGTATTATGCCTGTTGACAACATTTTTGCTACCAAGCGTTCCATCTCATCTTTCTGGAGGTGATTATAGCGGTATGGTCGTACTGATACCGGCTGGGACCCTGGCTGCAGCACAAGACGATGATCAGTCGCGCACTTCGGGGGGTTGCCCCGTCGGTGGTGTGCTCACAGCGGGGAAAGCTGCTACCACCGTCGGTAACTCGCTCCGAGCAGTTTCAGATAAGGCCTCAGATATCCCAATCGACCCACTAATTCTCCACCATCCATTGACCACATTACCCAACATTCATCCTCCGATTCAAGTGCTCTTATCTCTCTGGAAGCAGGCCTTCCATGTGAGCGTCGGGTCCCCCCAGAGGCAATTTTGTCGTCCCTCAACCACAAACTCCATGGTTAAATTTTTCCAGTTAGCCTTCACATCTCCCAACGTGGCCAACCACGTCACTCCCAGTATTAAGTCCACGCTGCTAAGAGGAAAAACATAACAGGAGATAGTAAATTCAGCATCGATTCCAAGGGAAACATCCTTACAGACTTCGCTTGCCCAGACGCGAGTTCCATCTCCCAGAACCACTACGAAGCTTGACTTGGTTCGATGGCCCAGTTCAACTTCTTCACAACACGATCAGCCACGAAGCAATGATTTGTTCCGCTATCAACCATCAGTAACACGCATGTTCCCTCCACCGATCCAAACAACTTCAAGGTTTGGGGTCAGTCAATTCCATTGGCTGACAAGGCTGAAAGTTGTAGCCGTTGTTCAGGACTGAGCTGGTCTTCCACGCCTGTTTCCTCCAAACACAATTTTGTCACCTGACCTTCGTCGACGAGGTCATCTTTCTGTTCCACCCACTAAGACTTGAAGGTTTTCGAGGGGCACCTGTGAGTTGGGTCAAATTTGCCGCCACAGCGGAAACAGGTGCCAGCAGCCAAATGTTTCTGATAAGTTTCATCAGCGAAATCGGCGGAAGTTTCGTGGGCCAGATGATGCCTGAGAGGAGGCAGCGGGTATCTGTTGTGGTTGAGAGGTTATTGATGAAGAACATTGAGTAAAGGTCGTGCGAGTTGCAGAGCTTGCCATGAAATTAAGTTCGCGCCGAATAGGTTTGTGGAGCTGTCATATGATCTATTTTCCGAGCCACCTGGATGGCTGCCGAATAATCTGTGATAGTAGTATCTTGAATTTGCATCCGGATCTGCTTCTTTAATCCACCCAACAAATATCCCAACATCTGTTTATCCGGAAGTGTTATAAGTTGAGAAACCCTAATTTCAAACGCAGTGATATATTCCTCCAATGACCCTGTCTGTTTTATCATACTCAGGGCTTCGAATCCATCGATGGCAGTCCCATCTCCGAAACGAACTAGCAGTTCCCGTGAAAATCGAGACCATGCTAGCGTAGGGCAGCGGCGTTGTAACGGTTGAACCCACGACATTACTGGTCCGGACATAGCAATCAGAGCTATCTTCAAACGCTTTTTCCTTCGGTGTTTCATGCACGAGGAAGTATTATTCCGCGCATGTCAACCAGCCCGAGGCATCGGATCCATCGAAACTGGGTAGATCCATCTTCTGGAGGACCTGAAAGGGTGCAGGTTATTCATCCAATTGCGGTGTCTCGTGGCTGCCTTCTGATTCATTATCATTTGGGATTTCGACCCGTAACTTCTTCATCAAGGCATCAAGTTTTGCTTCCATTGGTGCATGCCTCGCGTCCACCGAAATCTGCCGCTCTTGCGCTGTTGCCTGGGACGCTCGCAGCTCCTGTATGATACCAGACAAGTTTTCAACCATCTTCTCTAAGCCCTCCAATCACTGTTTGCTGCTCCGGGTGTTGCTCCGGGTGTTCACCATCGTTTTAGATCCGGCAGGTCGGACCAATTTGATAGAGCAAAGATGATTGATAAACGAAAACCAATATGAAACTGAATAAAATAACTCCTCCGCAGAGGCCTACGGAAAACTTCCATCCCTAACCCTAGATTTCCAGCCCCCCTCCCTCAGAACTAGCTATCATGCAACTATAAATAATAAAACTCTAAGCTTATCCTAAAAGCCCGTGCATGCATTGGGCCTGACTCAACTAATTTAATATTAAAATTAACATAACTAATTTAAATATAAAACTAACAATTAAAACAAAGATTAATAATCCACGTGTGCCGCGTGTGTAAACCCTCCAAGGGTGCTGCTTACTGTCATCTTAATCCCAACTACGTTGGGTAATGTCAGTTAATGGTCTAAAATATGTCAACACTATAACATTTATGCAAAAACAAGTAGCAAATTTTACACCGGATGCCCTTCCTGTCGCGACCTTGATACAACAACATCTAAGCTTTAGTCCCAAAATGATTTGGGGTCGGCTAACATGAATCAAACTTTGAAACCGTCAATGATCGTTACATAAATAACATAAAAGGAAAAAAAGAGGGAAAAAAGCAAATAAAAAAAGAGAATGAATGTTAAAAAAAATGAAAAATACTGAAAAATAAATTAAAAGATAACATGAAATAAAAGAAAATAGGAACAAAATACAGATAAAAAAAAGAATCAGATTCTATCCACCATCCGTATTCCTTCCCGCCACATTTGCCTCTTATCGCCATACTTTCTTCAATTCCAAGAAACCGCATATCATTTTCAATCATCTTTATCCAAGTTTTCTTGGGTCTTCCTCTACCTTTCACAATATTACTTGTTCCTCAACTTTCTAGACTCCTCACTGGGACATCAACAGGTCTTCTTCTCACATGACCAAACCATCGTAATCGATTCTCCATCATCTTGTCTTCTATAGACGCAACTCTTACCTTCTCTCTAATCACCTCATTTCTGAGCCAATCCTTTTTTGTATGACCACACATCCATCATAGCATACGCATCTCCGCCACATTCATCTTTTGAACGTGACAGTGTTTTACAGCCCAACACTCGGTGCCATATAACAGTGCAGGCCTAATTGCCGTGCGGTAAAATTTACCCTTTAATCTATGAGGCATGTCGGGATCACATAAAACCCCTGTGGCACTCTTCCAATTCAACCACCCTGCCTTTATTCTGTGAGCCACATCGCCATCTACCTCTCCATCATTTTGGATAATAGATCCAAGATACCGAAAGAAAGTGGATCCATGAACAACTTTTCCATCAAATGTGATCATCCCCGCCTCTCTATCACTGTTTTCGCTAAACATACACTCCATATATTCAGTCTTACTTCTGCTCAGCCTAAAGCCCCGAGTTTCCAAAGTATCCCTCCAAAGTTCCAATTTCTGTTGCACTCCAACCTTCGTTTCATCATCAATTTCTGTCGCGACCTTGATCAACAACAACAACATTACCCCAATGCCTCAACGGCTCCCGCAAAAAGCCGTGTAAGGGGGGATCGGATGTACGCAGCCTTACCCCTGTCTTAACGCAAAGAGGATGTTTCCGGATGATCTAAAATGAAAATTGCATCGAGAATTGCATGGAATGACTAGTACTTCATGAGAAAAAGAAGTGCAGCCAGTTTAGTGAGTCATTTTGTTTTATTCCATTATAATCCAGAACCAAAGAAGGAAAAATTAGATGAACTTTTGAAACCGTCATCATCACAAGTTTTTCCACCTTGCATGGAAAATATTATGCGACAGCTATGAGTTGAGATAATTACTATAGTCATGTCCTATTACAAGATTGATATTGTAAAATAATCATGTCCATTGCGGAACATGACCAGATAAGTGGTGTAGGATAGTGCTTGAAAAATGGAAATTGAAAATGATGATTTCTAATGGAAAACTTATAAACAAGCATAATTCTATTTCTGTGAATAGTTGGAAAATGGAAATTGATGGCTGGAAGCTTGGAAACACGAGACAAAACAGGGTCCTACTTCTCGTCTGAAAATCACAAAACGTCACGTTTTGTGAATAGTTTTTGGAGAGGCAAAGAAACTCTCATTTTGAATATGGGGGAGTACTGTTTATTTAATAAACTCAATCTCTCATTAACTAGGTTTGTATGATATGATATCCAGGGTAATCTGGAGGTAAAAAATTTTGACATACGAAGAGAGGCTGGTGGGGTCTCTTTTAGAGCTGTTGACAGGAGTTTTAATGTGCGGGTGTCGGAAAACTATCTTGAAGTCCATCTGCTTTGGGCTGGAAAAGGGACCTGCTGTGGACCTTCTCGAGCTGTTAATGGGCCTTTAATTTCAGCAATAAGGGCAACACCAAGTATGTAAATATATTCAGCAAAACATGATTGTGATCCTCCTAATATACTGATGACCACTTCGACTTACTTTTTTCTGCACAGACTTCAGCCCAACTGTTTCCAATAATCCCCCAAGTGAGAAGAAGAACCGAACCGGTATCATTGTGGGTGTTATTGTTCCAATTACAGCTGCAGGTTTACTTTGTTTATTTGCAGCATATTATTATGTGTATCGAAGAAGAAAACGGCAGAAAGACTTTGAGGATGATGGTAAGGAAAAACAACTCGGAGACTGGGTATTTTCTTCTTTCATTTACTGTATAGTTTTTACTCTAATAGAAGTTTTAGCAAACGAAAAGTTTTTTTTTTTCATGTTACTTGTTTTATAATCTCAAGGTAAAATCGTACCCATCTTTACCATTTACCCGAAGCATTTAATGGTGCATAGGAAAATATCTATTTGTATGCACAACTAAAATATTTTAATAAGGTTAATAACTTAATATAGTCATTTAACTTCTCTCATTTTTTTATACACAAACCTAAAACATCTATTGTGAAATGGAGTATCTTCTGTGGAAAGAACCGCATTTGTAGAGAGAGAGAGAGAGAGAGAGAGAACTTTTACCTATGAAGCATGGACTCGAAACGCGACACCACACCACGCAGATAGGGGATTCACATTTGTTTTCAAAATACAGGACACGACCTGTAATGTTCTTATATTTTTAATTTCTACATACACACACACGTTCTTTTGTTATCATCAAAATGTTATAATACTAAAACAAATAATATCAAACAAACCCATACATACCCACACTATTAAATAAATAAAGCCGACACAAAAGAAGCCCAGTTCGTAACTGTCGTTTAACCTAGCTGTAACCTCCACTGCCTTCCTTCTCCTACCTTTTTTTTTCTCTACAACAAGATAGAAAACAGCCCCATAGGTTATTGGAAAAAAAAAGTCCCAGTGTCTCCAATGTGTGTCCGGACGTATTCTGAAGTTTGTCGCCCGCGTGTCTGGAGCGTATCGCCACTGAAAAAATCGACACACTCCGACCCGTGTGTCGGAGCGTGTCGGCCGTGTCCGGAGTGTCCGGCTCGTGTCGGACGGGTTACATGACTTCGGGAGTGTATGTGCTTCGAGCCTTTAATAGCTTCTTGTATTACAAGTTTATAATTTTTTTCTGGAAAATGAAACAAATGAAGATAGTATATATGCCTCATTCCTCGAAGCAACAATATTACTATAATAGAAACCAAGAGTTGATAATCTTTTTCCTTAACTTAATGGATTGACAGAGTTACTAGGGCTGGAAGCAAGACCATACACTTTCAGTTATGCTGAACTTAAAGCGGCAACAAATGACTTCAATCCTGACAATAAGCTCGGAGAGGGAGGATTCGGACCTGTTTACAAGGTAAGATACCAAGTTTAAGACTGTAATTGAGAAGATATTTTTTTTTTTACTTTGTTCCATGAATTGATACAGCTATTATTGAAATATTTGTATAATTATGAAAACTGATAATAATGAACAACAGGGATCACTTGGAGATGGAAGAGCAGTCGCTGTCAAACAGTTGTCTGTGGGGTCACGTCAAGGGAAGAGTCAGTTTCTGGCAGAGATTGCTACGATATCTGCCGTACGGCACCGTAACCTTGTGAAATTGTATGGTTGTTGCATTGAGGGAGATAAACGGTTGCTCGTCTATGAGTATCTTGAGAACAAGAGTCTTGATCAATTATTATTCGGAAAAAGGCTATACCTTGACTGGAAAACGCGTTGCCAGATATGCTTGGGAGTAGCAAGGGGTCTTGCGTACCTTCACGAGGAAGCCCAACCTCGAATTGTTCACAGAGATGTCAAGGCTAGCAACATTCTGCTTGATTCCCAACTTGACCCTAAAATCTCGGATTTCGGCTTGGCTAAATTATACGACGACAAAATCACGCATATGAGCACTGGAGTTGCAGGCACAATGTAAGTAACTTCAAATAATATTTTCCAACATATATATCATCATCTGCATCGTAATCCAACTATGTTGGGGCCGGGTGAATAAAAATTATAGTGTCAATTAACGGTCGAAGTTAGTTAACACTATAAAATCTTGCAAAAAACAAAGTAGCAAAATTTTACGTTTTATATCCTTCATGTCGTATATATATATATATATATTATATATATATATTATATATATATATATATATGAGAGGAGACATAATCTAGCCATATAACTTAGTAGATTGTAATATTTGTCGTGCAACTTAGTTTGTACAAATTGTAGCCAAAAAGGATAAATTTGGACCAATTTACCCCCTGACCACTCTCATTTCTCCCCCGGCCTCTCTCATTTCTCCCCCGGCCTCTCTCTCTCACTCATTTCTCCCCCTGACCGACTCTCTCTCTCTCTCTCATTTTTACATTTTCCCTCTCTTCTCTCTCCCCTCTCTCTCGAGCCCTCCCTCCCAAGTCGCCGCCGCCGCTGCTCTTGTCCCCGCCGCCGCCGCTGCTCTCTCCTCTCCCTTTCGTCCCATGCTCTTGTCCCTGCTCTTGTCAGCTGCTCTTGTCTCACAACCATCCCCGTCGAACGACCGCGCCACCCATCCCCGTCGCCGGCCATGTTCTCAGGCGACCATTATCTTCATCTCCGGCGAGCTTCAATCCATGGATCTGACCGCCGCCGTCGTGCTCCATTGAAGCCATCTTCATCTCCGGCGAGCTTCAATCCATTGAATCCAGATCCGCCGCCGCCACGCTCCACCGCAAAACAGGAAGGACCTCCATCTCCGACGAGATCTCTCTGCTCCTCCGACGAAGTTATTCCAGATCTGTTCCTTTTGTGTTCTTATCTCATCTTTAAATTTCAGATCTATTCGTTTTGTTACTGGTTGTAGTTGTGATTGTGAGGTTATTCATCGGTGTCGGGATTGGAGGTGCCGGCGGTAATAAAAGACGATGGAGATGGTGATCGGAGGATGACCATCTCGCCGGAACCCTATCTATTTCCGTAACTAGTACGGAGTTACGAATTAATGACTTCATATTAGTGTAATCGTAACTATTTCCAGCTACGAATTAGTATCTGTCTTAATGGGGTTCTGGTATATTGATAAGAAATTGTAACTTCTTACCAAGTGTACCATGTAAACTTAACATGTTACAGACGATGGAGCTGTTCTATTTTGTCCTTTAATTTTATTTTTCTTTTTTTTTTTTTTAATTTAAAAAAAAAAAAGCAATTTCGTTTCTTATTTACTGTATTTCTGTAAAATTTAGGGTTTTGGTTTGAAATATTTGAATTTGTGAAATCTCAGGCTGAATTCGAATTTACGGGTTACTCTATTGTGTGGTGGTAACTCGTTACGAAAATGTCATTTCTTAGCTGGGATGCTCTTGTATGTGATGGTAACTCAGTACGAAATTATGACTTATTAGTTGGGTTACCCTTCTATATGATGGTAACTCAGTAATAAGTGGTCAATTATTAACCGGGTAATGGTAACGAACGTAACGAAACGTAACGAAAAACAAATAATAAATGATCAATTATTAATCGGGTAATGTAACGAACGTAACGAAAAACAAATATCGTATCCGCAATTACGATATGGTAACGCAGTTACGATACAATAACACAAAAGGTAAACAACACATGGTAACGAGACGGTACGAAATACATACGTCGTAACCCAGAAACTCAGAAAAGGTAAGGATAGAGATAAAGTGGGTTAGTTTAAACGTAAGGGTATATTGGTCCAACCATGTCCTTTTTGACTAGAATTTGTACCTTTTTGGCCAGAATTTGTACAAACTAAAGCCTTATTCTTTTTCGGGCCAGGACGGATCAGGCCGAATCAATTGATTCGAATCAACGGACCGGACCGAGCTGAATCAGGCAGACGGACCGGACTGACGACTCTGACCCAATCGAATCGAATCGAAATGAAATGAAATATATATTAAGGGTAAATAAAAATAATAATAATGGTAAATAATAATAATAATAATAGTAATCAACAACAACAACGATAATAGTAATATTATTAGTAATAATAACAATAATAATAATTAAGATTAATAATAATAATAAGAAGAATCGAATCGAATCGAATCGAATGGACTGGAATCAATCGAATCGAATCAATGGACCGAATCAATCGAATCGAATCAATCGAATCGAATGGACTCGAATCAATGAACCGAATCAAAATCAAAATAAGTCCAAAAGAACAGGGCCTAAGTCCCATGACAAATATTGTCATTGACTATGACAAAGTGGCTAAAGGAGTAGATTTCCTATATATATATATATTATAGTGGTTCTCGTGCAAATAGATTTTAAGTTAAGAAATGAGAATGAATTTGATACATAGATCTTGATGAAATGGATGACCACGATTTATTCACATGAAAACTTATGCATGGAATGCATTGTTTTAATGCATCGATATTTTGATGCATATAATGCATAATTTTAATTCTTGCCATTTTATTGCATGAAATGCATATTTTTTATGCATAATCCAATCTGGACCGTAGATCACATAAAGATCGATGGTTCAGATTTATTCTTATTTCTTACTCAATAAGTTATTCTCATTTGATCCATCTTCTCTCTCTATATAGATATAGAGAGATATGTGTGTGTGCATGTATATTAGTTCAAATGGGCTTAAAATGGAACGTGAGTCCGTACATATTTAGTACAGATTCACTGCACATGTAGTATGTTGTAATGCATATTAATTTCCGGATTCACTGCACATATTTAGTGCGGACTCACTGTGCATTGGTAGGAAAAATATGTATATATCTCTATACTATGTGGTGAATTTGTACTAAATATGCACGGATTCACGTTCCCATTTTAAGGACTGGTTCTCGTCTGAACCAATCCCCCCCTCTCTCTCTATATATATATTTATATATATATATGGGAGAAAGACTTGTCTGAGTCCGTCTGATGGAATGTATTTTTGTTAGACGGTGTCCAATTTTTTTCTTTTCAGTTTTTCAATTATTTTAAAATTTTCAGTGTTTTTCTAATTTCACTTTATTTTTTAGGGTGGTTAGTTTTTTGAGGCTTCAGTTTTTTGTTTCCTTCAACTTTTTATTTTTCTTTTCCTCAATTTTTAAATTTTAGTTTTTTTTTTATCATTAGATTTCTTGTAGTTTAATGATATACCTTATATGAATAATATACGACTTCATATACCAGGTTTGTACTGAATTGTTTGCACTTCTATATATTCCATTATTATGTTCTGAAACTAATATTACTTTTATGCATATACAATCCATTTTATATATAGTTTGTGGCTTCATCAATACGTTGTAATAAGTTTGCATTTAATTTTGTATCATCCTTATGAGACTGGTTACTGGTTTCTGTACCTTTACTGGTTGCTTTTGTGTCTATAACATGATAAGAAACTAAATTAAAGATAAGAAACTCTAAAATTACCATCAACTGCACAATAATCTCAACTATATTGGGGTCGGTAGCATGAAGATTATAGTGTCAATTAATTGCATAAAATTAGTTAACACTATAATTCATGCAAAAACACAAAGTGACAGTTTTACGCCGAATGCCCTTCTTGTCGTAACCTTCGTACGGAGGACAAATGAGATGAAATTCCAAAACCATCATCATAGGCTTTTTTCAGTTACATGGAAAATATCACGAGAGGGTGATGAGTCGAAATAATCGCTATGGTCATAGTCATGTTCCATGATGTACCTGTTGATTGCAAACGTGATTGATATTGCAATCAACACGTACATCATGGAACATATGATTCTAAACTTTAAAATAACCAAGTGATTATAATTAAAACCCTGAAAATTAAAAACTAAAAATAAACGTTAAATACCTCAAAAAAGAAAAACTAAACGAACAAAAAAACTGAAAAAGCCTCACTAGAAACTGAAGAAAAAACTGAAATATTAAGAATTGTCTATTGAAATACATTCTGTCAGAGTCTCACATAAGTTTTTGTCGTTCACTTTTTTTTTGTCTGGTTCATATTTCTTGTTAGTGGATATCTAGCACCCGAATATGCACTGCGCGGACATCTTACGGAAAAAGCCGATACATTCAGTTTTGGAGTCGTTGCTCTAGAGATCATCAGTGGTAGATCGAATTCCGACTCAAGTTTGGAAGATGATAGAATATATCTTCTTGATTGGGCTTGGAATCTCCACGAGAGTAACAGGCAAGTGGAGTTGGTGGACCCAAGTTTAGATGATGCAATAGACGAAGAAGCAAGGAGGATTATTGGTGTTGCGCTTCTATGCACCCAAGGAACTCCGGGCTTACGGCCCGCAATGTCACGTGTCGTGTCCATGATTTGTGGAGATATTGAGGTGCCCACCGTCACTACAAGGCCTAGCTATCTAACTGACTGGACCTTTAACGACTCGACTACTATCAATGATATTTCAACATCGGATGCCGATGATATTAGTCCGGCAAATTTCACCACGACGACCACAAGTACATCTACGAGTCTACGACGACAATTTAATGACCCTCAATGATTGAGATTGAATGATTTTTATCATTTGAATATTTGAATAGCTTATTGGAGGCTTGATGTATTTATAAGCAACAGATTCGCAATAGTTGACATCGAAGAGCTTGTCGGGTCAACTTGGAAATTTGTGATATTCGTGATGAAATATGTGTTTAATTCGAGCAGTTGACATCGAAGAGCTTGTCGGGTCAACTTGGAAATTTGTGGTGTGGTGTGGCTTGGTTTCGACCGGCCCAGGGCCTGAATGGCCTAGGTTTGGCCCATCCTAGTATTAAGGTGGGTTGGGTCCGGTTTGCATTTCTTTAAACCGAGCCTAGCCCAGGCCATTACTATCCGGTCCGGCCCAGGACCGAACCACAACCAGTCCAGCCCGATTTATAATTTTATAATATATTTTAAACATATAATATAATAATTCTTATATTTTATAAAAAATAGTATTTTTTAATATAATTTCAAAAATATTTAAAAAACATCTTTTTAATATTACACGAGGATAAACCAGCCGGGTTTGGAGCCAGCCTAGCACAATATACTACTGGGTCGGTCCTGGTTAAATCTATTCCAAATCAGTCCACACACGCCCGGCTGCTGGCTAGTTAGAATTTGTAATTCCAGAAAAATAGTAGTAGAAAATTACAAACGATCAGATTAATTGAGTGATTTTATTTAAATCACTAGCTCCCTCGTCGTTTCAATCAATACACATTACTTATAGTTTATTTGAAATTTTTGATTTGGCGCGTTGCTACAACACGATTATATATGCATGTCGTAAGCAACGCGATCATATATGTACACATAACTGGACACATACACTAACGAACACAAACACAAGCACATACATATACACACACCGATACATATACGAGTCTAGAATCTACAAGTATGCTGATGCAATAAACCAATGAAGATTCGAGTATCTTCAAGAAAATCGTGCACGTTCAATCATTCATAAAACAAATCCATTCTGATTTGATTATGATTAAATACGACTAACAAAGGGAAGCCTTGTTTGTACAAAGCACATTGTAGTATAAATTATGATAAAGTGCTTTACAAACTTTACTAAAGCACAGTAAAGAGAAAGCAAAAAAACTTGCTCAAGTGTATAAATAATTTAATTTTCTGAATATACTACGGATAATTAATTTGTGTTTAGTCTAAAGCACTGATACGAAAGGAATCATATCTGAATTTTTGGAATGAGTTGTAATAAAGGACCCCAATTTTGTGTTGATATAGGCCGTGGATTAATTAATAATTATAATATGTCGTTGGTGGACATAAAGCATTTATACCTAAATTTCCTTGAGAAAATAGCATTTGAAAGTACCTCTTCCACAACTGTAGGACCAATTAAGTATATGGTGGATTTGGAATAAGAGGGTTCTTTTGCTTGGTTTATTCTACACGGACGAGTAGTCGAGTGGGGCTGCAAAACAAACGAGCCGTCCGCGAGCACGCTTGGTAAAAGTTCGACTCGGGCTTGGGTTTTTAACGCGAAAATGCGAAAAATCGATCCCCATTGAACTGGAACTGCCGATTTAGTTTGGTTCATAGAATTGAAATACAATTGTTTATTTAATTCATCTTTTTATTGAACATTCGATTTCTGTTCCAGTTCCTAGAACTTGGCCACACCAATAACCAAAAAGACAAAATTCGTGTAATCGTTCATTAATTTATATTAGTATATATTTATAGAAAATTTTGGTTCATAATATGGTTTCTTGGTGCTTGAAGTTGAACAAAAAATTCATTAATATACCATTTTAATTTAGGCTTAATTGTATAAAAATACACGACCTTTTATTGAATTCTGTTTTTTTTACCCACCTTTTAATTTTTGCAAAAAATGTACTCACCGTCTAATATTTTGCAATGTCGAACCCGTATCATATTTCCCCCAAATCGGTGCTGATGTGGATCCTCGGAAGGCTGATTTGACAAATCGGACCGCTTTAAGAAACGACATCGTTTCTGTACAGTTAAAACAACGCCGTTTTTGCCAAAAAATTAATGCAACTACTACTACTTATTTGGATTAGGTCTTAGGGCGTATCTCACAAACGGGAATTGAAGAAATTTACAGAAATTGAAGGAAAGGAAGAGCATGTGCAGCCATAAATTGAAGAAATTTCTCCCGGTGGGGATGACTTCTTCTTCACAAACGAGACAAGCGAGCTCCATGAATCCCGCACCAATGAGGACCTGCAACTGTCAAGAACCGGAGCCTTGCATCTTGCAGGCGTCAAACAGCTTGACGAACCCTGAGAGGCGCTACTATTACTGTCGGGTAAGTTACATCAACATTTAGAAGCAGCTGCTTCATTCATTGATCTTCTATTTTTTATAATGTAGCGTGGTGATTGTAAGTATTGGGATTGGATGGATCTTGAACTATCGACATACTATAAAGATTGCTTCCTAAAAATCAAGATTGAAAGGGACTTGGCGTTGGGGCAGCTGATTCGGGAGAAGAAAAAAAAATCAAAAAGACACCGCTGGACTTGAAGATGAGATGGAAGAATCTGCAGATGTTGATGAGTTCAAGCAACTTGGAAAAAAATTGCTAACTGTGGAGAAAAGAATTAATTTGTTGTATGTGGGATTTATTTTCGTCGCTCTATTGGTTTTTCGATGATCACATTTCATGTGGAGGGTTCGATGGAAACTATTTTGTGGGGTTGTAATTGACTGGAATAGAAGATATTTTGCAGTGTAGTTTTCTTTGTATGGAATGTATTCAGAATGGTAGGAAAGCTGATGTTGTGGTTGATGAAGAATTGGATGCGGTTGAACTTTTGTTTGTTGCTATTGAATGATAGTTTGTTTGTTGCAATTAATTTTTTCTTGTTGATAGTTAATAGCATGCTTGAATGTGGTATGTAAGCTATTTGGGTGTGTTTATTGATGATCATAAATGGATTTAGAAGCTATTTTTTGTTGTTTATAGTTGCTAGGGTTTAGGTTAGTTTAATGTTGTTGCTTGCGATTAAATTAGTACACTTCATAATAGACCACAATAGATGACAAAAACTTAAATTGCAGATCACGATACAAGACAAAATCGCATCTTCAATTAGCCAAAATAGAGCACAAAAGTTTAATCATTCCATCAACAAAGATACAATTCTTGAACCCAAGTTTCACAACTAAACAAGGATTCACAAAAGTTCTTGAACAACTAAACAAGGTTTCACAAAAGTCCTTGAACCCAAGTTTCAAAAAATAGGCCACAAATTTCCTTCTTCAAATCCCAGCTGCTCGATTTCTGCGTTCCTGGGTTGAGGGCCCTTCCCTTGCTTCACTTAAATTGATTTCTGAACCATTTGATGATTGTGGACTGAGGCCTCTTGTTCTCCTAGGCATCTACATCCACAAAAGAAAGATTGCTTCATTAAGAATTCCTCAACATAGAGAAATAAAATGGGTAAACATAAGTATATTACTTACCACATAACCTCTTCTCACTTTTCTTGGTGCATTCTCTTGGATGTTGGAAGTGGATGTTGTCTGCCCCTTCCCCTTTTTTGTAGGCCTTGGTGGTTGGATTGGATGTATCCGAGGTCTTCCTCTTTTGCCCTGTTTGAAGATAAATCAATAGTGTTAGATCTCATTGCAATGCAGCTGAAATGAGAAAAAAAAAATAGAACACAATACCTTTGGTTGATCTGGAACCCTTTTATTTGTACAAGTCTTGCTATTGTGCCCTTTTTGCTTGCATCTTTGGCAAGTCATCACAAGGCCAAACCTCCTCAACTTGTGTGGCTTCCTAATCAGTGGTGGCTTCACAGGGTATCCCTCAGCAGCAGGCCACATCTCCTCACTACCAAGTGGCTCTATAGGATACTTGTATGCTTCTAGATACCTATATACTGTCTAATAATCATGCATATATGTATGTGCCTCCTCATATTGGAAGTGAATGGCAGCACATGCATGAACACATGGAATACCTTCCAGTTCCCACACCCTACATGTGCATGTTCTAGCAATCATATCAACCACAAATCCCTTGCCTTTTAAGCTCACTTCATACTTCTTGCCCAGATTGGGAAAAACATAAGCTGGAATACTCTTGCTTCTAGTTTTTTCAAGTTCCTTCATTATAACTGGACATATTCTATCATTCACCATATCAATCAATTTCAGTTTATCTACTTGTCTGACCATTAAAGCCCTTCTTATCTGCTCACACATATGAATAATGTGCATTCTTCTAGCCTCTACTATGTATCCATTAAATGTATCTGCTATATTGTTATCTATCATGTCACCATGTGGATACAAAGAAAGAAAACACTTACAGAATCTTTTCACATCTCTGGACACAAAATCATCATGTGTAGCTGCATTTTATGCCTTCAAGTCCTCTAAGTTCATGTTGTACTCTTGCACATAAGTGCTTCTACATACCCTCCAAAAGATGTTCTTGAGACTGGTCCCCTTGTCCTGCTTTTTCCAATTCATATATACATGTCTTGCACAGTTTTTATGCTTAGCCATGAGAGCTAACTTGAGAATTGCATTCATTAACCCCTGAAGAAAATTGGAAGATCATTGCATATTATACAGATGTACCAAGCTTATACAATATAGCAACAAGTGAAATTCAATACCTTTTGTTGGTCAGAAATAAAAGTCCAATCATTGCCATCTTCTATATCAAGATCTTGAAGGAAAAGCTGAAGAAACCAAGTCCAGCATACTTCATTTTCCACTTCTACCACAACCCATGCAATTGGGAACATTTGGTTGGTCCCATCCTAAGTAAAGAAATAGATAAATATCATTACAATAAATCAATCACAGTAAGATTAACTATACAAGAAATCAATCACAATAATCAATCATAGTAAGTTGTTTTACCTCCCCAACTGCTGCCAATAGAATTCCACCTAAGTAGGTCTTTAAAAAGCAACCATCAAGCCCTATAATTGGCCTGCAGCTCTTCTTGAATCCATGTCTCAATGCACTATGGCCTATGTATAATCCCTTGAAGACTGCACCATCCCCTAAATTCAACAGATAAGTCCCATCCCTATCAACCCTGATCAGCTCTGCCACATATCTCCTAAGCAATGCATAGTGACCTTCAATAGGTCCTCTCATCATCTCTTGTGCAATAGCCCTTTCTTGTAGAGTCTGTCCTTACTAACCATGGTTTTGTAGTTTGTCCTAAGGTCCTCTGCTAATAGCTTAATAGGTATGTTGGGCTGCACCCTGAACAAATTCGGATACTTTAATGCTATCCACCTAGAACTGACAAGTTTGTTATTGTTTTTCCTAGTGCAACTGTGTGTAGGGTAGTATGTCTTGATGATGAAAATATCTTGTGCCTTGACAATGAAGCAAAGACTTCCCATTTACATGATCCCCAACATTTGGCTCTGCAAGATGTTTTGGAGATTTTGCCAAACCTGATATGTCTGCCCTTTGCTATGGCATTATCCTTCAGAGCTTCCCTACATTGAAATCCATATGCAAATCTCATGCCTAGATGCAACTTCAGTTTCTTAGATTTTATCATAGGATCATAGCTACACCTAAACTTATTGTTTCTCTTATCATCTAACTCCTCATCTGTTGAATCTGAGCATACATCACCATCAGAACTAGCATAATAAGATTCTGGCTGATCATTTGCATACACTTGGCTGAACCCCATGCCCACATGAGGTTTTTCATTCACTAAGTCAAATATATTACCTATATACCTCCTCTTCTGCCTTGCTTCAACATACTCTTGATCATCAGGGACAAGCTCATCATCAGCCAACTCATCATCAGATGATTCACCATCAATTGGGTAGTAATCAGAATCCTCACTATATTCATCGATAAATTCATCACAACTCTCTTCCTCTGTCTTTGTATCTGTCTCTCTCTCTCTCTTTCTGTTTCTCCTTCTCTTTCCATTTCCCTTTCTCTTTCTTTGTCTCTTTCCCTTTCCCTATAACCTTATTAATAATAGTATCAATCAACTCTAGATCTTCATCAACAAACTCATAAGGGAATGAATTGTCACCCTCACAAACAGAGTCGTGCTCACCCCCACCTCCATCAGTAACAACCCCAGCATCAGAATTAACCCCACCCTCAGAAACAAATAGGACGCTGAAAATAGAAAAAGAAAAAGAAAAAAGAAAGATGACATCAGCAATAAACCCTAGATTTGATTCTACAGAAGACTTAACTTTTCACAAATTCAAATAATATTTTTCATTAAAACAAGCTTTAGTCATTCAAAAAGTACATCAATTATTCATATGAAAAAAGAATTGGGTCCTACATGTTCCCCATCTCTTCGTCCATTCTTCGTGCTTCTAGGACCACTCGCGCAAGCAAGACACTCACGAGACAACAAAAATCAACAATAAACGAAATGAAATGACGAGTGATTAGGGTTTAATGGATTCTGGCAATAAACTTTTAAAGGGATTAGGGTTCTTTGAGATTCTAACTGCGTGAATATTCTAACTTTTAAAGTGTTTAGAGTGTGAATTGTGGTTTAAGGATTTTGTCATGTCGAGTGAAATACAGTGAACGAACGATGTCATACTCTTTAATTATAAACAGCGTCGTTTTGGGCCAGATCAGACAACATGCCACCATACATGACAGCTCAGCGTGATATTTTGCCACATCAGTTAAATTAGACACATAGGCATATTATTTAGGCCGGAATCTCTCCTCGGTTCGACATTGCAAAAAATTAGACGGTGAGTATATTTTTTGCAAAAATTAAAAGGTGGGTAACAAAACCAGAATTCAATAAAAGGTCGGGTATTTTTATGCAATTAAGCCTTTGATTTATAGAATTTTTTGGTTCTTAACGTGAGTTTCGATTCTTGAAATTCTTTCCAATTAATTAGTGATGTCCAGTACTTAAATTAACCGAAGGAACTGAATTGGTTCCATCGGTTCAGTCTCTTATGTTCCTGCCAAAAAAAGTTTAAAACCCGAACCGATTTTTAAGCATTAGTTTATGTTCCCATTCTTTAATGTTTTAGTAAGAACCGAATCGGTCCCAGTCCTACTTAAATTGACCAAGCTCAAGCACTACCCGACTCAAGCTTGTCGGCTCGCGCGCTCGAACCCGAACTTGTGAATACTCAGCATATGAGCTAGCTGGCAGCTCACGATCATATAATTAGAGATGGAAAAATTGACCGTGGATCCGAATATCCGCGGATATTGACCGAAACGGGTCTACTTCGGGTAGTCATTTTCGGATCTGGGTCCGGGTCTGGGAAAAAACCCGTGGGTCTGGGGCGGGTCTGGTTATACATATATCCAGCCCCGTAAAACCTGTAACACCCCCAGAAACCACCAGGAATATTAAACGTCGTAGACCCTTTTTCTATAAGGATCTACCAGGCTAACAACCACGATACGAACAACGTTTGACCGGCCGAGGTCAAACAACTTACTAATACAGACCGATAAGGTCAAATATTAATTACACTGACCAATGAGGTCTCACTATTAACTCAACCCAAAAATAAACTCATTATTGTACATACCCACGCAGGGATCAAAATACAATACAGCGGAAGACTGAAGATAACTCAACAATACAACATCAAACTGGACCCTTAACTCTTGATTAATATCGCGGCTCGTCTTCTTCCATGCCGTCCCTGTGGTTGCTTCAACGAACTAAGCACACCTGAAATGCATGATATGCATTTCCCCCATTTAAGGAGTTAGCATTTGAATGGCTACTACAAGTATTCGGTTGTTACGTATTATAGTGAATGCAAGTGCACGTTGTCGTAATCAAGTAATAAAGTGATGAGAAAGATACCGTTCCTTCAAGGACTGAAGTACTAATTACCAATTTATTCGTATTCTAGTTTTATTTGAACGATCGAATTTTGTGGTTGAAGAATTACTAAAAACAACTAATAAAATTAATAGTCTGATGAAAAGAGATCAAATAAGAGAACAATCTAGGATTGAGAATTCGCCTCGCTTTATCCGAATTAATCTTGATTCATATAATTTATGTAATTTTCTAATTTATTGACAACGAAGATTCTAAGATAATCTAATGCTGCTCCCGAGGACAGTAGAATTTTCTAAGGTGAATAAATTACTCTATTCCTAGGTGAGTTAATTCAACAATAGCCAAAAGGTATAAATTTTCAAACGAGCTACGTAATTCCTATGAGTATATTCCTATCTCACAAAATAAAACGGTTCTCACCAGTTTTTCCTACTAACTCTCCTCTCCCGATTCGAGTTGCGTAATTAAAACAATTCAATCATAGGCTACATAATTGAACGCATTAAGAACAATTGTGTAAAACTCAATAAAAAAGGGAAATATATTAAAAATGTAAAATCAAGAGTTAATCCGTCAAAATCTCGGTTTCATCACAATCCTATAAAAATAGGTCTAGCCCGACATGCTAGAAAACAATAAACAAATATTTAAATTAATCATAAGAAAGAAAAATAAAATACAATTGAAGACTGGCTTCTTCCGTTCTCTGGCCTTGCTTTCTGCTGCTAGGTATTTTCTCCTTCTCTTCGATGATGATATTTTATGAACTTCAATGCCTTTTTATAACTTTCCTTCCGCCTCCAAAATGTGTCCAAGAATTAGGTCGAAAACGGACTTCAGAACTGCCCAAATCGCGGGATGAATTCAAGGACCCCGCGCCGCGGGCCGCGGACTGGCTTAAGTGTGCCGCGGCCCCTGTCCTTTCGCTACCAGGCCTGGGCGATATTTTTCTTACGGGCCGCAGCTCAGACTGAGCGTGCCGCGGCCCCCAGTACATATTGTACCGCCGTGCTTCTGGGTGTGCCTGTGTCGCGGCTCTGGCTCGATGTGACGCGGCCCTTGACCAGAAAATGTCGTTTTAGCCCGTTTTTCTTCGTTTAAGCTCTCGGACTCTAATTTCCTTCAAAACATCTAATCATAATATATTAAAAGCTCATTTATGCAGTTTTAAACACAAAATGGAGATAAAATAATGATAATTAAGCGCACGGAAATACATCTAACAAATACCCCCAAACTTAAGCATTTGCTTGTCCTCAAGCAAAAATCAATTTCAAATAAGACGACAAGTATCGTGGGCAATCATGCAAATCCATAGTGCTCAACTAATTAATATTACCCTGAAAATCTCAAAGAATAATACGGATATCGTACCAGTGAGTCACAGTACGGACAATAATTCCACAAGGTAAATATTTCTAATGCAAATCAATAGCTCATGAAGAAAATCAAGGCTCAAAGATTAACAAACGTGAATTGAGCCGACCGCCAATATGAATGTTTAGATTAAACAAGCTAACTCGCCCAGTCCCACAGTCTCGTGGCAAAAATACAAGAATCTCATAATATTCCTCAGACAACGCTCCCTTATATATAATCATTATAATGATTCGAGTTAACAACTAGGTTTCGACTCCCGGTATGTTTCGTGAAATAACCCTAAGGTGGATTTCTATTCTCATGTATTGGGGAACCGTTCGACATAAAAGACACTCATGGGGCTCATGAATACTTCTAGTTACTAAGTCTCCCTCTACAGCGGAGAAAAAACCCGAATAGCTATTCTCGCACGTCCGATTCAAGGTTGCTGTTTTACGCGAGAGTAAACAACGGGTCATGTGAATACCCCCGGTTACTAGGCTTCCCATCATCGGAGATGCGATTTTTCTGAACCATTAATCTATTCAGGGTTGTTGTTTTACGCGAGAGTAAACAACGGGTCACGTGAATACCCCCGGTTACTAGACTTCCCATCATAGAACAAGCAAAATTTCTCAAATTTTGGGAATAACTGTCCGACTCAATGACAACAAGACTAATGTTACTGGACTACTGGCTAAGTGAAAAGCGCAACCAAACGTATAGACGATGGCTCGTGTAATGCGGACACTACAAACACGTATGTCTCATTTCATATATGCCAAGACTACCACAATGACGCAAAAATCAGACCGAAATAAATACTCGAGGGAAACAAAAATCGCATAATGCGAACTCGACCAATACTCATCCGTTTCTTCAAAAATAAATCAGTATCATATAATCAGTCTTACACAAGGCTGCAAGAAAATATTCACGAATGCAAACATAGTCCAGAATATCATAGAAGACAAGCAAGGCTAAAATCAATAACAATGAAAAATAAATAACAACTAAAAAGTACCCCCCCCCCCCCAACTTGAGATGTACATTGACCTCAATGGACAACAAATAATAATAATATGCAGTAAGAGAAAGGTCAAGTACTCTCCTAAGGTAAGCTCAGGCACTGGCATCGGCCTCATCCGGCGAAGAGGGTGGTGTAGGTGGCCTGACCGGAGGAATGAAAGGTCCGGTCGGGTGAAGGATGTGGTCCGTCCAAACAGCTAAATAGTCCCGGTGGTAGGCGTCCCTCGCAGCTAAGCGCCTCTCCGCACGCCGATTGGCCCGGCAGACCTGCTCGTACATCTCCTCTCGAACGGCTGTGAGGACGCTATCTCTCTCTGCTCGCATCTCCTCCCTCAAGCCGTCAAACATCGCCTGAAGGACGTGATCTCTCGCGGGCGGTGGGGTGGACTCGGTCTGATCCTCAGTACCAGCCGCCGGCTCATGCGTCAGAAGAAGTGGCTCGGTGGAGTGCTCATGCGGCTCGTCTAGAAGAAATCCTCATCCCCGCGGATGTGCCCGCGCGCCACCCCACTGGTCGAAGTGAGAGATAATGCGATGATCGATCGGACCCTGGGGTACTAGTGTCGGCTCGTCATCCGACCAAGTCACGCCCGAATGGCGGCATAAGGCACAAATGAGAGAAGGATGTTTCAGCCCTGTCTTGGCCCTCATTGGATGCACTGGAGAATAGACCGGACCAGCCGTGGGGCCACATAAAATCGCAATCCGGACGTAATGTCATATAGAAGTTGGGCACGAGGAAACAGGACCGAGCGGATTTGCGACGTAGGGTTGACTCGCGAGCAGAGAAAATAAAGCCAAGCTCGCCCGAGCCGACTGAGGCGAGAACTCTTGAAGAAGAAGGTCGTCGATCCCGAAACGCGCGTTTCCCAAACTGAATCCAGCTGAGCAAGCGCCTCTAGCAAAGCTTCCCTCGAGAGGCTACCCACTGTCTGCGTGTATGCCGATTCATCAACCTCGGGAAGCTCATATAAGCTCCGTATCGCAGCTGCCGAGAAATCCACTTTCTGGCCACGGACGACGACCTCAGTACGTGTATCCGGTCGTCCCATCATCTGCCCTGCTTGGATATGCCGTAATAACGCGCTGGCGTAGAATTCTTGGACGATAGAAATTACCGCTGGCTCGGGTTGTGTAGCGAATCGAGTCCCCACTCAGGAATTATAGGACGAGGACGGATTCTCTCGTTAAAAATTCGATGGATTTCGGGGTCAGAAAATCGGTGAAATTGCCCTTCCATCCGGTTTTGCGAGGTTCCCCCCCCTCGTGGGGGATGATCGAGTCCTCGTCCTTGTGCTCAACTTTCTCTTCCGAGCCATAGCGAAGTCCTAAAAAATAAACGCAGGATAGTTTAGACGACTTTAAATAACCATACACCAATCTCAACTTATAACGTGTGGGAAACGAATATGGCAACAAAAACTTGCACTTCCGTACGAGAGATATGATGCAAAAATTTAAACTCAAACTTGACGTAAGGGTTGGGGGGACATCTTATTCCGATAATCATATTCGTTGCACATAAATTGGAGATGTTTAGCTCAAAAAATTTCATTGGGGCATTTCATCGAACATCTTGCGCGCGTAAACTAAAATGAAGAACAAAAGCAATAATTGCTCAATTCAATCCCCAACAACAACAATATCAATCGATAATCACAGCGATTCATGACAAAACAACGAACAAAATCAACAATCAATCGATAATCACCATATTCCGACAAAAACCTTGATAGAACTTTAGGAAATAAAAACAAATTCATCAATGAAGAACATTAATCCACTTCTCAATCCATGTTGTAATTAAGCTTAAGAAATAAGGATTACGTTGTGTTGGATTGAAGAAAATAATAATAAGAAGAAATTCGAATGGAGTCCTACAGTGCCGCGCGAAAGAGGGAAAGATTTGTGATACCTTATTTGTTTCGGCCGACTGATGTCAAAAGTAGCCCAGCCCTTTTAAATTCTCGGTAGGGGCCGAAGCACGTAGAAAGTGAGCCCCGGCCCGCTGTACAATTAGTTTTGGGTGCTGGGGGTCTCGCAGTGTGCCGCGGCTCATTGCACGGGTGCCGCGGCTTCCTGGTTTAGTGTGCCGCAGCTCAGCATCTTCGTGCCGCGGCACAGAGTACAGGTTGTTGAGATGATTTCTGGGTCTTCGGTGTGCCGCGGCCTGGCTTATCGTGCCGCGGCTCATGGGGCAAGTGTGCCGCGGCTCAGCATCTTCGTGCCTCAGCACAGAGTACAGAAACTTTGCCAAAATTTTAGACTTGCGTTGTGCCGCGGCCCGCTCTTAAAAATTCCCCTGGGGGAGTTCCTGCCCAGAATTTTCAAATGAAAACACCTAGAACAAGAGAGATAAGGATAGCAAAGCTAAAAACGCCAAAAAATAGTCTCCTAAAATGAAGGAAAAAAACGAAAAAACTAAAATTTGTACTTATACTCGGGTTGCCTCCCGAGAAGCGCTAAGTTTATAGTCTTTAGCCGGACTTGGTTTAAGATCAATTCGCTTTTTGCAAACACCATTTGGATTCTGCCCCGTCCATCAAACCGTTAATATGTGTTTTAAATTTTTGACCATTGGTCTTTAAGAGTTCGATTTTTGGTTTGGACATCCAATGTTCTTTGCGAAGAGATTTGAACAATAATAACTTCCCAAAACACCCATATTGCACATGACTTGGCAACCGTTTCACTTTCGGTTTAGTGAACGAACTTATGACGGTATGAGAATTTTTCGATGGTGGGTGAACGGACGATGAAGACGACATATCCAAATGCCTAAGATACGCGACTCGTTCTTCATTTTTCTTAGATGTCGGAGCAACTAAAACAGATTCTGAACACTTCGACCGACAACTCTCCCGGTGTGTGTCTTTCGCAAAAATATCTAAGCTTTCAATTTGAGAACACTTCTCGACATTACTTGGACACGGGAGAGATCGAAACACTTTGGACTTGCTCATCCTGAACCTGAAGCATCAATTCACCCTTTTGAACATCAATAAGAGTCCTACCAGTGGCTAAAAATGGTCTACCCAAAATAATCGGAATCTCGTGATCCTCTTCCATATCAAGCACAATAAAATCAGCATGAAAAATAAATTTATCAACTCTGATCAGGACATCTTCTATTACCCCTCTCGGATACTTGATGGATCTATCGGCTAGTTGCAAAGAGATCGTAGTAGGCTTGACCTCCCTAATTCCTAATTTCTTGAAAATAGAAAGAGGCATAAGATTTATACTGGTGTCGAGATCACATAACGCTCTATCAAAAGACAGGTTTCCAATAGTGCACGGTATAGTGAAGCTTCCTGGATCCTTCAATTTAGGCTTGAGCTTTTTCTGCAAGATAGCACTGCACTCTTCAGTCAGTGCCACCGTTTCATATTATTCGAGCTTCCTTTTGTTAGATAAAATCTCCTTCATAAACTTCACATAGCTCGACATTTGTTCCAAGGCGTCGGCAAATGGAATATTGATATGTAATTTCTTGAAAACATCAAGAAACTTGGAGAATTGCTTGTATAACTTTTGCTTTTGCAGTCGCTGCAGATACGGGATGGGTGGCACATAGGCTATCGGGTTGTTTGGAAACAATTTCAAGTTTTTAGAAATTTGTGATTCTCCTAATGCCGAATTTTTCTTCTCCTCATCTTCACCTCTCACTTTGTTTTTCCCGAGTTGCTCACACACTTCCCTCCCACTTCTCAAGCTAATGGCATTAATACTCTCTCTGGGGTTCATCTCAGTTGTACTTGGCAAAGTGCCCTGAGGTCAGACTGTTAACAAATTTGCTATTTGACCCATTTGGACTTCCAAATTGTGAATAGAAGCGGAATTATTCTGTAGAGTAGTTTTCGTCGGGTCATAAATTGACTCGTGTTAGCCGCCAATTGTGCAATTGCATCTTCTAAAGAAACCTTCGGTGGTTGAGGGGACTGCTGTGGTGGATGGGTGACTTGAGCTTGTGGAGGATTGTTCAATGCTTTCCCGTTTCTCCATGAAAAATTTGGATGATTTCGCCACCATTGGTTGTACGTATTAGAATATGGATAATTCTGTCGATTTCCATTCCCCACAAATTTAGCTTGTTCCATATGAGATTGCTCAAAAGGATTCCCGACTTGGCATTCAACACTTGGATGAGACCCGTTGCACCAATTACATGATTCCGTGGTAACGGTAGAAGGAGCGTGCGATAAAACTTGAAGTTGTTGAGTCAAGGCCGCAACTTGGACCGATAGTGTAGATATTGGATCATTGTCGGAAATTCCCATAGTGTAGATATTGGATCATTGTCGGAAATTCCCATAACTCGTTTCGGATTCAGACACTCAGAAGGCCACTGATACGCATTTGCCGCCATATCTTCCAGTAAAGAATGGGCTTCAGCCATCGTCTTGCCCATTAAAGCACCTCCAGCGGCTGCATCAACAAGAGTGCGTGTAGAAGCACTCAGTCCATTGTAGAAAGTCTGAATCTGCAGCCAATCCGGTAGACCATGATGTGGGCATCTCCTTAGCAAATCCTTGTATCGCTCCCAAGCTTCATGAAATGATTCCGTCTCAAATTGCCCGAAAGTAGTTATCTCATTTCTGAGTCGCGCTGTCTTCGCCGGCGGAAAGAACTTAGCTAGAAAAGCTTGTGCTAATTCCGCCCAACTCGTGATAGAGCCAGGCGATAGTGAATTCAGCCAAAACTTGGCTTTGTCCCTCAAAGAGAATGGAAAAAGCCGTAGACTAATGGCGTCATCAGAAACTCCATTATTCTTGAATGTATTGCATATCTCGAGAAAGGATGCAATATGAGCATTAGTATCGTCATCCGCTAGTCGCAGAATTGGCTCGCTTGCACCATTTGGATGAGAGCCGGCTTAATCTCGAAATTGTTCGCTTGAATGGTTGGATGCCGAATCCCCAAAAAATTCGCATTAATTTGTGGAAGCGCATAATCACGGAGTGCCAATGCCGGTTGAGCTTGCTGAATAAGATTGTCGATCTCTTGATTTTCGGTGTTGTCAGCCATAGTATCCATAGTTGACAATTCATGCTTTTCCTTCCTATTTTTCCGCAAGGTGCGCTCGAGTTCGGTATCCAAAGGGAGTAGACCTTCGTCACCAAATTTTCTCATACACTAAACTAAACTCCTGAAAGGAAAACAAATAAAAACAAATTTACATAAAAATAAAATAATGTTCAAATTAAGACTAAAAATACTGAAATTGATATTAGTAAAAACAATCAGTCCCCAGCAACGGCGCCAAAAACTTGTTACGTATTTTAGTGAACGCAAGTGCACGTTGTCGTAATCAAGTAACAAAGTGATGAGAAAGATATCGTTCCTTCAAGGACTGACGTACTAATTACCAATTTATTCGTATTCTAGTTTTATTTGAACGATCGAATTTTGTGGTTGAAGAATTACTAAAAACAACTAATAAAATTAATAGTCTGATGAAAAGAGATCAAATAAGAGAAGAATCTAGGATTGAGAATTCGCCTCGATTTATACGAATTAATCTTGATTCATATAATTTATGTAATTTCCTAATTTATTGACAGCGAAGATTCTAAGATAATTTAATGCCTCTCCCGAGGACAGTAGAATTTTCTAAGGTGAATAAATCACTCTATTCCTAGGTGAGTCAATTCAATAATATCCAAAAGGTATAAAATCTTCAAACGAGCTACGTAATTCCTATGAGTATATTCATATCTCACAAAACGAAACGGTTCTCTCCAATTTTTCCTACTAACTCTCCTCTCCCGATTCGAGTTGCGTAATTAAAACAATTCAATCATAGGCCACATAATTGAACGCATTAAGAACAATTGGGGAAAACTCAATAGAAAAGAGAAATATATTAAAAATATAAAATCAAGAGTTAATCTGTCAAAATCTCAGTTTCATCACAATCCTAGAAAAAGGGGTCTAGCCCGACATGCTAGAAAACAATACACAAATATTCAAATTAATCATAAGGAAGAGAAATCAAACACAATTGAAGACTGGCTTCTTCCGTTCTCTGGCCTTGCTTTATGCTGCTAGGTATTTTCTCCTTCTCTTCGATGATGATATTTTCTGACCTTCAATGCCTTTTTATAACTTTCCTTCCGACTCCAAAACGTGTCTGAGAATTAGGTCGAAAACGGCCTTCAGAACTGCCCAAATCGCGGGCTGAATTCAAGGACCCCGCGCCGCGGGCCGTGGCCTGGCTTAAGTGTGCCGCGGTCCCTGTCCTTTCGCTACCAGGCCTGGGCGATATTTTTCATACGGGCCGCGGCTCAGACTGAGCGTGTCCCGGCCCGGTACAGATTGTACCACCATGCTTCTGGGTGTGCCTGTGCCGCGGCTCTGGCTCGATGTGACGCGGCCCTTGACCAAAAAATGTCGTTTTGGCCCGTTTTTCTTCGTTTAAGCTCCCTGACTCTAATTTCCTTCAAAACATATAATCATAATGCATTAAAATCTCATTTATGCAGTTTTAAACACAAAATGGAGATAAAATAATGATAATTAAGCGCACGAAAATACAGCTAACATCGGTCTATACAAAATATATCACGCCAACATCAGTTATTAAAATAACAACAGTCGTGAAAGAAATTACCGAGAGGTTTTCAATATTTAAGGTACAACTCAAGTCTTTGAAAATAATATATATCAACTCGGGAGTTTTAGAAAACGACAGAAAGTCTTTTGAGACTTCAAGTTCAAGACTATAAAAGCTTTTTTCGAAAATAATAGGGTCTCGGCCCAAATCTCGTTCATGTAACAAATATTTTTATAAATAGAAAATCTTTATGGACCTCGAGTCCTTAGTTTCAAAACCATGTCAAGACAAATGGGTCTCGACCCAAAGTCATTTTCCACAAAACAACCTTTACACGACCGTTGGGATATCAACCCAAAATCTCATCAAACCACAGTATACGAAAACAATAACAAAGTTCATTTTCCAACACCAAAACCTCACAATCAAGGAGCTAAACACTTACGACACATATCCTAGATTCGCCAAGTACCAAAATTCAATATATAATGTACATCAACATCGAGAACCAAAATGTTGTGATATTCCGGACATATCACAATTACTGAAAACATCAACATCAACATCACGAAAACCACACTTGGTGACCCGTGGCCGTACCCATTAGTATCGACCCACAAAGGCCCCCCGTCGGAACGTCCTTGGGTGGGAAACCACTTTCACGGCCGTACCCATTAGTATCGCCCCCCAGAGGCCCCGTCGGACCGTCCCCGGGTGAAAGAACAACCACACACACACACACACGTTACAAAACTGCATGTCTCGATTGTTAGTCACAATATATATAATCAAGGCACTTGCTATAATGGCCATTTATCCGACTCATAACTACGACCAACCCAGCTATACTATAACCTAACAATCCTAAACGCATCTCCACACATCAACGGCATAACAACCGATCAAACCATTACGACTAACCCAACTCATAGCACACAACTTAACCCACACACCTCGGTGATCACCAAAATATTATAGCACATGTCTAAGTGTACCATCTACCCAACACTACGTCTCTATTGACATATCTCTATGACAAGCAAATAGCCGATTCTAACTCAACATAACATCTACAATGACCCATATGATATAAATCACAATAATGAATAACCAACACAATTTCAATATATAACCTCAATTTACACAATATAAATCATATATACAAGAATACTTGCCTCGATGGTTAACACCAAACAACTCCGAAGAACGTAGCTCGACCAAAAGTACCCAAACTTATATCCTCCACAAGAGACACAATAGCAACGTGATCACTACGAGCATAACAACTGAAAACAATGGAAAACGCATCTAAGAATCGAAGGAAAACACATTGAGACATTTAATCAAGCATTAAATGCTCAAGACTTCAATAGGTCAATGAATCATGATTCGGATTATACGAAACTGGAATATAGATATACAATCCATAGAATGTGATCAATAACAATGTTTAACAACGACCAATTCGTAAAAACCGGATTAGAAACGAGATCAAGAACAAAATCCCTAAAAAGGTCAACTCTAACAAGAAAATACCTCGATCCGACGAAGAACAACCGGTTAGATGATGTTAAAATCACTTAAGACCCTCCAAAATACGTTGGAATTGAGTAGAATCGACCAAGAATCCAAATCCTAGCTTCACCCATCCGCCGACCGCGAGGAGAGAAAGACAAAGGGAGAAATGAAGTGAAACCCATCGCCCAGCTATTAAATAACTGGGCGTGTTACGGCCGTAACACATAGGATATTACGGCCATAACCCAGCTCACGGGTATTCTGCCCAAAATGTGAGGGTGTGTTACGGCTGTTACCAATAAGCCATTACGGCCGAAACACCCACAACCTTACGTCCGTAACATATTGCAGGTTACGGCTGTTGTTGGGAATAGTGCCCTAGGACATTCGATGTGCCTAGATTTGTAATTGTCACATTTAAATAAAGTTATTTGATATCATTTATTTCTCGTCGATTATTATAATGTGTGCATGTTTTAATATTATAATAATCGAATAATAGTAATTCATAAATAATAAGATTATTCAAATGTCCCTGGTACAATCGCGTTGAGTAGAGACTCAAGTGATTAATATACTAGTATAAGTTTGATTGATAATCACCTGATGATTATGCGTATGGTACGGATCAATCTTATGGGTATTGGTTGGAGAACTGATACTGGACAAACCCGCATTGAGATCACTGCATAGAAATGTCATAAGTGAATCTCAATATAACAGAATCAATAAATCATTGAACCTGAGATTATCATAGAGTCCAACATGATAACTGCTATGACTTGATGTAATCCAACGTCATCTGAAACATGGTGATCATAAAGGTTAGCGACCGGAATTAGTGGGAGTCATGTAGTGGGCAATGAATAATCAAGATGGGGATTTGTCCCTCTCTTTAGTGAGAGACATATCTGCTTGGCCCCTTGATAAGTAGGACTGAAGGAAATGCATGGCCATGCTCAAATGAAGAGTCATTTGATTCAATCAGTATACTTAAGATCGAGAAAGCATTTGAACATAAATAAGTATGACAGACTCCATGACTTAGTTCAAATATAATATCGCATGACAAAGGGATTTGACACGTTAAAAGGTTTAATGGACTATTAACTTATATTATTTGGGTAATCATAATGTCTTGCTAGAGACCGCTTATGATTTATTATTTAATAAGGTATTAAATAATTGCCAACATAATATAAGCCTTTTGGGTCGCATGTACGACAATTATAGACAAGTAGGAATAAATATCAATTGGGAATAACAAATATTTAATAACATGAGGGGTTATTAAATAATAAGTAATCTATAATATTAGATATTATATATATTGTATTATTTAATAACATGAGGGGTAACTAAGCAAATATTAGATTCTTGAATCTAGGGTTACTTAGTATAAATAGGGAGTCTATGACAAGGAGTTGTCACAAGAAGACCTACACCTCAAGAAAAATCGCCCCCCTCTCTAGAAGAAAGAAAAATCGGCCTACACCTCCTACTGTAGGAAAACAAAGTCGGTCATCTGGTCCCTTAGTTGATCTTGATCAATAGTACAATCATTCTAGTAAGGAATTTGCGTTGTACTATTTATCAATATTATTCGTAAGGATCTAGCAATCCGGCTTGTGGAATTGTTCGTGTGTGGATCACCCAAAGAGGAAGGAGTTATTCATCTGCTTCTAGTCTGGATCTAGATTTGTTCGTCAAATTAAGGCAATTCGATTAACCCTTTAATCAAACAATTAAATTACTGCATGAGATCCTAAATTGGATTTTCATATTTATTCTTCTGCTGCGTTTTTATTGCTGTTTTATGTATTCGATGCATGGAAAACCCAACAGTGGTGTCAGAGCCAACTTACAAGTAATTTAATTGTTTATGTAGAACATGCTTATATGTAAATTATGTTCTTGATTATGTTTATAAAATATAGATTTTATAAAATAAATTTTTCTGGTTTAATTTGATTAAATCGTATCGTTTAAAAACAATTTTCTGGACTGTTTTTTGCATAAACTCATCAGGCTGTTGAAACAGCACGGTGATTCAGCGAGTTCGGGCGAGTCGAGGCAAATTCAGGTCGGGTCCGGGTCGGACCAGGACCCGCGGGCCGCGGTAAAATAGCAAAATTATACCGCGGCCAAGGGGATTCGAACCCGCGCTGGTTCAGCCAAGGGCCGCGCCCGGACCATCTTGGCTGGAGCACCTTTTTGTGAATCTTGTTCACCGATAGCAATATTATACCGCGACCAAGAGGATTCGAACCCGCGCTGGTTCAACCAAGGGCCGCGCCCAGATCATCTTGGCTGGAGCATCTTTTTGTGAATCTTGTTCAGTGATAGTCTACTTGACTCTTGTTTTTGAAATATCAAAAATTAATGTTTGAAAAATGCACTTTTGCGGCCGGCGGGATTTGAACCCATGCGGCCGTGAGGGGAGATACGCGCTCGGCCATATGAGCTAGGGATCCAGATTGTTAGTTTTTGACTCAGATTTTATTTATAGTCTGGCTGTCAGACATATTTAATTTCTATAATTACATGCTTTATTAATTATTTGATAATTATTTATGGTATGTGTATGGTGTATGGCTGACCATAAATTGACCAATGTGATTGGATAATTTATTTCCTTATAGGTTAGTTTTACGTCCTGCGTGTCGTTTAATTATATTTGGTTTTACGGCCTGCGAGTCGTCTATTTAAATTATTTAATTATTTTACGGCTTGCGTGTCGTTCGCACCTCTTGTAATTAATTTACTAGTGTAGTATTATAATTCATTAATGTATTGAAGACAAGAAGGACGAGACGGACGGACTCAAGGAGCCAATTGATCGCGTATGACGTTCCAAGGAATTGGGAAGATCAATGAAGACCAATTGCAACCTTTTATATTGACCCTTGTGATTTCCATGTTGGCTCATGGAAATCACGTTAGGAATTATGGTCATGCTATACACGGTCCTATGCTTTTAATTGTCATGTGATGCGATGTATGTTTAAATTTATGCATGTATGTGATGCTATGTATGTTTAGATGTATGTTAGCAAACATAGACATTAACATAAGATAAAGTCCCTCGTTAAATTTTAAATGTCGTTCATTTGAAAAACACCTATCAAGACTTCGATCATCTTGAGTGGGTCATGCCAAAGCTGGGTGCTCGGATTATCTTAATAAGGTAGGATGGGGGTAATGGCGATACCTATGTGTTTTAATGAACTAAGAATTCAAAAGAGTTTTGAACCTTAAGGCATAAGATGGGATTATAACATGCTTGGGCATAAGATGCCAAATCCCATGAATATATCTAAGAGTTACATATGATGTAATCGATAAAAAGTTATCCACCTAAAGTAGCTCAATTCTAGGTGTCATGCCAAAGCTAAGTTTAGGATTGTGCAAAATAGGATCTTAGCCCACTAAAATTGCAAATGTTTAAAATTGATGGTACTTTGTTTTAGTGGGAGTATTTTTCTAGAAATAAAATAATGTGACTAAATACTTTGCATATTGAATTTTGCAGAATGGCATCAAACAACACGTCCACCATTTCATGCGATCAGTCCTTGAGAAGGACAAGCTCCAAGAAAACGGCAACAACTATCTGGGTTGGATCCGGAACTTGAGGATAGTTCTCAAGCAAGAAAGAAAGTTGTATGTTCTTGAGGAAGAAATTCCCGATAAGCCAGCTGACAATGCAAACAAAGCAACAAAAGAGAAATGGAAGAAACATTGTGATGATTCCATTGATGTCAGTTGCCTTATGTTGGCTACCATTTGTCCAGAACTTCAGAAGAATCTGGAGGAAATGGAAGCTTATGAGCTAAATGTTCACCTCAAGGAAACTTTCTCGAAGCATGCTAGGCAAGAGAGGTATGAGACCTTTCAAGCCTTATATGCTTGCAAGATGGTTGAGGGGACATCTGTCAGCGCTCATGTACTCAAGATGAAAGGATATATTGATCATCTTGAAATGCTTGGTTTTCCACTTTCTAAGAATCACTTCACGGATGTGATCCTAAACTCATTGCCCGAAAGTTTCGGTCAGTTCATTATGAACTATAATATGAATGAGATGGAGAAGTCCATTGCTGAGCTGCATGGGATGCTTAAAATGGCTGAGGAGAATAGTAAGAAAAAACCAAGCCATGTGCTGATGGTCAGCAAAGGTAAGTCCTTTAAGAACAGAGGCAATGGCAAGGGTAAGACAAAAGTTGCCAAATCTAAAGACTCTGCTAAGCCAGTTTTCAAGGCTAAAGCTCCCAAATATGGAAATTGCCATCATTGCAATAAACCAGGACACTGGAAAAGAAATTGCAAGGTTTACTTGGAAGAGCTAAAGCGTACCAAGGGTAGTGAGACTACCACAGGTATATTTGTTATAGAAGTTAACGTGTCTACTTCTAACTCCTGGGTATTGGATACTGGATGTGGATCTCACATTTGTACAAATATGCAGGGTTTGAGAAGCAGTAGAGAATTGAAGAAAGGGGAAGTGGATCTAAGAGTCGGAAATGGAGCAAGAGTTGCTGCACTAGCCCTAGGAACTTATGATCTAGTTTTACCCAATGGACTTTTGTTAGTTTTGAACAATTGCTGTTATGTTCCTGCTATGAATAGGAATATTATTTCAGTTTCTACATTAGATTGTGAAGGTTACAGTTTTCTTATTAAGAATAAGATTATTCGTATTTTCTTTGATGACTTGCTTTATGGTACTGCAAAGTTATATACTGGCCTTTACAATATTGATCTAGATGAGCTGACACTTTGGAAGTCTATAACATTGCATCTAAGAAACCTAAGCTCAATGATTCTAATCCAACTTACTTATGGCATTGTCGACTTGGTCACATAAATGAGAAATGCATTTCTAAGCTCCATAATGATGGACTTTTAGACTCTTTTGACTACGAATCACATGGGACATGCGAATCTTGTTTATTAGGCAAGATGACAAAGAAATCTTTCACCGGTCATGGAGAAAGGGCTAGCGATATATTAGGCCTAATACATACTGATGTATGCGTACCTCTTAGCACTCATGCCACGGGCGGATACCAGTACTTCATTACATTTACCGATGATTATAGCCGATATGGATATGTTTATCTTATGAAGTATAAACATGAATCTTTTGAAATATTCAAAATATTCCAGAATAAAGTACAGAATCAACTTGGCAAGACAATTAAAGCCCTTCGATCGGATCGAGGTGGCGAATACTTGAGCTAAGAATTCGATGATCATCTTAGGAGTTGTGGAATTGTTTCACAACTTACTCCTCCCGGAACACCTCAGCATAATGGAGTGTCCGAGAGGAGTAATAGAACTTCATTAGATATGGTTCGATCCATGATGAGTCGAACAGAGCTTCAATTATCATTTTGGGGCCATGCCTTAGAAACAGCAGTATTCACCCTTAACCGTGTTCCATCTAAAGCAATTGAAAAGACACCATTTGAGAAATGGACTGGTAAAGACCAAACTTGTCTTTTCTAAAGATATGGGCTTTCGAAGCGTTTGTAAGGCGCCAAGTGTTTGACAAACTGGCAGCCAGATCTGAAAGATGTTTATTTGTGGGGTATCCCAAGGAAACTAAAGGATATTACTTTTATAAGCCCGCATAGAATAAAGTGTTTGTTGCTCAGAATGCTGTATTCTTAGAAAGGGAATTTATTTCGAAAAGAGACAGTGGGAGAAGATTAATTCTCGAGGAAACTCGAGAACCATAAGAAGACATCACTTCACCGATGGAAATCGAACAGGCTCAACAATTAGTTGAAGATCCCGTTCAAAGTACACAAGTCCCTCGCAGATCTGATAGGATGCTACATGAACCTGAGAGATATGGTTATCTCATAACAGAGGATGATGATGCATCACTCATATATGATGAGCCTAGTAGCTATACAGAAGCTACTTCAGGACCAGAGTCCGAGGAATGGCTAGAAGCCATGAAGTCAGAGATGCAGTCCATGTATGACAATCAAGTTTGGAACTTGATAGATCCAACTGAGGGTGTTAAAACCATTGGGTGCAAATGGGTCTATAAAAAGAAGAAAGAGATGGATGATAATCTGCAAGCCTATAAAGCTAGACTAGTGGCAAAAGGTTATAGAGAGATTCATGGTGTTGACTATGATGAGACTTTTTCGCCAGTAGTCATGCTTAAATCAATTAGAATTTTATTTGTCATTGCCGCATACTATGATTATAAAATATGGCAAATGGATGGCAAAATAGCATTCCTCAATGGAAACTTACTTGAGGATGTGTACATGACACAACCTGAAGGTTTTGTTCATCCAGAAAATTCTAAAAAGGTTTGCAAGCTTCAAAGATCCATTTATGGGTTGAAGCAGGCTTCTCGGAGCTGGAATCTTCATTTTGATGAAATTGTCAAAGAGTTTGGGTTCATCCAAAATGAAGATGAACCATGTGTGTACAAGAAGGTTAGCGGGAGTATAGTTGTTTTCTTAGTCTTATATGTTGATATATTACTCATTGGAAATGACATTCCCACCTTGCAGACAGTTAAGACTTGGTTGGGAAGTTGTTTCTCAATGAAAGACTTAGGAGAAGATGCTTACATTATTGGGATAAAAATATATAGAGATAGATCAAAGATATTGATTGGTCTAAGTCAATGTACCTACATTATTAAAATATTGAAGAGGTTCAATATGCAATACTCCAAGAGAGAACTCTTGCCAATGTCACATGGCATTCATCTGAGTGAGACTCAGAGTCCTTCGACTCCTGATGAGCGAGCCCGCATGAGCAAGATACCATACGCTTCGCTCCAGATGTATCGTTTGCCCTTAGCATGACAAGTCGATACCAATCAAATCCAGGTGAAAGTCACTGGACAACAGTGAAAACCATCCCAAAGTGCTTAAGAAGAACTAAGGATGCGTTCCAAATATATGGAGATGTGGGAAACGAGCTGACTGTAAATCGTTACGCCGATGCAAGTTTCAAAACCAATGGAGACGATTTAAGACCGCATATGGTTTTCTGTTTTGTTTAAAATGAAGATATTGTGAGTTGGAAATGTCCTAAGTAAACACGCTCATAGATTCTATAACTTAAGACTGAGTACCTGGCAGCATCGAATGCAGCCAAGGAGAATATGTGGAACCTTTTAGGTCCTATAATTCTTTACTGCGACAATAATGGTGCTATTGCGCGAGCTAAAGAGTCATAGACCGATCATAATTCCAAACATATACTCAGAAAATACCACCTAGTTAGAGAGATTGCCAGACGAGGAGATATTGCAATATACAAAGTAGCAACAGAAGAGAACGTTGCACATCCACTTACCAAGCTTCTCTCACAAGGAAAGTGTGTTGAGCATGCTAGAGCGATAGGACTAAAAGTCATGAATGAATGGTCCTAGTGCAAGTGGGAGATTGTTGGGAATAGCGCCCTAGGACATTCGATGTGCCTAGATTTGTAATTGTCACATTTAAATAAAGTTATTTGATATTATTTATTTCTCGTTGATTATTATAACGTGTGCATGTTTTAATATTATAATAATCGAATAATAGTTATTCACAAATAATAAGATTATTCAAATGTCCCTGGTACAATCGTGTTGAGTAGAGACTCAAGTGATTAATATACTAGTATAAGTTTGATTGATAATTATCGGATGATTATGCGTATGGTACGGATCAATCTTATCGGTATTGGTTGGAGAACTGATACTGGACAGACCCGCATTGAGATCACTGCATGGAAATCTCATAAGTGAATCTCAATATAACAGTATGTCAATAAATCCTTGAACCTGAGATTATCATAGAGTCCAACATGATAACTGCTATGCCTTGACGTAATACAACATCATCTGAAATAGGGTGATCATAAAGGTTAGTGATCGGGACTAGTGGGAGTCATGTAGTGGGCAATGAAAAATCAAGATGGGGATTTGTCCCTCTTGTTGTGCGGCGATTAATACGCCTCAGTGGCGATCGGCCTAAGCGATCAGAGAGCCAACCATAGAAGACATACCCTGGGCAGACGCCCAGCGATCGGCACATACGGCGATCGTATTTTGGTACACAGTGATCGTCTTTTGATACGCAGCGATCGTCTTTTGATATCTGGCGATCGTCTTTGATGACCGAACTAGAGACGATCGTCTCGTGCCACGTATGGATCCAACATCCATCAAAGTCGTCGAAGATCGAATCTTGGACGGGGGCCCACGTGCAGATCCACAAAGGGCACCGACAAATAGGACCTTTGACCCCAGCCTGTCACCTACCTCACTTACCGACAGGGCCGCCGAAAGGTACAAAGTGGGTCCTCCCGGGACAGCGACCCAGGACGCGTGCTGGCTTCCCATTGGCTCGCACAGCTGGCCACCAGCAGCGGCCCCAGACTTTAAGGGAACAACCTCACGTGACGGGACGATCGGCCATCTTATTATAATATAGAAAACGGCGGTCGCCCGCGATCGCCGGAGAGGTCTCATCAGCTTTGTCTCCTATAAATAGGAGGCTCACAACAAGTGTCAAGGATCATGCGATTTTACCGTGAATACAATGCAAATTACACACAGAGAGAGAATCAAAGACTCATCTGGGAATCACTTACACATTCATAGTGATATTCATATACACCTATCAAATATCCCAAGCAAGAACTCACAGATCTACATATCTGGTTCTTCCGGCAATCTACACGCTCTACAGCTTAGATAACTAGAAGTCTTTACACTCATTGTAATAGATTCTAACATTAATATTTTTACTCGACAGTATATTTATTAATAACATCTCACCAGAGCATTCAAGCCCGGGATTAACAACCCCGGCAAATCTTGTGTTATCTATTTTCTCACAGAAGTGTTCTCGTATTTGTTTGTTACTCGATCATTCCAGCAATACTATCTTCGGATAATATTTTGGGTAACAACAATTGGCGCTAGAGGAAGGGGATCTAAACCTTCATTTTTATTCCTACCGTCTCGAAGAACACTCACTGTTCTCCAGACATATACTTGAAGAAACATTCACTGTTCTTCAATAGAAAAGCCTTCAGAAAAATGACGTCTGCTACGACTTTCAAGAGAGCCACCCTGAGATCTGCCGGAAATCTCATTCCGGCCCGGACCGAATCCCAGCCCACGGTGGAAGGCGACCGCGGTGACGCCAGGCTCTCACTCCCGCCCCCCGAGGGACGGTTCTAGCCTCTCACTCGATCACTTCCAGACCACGGAACAAATTGAGGAGGCTATAGCCATCCTCAGGGAGCGACGGAGGGCATGCGACTCGCCCACCATTACTCCGTCGGCCATCCGCCGGGCAGGCAAGGGGAAGCTTAAGGGGATCTATGTTGAGAAATCAACAGAAAGCCCCGAGCCGCAGGAGAAGGCTCTCGTAAGGCAGGACGATTCCGTCTTCAGCCGCCTAGAGAGCGATCCCTCGTGGAGACCTGGGCACTCGGGCCCCAGCCGGGAGACATCGGTGTCCGAGTCCTTTACCAGAAGTTCGGCATATTCGACTCCCAGGAGACAAGCCAGTCAGCGAGCCCCCGCTCGCCCAAGAACTGAACCCACTGGCAGGGAGCTCATCGTCCACCATGGAGCCAGGGGATCTGTGCACGATCGCCTCGGCTCGCGTTCTGGGAGTCAATCGGCGAGCAGTCAGGCGACGGCGATGGCCGCCATGCAACGCCAGCTCAACGAGATGAAAGCGCTCCTGGAAAATGGGGCAGGCGCCAGGAGATCGATCGTTGGGCCAAGCGAACCACTCGCGGTTCAGATCGAGCTCGACCCAGTCCAACTAACGATCAATCCCCCACAAACACTTCTATATGAGGGGAGATCGGATCCGGAAACCCACTTGAGCAAATTCCGGATCTACATGACCGGATGCGGAGCATCAAGCGTGACCAAGTGTCGAATGTTCCCATTAACCCTGGGCGACCTCGCCCACAGGTGGTACATCTCAATACCACCTCGCTCAATCAACTACTTTGAGAAGCTAGCGAACGACTTCACGTCGCACTTCGCCGCCAAAGTCGCTCGCCCTGAAGGCCCCCACCGCATGATGAAAATCAGGCCGGGGAAGGGCGAATCAGATGAAGATTATATCGACCGGGTAGACGAGATAGTCCTCACCGGCGAGCCCATCAGCGACGAGCTCGCCCTCTACTCAGTCCTGGGTGGATTCTGCGGGCACTCACCCATGTTCAGGCACCTCACCAAAGACATCCCTCCGACCTACTCTGTCTTCCGCGTCAGAGCCGCCGACTTCTTGGCCAGGCAGAGGATGCTCTCCCTCCGCTTAGACGAGGGACCGTCCGGAGAAGGAAAGGCGCCATCCCATGTCCAAAAGAAGGCGATCGCCAAGCCCAGAAAGGCGGTCGCCAAGCCGCCTGGCGAGTTCAAAGCCTTCGAGGATGTAGAGGTCCAACTTCTCCACAACCTCAACTTATCTCCGGCCCACATCTTCAACGCAATCAAGGGGCGCGAGTGGATTTCCAAACCAAAGCCGATAAGGGACCACAGGCATTTAGACCGTAGCAAATTCTGTGCCTACCACAAGAGTCCCGACCACAACACCAGCCAATGTCGCGACCTCCTCAGACAGCTCTGGCGACTGTTTGAGGAAGGCAAACTGGACAATTTGGTCACCAAGCCAGAACCTAGGACGGAAAGGACCGGAGGGCGCGAGCGCCGATAAAACGAAAGAACTCCTCCCAATCCGATCGCCAGAATCGAGCATGAGCCGGAGTACTCTGATGAGTCGATCCCTCCGATCAACCCCAGCGTGTCGGATCGACATGCTTCAAGCCGGAGGTGGAAACCTCGGGGGCCTTTCCCCGGTTTTCACCATGTCAAACAGGAAGCGAAAGGCTGAACTGAGGGCGTTCGCAGGGGTCCATGCCGTGGTACCTCCGGAGCCGACCATTTCTAAAGACGCGCTCATCAGCTTCTCCAACAAGGACAGGGAGGGAGTGCAATATCCCAAAGAGGATGCACTGGTGATCTCTGCTTGTATCCTTGGGAAGATGGTCGATCGCGTGCTGGTCGACAATGTAATTTTCTGCAACATCATATTCAAATCCGCCCTGGACCAGTTCGGCAAATTGACCAAATTCATCAAGCCATTCGACACCGTGCTCCAAGGGTTCGGCGACAGCACAGTCCAAGCCTACGGAAGGATCAAGCTCTCTGTAGAGCTTATATGCTTTTACGATCCCAAGGTTAGGATTACTAGGAACCTAAATTTTGTAATCATAGATAGGCCCAACATCTATAATGGGTTCCTAGGTCGCCCCTTTCTAGAAACCTTTGAGGCGGTCGCCTCGTCTTTCTTTTACTGTATCAAATTCCCCACTGCCGATGGGACGGTCGGTACTGTAAAAGGAGATCAGCTAATGGCAAAAAGATGTTTGAATTACTCCTATGTCGTTACTTCTTTCAATACTTCCCATGCTATGTGTAACATTGAAACAATCGACGATCAACCCATGGAGATCGACGATCCAAGCACATCATACCAACCCGACTCAGAGGACGTCATCTCGGTTCGATTAACGGACGACATCGTACCAAGTCTCGACATCGATCCAAGGATCGAGTCCGGAAATCGTTCCAAACGAGAGGCGACCGTCCCCGTCGAAGAGCTGGAGAGTATAACGATAGATCCGGCTCATCCAGAATGGGAAGTACAGATCGGCGCAAGCATCAACCGTGAATTAAGAGGGGATCTGATCAATTTGCTAAGTAAGAACATCGGAGTCTTTGCCTGGTCGCATCAAGATATGGTTGGCATAAGTCCTAAGCACGCTTGCCACTATCTAAAGATCGACCCGGCAATGAAGCCTGTTCACCAAAAACGTAGGAAATTCGGTCCCGAGAAATATGCGGCGCTCGACATAGAAGTCCAAAAGTTACTCAACAACAAATTAATCGGGGTAGCTACAGACGAACCACAATGGGTCGCCAACGCGGTGCTCGTCAAAAAGCCAACTGGTTCCTGGAGATTATGCATCGACTTCACCGACCTCAACGCGGCATATCCAAAAGATCACTTTCCGATGCCTCATATTGATCACTTGGTCGATAGTACAGCAGGTTGCGAAATAATGTTGTTTATGGATGCCTTCGCCGGATATCATCAAATACCAATGGCGGAGAAAGACATAAAACACACATCTTTCCACACGAAAAAAGACATATACTTTTGGGTCCGAATGCCGTTCGGCTTGAAGAACGCAGGGGCAACCTACCAGCGACTAGTCAACAGAATGTTCGCCAATCAGATCGGAAAGACCATGGAGGTCTACATTGACGACATCGTGGTCAAAAGCCTCAAAAAGGAAGATCACCTCAATGATCTCACCGAGACGTTCGCCATCCTCGAGAAGTTCAACATGAAGCTGAACCCCAAGAAATGCAACTTCGGGGTGGGCTCCGGGAAATTCCTGGGGCACATCGTGAGCCAAAGGGGGATCGAGGCGAACCCCACCAAGATTCAGGCGATCCTTGACATGCAGGAGCCGCGGAACATCAAGCAGGTGCAACGCCTCACAGGTTGTCTAGCCGCCCTCAACCGTTTCATATCTCGGCTCGGCGATAAAAGCAAGCCTTTCTTCGCGACCATCAAGAACAAGAAGTTTGCATGGACGAAGGAGAGTCAAGCAGCGTTCGCCAAAATCAAGGAATGTCTATCTAACCCCCAGATCCTGGCAAAGCCGATCCCCGGTGAGAAATTATTCCTTTACCTAGCGGCCTCGGAGGTCGCGCTGAGGGACAAGTCCACTTGCCGATCTACTATGTTAGTCAAGTGCTCCATGACGCTGAAACACGTTATACACCAGTGGAGAAGATCGCCTACGCCCTTGTCATGAGTGTTCGTAAGCTAAGGGCTTATTTCTTCGAACATCAAGTGGAAGTCCTGACAACTCTACCTCTAAGGCAAGTTCTACACCGACCAGACACCAACGGGCGACTCCTCAAGTGGTCACTGGAGATCGCCCAATACGGTATCACATACGCCCCTCGCACGTCGATCAAAGGCCAAGCTCTAGTGGACTTCGTGGTGGAACTAATGTTCCCTCACAGTCCAACCCAGATCGGCCGACCTGCCTGGAAGTTATATGTGGATGGCTCGGCGACCAATTCGAGAGTAGGGGCAGGGATTGTCCTCATCAGTCCCGACGGACAAAGTTTCACTAATGCTGTGCGTTTCAGTTTTCGTGCGACCAACAATGAAGCTGAATACGAAGCCTTGGTAGGCGGGCTCGATCTAGCCCTCGCCCTGGATGTTCGACGCCTCCATATCTTCATAGACTCCCTCTTGGTCGTGAACCAAGTCAAGGGAGAATATGAGGCGCGCGGCGAACAGATGGTCAAATACCAAGAGCTGGTCGCCGAAATGTGCACGAAATTTGAGGAAGTGCTAATCGAACAAGTCCCGAGAGAGCACAACTCCCAAGCCGATGCCCTATCCAAGCTGGCGTCATCAGATGGGGCAGCCGATTTCTCTAATATCCAAATTACAAAATCAGCAAGGCCGGCGATCAACAGAAACCTGGTTACCACGGTTGTTGTTGCCGAGGAGAACTGGATGACTCCGTTCATCAAATACTTAAAGGACGGAACGGTCCCTGACGACCGTGTTAAAGCTCGCCAACTCCAGCTTCGTGCGACCAGATATACCCTATTGGACGACTGACTTTACAAGCGAGCTTTCAGTCTTCCCCTCCTCAAGTGTATTACACCGGAGGAAGGTCGGCTCGTTTTAGCTGAGATCCATGATGGGATTTGCGGAAACCATGCGGGCGGGCGAGCTCTCATCCATAAAACAACCAGGTAAGGTTTTTTCTGGCCATCACTTCAGAAGGATGCGATCGCCTATGCCAGATCGTGTCACAGGTGTCAAGTAATGGGACCAAACATTAAACTCTCCCCCGAGCAGCTCACCTCAATGTACAGCCCATGGCCATTCGCGCAATAGGGCATCGACCTTATAGGTACCTTACCGACGGCTCCAGGAGGCTGTAAGTTCGCCATCGTAGGGGTCGACCATTTCACCAAATGGGCTGAGGCCGAACCGCTCAACAAGATCGGCCAAGAGCAAGTGATAAAGTTTATCTGGAGAAACATCATATGCCGATTCGGTCTACCCCAGGCCATCATCTCCGACAATGGAAAGCAGTTCGACGGCTTAGAAGTCATGCAATTCTGTGAGAAGTGGGGAATCAAAAGGTTGTTCTCGGCTCCCTATCACCCTCAGACGAACGGGCAGGTAGAGCCTGTGAACAAGATCCTCAAACACACAATTAAAGCGCGACTCGAATCCAGGGTAGGACGATGGGCAAGCGAGCTCCCTGACGTTTTGTGGTCTTATCGAACGACGACCCGTAATTCAACCGGCGAAACCCCATTCGCCCTCGCCTTCGGAACAGAAGTGGCGATCGCCCCACCAGGCATATCACATACCGCCGACGATCGTCGTTCATGGCGATCCGAGGTAGAATCAATGCAGTCATGGTCCTGGAGGTCGATGGAACCGACAACTTCGCCCATGCAAGGTTCTTTTGGGCTAAGATCGCGAGCCCTTCGTTTAAATACGAGGCCGGCGTAGCCAAAAGACCCTCCAAAACTAATCAGTGGACACGATCACCCGCCCTCAAAGGTTCATCATCTAACATGGTGAACCCGGACAATGCGACGCGTCCCTACCTCGTCACAACGTATACCGTCGAGGGTAGACATCCAACATGCCGACCCGAGGTAGAAAAGTGCTTACAAAGCCGCGGACGTGGAGTCGAATAAACCGACGACGCCCCGTGCAAGGACTCCTCCAGACCAAGATCGCCCACCTTTCATTTAAATACGAGGCAGGCGCAGCCTAACGGAGGACCCTCACAATAAAGTGAGTCGCGGGATAGGCAATGTCCCTCGCACACAAAGACACGGTTGTGTAGATCGGTCCATCGAACTCCGCGACCGTGCACGATCCCTCAGAGTCGGGAAAACTGAAGATAGCTCGCCTAACAAACTTGTTTCTGTTCCCTTACTTACAATAAGTAAACAAAAACAAGGGGGCAGTGAAGGGGAGCTACACCTAAATGCGATCGGGCAGAAGGAACTGTACTCGGTCGTCTTCGTTCAAACACAAGCTGGACGATCAATACTGTTCAACGATATTTACAAGTAAGAATTTCCAAACATGTCAATACATTCAAACGTTCAGACAATCAGTCGGATAAACAAAGACTTCGTAAGCAATCATACACATACTTTTAAAAATTCACATGCAAACATTCAAAGGCGATCGTACATAAAAAGACACAAGTGCGAAAAAGGAATATTTTATTCACAACAAAGATTTCGTACATCACGAAGCCCGAAGGCAATACAAAGGGAAAGCAGGAAATTACAAGATACAAGAAAAACAAAGAGATCTCTCAGGGCCCCGCCGGATGGTCTTCACCTTCAGGTGGCGGATCGGCATGAGCTCCCCCATCGGCCTCGGGATAAATGAGTTTGTCTGGGAAAGGATACCAACTCAAGTCGATCCCCGAGTCGATGAGGTCGAGGATCGTCAAGGAAAACTCTGGGTGCAAAGGGTGCTCAAGCGCATAAACCTCGAAGCTCTCCATCAAAGGACCGATCTCGATCCCTACCTTCTTGGCGGCTCTGACAGCATCGGCGTAGGCCACATAATAGGCGAACTCACCGACGAGTGCCACATTGAGGTAGGGATCGGTCTCGATCGCCTTCAGCTGCCCTTTCAACTCCACGGTCGTCTTCTCAGCTTCCGCCAGCTCGACCAACTTGGCGGCATTTTCTCCTTTGGCCTTCTCCAGCTCTCTTTTCGCCGCCTCCAGCTCGCTGCTAAGCCGATCCACCGTCGCCTTCAGTCCGACCGCCTCCTCCTGCGAAGCCGCATGCTTCCAGCGAGCTTCTTTCTCCTGGTCACGGAACCGATCGGCCGCTTCCTTGGAGCGGCTCAGCTCTTGCTTCAGTCGGTCGATGTCCTGTTTAGCTCGTTTGGCCATCTCTATGTACTCCTTCTCCATAGACTGGATCCGGTTGGCGTATTCAATGTTTGTGTTCCAAGCGGCCTCGAGGTCGCTATGAAGGCGAGCAGCGGAGGGTCGACCCTCAAAGTCCCTAGCATCTTGGATGGCCATCGTCGCCGTTTGGAGAGCCAGGGCAATGGTCGCCTGCATGGTATCTCCAGATCGCCGACGAGCGATCGCATCAAGATCGGTCGTCCAAGCCTTGAGCAGTGAGGTGATGGCCTTCTGGACGTAAGTAGGGACGTCGAGGGACTTTTGCGGATCCGTACTCGACAAGAAATCCAGCACCATAGGAGCGATGTCCGGGTCAGCAAGACGGACCCTGCAGCGCAAACAAAAGAGACCAATGATTTAGTCTATACCTTACTCAAAATGCCTAACTCGAAAAGTTCAAATCCAACCTTACCTGTTGACCAGCTCGGGATCGCGGCCAAAATAGGACCTGCCCTGAGGAGTTTCAGCCTCGGCGATCGCCACCTTTTTCGAGAAGCTGCCCGTTGACCTGGATCCGGACGCCGAGGGCCTAGAGCCTGATCCCTCCACCATCGGAACGGCGGAGATAGGAGCCGCGACAACTGTAGGCTCCAGAATAGACACGTCCGCCTCAGTGGTCGGCAGGGACTCCTCCGACCTCTGCCTCTTGCGGCGCTGGAGTTGTTTCTCTTCTTGAATTTTCGGCTCGGCGACCGGCACCACAGCGGGCCTCACCACCGGAATAGGGCGAGGCGTCGTCGCAGGAACACGACCAGTCTTCTTACCCTGGTGAAGGTGACCGATAAGTCCTGGATTAGACATGGCGATCTCTGGCGGTGGCTCGGCAAAAAAGGGGAAAGTGAATCTCTGTCAAAGAAGAAGTACAAACAAGTTAGACAACTACTTAGACGTTGCGACCTCCTGGAGACGATCGTCAAACAAAGAAGAAGAAATAAAATTTATACCTGGAACTCTCAGATGACGTGGGAAGCGAAATAATCGAGCCCCCAACCGGTGAACTTCGTGACCAAGTGAGCGAACGTCTATGAAGGAATCCGGCAAGGCACGAATCCGCTCCCAAACGATCAAGAAATCGAAAGGGAGATCGCCGATCGCTGGCACTAGAGGTCCTGCAAAAAGGAAATGAAATTAGATCAGTCCAAGACAAGTCCGATCAAAGGGAGAGTTAAAACCCTTACTCGGATTCCTCTCCCGAAAATCGGTGGGAATATCCAACTCCTCCTCCGGCCTGTCACTCGATGCCGATCGCCACGCCCTGCCGACCCAGCACCACTTTGCCAGGTCGCCCCGGGTCTTGTTCAGCACACCAAGGACCACTCTTCCCATTCGACCCTGAATGTGATTGCCGCCGATCGACCATTTCTGCGCCGATCGACCATTTCTGCGCAGCCAACTTGAAGAGATAGTTCATCTCCATCGCAGAAAGAAGCCGGAACAACCGGTGACCGCCGAAGAGCGTCAAAATGCAGATGACACAGAGCGTGCGTTGGCGTCGATTGAGCGGCGCCAAATTCCAGGCGACCAATAAGTAGGAGACGGCGAACGGCAAAGGGAATCGCAGACCGGCCTCCATGATCATTTCACTAATGGCGACCATACCCTCGGGAGGCTGGTCGGCACGTTCATTCTCGGAGGGCACGTGCAGTGACACATCAGAGGGAATATGATATTTGGTCCTCCAGCGGGTCAAGTCTTTCTGGGTCGCCGAACTCCGGATCTGACCAAGAGTCCATTGAAACGGGTCGGCGGCCCGAAACACCATCCGCTTCACATGTTCGTAGGGATGAGCGGCGGAGTAAGATTCAACATCAAATTCCGGGCAGGGTCCGGAAATCCCCTCCATAATCTTGCTGAAAGCCATATAGGCGGGGCCGAATACACTACCCCATTCCCAAGTCATCCGCACCAGTTCATCTTCGTCCGCCGGCGAGGCCCCCTGTTCCGCCGTCGCCGTCGTTTTCGCCACCTCGGCCTCGTTGAAAAGCTCCTCAAGCTCTGCGGGTGAAATCCCCGCACGAATAGCCTCAACGGTCGTTTCCATAGGGATTCCCACGGGAATCTCCTCCCGGTCAGGCGAAGCCGCGACGGCGGAAGTGCTTCCGGCCTCGAAGGTCTTGCATCCTCCCAACATATTCTTAAAAAGTAAAAGGAAGAAGAAGATTGATTTTCTTACCTAAAAAGAAAAAGGAAGACGATCGGCACAAGAAGCTTCGGAAATTTCTGCAGAGTTTCAACAAGAAGGCAAGGACGCGTGAAGAGTAAAAATGGAGTAGCCCTAGCCCCTTTTATAGATGGAAGCGGGGGTCTCTATGCAAATAGGCGAAATTTCGAGGGCTGGAGTGCAACCGTCAGTGGGGGGACGCATTAAATGCTGCCCTCGAATCCCGCGTACGCGTCTTTTCGAGGGCACGCTAGGCGACAAGTCTGACAGACCGTCGGACTCCCCCAATGGTAGCGCGACGCGTGTCTTTGCAACGTTTCGAGAGCCCGCCTTCATTTCCCGCTGCTCCCAGCATAAAAGGAGATCGTCCAAAATTGAAGCCAGATCGCCCGACCATCTAAACATTGGCGATCGCCAATAGTACCACCTCACCCCGTGTTTTCAACATCGAAGCGAGCTGGGGGGTAATTGTTGTGCGGCGATTAATACGCCTCAGTGGCGATCGACCTAAGCGATCAGAGAGCCAACCATAGAAGACATACCCTGGGCAGACGCCCAGCGATCGGCACATACGGCGATCGTCTTTTGGTACACAGTGATCGTCTTTTGATACACAGCGATCGTCTTTTGATATCTGGAGATCGTCTTTGATGACTGAACCAGAGACGATCGTCTCGTGCCACGTATGGATCCAACATCTGTCAAAGTCGTCGAAGACCAAATCTTGGACGGGGGCCCACGTGCAGATCCACAAAGGGCGCCGACAGATAGGACCTTTGACCCCAGCCTGTCACCTACCTCACCTACCGACAGGGCCGCCGAAAGGTACAGAGTGGGTCCTCCCCGAACAGCAACCCAGGACGCGTGCTGGCTTCCCATTGGCTCGCACAGCTGGCCACCAGCAGCGGCCCCAGACTTTAAGGGAACAACCTCACGTGACGGGACGATCGGCCATCTTATTATAATATAGAAAACGGCGGTCGCCCGCGATTGCCGGAGAGGTCTCATCAGCTTTGTCTCTTATAAATAGGAGGCTCACAACAAGTGTCAAGGATCATGCGATTTTACCGTGAATACAGTGCAAATTACACACAGAGAGAGAATCAAAGACTCATCTGGGAATCACTTACACATTCATAGTGATATTCATATACACCTATCAAATATCCCAAGCAAGAACTCACAGATCTACATATCTGGTTCTTCCGGCAATCTACACGCTCTACAGCTTAGGTAACTAGAAGTCTTTACACTCATTGTAATAGATTCTAACATTAATATTTGTTCTCGACAATATATTTATTAATAACATCTCGCGAGAGCATTCAAGCCCGGGATTAATAACCCCGGCAAATCTTGTGTTATCTATTTTCTCACGGAAGTGTTCTTGTATTTGTTTGTTACTCGATCATTCCAGCAATACTATCTTCGGATAATATTTTGGGTAACAACACCTCTCTTTAGTGAGAGAGATATCTGTTGGGCCCCTTGATAAGTAGGACTGAAGAAAATGCATGGCCATGCTCAAATGAAGAGTCATTTGATTCAATCAGTATACTTAAGATCGAGAAAGCATTGGAACATAAATAAGTATGACAGACTCCATGACTTAGTTCAAATATAATATCGCATGACAAAGGGATTTGACGTTAAAAGGTTTAATGGACTATTAACTTATATTATTTGGGTAATCATAATGTCTTGCTAGAGGCCGCTTATGATTTATTATTTAATAAGGTATTAAATAATTGCCAACATAATATAAGCCTTTTACGTCTCACGTACGACAATTATAGACAAGTAGGAATAAATATCAACTGGGAATAATAAATATAATATTGGATATTATATTTTTGAGGAGATTAAATAATAAGTAATATATAATATTGGATATTATATATATTGTATTATTTAATAACATGAGGGGTAACTAAGCAAATACTAGATTCTTGAATCTAGGGTTACTTAGTATAAATAGGGAGTCTATGACAAGGAGTTGTCACAAGAAGACCTACACCTCAAAAAAAAAATCGCCCCCCTCTCTAGAAGAAAGAAAAATCGGTCTACACCTCCTACTGTAGGAAAACAAAGTCGGTCAATTGGTCTTCTTCCCTTAGTTGATCTTGATCAATAGTACAATCCTTCTAGTAAGGAATTTGTGTTGTACTATTTATCAATATTATTCGTAAGGATCTAGCAATCCGGCTTGTGGAATTGTTCGTGTGTGGATCACCCAAAGAGGAAGGAGATATTCATCTGCTTCTAGTCCGGATCTAGATCTGTTCGTCGGATTAAGGTAATTCGATTAACCATTTAATCAAATAATTAAATTACTGCATGAGATCCTAAATTGGGTTTTCATATTATTCTTCCGCTGCGTTTTTACTGCTGTTTTATGTATTCGATGCATGGAAAACCCAATTGTCGTAACCTGCATTCTGGCAGCAGATTCCATTCTGCTGCCCGATCAGCCCCGAACGACCCCGAAATGCGATGATTCAGAAAATTCTTCGAAACGCTCACAAAGGTTTCTCAACAACGAACAAAAGTATTAATCGAACATGCCATTCCAACGATAGAAGGTAAGTAAAACGGGTATGAAAACGAGTACCCAAAACTTTAAGAAATTACGAAACAGCCCAACAGTCCGAAAATCACGATACGAGATCGAATAACAATTCCGAAGTTCACAACACGGCCACCAATGTTAAACGAACTTGTAGGAACAACAAAATGACAATTCCGAGCAAGATTCCAAGGATCGGACCCAAATGCGGAAAAGTCGCAATGATATGCCGATTAACCCGAAACAATATCAAAACTCGCTCTAATGACAATAAGTGCAGAACAAAACATGTCCAAAATGTGTCAATGAACACAAGCGAGTTGCTAGAATTGAGAATTACAGGAATAAAAATTACGGGTATTACAAAACCCGCCCCGAATAGAGTTATATAATATATATTTTTATATAAATATAAGTATAAAAAAGAATAAATTATTTTATATGCATCTACCGTTCAAGTTAGAGTTTCTAATACCGCTCACTTTTTTTACTTAATAATAGTATTATAAGGGTTAAAGATTCATTTATTTAATTAACTGGATACAAGAGTAATAAAACATGAGAAATATAAATATATTACTTTATTGTTATTAATTTTAATATAATTTAAAAAATAATATGGGCACCCATGGGTAAATCGGACCCAGAACTGATGGTTTTGGGTACTATCCGAACCGTGGTTTTGGGTCCAGTTTTTGTCCGTGGTTCTGGGGATGGTAATGCCTACCCGCCCCACCCATTGTCATCCCTACATATAATTTTTTTGTTCATATATATATATATAGAGAGTTCGGGATATAGGGTGACACCTTCTTTTTTTTGTGAGGTGCCCGCCACGTGTCATGTTCTGATTGGAGGTGAGTGTTTTAATTATAACACTCACCCGGCTGGCCCACAACACTTGGTGGGTGAGTGTTATAATTAAAACACTCACCTCCAATCAGAACATGACACGTGGCGGGCACCTCACAAAAAAAAAGAAGGTGTCACCTTCCTTCCCGAATTCTCTATATATATATATATATATATATCCATTATTTTGATTGTTGAAAGGACAAACTTATCATTGCATTGTCAAATGAAATAATTTATATCATACTTTATCTTCTTTCTTTTTTGGACCTCAGAAGTCTTTCTCCACAATGTAATCAATGTGCCAAGCACTTTGCTGCAAATTAATATGTAGAGAATCTTTTAACCATGTTTCAAATGAAATCTTGTGAAAGATGAGCATATTACTATACATACTACCAAGTACAAAATGACAAAAATGTTCATATGTAACAAAAAAAATAAAAAATAAGATAAAAATATGTCAAATTTTAAAATTTATTGGGGGCACTTACCCCCTTAATTACAACATACATTATGCCCCTGAATAGTGCTGATCTGATTTTCTATCCAAGATTAGTTGTCTACCAAGACTTGAGATTACAGGGTGGGATTAAAAAGGTTATAAGTTCTTTTTTTCCCCTTTCTCTTGTTTGTATTTAACCAAAAAAATGGCCAATATATTCGAAAGTAAAATACGAGACGTATGAATTTTAAATGTATTAAATGGAGACGGAAGGACATTAGGTAACGTAAATGAAAAAACGAAAATGAAAAGTGAGGTGATAAATAAAGCCGGATAATACCTTTAATATATTACGACCGTTAATGAGCTGATAATCATCCAACAGTTTAGTATACTCTCTGTTGCATATTAAGTATCGTGTTTTTTTTTTCTTCAGATGTAATTTTTATCATAGATTATCTCGTAAAGAATAATCGTAAAAATTTACAAAACCTCTCCCTAGATTCTAGTTGAAACTCCAATAATATTTTCTTTAATATTTTTATTATTATATTTTGAGAAATAATTTATTATCAAAATTCAATACTATTAAAAAAGAACGACAATTAATATGTAAGGGGAAGTATACGAGAGCAATTCCGCATGTTTTTGGTATGGTTCATGCACTTGACATTAAGGATGTAAATGAGTCTGAGCATCGGGAAATTCAAGATTGATTTGCATATTATTAACTCGAGTTTTTTAGTAAACAAATTGACAATTATATTAAATTTATTTTTATATTAATAGAATAAAGTATGATCGAATATTAGTATGTAAATATTTTGCAATAATGAACTGTTGTAATTAAAAACTAATGGAGGAATGTTGTGCGTCAATTTACGAGTCGAGTAACATTAAGATTGATACATATTCATAAACTTAAAAAAGTCGAGCTTTATCAAAAAAATTCAATCCGAGTTTCAAGTAATTCGTGAGTCGGTTCAATTTCTTAAACCGCTATTTGCTATTGGACTAGAGATACCTGAATATCCAAGAAAAGATCAGCAATAGAGAGGAGCCCGGGCTTCGAATCAATGTAAAAAATATTTTTGAGCATGATGTGTAGTGAGGAAAAAAGGCCAAAAAAATAAAGAAAGTCGTTTGGTTTGCGCATTTTTGGGGTTTAATAATTGGGGATTTAACTCTACCATCACTCGTTCAATAATTATGATATTTGTATAAAAGGTTTATATCATTCCTATAACATATTTGAAGATACTTTCTTATACACAATATTACAAGTTATTACATTATTTTGTCTCTTTGTTCATGTGAAGAATCCTCATCACTTTTTCATTATTCATTCTTGATATCACTGCGTAAATTTGACCGCTACTGAATAATGGTCTTGGCGTATATAATCCAACGTCCAATAGTTTTTAGCTCCGACTCTGATTATCTTCACTTAAAAAAATCTTCAGGAGAAAATATCTTTTTCGAAATTTAAAGGACAACTTATTCTAAAAAAAAACGAATATCATTCTTGATTTGAAACACCTCAGTAACAAAAATATTAAAGTGTTCGAGTGCGGGCAGATCATTATCATAACTGAAAACTGCATCGCATGTTGTTTTGGGGGTCGTGATGGGTGGAACGAGGTGGGGCGAGTACAATGATAACATATTTTTCTAAGTATTTTTTTCTTTTTAGATGCGATGCCAGACATGTCGACGCAGCGCGATGCAAGGTAGGTGGATGTCTGATATAAAGGGGGATGTCTAATATTTCCTTTATGCACAATTTATTTGTGTTTGAAGTCATTTTTTTTATAGATTTTACTGTTAATATTCCTATTATCATTTTTTTTTTTAAATGTAGTGTTCCCAAGTATGAATTCAACAAACACGTCCAACGCCAGTGTTACAAATATAAAGCTAAATCACTTAAGGATCTGAATTCAGAATTAACTAAAATCACTCGTTTTTTCAAAGAGTAGTCTTCCATCCATGAGACCTATGTTGTCACTGCGAGACCGATCTTCTAAAAGTAAATACCAAAATAAAAAATTAAAACTATTCAAAAAAAAAACTAAATACGAAAAAATAAATCCTAAAATTATTGGAAAATTAGATCCCTTCTAAAAAAACAAAAAGAACTAAAAAAAATCTAAACTCTTTCAGAAACTGAAAAATAAATAAATTAAAAAACTAATTATTGCCGTTTTACAGTCATTTTTTGTTTTTATTTCTCAAAAGTAAAACAACTTTGAAATTTTGTACAGAAACTTTTGCACGACGGGACCTTAAAAAAAAGCAATTGTCGTTTTGGCATGAAACTTTGCGTAAAGCTTTACTTTATAATATTGCACTTAAAACCCCATTGCCAACTTTTACAACCAACTAAAGCACCATAAGCATGGAAAAAAAGCCCCTGGTTTTTAGAATTGTGGATGTCATAAATGATAATGCATTGGGCGGGAACTTTAGTTTCTATAGCACGAGTTTCATGGTTTTGTACTCTTTTGATTTTGACTTTGTTTTACTATGAACCATTGATTTGGGCTAAAATTATGACAAGTATGATAGAGTAAAAGTGACATATTTTCTAGATACAATTTTTTTTTTTTCTTTCACATTTGTGATTTTGCAAAACCTATTTTTTCCATTCTTTTATTATTATTATTATTATTATTATTATTATTATTATTTTTTTAATAAAAAACTCATAGGATTACAAAAAATTAGTGGGAAGCCTCGAAACCAACTGGTACACCTCTAAAGATGGTAAACCAATCCTATTAAAAATATGAAGTGCGGCACGCGCTCCAATGTCTTGAGTCGTAGAGAATCGCCGAATACGCTTAGCGAGTAATCGTCATCCTTCTCAAGTTCTCCAAAAGAAGAAAAAGAAAAGGGGAGAAACCCATATCCAATATCAGCACATTTCACATCGTACTTGACACGTTTACGGTGTGCAGCATCAATGATCGCACGCCCTGGCATAAAATCAGTCATCCCAGATTGCGTCAAGGGCGACGATCCCGTGAGATCAACACATACATCACGTCCACTATCCCACGAGTAAAGTAATGTATCAGTCGGGCGCAAGGAGCTGTCCCCATCTCCAGAAAGCCCAATATCCACCTCCTTACGAGCAGAAATTCCGGACCGGGAACATATATCAACAAGAACATCACGCACTAAGTTATGCCGATGTTTAATGCCAACAATACCGGCACACGAAACAGCATGATCCCCGTAAATATCTCCAGAAAATACCTTAGAACAAGCTGAACATGGTACCTGAACAGTGAAAAGAGGAACACCCAACCGATAACATAGCACACAACGATAGGCCCTGGCATTCATAGTTTGTCCCAGTCCAGATATCGGAGCCACCCTAAGCCAATCCGAAGTATGATCTTCCTTTAATGAACTCCAAAGCGCCATCTGTCGAGGGGAAAGATGGAATGTGGACTCAACAGTTTGGGTAACCCAATCGAAATATATATCTGCCAATTTCTTCATAAGTTTGGGGGCAGCGACCTCGTTAGGGTTACTCAAAAGGTCAATATCCATATTCACATTAAAAGTACGTAGAGCATCATCAAAAAAAAATATATATCCTCCTTTATTATTATTATTATTATTATTATTATTATTATTATTGGTTGTTGTATGCTTAATATCCTTGACATATTTTTCATTCCCTTCGTCGCTCCCAAGTCAACATTTGGTCCAAAAAAGTATCCTTTTGGAAGTGCGATTTAATTAAATATCTCAAATCACATCAAACAATTACTTTTTACTTTTTAATTTCCATCACACATTCACAAGCAATACCTTTTATATTTTAAATATTCATTATTTTGTAATAAATATTCATTAAATTTACATCGAAGAACATGAATATGCTCTTAAAAGTTAATATTCATTCATTTAAAAATAATGAACATTCAGTAATAAACAAATGGACAATCAACTAAAACTAGTGAACAATGATAGGAATCAAAGAAACTACTTTAATCGACGACCGACTGGAGAACAACCAATGGCCTGCCAACATCGTCAGCTAAAGTCCCCGGTCTTGGCCGACGGCTGTTCTCGTTAGCTAAAGTAGTATAGTCGATGATTATGCTTTAGCCTATTGACTAAAATTGTAAATATCGTCGGCTAAAGTTTTAGTATTTAACCGACATCCGCACCACTTTAGTCGATAGCCGACAACCCTTTAGTCGATGGCGATGCCGACTAAAGTCTTGCGTCTTTCTAGCGAGAATATCACCATCTCACACTTAAGACACTTCATCAACTAAAGTCCAACGTCTTTTTAGACAGAATATCATCATCTCACACTTATGATACTTCATTTACACCAAACTCAAAAAATCCACAACAAGAACAAACCATTTACACCAAACTCAGAAAATACATAACAAAAAGGGAGAAACAATAATTTTAGCTGCATTGATCCTTCAAAAAATTATATGTAAGGTACATTTATTAAACATTAATTTAAATTACTTACATTGAGATATTAATTGTTCATCGAGAGGATTGTAATAAAGATTAGAATATTGTTTATGTATTATTGTTAAGATAATAACTATGGTTATTATATTCATTGAGATATTTAATTATAGGTAGAACTCCGATTGTTATAAACCATCAATGTGTAATATTGTGATATATAAAAATTTATGTGTTTTAATATTGTTATTATTTACTTTCAGATGGATAAAAGTTGGATTAGCCTACAAAAATGAGATCCAAGAGTCACAGATGGATTGAGAGGGTTTATTCAATTTGTGAAGGTACATGATAGTGATAGCATAATACATTACTGTCCGTGCAATAAATATAACTGTCTGTGCAATAAATATAAATGGCGCAGCAATATGTACATTTTCCCGCTTGATGTTTTTGTGAGCACTTGAAAAAAACGAGTTTTGAGATAAATACACATGCTACAATTACAAAGGTGAAAGATCAAATTTACTTATTCTGGATCATGGATAGTACAGTAGTAGCACATTCAATGATCTCACATGAAGGTTGATTGTGTAACACCCCCAAATCCTATTGGGTTATTACAGTGCCGTGGACCCCACGCTAGGAGATCCACCAGGCGAACATCACTAAAATACATTAAATTAAACAAGGGAAAATCATAGTCCCTACCATGATATCCGACACAATATTCCGATAAGGAATTTCAACGACAACGATGGGCCTACATGGCCAAAAGTAAAGTACAACAACATCCACGAGCATCTGCTCGGGTAATACATAATGACAATGACTGACAAACTGGAGAACACTCTAACTGATTGACCAACATGAACAACTCGGACTAGTATCGCTCGAATGCCTCATCGCCATCATCATGCCCTTGTGTCTCAACTCTCTCCTCGCAAGCACCTAAAACATGAAAACATGTTCCGCCCCCATGGGGTCAGTCATCCAGATAATGAACATCAAATACACGTATAACATGATATGCATCCAAAGGCAGAATGAAACGGTACAATGATAATAATAATACAAGATGTTCACAAACCAAGGTAAGAACCGAGCATTCGTGAAACACTATGCCCACAGCATACTATTAATACCTGTTCGACAGGTTAGAACGTAAATGCCCAACAGCGAATCATAATTATAGAGTACCACAATGAATTACACGACATGAACCAAACCAGAACTGAATTAATTATGAATCACAATGCCCGAAGGCTCCAATGAAATTACCAAGACAATCACAAAGGCCTAAAAACCACTCATCCGAACTTGTCAAATATCACAATCACATGAAGCCAAAACAGCCCGAAGCTGTATCGATTAGGGCCGAAGCCACGACACGAGGCCGTATCAGAATTAGGGCCGAAGCCACGGCACGAAGCCGTATCACCATTAGGGCCGAAGCCACGGCACGAAGCCGTATCACAATTAGGGCCGAAGCCACGGCACGAAGCCGTATCACAATTAGGGCTGAAGCCACGACATGAAGCCGTATCACAATTAGGGCCGAAGCCACGGCACGAAGCCGTATCACAATTAGGGCCGAAGCCACGACACGAAGCCGTATCACAATTAGGCCATCCAATGGCCGTGACCTACTAAATTGTAGGTGTTGGAAACCCAACCGTGAAGGTTCAAGCCCCAAACTTACCCATAATGAGCACTAGCCGAGACTAGCCTCCAAAATATAATTAATCACAAACAGCAACGATCCGAAGATTACCGAATTCACGAGAATGATAGTGTGCTGCCTTGAGTCGGCCAACACGATAATGATGATTCACGGATGGGCACCGTCCTCGGCGGTCCCAATTCAATACCTCGATTACCATAGAATGGTCAATCGATAACAACAACACAACAGATGGGAACTATCCTCGACAGCCCCAATTCAATACCTCGATTGCCTTAAAATGGCCAACCGATAACAATGATGCAGCGGATGATTCAATATCTCGATTGCCTTAAAACGGCCAATCGATAACAATGATACAACGAATGATTGAGAACCTCGATTGCCTTGGAACGGCCAATCGATAACAATGATACAATGCATGATTGAACTCCTCGATTGCCATAGAACGGCCAATCGATAACAATGATACAATGAATGATTGAACTCCTCGATTGCCTTAGAACGGCCAATCGATAACAATGATACAATGAATGATTGAACTCCTCGATTGCCTTATAATGGCCAATCGATAACAATGATACAATGAATGCCTCGGCACCTTTAATCGGCTACCGACGACGAAGATGAGAACGAAATACGACAATGCCTTCAATCGGCCAATACAACATGAATGACAGGACGCCAACATTAATAACAATGATTACAATAACGTCTTAGATCGACATCAATATTAACAACAACAATCGATACATCGATACCGCGAACCGGCGATCGACAATAACATTAACAACGAGCATCCCAATATCTTGAACCGGCCATTAATGAATGATAATAAACATTTGGCACAATTTCCGAAGAGTATCGTATCAAACGATCCCCTGATATCAATGAATTTATGAAGAGACTAAGTCTCGGAATGATACAACATATTCATACACATATATGATAACATTAATCTCATTGACTAGTACAAGTATAAAACTTGCCTCAATCGAAGGCGATGAAATCCTTCCACGAACAACGAATGGCGTCCTCCGATAAACACAAATACTCGAACAACCTTGAATGAAATATAATTCATTAAAAAACATAATATCAATCGAAATCAACATAACGGCAAAGAAACTCTTTGAGACATTTAATCGAACACTAAATGTTCAAAGTTCCTCAAGAACCTAAGAATCATCAATCGGGTTGAGCAGATGAAAATATGGATATACAATCCATAGAACATGATTAATAATGTTCACTAGCATCAACCGATTCATCAAAATCGGACTAGAATTGAAATCAAGAATAAATTCCCAAAAAGTCAACTTGAAAGAAAATCAAGAAATATACCTTGATTCGACGAAGAACATGGATTGGATGATGATATAATCGACGAGAATACTCAAAAACGCTTAGAAATCGAGTGAAATCGACCTAAAACTCCACTTGCCGATTTTCCCTTTGCCGGTAGCCACCGGGTGAAGAAATGTGATAAAAATGAAGTCGGCGGTCACGCCTATATATGGCCGGCAGGTTACGGCCGTAATCAGCGAGCCTTACGGTCGAATCGGCATTCGTAAAAATCTGCCCGATGCACGCGATCGCCTACGGCCCGTAACAGCGAGGCCTTACGGCCATAACTCGGCACTTACGGCCATACCCGGAATGTCCTTACAGTATCAAGCATTCGTCACACTTGCACGGCACCGTCTGGCCGTGGCAGCCCTTACGGCCGTAATTGGCATTCGTCCAGCCATGTCTTCCAAGCACGTACGGCCGTAACTGGCATCTTACGACTGTAACTCGGCCAGGCCAGGCCCTGCTCCAAGAAGTGCAGCCGTGACTCGGCCGTGGCCACTCCGACGGCCTGGACGACGCCGAAACCCGAACCTAAATATGAATCGAAGATACGGTTATGAAGTACTCACAAGGCGGAATCCAGCGCTAAGATAACACATGATTCCGACCACCCGAAGGCTCGAAATTCGACAACGGAAAGTAATTACCCCAAACTTTGGGAAATTACGAAAATAGCCCAAAACGTCCGAAATACACGATACACGATCGAAACACCAATACAAAGCTCGCAACATGAATAATAACATTAAATGAACTTACGAGAAACTTGAAACAACAATTTCAGATGAGATTCGCAAGAATCGAACTCAAGTGCGGAAAAGCCGTTTAAGAACACGGAACTCAACAAAACAATACCGAAACGAACTCGGATGACAAAAAGTGCAGAATTAAATATTCTCGGAATGACGAAACGATCAAAACGGAGTTGCTAAAATGTACTTCCTCCAAAAAAAAAATTACCGAAAAATCGAAACTGCGGATATTACAGATTGATACTACATATTTGGTTGTTACGAGAGGGACTTGCCAGTTGAAGGTCAACATTACCATATAGCTGACTATCCAGTCCACCGAACCTCTACAACGATCTTTGGTTGCTGCACTTACGGTGATAGATACAACAAGCGAATCCAGCTCTAGCAGACCATTCTTTACCCTGAGTGTCAGATGGCGGTTCTTGATAGTGTCATAGAGACTATGAGGGTAAAGGTGGAAAAAACATCGATCAAATATGTGGATAAATATTTGGAGGTCACGCGCAAAATGCTTCCAGAAGTCATCATCTTCTTAGTAATCACAGTAAAATGAGACATATCCTGAAAGGTCTTGGGCTATCGTACATCAAGACTATACATATATGATTGTGCTTTATTTTGGAAAAACCTAATGAAGACCTACAGAGATGTACAGTGTGTGACACAGAGAGGTATAAGCTCACTACTTCTGGAAAAGAGAATGTTATGAAGGTACTTTGGTACTTCTTGTTGAAGTATAGACTGAAGAAACTTTTCATGCCTCCTCACACAGCCAAGGCGATAAGATGGCACACCGAGCCTCGCATCCATGATGGGGATACTATGATGCACCCTTATGATGGAGAGGCTTGGAAGCATATAGATAGGGATTTTTGGCAGTTCACGTCAGATGTCCGAAATGTAAGAATCGGGCTCGCATCTGATGTATTCAACCCTTTTGGCAACATGAAGCTTTCAAATAGTATATGATCGGTGGTAATGATTCCTTACAATATTCTTTCATGGATGTGCGTGAAGAAATAATATAATATATTGACTCTGTTAGTATCAGGATCATGGGTATCCAGGGAAGTATATTGATGTGTATCGGAGACCTTTGATCGATGAGCTGATGTTGTCGCATTAGCAAGGTCATCTTACATACGACAGTTACTCGGACGAGATGCTACTTACTTGTTATGTGTACCAGTATCATTAGTGATTTTCATGCATACGAGATCTTTATGCGGATCATTATTAGTGAATATATAGGATGTCCAGTGTGCTTGAATGCAGATTGCGCAAGGTATCACTGCCAGAAGGTTATCCGAGTGCGTAACTGTCTTTGACTTGAGAAGATGCACGTATGGCATACGGATGCTGCATCATTTGATGGGATTGAAGAGATGGGTGATCCAGAGTGGACTAGATATAAAATTCTGGTCGTGCTGAATGAGTACAATTATGGGCAGTTGAGCAACCATTTTGATATAGTGGTGGCAGCCCCCAAATGACCCGACATGTGTAACTACTAGTCCCACGAGAGTATATTCTATGCTATACCTTATTGGAGTAAGTTGTTGATTAGGAACTACCTAGATGTGATGCACATATAAAAAAATATTTGTAAAAATATGGTCGATACAGTATTATATTGGGAGGAGAAGACTAAATATAGTCTTAAGGCATGCATTAGTTAAAAGAGATGGACATTAGAAAATATTTATGATTGAAAAAAGGGAAGGGCAAATGCAAAATGCCGAAAGCAGCTTACATCATCACTCGTGAGAAGAAGGCTGAAACCTTTTCATAGATGAAGCCTGCTAGGTATCCTACAGACTAAGCTGGAAATATAGGGAAGTGTGTTAACTTCAAGAAGAATAAGTTAACTAGATTGAAGAGTCAGGATTGTCATATCCTCTTACAACGCCTCTTGCTTGTGTCCATTCGACCATACTTGTCCAAACAGGTGGTCGTGCCTTGTGTATCATTTTCCAAATTCTTCCAAAAGTTATCCACTAGAGAAATGAGGAGGTTAAATCTCCGACTCATGCAAAAAGAGATCATTTATATCTTATGTAAATTTGAGATGATATTTCCACCAATTTTTTTTGACCCCATACCGCACCTCATTATCCATCTTCCTCGCTAGCTATTACTAATAGGTCCTGTCTAATATACGTGGATGTTCTCAATAGAAAAATAACTTGGTGACTACAAGGACTCTGTAACTAATAAGTCTGCACCTCAAGGATATATAACCAAAATATATCTTGCATGGGAGTGTGTAATGTATACCAAGTACTATTTGGGCGCGGTGGATCCTGTAATATCCGCAAATTTTCGATTTTCGGTAAATTTATTTTTTCGGCCGAAGTCCGTTTTGACGACTCTCTTTTGACCGTTTCGTCATTCGGAGAATATTTAATTCTGCACTTTTTGTCATCCGAGTTCGTTTCGGTGCTGCTTTGTTGAGTTCCATGCTTTTTAGCGACTTTTCCGCGCTTGAGTTCGGTTCTTGCGAATCTCGTTCGAAACTGTCGTTTGGGATTTTTCGTAAGTTCATTTAACGTTGTTATACGTGTTGTGAGCTTCGGTTTGATTATTCGTTGTCGTATGGTGATTTTCGGGCATTTGGGCCATTTTCGTAATTTCCCAAAGTTTGGGGTAATTACCTTCCGTTGTCGAATTTCGAGCCTTCGAGTGGTCGAAATCGTGTGTCCTACTAGCTCTTAGATTCGTCTTTGTGAGTACTTCGTAACCGTATCTTCGGTTCGTATTCAGGTTCGGGTTTCGGTGTCGTTTTGTTGAATTCAGGATTACTAAACGACTTTTCTAAGTATGAGTTCTACTTTGTTAGATCACCATTAATTTTTGGTAACTCCAAAAATTCTGAATCTTTGCAATATTATAGAGCATCGAGTTAGCTTTCCAATGGTTCAAACGGTGAGTCAATCGGAGTCCGGACGAGAGAGTTATGGTCGTTTTAGCTCACCCGCTCGTTATTGGCCGATCACTGCCGGCCGAACTCGGCCGTGTCGTCCGACACGGCCTGTGCCGTACTCGTCCGGAAATGCCGGAGTCTCTGCCTCAGGACCCGACCGTGTCGTCTGGCACGGCCGAGTCGAACTCTTCCGGATAGGCCAGAACCGACTGCCCAGACGCCCGACCGTGTTCCAGGACACGGTCGAGTCGTGCCGAGTCGCTGTCGGACGGGTCACTATCGGAAGGCCCTCCGCGCCGCGACCGTGTCTAGAAGGACACGGTCGAGTCCCCCGGCCAGCTGCGCGCCACGACCGTGTCAGGCGGACACGGTCGAGTCTGTCAGCCTATTTAAGGCCCAACAGTCGTTTTTTCGCCATTTTTTCTCCTTCTTCTACTTCTCTTCCGCGGCTGGGGTTGTTTCTATCATGGATAGATGTTGTTGTTCAATAAATACATGAAGTCTTGGAGTTCATATCATCAATCATCCATCCTATAACATCCTTTGATCGAGCGAATCAGGTCAGATTTTCTAGAAATCTAATTTTGGGGATTTTGGGTATTTTGTTCGATTTCGTCCGTTTAATCCGATTTAACTTAGGATTGTGATGGATTGATGATTATTTAGATGTATTGTATCATTTCCCTTGTTATCCCATGGTTGGATCGTATCGATTCATTGTTTTGGTCGAGTTCTTGACCGACGCCTTGAAGGTGTCCGGTAAAATGTCATAGAGGGGTTTTCGGGCGTTCTACGATTATTCTTCCTCGTATGATCGATGATTTATTGATTATATGTTGTTAGGGTCGAATTCTTGTGAAGAACTCGAGTCGGAACCCTTTCGTTCATTGTCTTCTTCGGGGTCCGAGCTTCCCAGTCGAACCGTGTTCTTCGGAGCGTTTGGTAGCGGTTATTAAGGCAAGTATCTTATTATACGACTTGTATCTTGTGAATAGTAATTACGTATGATTTGTATGACGATTTTGCTTGCCTCCGTAAATATGTTCCGTTGAGTTGGTTGTGTTTTCCGAAATTTGAAGGCTTTGTGATAATAGTGATATATTGGTATACGTGTTAGGCGTTGTGCCATTTGTGCAGGATTGCGATGTACATATGAGATGGTTGTATATGTGTTTGTTCAAAGTATTGTGTACCGAATGTGTGTTGTGTTGGTTAAGAGTCGTTGTGATGATCATGATGTTTGTGTTGTTTTGGTTTACATGCTTGATTGTACATTTCGGCGTAATGTGGAATGACTTGACATTTAATGATTATGAATTATGTCGAGTCGATGTGTGTGTGATCCAGGTAGGGTCTGACGAGGCCTCTGGAGTTCGGTACATGATGTGTACGAACAAAGTGTGTGAACCAGGTAGGGTCTGACGAGGCCTCGGAGTCGGTACATGACGTGTACGGACAAGGTGTGTGATCCAGTAGGGTCAGACGAGGCCTCGGAGTTCGGTACATGATGTGTACGAACGATGTTGTAGCCGGGTAGGGTCCGTTGAGGCCTCGGAGTTCGGTACATGATGTGTACAAGCGGTGTGTGTGGTCCGGTAGGGTCCGTTGAGGCCTCGGAGTTCGGTACATGATGTGTACGAACAATGTGAGTAGTCCGGTAAGGTCCGTCGAGGCCTCGGAGTTCGGTACATGATGTGTACGAACATGATCGATCGTGTAGATGATTGTTCGGGTAACATTTTAAATATGGATCTCAGACGCATAATGATATATTAATTAGTATGCTTTGAAACGAGAATCGGGCTAAGGCCCTATTGTTTACGAAAAGGTTTTGTAAATTGGGACTCGAAGTCCAAAAGATTTTCTGCTTTAAAAATCCCCGAGATGATGTGTTCCTTTTCAAATATCTCTTACTTGAGTTCGAAATTCTAAAACTTCTCGGGAACATTTTGATAATGGATTTCCGTACTAAATTCGTAGTTGCTTTTTGCTTGTTACATTTCGTATGGTTTGATACTTGCACTAGTAAAACAGTGGAGTTTTACTAACCCCCGAGTAATCGGGGGGTGGATGTCTGTTTTGCGTCCAGGTACAGGCAGATTCAGGGGAGCAGTCACAGGATTGGCACAAGAGGATGACGAGCTGCGATACTAATCATGAGTCGAGAGTTATTTTGATTTTTGTTGTGTTGTCAGAGTTGATTTCAGCCTTCTGCTGTATTGTATTTCGACCCCTGTATGGGTAATGTTATTTAAGTCAGTTTTATCGATTGGGTTGTGTGACCTCATCGGTCTGTGTATTCACGTGTAAGTGACCATATCGGTCTGTATCATTTTATTGTTTGACCCTGGTCGGGCAAGCACTTGGTTGTTTATGGATGCTTAGCCTGGTAGATCCTTGTGGAAAGGGTCTACGGCGTGTAATATTCCCATACGGTTTTGGGGATGTTACATTTATGGTATCGGAGCTTAGGTTGCGGAAACTAGCCGGGTGTCGAGTCAAGTCGTGATTTGTCGAGTAATGTGTTGTCATGTCGTTTGAGTCATCAGGTGACAAGTTGAATTGTGCGTAGTCACAACGTGTCGGTTATGTTGTCGGACGAGATTAGTATCGTGGGCGACCGTCACCTCCGTGCGACCTGTGGATGTAAGTCTCCTCTTTTATGCGAAGTACCTGTGTATCTCGATTTTATCTTAGTGAGTTAATTGCGGTGCATGATTTTCTTTACACAGTATTGTGTAATATAATTGTGTTTAGTACTTGTGGCATATAGTATGTGTATAGAACTGGGCACATTATTGTTTTATCTTTGAACCACCGGGTGGTGTGGTATGGTGTGGAAGTTGTAAACCTTGATGGATTTCGAAAAGGTATCGGCGACTGAGTTCGTGGGAAACTCCGAGGAATGGTTTTGTTATATGTTTAAACTAGATGCTGTGAGACGTATTCAATTGGATTGTGCATGTTGGACTGTATTTTTTTTATCCGCTGCGTGAGTTCTTTTGTAATGGCTTTCAGTATTTTACCGACTGAGTTTTATTTTGAAAATCGATTCCCTTAACCGAGTTTTGACATTATGGCCTTGATCGTTTTGGCGAAATTCTTATGACGGTATTTAGTATTTTGTAAATGGCTTTTGTGAGTTTTTGAAATATTACCGTCATCGGCCCTTTTGGCGTTTTTGTAAATAGTTTTTATCTTGGTGGGTTCCGGCGCGGGACCCACAACGCTATAATGTTCCGTGTAATTATCTGAGATTTTTGGGCATTCTAGCCCATTGAATTATCTTTGAAAATCTTGAGTATCCTAGAAATAAATTTCGAGACGTACGTTTAAAATGAATTGTTTTCTCATGGTACTTCCAAGGTGCCACGATATGTTTCCGAATTCTTCTACCTCGAGGACCAAAATGTTTTGAGATATTTTTCAATGTTTTATAAACACTTTTACTTAGACCCGAGGGTCGAATATTCTGAAAGTTTTCCACTAAGAGAAAGTGTCCTCATTTTTCTCAAATGCGAAATGGTTTTCCAAAGTCTCGATAACGATGTTTCACGTTTGTACTTTTTTGAAAGGTGATACTCAAGATCAACCGGTGTTTTTCTAAATTATTTTCAAAAGGTGGTTTTTATTTCTTGTTTTTTTTAAAACCTATCAATTCCCGTTTGCGTTTGGGAATGTATGTATGATTTTTGCTTTGTCGTTTTGATGTTCCTCCCGAGTATGATCGAATTGGTGGCATGAACGTCGAGGCATTGCCACGCAATTATTATACTAGCCCTCTGCGGTGTGGTAGTGTTCTTGTTTATCGCCTCGTGGCGATTTGCGTGTTGTCGCACGAGTGTGAGATGTTGAAGCTTGGGTTTGTACGTTTGTGTACATGTGTGATTGTTTCATAATGTTTATAATTATGTCTGATTATCGTTCGGCCGTTGATGTCGCGAACGATCATCGTTGTTGTAGTGTTTGTGTGTGTATTACTTTACGATGGTAATCGTTGTATATGATATGTGTTATGATTCTTTATTATGCCGAGTTGGCATCTCGGTATGTTGTTTTGCGGTGTTATGTTCCATTGTATCTAGCATCTGTATTTTCGATATGCCGAGCCGAGGCATTTGAGCGTATTGTGCGGGGCATGTACGTGCCAATTGTCCTTCTCGTCGATGCGCTTTTCAAGTGTGGACCCGAGAGACACAGATCGATTTTGCGAGTTGGGTTCCGAGTCTTTCGGGCGCGAACTCGATAAAGATATGAGGATCGGATCTGAGAGGCCCATGGGAGATATTTCTGTCGTTTGCTTTTTGTGTTGTCACCTTCCTCCAGTTGTTGTGAGTTGCGGGAACGACATTTCTTTTATAAGAGGTCGAATGTAATGCCTGTATCGTTTTGACTTCTGCATTTCCTCTTTCTCAGGTCTATTGACTCGTCGTGTTCGTTGATACTTTATGAACTTGTTCTGTATTTCGGTTTCATCGTTTGAACGAACTGTGATCTTGTTGTGGGTCGATCTGGTTATCGATGTGACTTTTTGGATTCAGTTCGATTCTTGTGAACCTTGTTCGGGAGTGACCTCATCTGGTTCTATTAGTTCTTTTATTCGAAGTGGATCGGATTTGGAACTCTTGTGTTTTCGAATCTGTCGACTCATTATGTTCGTTGACATTTCTGAGCTTGTCCTGCCCCTTGCTTTTGTTGATCGAACGAGTGTGGTATTGTTTTGTAATAACTCATTTGTCGTTGTGACTTTTCAATCACTATTCCCTTTCCTGTGGATCTTATGGGAATGCACGTCTTGTTGTTCTCACCAGATCATCCTGGGAGTTGTTGTTTGAATTTTCTTATCCTTCGTGTTTCGAACATGATTGTTCGATTTTTGTTGTCTCGATCGTTGTGGTTCGATCGTTTGTTTGTTCGGTTTTGTTCTCGTTTCGTGATTGTTGAGCATTCAGGATCCTTCCTAATTCCCTTGAGTTCGGGAAATTAGTCTCGTTTTCGATCTTCCAACCCTTGGGCGGTGGGATTCCGTATTTGTTCAGCGGTTGGCTCGCGTTTTGATTGATGTACCGTTGGGTTGGTCAATCATATTGATTTTCGTTCGTTGTGTTTTGTGATTGTCGGATAATTGACTTGGCTATATTATCCGTTTGATGACGCTTGTCATTTGTTGGTTTTATTATATCCCTAACGGCGACGTTGTGTTGGTCGCCGTGGAGCGTGTTTTCACGCCGTATATTCCTTTGCGTTGATTGTAACATTTCGCCGTTGGGCGTTAGTTACGCATTCTTGTGTATCTTGTTGAGTTTTTCCTGGAGGAATATTTCTTCCCCCTACTTGTTTTAAGTTTCGGGACGAAACTTCTTTTAAGGAGGGTAGAATGTAATATCCGCAAATTTTCGATTTTCGGTAAATTTCTTTTTTCGGCCGAAGTCCGTTTTGACGACTCGCTTTTGACCGTTTCGTCATTCGGAGAATATTTAATTCTGCACTTTTTTTCATCCGAGTTCGTTTGGTCCGCTTTGTTGAGTTCCGTGCTTTTTAGCGACTTTTCCGCGCTTGAGTTCGGTTCTTGCGAATCTCGTTCGAAACTGTCGTTTGGGATTTTTCGTAAGTTCATTTAACATTGTTATACGTGTTGTGAGCTTCGGTTTGATTATTCGTTGTCGTATGGTGATTTTCGGGCATTTGGGCCATTTTCGTAATTTCCCAAAGTTTGGGGTAATTACCTTCCGTTGTCGAATTTCGAGCCTTCGGGTGGTCGAAATCGTGTGTCCTACTAGCTCTTAGATTCGTCTTTGTGAGTACTTCGTAACCGTATCTTCGGTTCGTATTCAGGTTCGGGTTTCGGTGTCGTTTTGTTGAATTCAAGATTACTAAACGACTTTTCTACGTATGAGTTCTACTTTGTTAGATCACCATTAATTTTTGGTAACTCCAAAAATTCTGAATCTTTGCAATATTATAGAGCATCGAGTTAGCTTTCCAATGGTTCGAACGGTGAGTCAATCGGAGTCCGGACGAGAGAGTTATGGTCGTTTTAGCTCACCCGCTCGTTATTGGCCGATCACTGCCGGCCGAACTCGGCCGTGTCGTCCGACACGGCCCGTGCCGTACTCGTCCGGAAATTCCGGAGTCTCTGCCTCAGGACCCGACCGTGTCGTATGGCACGGCCGAGTCGAAATCTTCCGGATAGGCCAGAACCGACTGCCCAGACGCCCGACCGTGTTCCAGGACACGGTCGAGTCGTCTTGAAGTCGCCGTCGGACGGGTCACTATCGGAAGGCCCTCGCGCCGCGACCGTGTCTAGCAGACACGGTCGAGTCCCGGCAGGCAGCGCCACGACCGTGTCGGCGGACACGGTCGAGTCTGTCGACTATTTAAGGCCCAATGCTTTTTCGCCATTTTTTCTCCTTCTTCTACTTCTCTTCCGCGGCTGGGGTTGTTTCTATCATGGATAGATGTTGTTGATCAATAAATACATGAAGTCTTGGAGTTCATATCATCAATCATCCATCCTATAACATCCTTTGATCGAGCGAATCAGGTCAGATTTTCTAGAAATCTAATTTTGGGGATTTTGGGTATTTTGTTCGATTTCGTCCGTTTAATCCGATTTAACTTAGGATTGTGATGGATTGATGATTATTTAGATGTATTGTATCATTTCCCTTGTTATCCCATGGTTGGATCGTATCGATTCGTTGTTTTGGTCGAGTTCTTGACCGACGCCTTGAAGGTGTCCGGTAAAATGTCATAGAGGGGTTTTCGGGCGTTCTACGATTATTCTTCCTCGTATGATCGATGATTTATTGATTATATGTTGTTAGGGTCGAATTCTTGTGAAGAACTCGAGTCGGAACCCTTTCGTTCGTTGTCTTCTTCGGGGTCCGAGCTTCCTGGTCGAACCGTGTTCTTCGAGCGTTTGGTAGCGGTTATTAAGGCAAGTATCTTCTTATACGCCTTGTATCTTGTGTATAGTAATTACGTATGATTTGTATGACGATTTTGCTTGCCTCCGTAAATTTGTTCCGTTGAGTTGGTTGTGTTTTCCATAATTTGAAGGCTTTGTGATAATAGTGATATATTGGTATACGTGTTAGGCGTTGTGCCATTTGTGCAGGATTGCGATGTACATATGAGATGGTTGTACATGTGTTTGTTCAAAGTATTGTGTACCGAATGTGTGTTGTGTTGGTTAAGAGTCGTTGTGATGATCATGATGTTTGTGTTGTTTTGGTTTACATGCTTGATTGTACATTTCGGCGTAATGTGGAATGACTTGACATTTAATGATTATGAATTATGTCGAGTCGATGTGTGTGTGATCCAGGTAGGGTCTGACGAGGCCTCTGGAGTTCGGTACATGATGTGTACGAACAAAGTGTGTGAACCAGGTAGGGTCTGACGAGGCCTCTGGAGTCCGGTACATGACGTGTACGGACAAGGTGTGTGATCCAGGTAGGGTCTGACGAGGCCTCTGGAGTTCGGTACATGATGTGTACGAACGATGTTGTAGCCGGGTAGGGTCCGTTGAGGCCTCCGGAGTTCGGTACATGATGTGTACGAACAGTGTGTGTGGTCCGGGTAGGGTCCGTTGAGGCCTCCGGAGTTCGGTACATGATGTGTACGAACAATGTGAGTAGTCTGGGTAAGGTCCGTCGAGGCCTCCGGAGTTCGGTACATGATGTGTACGAACAGTGATCGTGTAGCAGTGATTGTTCGGGTAACATTTAAATATGGATCTCGGACGCATAATAATATATTAATTAGTATGCTTTGAAACGAGAATCGGGCTAAGGCCCTATTGTTTACGAAAAGGTTTTGTAAATTGGGACTCGAAGTCCAAAAGATTTTCTGCTTTAAAAATCCCCGAGATGATGTGTTCCTTTTCAAATATCTCTTACTTGAGTTCGAAATTCTAAAACTTCTCGGGAACATTTTGATAATGGATTTCCGTACTAAATTCGTAGTTGCTTTTTGCTTGTTACATTTCGTATGGTTTGATACTTGCACTAGTAAAACAAAGGAGTTTACTAACCCCAGTAATGTCGGGGTGGATGTCTGCTTGCGTCAGTGCAGTGATTCGGGAGCGATCACGGGATTGGCACAAGAGGATGACGAGTGCGATACTAATCATGAGTCGAGAGTTATTTTGATTTTTGTTGTGTTGTCGAGTTGATTTGTCAACTGTGTATTGTATTTCGACCCCTGTGTGGGTAATGTTATTTAAGTCAGTTTTATCGATTGGGTTGTGTGACCTCATCGGTCTGTGTATTCACGTGTAAGTGACCATATCGGTCTGTATCATTTTATTGTTTGACCCTGGTCGGGCAAGCACTTGGTTGTTTATGGATGCTTAGCCTGGTAGATCCTTGTGGAAAGGGTCTACGGCGTGTAATATTCCCATACAGTTTTGGGGATGTTACAGATCCCCTCTCCCTCGAGCCTATGTCAGTCGTTGCAGTGCAGTTTAATCTCTCTATCATCACCAATAAGTTGAAGTTGAAGGAAGATTACCTCGAAGTCATTTACAACCTATACGAGCTAGGAATTGCATATTGGTGGATATTGCTTAACGATCTAGAACTTGAAAGACATTCAGCTTGCATGTGATGTCATGAATGGTGATATTAGATTCCACAATGAAATATTTGCAGATTATTTTGGACAATGGGTAAGTATTTAATTATTGTTTAATTGGTTTTCTTATATAAATGTGTAAACATTCTAGGTGAATTTGGATATTCACCTTATATAAATGTTTAACTAATTTTCTTCAGATGACACACATACGAGGTGACAAGGTTGTTGGGTTATGGTGATAAAAACGAGATACACAACAGAAAATAAACCGGTCCAACCGGATAAAATCAAACCCCAAAAACGGACCGATCAAGCTGTAACACCCCCAAGTTATTCAGGGTATATTATGTTGGGATTCGGTGCCTTAAACGAAGGCCCAGCGGAAGCGGTAAAACGAAAATTAATTCGATCCGAATCCCTACGATGATCGATCGAGCTACGCATATACGAATATAAAATAAACAAAGGAAGATTCGATATCATACCCTTGTCGTCCGTTGATTATATGGATTTCCTTCTCTTGAGCTATTCCCCAAACGATCCAAAATGCTCCAAGCCCTTGGATGATCCAACGCCGAAAAAACCGCGTCTCTACTTGTCACGCGTCGGAGAAACGAACGGAATGACAACACTCGATTAACCTCTAAGGTTACGACTAGAATCAAGTGATGAAACTTTAATTATAACACTCTAAGTGTTTTAATTTATATCTCTCAATATATCTTTAATTTTCTCCAAGAACAATTAAGATGATATGAAGAAGATGATGAAGACAATTGAGAAAATGGTTTCTCTCTCTCTCTCTCTCTCTCTCTCTATCTCACTCTCACGTAGGAATGTGTAGGTTGAAATGAAAGATGTCTTCATCCCTCTTATTCAACTCCCCACCACTAGCAACAACTCATGCATGTGGGAATCTAACCCCACCTCCACAATTATCATACATTAAAGAATGGGGACATAAGTCCAAAAGGAAGGTGGCTAGAAATGGGGGGGGGGGCAGCCCATGGAGAAAACGGATGAGTTTGGTTCGTTTCGGACTCCCGAGAGTCCAAACAGATAAATTCCAATTCCGTTCCGATGTATTTGTATAGTTTAATTAATCCAATTAATTTCATCATATCAAATACAAAATAATATAATTATTTCTCCAAGAAATAATTATATATATGAATTAAATTAGTCACCCAGTAATTTATTTAATTCATTAGGCCGTAAATCAATTTATCCAATAAATCGATTTAAACATCCAATGTTCCAAAATTAGATATCCAATATCTAATATTCATAATGAGAGAATTAGCTTTATTCATTCCGTCGTCAATCCTATTGCGCGACTCGGTAGGTCCGTCTCGATCAAGAATGGGAGGAACCAAAGAGTAGTAGCACCACCTAGCCACTGGCGGCTACACTGCACTTCAATCGAGAACGAATGATTGGGATCATTCAAAACCATTCTCGTCGTGAATACCAAAGATACGTATAAACCCTTCTTTCAAATGTCCCGATCAAGTTATAGAGTCACGATCAGTCAAACCCTATCTGTACCTGACGCTATGCATTCGTTAATGCAAATCGAGATCATCGAGCTGTCGTGTATCTAATACAACTAGCTCCAATGCTTTGGCCAAAGACTTATGATCTCATCTGCCAATAACCGCATAGGACATATAACCCACTCACTAACGGGAGAAACAATTCTATCTTGGTATTCAGTAGGACCTGCTACTTGCCCGTCAAGATGCACGTCGAGGTTGACTCCCGCCTTCCGGTTTACAGGGTCGAACTACTCTAATGAAAATCTTGACGTCACAAGCACATCCCTACTAAATCCTCAAGTCGAAGGTTCACGAATACCTATCACAACCTTTCGATTCCGTCATTGATCGTCCTGAGTGAAATCCGTGTGACGAATCGAGGGTGAGTCGGTTCGAGTATACTAATCCAATTAGCATACCTATAACGTGTGCTCCCACTAACCATTAGTGTTCGACAGGCACTCTCCATGTCAAAGAACACGTCATACAAGTCTTCACATAAACTTAACGCCCAGTCAAGTTTCAACGACTTGTGAACGATTAAGTATTTGAGCTATAACCTTTCCAGTGCCGACCCCCTTATCCAATAAGGAGTGGAACGTTTTGCTCTCAAATATACGGACTAGTTTCTATATGTTTATTTACGAATTAGGAATGCCAATAACTACCAGTAAATAAAGAAACATTCATTTGCCTTATATAAATGGTTTACATAATTACAAGTACAATGCCCTCACTCAACAACCTCTGAGTGGCATTCGAGGGCATACTCCTAACAATCTCCCACTTGCACTCAATGCCACACACTATGGTATTTAATACCCATGTTCTCCAGATGACGCTCCAAGCTAGTCTGAGAAAATGGCTTGGTCAGTGGATCGGCGACGTTGTCGGCCGAGTCTACTCTGTGCAGCACAATGTATGCCTTGCGAACAAATTCTCTTACGAGATGATACTTCCTCTCAATATGTTTGGTGCTGTTGTGAAACCTCAGCTCCTTGGCCTACGCTACAGCTCCGTCGTTGTCGCAGTACAGCGGAACAGGCAGCTCAGCACATGGTATCATTTGAAGTTCTCCCAGAAACTTCTTAATCCAGAACCCTTCCTTGGAAGCCTCCGAGGCTGCTTGATACTCAGCCTGACAGGTGGAATCAGCAGTCGCGCTTTGCTTGGCGCTACGCCAAGATACTGCTCCTCCATTAAGAGTAAATATGTAGCCAGAAGTAGACATTGAGTCTTCCTTCAGTCCTTGGAAGTCCGAATCAGTGAATCCCACCACATCCAAATCTCCACCGCCATACATCAGAACCATATCTCTAGTCCTTCTCAAGTACTTGAGAACGTTCTTTACGGCAGTCCAATGTTCCCTACCTGGGTTTGCCTGAAACCTACTCACCACGCTTACAACATGCGCGATGTCAGGTCTTGTACATAACATAGCATACATAAGGCTACCCACGGCCGAAGCATATGGTATATTACTCATTTCCTTTCGTTGTTCCTCATTTTGAGGACACATCTTCAAGGTGAGTTTTATTCCATGTCGCATCGGTAGGAACCCTCTTTTAGAATCATCCATCTTAAATCGCTTTAAGATTTTATCTATATAGAGGGCTTGGGAAAGACCTATTGTTCTCTTCGCTCTATCCCGGTAGAGTCGAATACCAAGAATATAGGTAGCTTCTCCCAAGTATTTCATGGAGAAATTACTCGAAAGCCAAGCTTTCACAGAACTGAGCATTCCCACATCATTTCCTATTTGTAGAATGTCATCTACATATAGTACTAAGAATGCGATCTTGCTCCCACTAACCCTCTTGTATACACAAGGTTCCTCTTCATTTTGCACGAAGTCAAACTCTTTGATCACCTCATCAAAACGAAGGTTCCAACTACGCGACGCTTGCTTCAGTCCATAAATGGAACGCTGAAGCTTGCACACTTTCTGAATATCGACTTCGGACACAAAGCCTTTAGGCTGCTCCATATAGATTTCCTCCTCGAGGAATCCATTAAGGAAAGCCGCCTTTACGTCCATTTGCCATATCTCATAATCATGGTAGGCAACTATAGCAAGCATCATGCGAATAGACTTGATCATGGCTACGGGCGAGAAGGTATCGTGGTAATCGATCCCTTCCTTCTGGGTATAACCCTTTGCCACAAGCCTGGCCTTATAGGCGTCAACCTTGCCATCACCATCGGTCTTTCTCTTATAGATCCACTTGTTCCCAATATGCACTATGCCCTTAGGGCGGTCTACTAGAGTCCAGACCTGATTGACATGCATCGAGTCTATCTCAGCTTCCATAGCTTCACGCCATTTCGCGGAGTCTACATCCACCATCGCTTGGTCATAGGTCGTCGGGTCGGTCTCTTGGCTATCACTTGGAACCTCATGGAGACCCAGCTCCTCCAAGTGCACAAGCCCATACCTCTCAGGTAAATGAGACACCCTACTAGATCTACGAGGTGGTTGTACTTGTGTTTCAGAAGGTTCGGTTCCAGTTTCTTGCACAGGTGTCTCCTGAGGAGTTTCATTGTATTCTTCTAAAGAAATTCTTCTACCTGCTCCGCCTTCCTGAATGAACTCATCTTCCAGGAAGTGTGCTTGTAAAGCAACAACGATCTTTCGATCTTCGGGCATGTAGAATAGATATCCCATCGTCCCAGATGGGAATCCAATGAAACGTCCCTTTGCGGACCTAGCTTCCAACTTCTCCACCTTAGTCTTCTTGACATAAGCGGGACATCCCCAAATCCTAATGTGATTAAGATTTGGTTTCCTGCCCTCCCACATCTCATGTGGAGTTTTAGGAACGGATTTGGAAGTACATCTGTTCAAGATATACGCGGCAGTGAGGAGTGCATACCCCCACAGGTAAATTGGTAAGTCAGTGTAGCCTAGCATGGAACGGACCATGTTTAACAAGGTCCGATTCCTTCTTTCTGACGCACCATTTAACTGAGGAGTACCTGGAGGTGTTAGTTGTGAAACTATTCCATGTTCCTTAAGGAACTCGTCAAACTCCGTACTCATATACTCGCCACCTCGGTCCGACCGAAGTGCTTTGATATGACTACCCGTTTGTTTCTCGACTAGGGCCTTGAATTCCTGGAATTTCTTAAAAGCCTCGGATTTATGTTTCATTAAGTATACATAACCATACCTAGTATGATCATCTGTAAACGTAATGAAATATTGATATCCGTCACGTGCTGCTTTCAAAGCACCACAAACGTCAGTATGGATTAATCCCAGTTTATCAGCGACTCTTTCAAAAGTCCCTGTGAAGAGGGACTTAGTCATTTTACCTTTAAGGCAAGATTCACAAGTAGGAAAGGGATCCGATCCCAATGGACCCATAAGTCCATCCTTTTCCATCTTGTAAACCCTGGTCTGACCAACATGACCAAGTCTAAGATGCCATTTCAAAACTTGATTGGTTTCATCCCTACCACGTTTTCTAGTCATAGTATTCACAACTACTTTGTTGCTGAGATTTAGATGATATAATCCATTTAACAATGTAGCAGTACCCACTAGTTTATTTCTGAAATAAATTTTGCAGGAACCATCACCAATGAAAAATGAAAAACCTTTTCGGTCCATGACCGGAATGGATACAATGTTTTTGTGCCCCTTGGGTAAAACAAGTACATCTTCTAAAGTCAAAACAAAGCCGGATTCTAAACCCAAAAGAAGTGATCCTATGTCGGTCGCCTCGACACTATGCCCGCTTCTGACTGTGATCATAACTTCTCCAGCTCCAAGCTTCCTACTTTGTTCCAGATCCTGATTCATGGTACAAATATGAGAACTAGCACCAGAATCCGATTATCGAAGTAGAAAATACATGGCGAACAATTTGTTTCCAAAACTAAAAGTTCTGCAGACCAAGTGCCATGAAGAATCGGCAGTCTCTAGCCCGGTGGCCCACTCACCGCACTTGAGACAAGCATCCTTCTTCTTCTTGTTCTTCGAACCATCGGGGCCTTTCCCTTACCCTTAAGGTCCTTTGCTTGTGGTCCGATCCGCTTCTTGGTCTTTTTCTTCTTATTCTTAGACTTAGAAGTCCGTAAGAAATCACAAGGGCCGACTCCTTCATCCGCGGAGTCTTCATCGAGGCGAGCGGTCACAAGTTTGTTCATTAGCCGGCTAAATTACATGCAATCTCATTGCGATTGAAGTTCATAACAAATTGTGAGAAGGAATCGGGAGAGGCGTAGGATAAGGTCGGTTTGGAGAGAAGTATCCATTTTAAAATCAAGAGCCTCCAATCTCTCGATCATGGATATCATTTTGAGGACGTGTTCCCCAACCTTCTCACCTTCCTTCATCCTTGCACCGAGTTGCTTGGATATCTCATATCTAGCGATTCTCGTGCTCACCATAAAGTTCGGTTAAGTGAGATAGAATCTGCCTAGCAGAAGTCATTTTCTCATGAGCTCTCTGAAGCTCATTAGACATGGAAGCCATCATATAAGCACGGACTTTCACGTCATCCTTAACCCATTTTTCATGGTTTTCAATCTCTTCCTGATTGGCTCGGGTCCGCACAGGAGGCGCGGGAATGTCCGTCTCCAAGACGTATCCCAGTGCCTCTATACTGAGGACAATCATCAGATTGCGGAGCCAATCCACAAAGTTAGGTCCCATTAAGGTGTTCTTTTCGAGTAGAATTGCGAGTGGATTCATTGTCATATTGAGAGTTATGTCTGCATTAAGTATAACAGATTAATTAGTGACTTGTTATATTATAATCTGAGTATAGAATTAAGGTCTTTTCTATTCTTATTATCCAGCTCCCACTATTTTATCGGAACAACACACTCCCATGTGAAATCCGGAAGTATCGTCGCTCTACTTCATAGTGGTGATCGAGTTCTTTATAAATCTTAATAGAGGGCAACCGAACAGGTTTCTAGTCTATTAATTTTCATAAAGTGGTGTCCAACACCAACCCATCTAATGAATGATTCGATCTTCTTTTTCCCCTTGTTCACTCCCCTCAACCTATACGGTTTCTATGGTTCGTGAACAAGTTAAGTTTATACCATCGACGCAAATCAGTTTCACAATTGAATCTTATCCGGCAACCTATCAGGTTTCTAGGGATAAAATTTGCTCCAACCGAAGGCATCCAATGCGCTCCCGGTAATTTATCCGTCCTCCCCGAACAACTACCCCGATAACTCGGAAGCATAGCACATCCGGTTTGGATTTCAATTTCCCGAAAGCTCGATGGAGGGAAGGAAAACCTTGAAACCTTATAAACTTAATAATTTGTTGTGGGAGAATTTTCGCGATTAACGTTACACTTTGCACATTAATCATTTTAGAGCGTTTGTTGCATTCATACAATATGTAACAACCATTCACAACCTAGTTGCTACCAACATGTGGTTCATGGACCGTTCCTAGAAAACAAAAACTCCGTAATCTAATTACAAGTCTTCGTCTTGAATCTTTGTCTTCTCGAAACGGATCTTCCTCCGGTCTTCGTCATTACATATAAATTTTACATTGAAAAATTGCATCCTAGATACAAATATTTCTAGTAAAATAAATAGGCTCAAAACGGCCATTACAACCCAATCGAATAAAACGAACGATTCAAACTAAGTCCATGAACCACATCCCCATTCAAAAGCATTCATCCAATAAATACTCAAAAAATAGATAGCGAGAAGATTACATATGATCCAATCAATAATCAACAATAAATAGAATTGATCCAATCAATTCAACAATAATCGAAAATTTAATTTTCGTCCGTAGTGTACCCTTAAAATATTTTCTTTGAATTTTCCTTCATCAAAAATTCTAAATTAATGATTTTAATACAGAAAAATTCAATAATCGAAAATATATCAAAACGAGACCCGATGCCCGGCACTGAAGCGCGGCACAGAAGCACCACGACCGGCGGCCTACAGCCACGCCGGCTCCAGACAGAAAGGGGGCCCCGGCCATGCCGGACACGACGGCCGGCGAGATATAGCACTACGGCCGGATACAGAGCACTCGGCTCGTCATGACTGCGCCGGCAGACTCGGCTCGTCATGCAAGTGTCCGGCCGGATCCAGCGAGCACTCGGCTCGACATAAGAACACGCCCGGCAGACTCGGCTCGATACGGCAAGTGTCCGGCCGGATCCAGCGAGCACTCGGCTTGATACGAACGCGCTCGGCCGGACTCGGCGAATACGGCAAGCGTCCGGCCGAATCAATGAGCACTCGGCTCGTCTGACAAAAGGCGCTCGGCGGACTCGGCAGAATACAAAGCGTCGCCCGCCACGGGCGACATGCTCGCCATACACGGCGGTGTATGGAAAATCGTCCAACGATTCGACATACTGCTTTCGGCGATTTCTAAAATCTTGTTATTTCGATCTGAATATTATTAATATAAATCATATTTCCAAGAAAAACCTGATTTATACCATAACATAAAATCACGGAAAAAGCGACAACTGACGAACAATAAAATATCTACGATTATCAAAATGATTCTAAATCACAAAATAAGCATTCCAAATGCTAAATATCGTATATACGATCGCAAGACCTCGCTCCGATACCACTGTTGGGATTCGGTGCCTTAAATGAAGGCCCAGCGGAAGCGGTAAAATGAAAATTAATTCGATCCGAATCCCTACGAGGATCGATCGAGCTACACATATACGAATATAAAATAAACAAAGGAAGATTCGATATCATACCCTTGTCGTCCGTTGATTATATGGATTTCCTTCTCTTGAGCTATTCCCCAAACAATCCAAAATGCTCCAAGCCCTTGGATGATCCAACGCCGAAAAAACTGCGTCTCTACTTGTCACGCGTCGGAGAAACGAACGGAATGACAACACTCGATTAACCTCTAAGGTTACGGCTAGAATCAAGTGATGAAACTTTAATTATAACACTCTAAGTGTTTTAATTTATATCTCTCAATATATCTTTAATTTTCTCCAAGAACAATTAAGATGATATGAAGAAGATGATGAAGACAATTGAGAAAATGATTTTTCTCTCTCTCTCTCTCTCTATCTCACTCTCACGTAGGAATGTGTAGGTTGAAATGAAAGATGTCTTCATCCCTCTTATTCAACTCCCCACCACTAGCAACAACTCATGCATGTGGGAATCTAACCCCACCTCCACAATTATCATACATTAAAGAATGGGGACATAAGTCCAAAAGGAAGGTGGCTAGAAATGGGGGAGGCAGCCCATGGAGAAAACGGATGAGTTTGATTCGTTTCGGACTCCCGAGAGTCCAAACAGATAAATTCCAATTCCGTTCCGATGTATTTGTATAGTTTAATTAATCCAATTAATTTCATCATATCAAATACAAAATAATATAATTATTTCTCCAAGAAATAATTATATATATGAATTAAATTAGTCGCCCAGTAATTTATTTAATTCATTAGGCCGTAAATCAATTTATCTAATAAATCGATTTAAACATCCAATGTTCCAAAATTAGATATCCAATATCTAATATTCATAATGAGAGAATTAGCTTTATTCATTCCGTCGTCAATCCTATTGCGCGACTCGGTAGGTCCGTCTCAGTCAGCAATGGGAGGAACCAAAGAGTAGTAGCACCACCTAGCCAGCCTGGCGGCCTACACTGTACCCCAACTGAGAACGAATGATTGGGATCATTCAAGAACCATTCTGTCGTGAATACCAGTATACGTATAAACCCTTCTTTCAAATGTCCCGATCAAGTTATAGAGTCACGATCAGTCAAACCCTATCTGTACCTGACGCTATGCATTCGTTAATGCAAATCGAGATCATCGAGCTGTCGTGTATCTAATACAACTAGCTCCAATGCTTTGGCCAAAGACTTATGATCTCATCTGCCAATAACCGCATAGGACATATAACCCGCTCACTAACGGGAGAAAGAATTCTATCTTGGTATTCAGTAGGACCTGCTACTTGCCCGTCAAGATGCACGTCGAGGTTGACCCCCGCCTTCCGGTTTACAGGGTCGAACTACTCTAACGAAAATCTTGACGTCACAAGCACATCCCTACTAAATCCTCAAGTCGAAGGTTCACGAATACCTATCACAACCTTTCGATTCCGTCATTGACTGTCCCGGAGTGAAATCCGTGTGACGAATCGAGGGTGAGTCGGTTCGAATATACTAATCCAGTTAGCATACCTATAACGTGTGCTCCCACTAACCATTAGTGTTCGACAGGCACTCTCCATGTCAAAGAACACGTCATACAAGTCTTCACATAAACTTAACGCCCAGTCAAGTTTCATCGACTTGTGAACGATCAAGTATTTGAGCTATAACCTTTCCAGTGCCGACCCCCTTATCCAATAAGGAGTGTCTCTCAAATATACGGACTAGTTTCTATATGTTTATTTACGAGTTAGGAATGCCAATAACTACCAGTAAATAAAGAAACATTCATTTGCCTTATATAAATGGTTTACATAATTACAAGTACAATGCCCTCACTCAACAACCTCTGAGTGGCATTCGAGGGCATACTCCTAACATATTACAGCGCCATGAGCCCCGCCGTGGGACCCACAAGGCTAAACATACGCGGAACTATGAAACTTGACCGAGAAGGTCTACATACAAAGGAAAGAAGGACAATACAAATGGTAATTAAAACCATAACCAATGAAACCATATACATCACCACACAAATCAATACCTCGGCAACACATGCCGGAACATCAAGGAACTGAAATACAATACTCGAGTATTTAAAATCCATTCCAGTACAACAACACTGAATGGAGGAATCCAAAAAGATAACCGGAGACAAGACACAGTATCACACTTGCCCATCATCTTCATGCCGACCCGATACCCGCCTGTCCGTTCTCCTGGAACTTGAAATACATAAAAAGTATTTCCCCCATAAAGGGGTTAGCCGTCGAATAGCTAGTGCAAGTATATCAAGTATGAAATACAATACTCCTCGACAATAAAGTAAATGTAACCGTCAATTCAACAATTCAAGACTAGTATTCCGGAATGACTAAAATCTCATAGTGCCACATTAAGACGTATGTGAATGCCGTAGAAACGGTTCGTTCATATCATACGCCGATACGTATGTGAATGCCGTAGAAACGGTTCGTTCATATCATACGCCGATACATGTATGAATGCCGTAGAAACGGTTCGTTCATTACATGCCATTAATACATATATGAATGCCGTAAAAACGGTTCGTTCATAATATGCCATCAATATATCTATGAATGCCGTAAAAACGGTTCGTTCATATCATACCATCAATATTTCTTACTTTCAAAGTCGAGAACGTACAATCATAAATGTATACTTGCCTTAGTAAACGTTACCGAATATCCCGAAGAACACGGTTCGACTGGGAAGCTTGAACCACGAAGAAGACAACGAACGGAAGGGTTCCGACTTGAGTTCTTCACAAGGATTTCGTCCCTAAGTCATATCAATGATAAATCAACAATCGTACGATGAATAATAATCGTACAACGCACAAACCCCCCTCTTAGACCTTTTGTCGGACACCTTCAAGGCGTCGATTAAGAACTCAACCAAAACGACGAATCAATACAATCCAACCGTGGAATAACGATGGAAATGATAGAATACACCTAAATAATCATCAATCCATCACTAATATAAATTACTACGGATTAAATGGATGAAGTCAAACAAAATCCCCAATTTTCCAAAAACTAGATTTTTAGGAAATCTAACCTTGATTCGGTGGATCGGAGGATGTTATGGGATGATCGATCGACGTTATAAACTCAAGAATTTCGTGGATTGATAGTTGAACAACATCTCTACATGTTCTCCAAGCCCCAACCGCGGTAAGGAAAAGAGAGGAATGAAAGAAATGGGTACAAACCCGTCTGCTCGATCATATATATACTGCCCAGCAGCCTGCCAACCACTTACGGCCGTAACTGGGAGACCTTACGGCCGTAACCGGCATTCGTCAAAATCCGCCCAGCGCTTGCCGATCGCTTACGGCCGTAGAATCGAGGGCCTTACGGCCGTAACTCGCACTTACGGCCGCATTCGGCAGTCCTTACGGCCAGAATCGCATTCGTCCGAACATCGCACAGCACCCATACGGCCAGAATCGACAGACCTTACGGCCAGAATCGCATTCGTCCAGCCATGTCTGCCGAGCACTTACGGCCGTAACCGGCTCCTTACGGCCGTAACTCGGCCAGGCTAGGACCTGCTCCGGCCGCGACTCGGTCGTGGCTACTCCGACGGCCCGGACGACCCCGAAACCCGAACCTGAATAAAACTCGAAGGTACGGTTATGACCTACTCGCAAAGACAAATCCGAGCACCAAGAGAACACAAGATTCCGACCACCCAAAGGCTCGAAATTCGACAACGGAAGTAATTACCCCAAACTTTGGGAAATTACAAAAATGGCCCAAAACCTCCGAAATAAACGATACGCGATCGAAACACCAAACCGAAGTTCACAACACGTCTAACAAAGTTAAACGGACTTACGGGAAACTCAAAACAGCAGTTTAGAACGAGATTCGCAAGAATCGAACTCAAATGCGGAAAAGTCGCTAAAAAGTACGGAACTCAACAAAACGACACCGAAACGAACTCGGATGTCAAAAAGTGTAGAATTAATCATTCTCAGAATGACGAAACGGTCATGAGCGAGTCGTCAAAATGGACTTCCGCCGAAAAAGAAGAAATTACCGGAAATTGAAATTACGGATATTACATTCTACCCTCCTTAAAAGAAGTTTCGTCCCGAAACTTAAAACAAGTAGGGAGAAAAATATCCCGCTAGGAAAAACTCAACGAGATACACAAGAACCGAAAACTTACGCCCAAACGGCGAATCATCAGTATAGAACACAACAATACAATACCCGAAGGTAACCCAAACCAATGCCGAAATAGATACGAATCACAATGTCTGAAGGCTCCAACAAAAATACCAATACATTGCAATGGCCTGAAATCCGAACAGCCCGAAGCTGTAAATCATCACAATACAGATCTCAAGAAAACAAACCTGACTGTCGGACATACCCCTCGGCGTATGAACAACCAGTCGCGAATCGTCGGGCATATCCAACACAACATGGACTACGAACGACCAAACAATAAGGCTCAAGAGGGACATCACAGTACGCCCGATCCGGAAATGTGTTCGTGCACATGTTCACCCCGTATACGGAATCCATAATATACGTGTGACAATGTACTTAATTAGCCTCACGAACTACGTCTCGTGTGCACGGTCCAATGCGGAAACATCCACGCATGACCATCGTGTGCCTGGCTAAAAATCCTACACATAACCAATCGGCACGCAGATATAATTCCAGATATGCCACGATACGACGTGACAACGAAACTCAAAGGATAATATATCCTATACGGATCATACGACTCACCAAGTGAACGACGACACACGAATAATGAAAGATCGACCCGACCAACAATTATCAAAACAACCATTCGGGAAATCCTCGACCTTCGACGATCACAAAATTACCGAGTTCACAAGAATAATAGCGTGCTGCCTTGAGTCGGCCAACACGACAATAATAATTCAACAGATGGGAACCATCCTCGACAGTCCCAATTCAATACTTCGATTATCGTAGAATGGCCAATCGATAACAACGATACAACGGATGAGAATATCTTTGACAACGGATGGGAATTATCTTCGATAATCCCAATTCAATACCTCGATTACCTTAGAACGGTCAATCGATAATCAATGATACGATAGAATAGATGTCCCGGCGCCTTAAACCGACCACCGAAACGGAGATGATAAAAGGATATATCAAACGTCTCCAATCGGTTAATATAATATTAATAGAAAAACACCGATATCAATAACGACGATCACCACAATATCTCAATGGAACATCCATCACAATCACAATCGATACGTTGATACCGCGAACCGGCTATCGACAGCAACTTTACCAACAAGTATCGCAATGCCTTGAACCGGTCATTTACGAACAACAATAACATTTGGCATAATTTGCCAATGGGTGTCGTATCAAACAATCCCCTGATATCAATACAATCATAAAGAGGCCAAGTCTCGGAATGATACACACAATCGTACACCTACACGATAACATTAATCTCATTGGTTAGTACAAGTATAAAACTTGTCTCGATATCAATACAACAAACTGTTACTCATTCAGTTGATTTCGTCTTACGAGTTCCTCAGTCCCGACCAAGGTAATCTACGAACTCTTCAACCTCAACCGCAACACAACAGTCATAATCCATGATCAAACATCATATCTTATTGTAAAACGAAGGATTAATAATCAACAGGTTCGATGACGAACAATATAAATACCACCAAACCACAAACTCAACCGTTTCACCATATCTCGACTAATCACCGTCTGAACAATCCAACTCAGACACTTACAAATCTTGTCCACAATACAAGTCGAAATATGATGATCATATCAGCAACCAATTCGGACCAATAATAAGGGTCTAAATGTTCCAAACTCAATTCTTAAATACGAATTGACAAGGTTCCCTTCTCGTAAATCCATCGCTAAAATCTACTTATGACCGTCATCAATTCGAATCATCCGACTGGTTCAAAACAATAGATAATCATATTAAAAAGGTTATCAAACAATCCAATCATTCGACTTGAATATTTGCTCCATACGTATAGGCTTCCAAATTCAGAGATGAATAATAGTCTCATCAAACTCATAATCACATTCGTATTCCTATACGAATATTATTTCACACACATAATTTAGCTCTAGATATGAATGTTCCATATTCATTTTCAAAACATCAACACTTCTTAAAAATTTTCATCACCTCGTATAATTCAAGAGTTCTTCAAGAACATGAAATGTCCGAAATCACGTTCAGAACAACATATCCGAGGTATATATCTCCATGTTACCATTTTCTTCGTCATGCCATTCATAAAACCTCAAGAATCGCAACAAAACCATTATAATCATATGAAGAAGACCTCAATAACCATATGAACATCCGAAATCTCTTATTACAATTCCAATAAATCTCATATAATATTATCACATGATACCATAATTGTAACACCCCAGATCCTCCTGGGAATATTACACAACGTAAACCCTTCTCACAAGGATTTACCAGGCTAAGCACAATTTCCACGTCATTTCAAAAATTCCAAAAAGACTGATGACGGTAATATTTTTCAAATACTAAAAAAAAAATCATTTTCCAAATACCGTCATAAAAATACCGTCAAAATGATCAAGGCCAAAACACCAAAAACTCAATTTAGGGAATCGGTTTTACAAAATAAAAATTCAGTTGGCAAAATACCAAAAGCCATTTCAAAAATACTCACGCAGCGGATAAAAGTACAGTTCAATATATGCATTTACATTGAAATAAGACGAACATCAAAATACACGATTCCCAACATACTCCCTCCCAAGTAGTAATCCTAAAAAAAATGAACCACTAAGAAGAATAATTGAACTCCATTCCAAGAATCATCAAAACTTCAAGAACAATACTTAAATCCGAGCTCTCCATCTTAATCTTGTTTAAGAGAATCATCTCTCAATGTTTAGGAACTTCAAGTACTTCCCAAGGCTCTCTCTATTGACTGAAAGAAGGAGAATGGACAAAATGCCTCTCAGCACTCGTCTATCCTCTCCATAAAACACATCACTAGCACGCACTAGAGCTTATATTTAGCGTGCGCTACAGGACTAGCGTGCGCTATCCTTCCTTGATGGCGTGCACTATCGGGCAGTCCAGAAGCTACTACATTGCTTCGAAAATTCATCTAACGTACGTAATGCCCATGCATTAGCGTACGCAAACAGGCGTTGACTTGCTACAGTATCGTGCCCCCACATGCCGAAAGCATCCGCGATTACCGGGATTCCTTTGACCGGAATGGAATTAGCGTGCGCTAATCATACAGTTTTAGCGTGCGCTAGCTCTACACGACAAACATTCGCTGACCTTATCTGGACACGTGTCGAACATGGCCGGGTCCACCTGCCGAAAGCTAAGATTCCATTATTGGCGATCTGATGTTAGCGTACGCTAACCAACATGCGTTAGCGTGCGCTAACTGAATATAAAAATCAACCTAGGCCTACCTGTCGGCCACCTTCCGGAACTAACCCAGCAAGTCGTTACGTACGTTAGGGGTCCTCGTACGTAACCGAACCTCTTAGCGTGCGCTAAGTATGCACCGTAGCGTACGCTAAGTATATATCTTAGCGCGCGCTAGGCGTACCCTGTAGCGTGCGCTAACGTAGCTGCACTTAGCCATTTTCCGCTATTCTCGACCAACATCTCGACATACCAACGATCATACGGCACGATGAATACATATATGCATTCAACAACATTGTCATACGTTCACATCATCCTCAAGCACAATTATCCATCAACGACATCCAACATATAAACGAAAAAAAAAAAAATCCGAAAAAAAATCGGGGTATTACACTCTCTACCCCCCTTAAAAATAAGTTTCGTCCTCGAAACTTGCAATCACTCGCACAAACAACATTTCAACGGGAATTCAAATTCACCAAGAATTATCGAATAATCCGAACAACATACTTACAAGTCTGTGAAGTCGAAGATCTCCCGTGATACTATCATGCGACTCCTAAACAAAGTCTCAACATAATACCGATACACACCAATATCGTAATTAGCAATTCAACAAAATCTCAAGGAAGAGTTCACGTCCGTGACCACGACCACGATTCTTCCTACTTTCAGCCAACATTCTGAAGGGCACACACGTGCGTAAGTATAATCCAAATCGCACATTCTCGAAGTGACCAATTCCCAAGAATACCAAGCTATAAACGAAACGATTAAGAAAAATACAAGAAGAGTGAGAGGACTTACAAGTACCGGTCGCACTGTGATGATGGCAGAGTAGTGATACTGTGGGCAAATGACGACTCAATCGACCAAAAAGACCGACAGCCTAGGTATTCATAAACCTAAGCTCTGATACCATATTCTGTAACACCCCCAAGTTATTCAGGGTATATTACAGCGCCGTGAGCCCCGCCCTGGGACCCACAAGGCTAAACATACGCGGAACTATGAAACTTGACCGAGAAGGTCTACATACAAAGGAAAGAAGGACAATACAAATGGTAATTAAAACCATAACAAATGAAACCATATACATCACCACACAAATCAATACCTCGGTAACACATGCCGGAACATCAAGGAAACTGAAATACAATACTCGAGTATTTAAAATCCATTCCAGTACAACAACACTGAATGGAGGAATCCAAAAAGATAACCGGAGACAAGACACAGTATCACACTTGCCCATCATCTTCATGCCGACCCGATACCCGCCTGTCCGTTCTCCTGGAACCTGAAATACATAAAAAGTATTTCCCCCATAAAGGGGTTAGCCGTCGAATAGCTAGTGCAAGTATATCAAGTATGAAATACAATACTCCTCGACAATAAAGTAAATGTAACCGTCAATTCAACAATTCAAGACTAGTATTTCGGAATAACTAAAATCTCATAGTGCCACATTAAGACGTATGTGAATGCCGTAGAAACGGTTCGTTCATATCATACGCCGATACGTATGTGAATGCCGTAGAAACGGTTCGTTCATATCATACGCCGATACATGTATGAATGCCGTAGAAACGGTTCGTTCATTACATGCCATTAATACATATATGAATGCCGTAAAAACGGTTCGTTCATAATATGCCATCAATATATCTATGAATGCCGTAAAAACGGTTCGTTCATATCATACCATCAATATTTCTTACTTTCAAAGTCGAGAACGTACAATCATAAATGTATACTTGCCTTAATAAACGTTACCGAATATCCCGAAGAACACGGTTCGACTGGGAAGCTTGAACCACGAAGAAGACAACGAACGGAAGGGTTCCGACTTGAGTTCTTCACAAGGATTTCGTCACTAAGTCATATCAATGATAAATCAACAATCGTACGATGAATAATAATCGTACAACGCACAAACCCCCCTCTTAGACCTTTTGTCGGACACCTTCAAGGCGTCGACTAAGAACTCAACCAAAACGATTTAATCAATACAATCCAACCGTGGAATAACGATGGAAATGATAGAATACACCTAAATAATCATCAATCCATCACTAATCTAAATTACTACGGATTAAATGGATGAAGTCAAACAAAATCCCCAATTTTCCAAAAACTAGATTTTTAGGAAATCTAACCTTGATTCGGTGGATCGGAGGAAGTTATGGGATGATCGGTCGATGTTATAAACTCAAGAATTTCGTGGATTGATAGTTGAACAACATCTCTACATGTTCTCCAAGCCCCAGCCGCGGAAAGGAAAAGAGCGGAATGAAAGAAATGGGTACAAACCCGTCTGCTCGATCATATATATACTGCCCAGCAGCCTGCCAACCACTTACGGCCGTAACTGGGAGACCTTACGGCCGTAACCGGCATTCGTCAAAATCCACCCAGCGCTTGCCGATCGCTTACGGCCGTAACCGACAGGGCCTTACGGCCGTAACTCGGCACTTACGGCCGTACCCGGCAGGTCCTTACGGCCGTAACCGGCATTCGTCCGAACACTGCCTGGCACCCATACGGCCGTAACCGGCATTCGTCCAGCCATGTCTGCCGAGCACTTACGGCCATAACCGGCATTCGTCCAGCCATGTCTGCCGAGCACTTACGGCTGTAACCGGCACCTTACGGCCGTAACTCGGCCAGGCCAGGACCTGCTCCGGCCGCGACTCGGTCGTGGCTACTCCGACGGCCCGGACGACCCCGAAACCCGAACCTGAATATAAATCGAAGGTACGGTTATGACCTACTCGCAAAGACAAATCCGAGCACCAAGAGAACACAAGATTCCGACCACCCAAAGGCTCGAAATTCGACAACGGAAGTAATTACCCCAAACTTTGGGAAATTATAAAAATGGCCCAAAACGTCCGAAATACACGATACGCGATCGAAACACCAAACTGAAGTTCACAACATGTCTAACAAAGTTAAACGGACTTACGAGAAACTAAAAACAGCAGTTTAGAACGAGATTCGCAAGAATCGAACTCAAATACGGAAAAGTCGCTAAAAAGCACGGAACTCAACAAAACGACACCGAAACGAACTCGGATGTCAAAAAGTGTATAATTAATCATTCTCAGAATGACGAAACGGTCATGAGCGAGTCGTCAAAATGGACTTCCGCCGAAAAAGAATAAATTACCGGAAATTGAAATTACGGATATTACACAAGCATTGTATAAACAAATATAAATAATGAGGATGATAATCAAAGAATACTTACCCTCGTAGTCCTTTGATAATATAATCTTCGAAGAAAATATCCGAGCAAGCATTTTCCCGGTTACCGATACGAACACGAATCCAATTCGTTGTAGCTTGTTGAATGATCCAACACCGAAAATGCCGAATGTCTCTACTTCACATGCATCGGATATTGATCGGAAAAATATTATGTTAATTCGTTCTCAAAGAATATGGTTAGGAATCAACACAATAATTTTCTTTTCTTTTCTTCTTCATTTTCTTTCTCTCTAAGATGAACAAGAAAAATAAAATAAAGATTTCTCCCTCCCAACCTTAGCTCACGGCCAACAGCCTGATTTTTGAGGTGTGTCTATATGTGTTTTTTCTACTCTTTACATAATGATAAGTCATTACATTATATAATGGAGATGAGATCAAAATGATGAGATATGAAATCTCACCCACTTGCCCGCAATCCATTAAACAATTAAACACGCCACACACACCACATGGAAGGAAATTGGGTTTGGGGGAGGGGGGCTACATTGTTTGATGAGAAAAAGAGCCGAGCCACTCGACTCGTGTACCGGACGTTCGCGTGTCTAGTCCATTAAATACATTTCGTTTTATCCCAAATGTGTTTATCCTTAATTAATTAATCCAATTAATTAATTTTATCAAATACAAAATTATAATAATATATTTATGAATTAAATTAATCACCCGGTAATTAAGTTCAAATCACTAGATCGCATGATTTATCAAATAAATCAAATTAGATATCTAATATCCAATATTAATGAAGAGATAGTAAATACATATTTATCCATCAAATATATTTGTGCGCGACTCTGTAGGTCCGTCTTAGTCGGCAATGGGAGGAACCAAGGAGTACGGGTAACACTTAGCCAGTCTAGTACTTTGTACCGTAACCCAACTAAGAACGAATGAGATGATCATTCCAAAACCATTATGTCGTGAATGCCGTATATGTATAAACTCTTCAATCATATTTCTCAAGTATTAGGGTCACGGTAAAGTCAAACCCTATTGTAACTTGACTCTATGCATTTGTTAATGCAAACCGAGATCACCGAGCTCTTGTGTATCAAATACAACTAGCTCTGACTGCTTTGGCCAAAGACTTATGATCTCATTTGCCATTAATCGCATAGGACATTTACCTGCTCACTAACAGGAGAAAGAATTCTATCTTGGTATTCAGTAGAGACTTCTACTTGCCCACTAAGTTGCATTTCGAGGTTGACCTCACCTACCGGCGATTGGATCGAACTACTCTAATGACTAACTTAATGTCACAAGCATATCTCCTACTGAAACCTCAAGTCAAAGGTCCACGTATACCTATCACAACCTTTCGATTCAGTCATTGACAAACCCTGAGTGATATCCATGTGACCGAATCGAGGTGAGTCGTGTTCGAGTATACTAATCTCATTAGCATACATATAACTTGTGCTCCCACTAACTCTTAGTGAAGACATACACTCTACATGTTAAAGTACATGTTACACAAATCTTGGCTAAACTTAATGCCCAATTAAGTTTTATCGACTTGCGAACTAGTTAAGCATTCGAGCTCTAAACACTTCCAGTGCCTATCTCCTTATCTCCATAAGGAGTAGAATGTTTGCTCTCAAATGCAAGGACTATAATTCTCTATACCAAATCACAATGCCAGTGATATATAATAATATAGAAATAATAATTGCCTTATTAAATATTCATAATTACAATATTAATGCTCTCACTCTCTCATACTCTGAGTGGCATTCGACGGCATATTCCTAACAATCTCCCACTTGCACTCAATGCCACACACTGTGATATCTAATACCCATACTCTCTAGATGTCTCTCTAAGACCTTCTGAGATAATGGCTTGGTAAGCGGATCAGCAACATTATTTGCTATGTCTACTCTCTACATTATAACATTCCATTACTGAACCATTTCTCTAACAAAATGATATCTTCTCGCAATATGTTTGGTATTGTGGTGAGCCCTAGGCTTTTAGCCTATGCAACAGCTCCATCGTTGTCACAAAACAGCTTTACAGGCTTCTCTGCATTAGGAACCACTTGAAGTTCCTTAGTGAACTTCTTAATCCAAAAAGCTTATTTAGCAGCCTCCTTGGCTGCCAGATATTCGGCTTGACATGTAGAGATAGCAGTCGAACTTTGCTTGGCACTTCTCCAAGAAACTGCCCACCATTCAGAGCAAATATATACCCTGATGTGGACATTTGAGCATCCATGTCCCACGAAAAATCCGAGTCTGTATAACCCATCACTCTAAGTTCTCTACCGCCGTATGTAAGAACTAATTCTTTAGTCTCCCATAGGTACTTAAGAATGTTCTTTACAGCAGTCCAATGTTCCTGCCCTGGATTTGACTGAAACTGACTTACTACGCTCACAGCATAGGCAATGTCCGGTCTAGTGCAAATCATAGTGTACATGAGGCTACCTACTGCCGAAGCATAAGGTACCTTGCTCATTTCCTTTATGTCTTCCTCACTTTGAGGACACATCTCTAAGGAAAGTTTTGCACCATGTTGCATAGGTAGAAACCCTCTTTTAGAATCTTCCATCATAAATCGCTTCAGGATCTTTTCTATGTAGAGGGCTTGGGAAAGACCTAACATTCTTTTCGCTCTATCCCGGTAGAGGCGAATACCCGGAATATAGATAGCTTCTCCCAAGTCTTTCATGGAGAACTCATGTGAAAGCCAAGCTTTCACAGAACTGAGCATTCCTACGTCGTTTCCTATAAGTAGAGTGTCATCTACATATAGTACTAAGAACGAAATTTTTCTCCCACTAACCTTCTTGTAAATACAGGGCTCCTCTTCATTTTGGACAAAATCAAACTCTTTGACTGTCTCGTTAAAACGAAGATTCCAACTCTGTGAAGCTTGCTTCAGTCCATAAATGGCACGCTGAAGTTTGCATACTTTAGGAATATTGGTTTTAGATATGAATCCCTTAGGCTGTTCCATGTAAATCTACTCCTCGAGGAATCCATTTAGGAATACCGTTTTCACATCCATTTGCCATATTTCATAATCTAAGTGGGCTGCTATGGCAAGCATCATGCGAATAGACTTAATCATAGCTACAGGCGACAAGGTCTTGAAGTAATCGATTTCTTCTCTTTGGGAATAACCCTTTGCTACAAGCCTGGCCTTATAGGTATCAATCTTGCCATCTCCATCAGTCTTTCTTTTATAGATCCATTTGTTTCCAATAGGCACTATGCCTTTAGGACGATCTACTAAAGTCCAGACCTGATTAGCATGCATTGAGTCTATCTCAGCTTCCATAGCTTCTTGCCACTTGCCGGAGTCAACATCTACCATCGCTTGGTCGTATGTAGAAGGATCATTCTCTTGACTACTTTCTGTCATATCATGGACACCCAGTTCCTCTTGATGCAGATAGCCATACCTCTCAGGTAATTGAGAAATTCTACTAGACTTGCGAGGTTGTGTTGTATTTCAGAAGGTTCGGTTCTAATATCTTGCACAGGTGTCTCATTTGGTATTTCTTTTATCTCTTCCAAAGAAATATTTCTACCTGCGCCTCCTTCCTAAATAAACTGATCTTCCAGGAAGTGTGCTTGTATAGCAACTGTAACACCCCCAAGTTATTCAGGGTATATTACAGCACCGTGAGCCTCGCCGTGGGACCCACAAGGCTAAACATACACGGAACTATAAATATTGACCGAGAAGGTCCAAATACAATGAAATGAAGGACAATACAAAGGGTATTCAAACCATATCCAATGTATCCAATACATCACAACACAAAATTAATACCTCGGAAAAACAGGCCGGAACATCAAGAAAACTGAAAAACAATACTCGAGTATTTAATAACCATTCCAGTACAACAACACTTAATGGAGAAACACAAAATATAACCAGAAACAAGACACAGTATCACGCTTGCCCATCATCTTCATGCCGACCCGATACCTGCCTGTCCGCTCTCCTGGAACCTGAAATACATAAAAAGTATTTTCCCTATAAAGGGGTTAGCCATCGAATAGCTAGTGCAAGTATATCGAATATGAAATACAATACTCCTCGACAATAAAGTAAAAGTAACTATCAATTCATCATTTCAGGACTAGTATTCCGGAATAACTAAATCTCATAGCATCACATCAATACATACATGATCAACCGGGAACTGCACCAGAGGCTACGGAACCCTCAGAGGACCCGTCGGTCCGTCTCAGAGTGGTTAACTCATATTATCCATGGAATCACACTAGAGACTACGAAACCCTCAGAGGACCCGTCGGCCCATCCCAGAGTGGATATAAATAATCATGCCATTCATATATCTTACTTTCAAAGTCGAGAACGTAAAATCATAAATATATACTTGCCTTTGAGACATCGAGAAATCGAACGGAAAAGAGTATGAGTTCGGTAGGTCCAAAAACGCACTTCCGGTACCTAAACGATTCACAAGGGATATGATAATCAATAATCCATACTCATAACTCATGAAGAAACTCCCGAAACCCGCCTACGATTCACGAAATTACGAGAGTAAACAACTAGAGGTTGGAAAATCACCCAAACCCTCACAATACCGGCACACGAAACAGCATGATCCCCGTAAATATCTCCAGAAAATACCTTAGAACAAGCTGAACATGGTACCTGAACAGTGAAAAGAGGAACACCCAACCGATAACATAGCACACAACGATAGGCCCTGGCATTCATAGTTTGTCCCAGTCCAGATATCGGAGCCACCCTAAGCCAATCCGAAGTATGATCTTCCTTTAATGAACTCCAAAGCGCCATCTGTCGAGGGGAAAGATGGAATGTGGACTCAACAGTTTGGGTAACCCGATCGAAATATATATCTGCCAATTTCTTCATAAGTTTGGGGGCAGCGACCTCGTTAGGGTTACTCAAAAAGTCAATATCCATATTCACATTAAAAGTACGTAGAGCATCATCAAAAAAAATATATATCCTCCTTTATTATTATTATTATTATTATTATTATTATTATTATTATTATTGGTTGTTGTATGCTTAATATCCTTGACATATTTTTCATTCCCTTCGTCGCTCCCAAGTCAACATTTGGTCCAAAAAAGTATCCTTTTGGAAGTGCGATTTAATTAAATATCTCAAATCACATCAAACAATTACTTTTTACTTTTTAATTTCCATCACACATTCACAAGCAATACCTTTTATATTTTAAATATTCATTATTTTGTAATAAATATTCATTAAATTTACATCGAAGAACATGAATATGCTCTTAAAAGTTAATATTCATTCATTTAAAAATAATGAACATTCAGTAATAAACAAATGGACAATCAACTAAAACTAGTGAACAATGATAGGAATCAAAGAAACTACTTTAATCGACGACCGACTGGAGAACAACCAATGGCCTGCCAACATCGTCAGCTAAAGTCCCCGGTCTTGGCCGACGGCTATGTTCTCGTTAGCTAAAGTAGTATAGTCGATGATTATGCTTTAGCCTATTGACTAAAATTGTAAATATCGTTGGCTAAAGTTTTAGTATTTAACCGACATCCGCACCACTTTAGTCGATAGCCGACAACCCTTTAGTCGATGGGCAGTCGCCGACTAAAGTCTTGCGTCTTTTCTAGGCAGAATATCACCATCTCACACTTAAGACACTTCATCAACTAAAGTCCAACGTCTTTTTAGACAGAATATCATCATCTCACACTTATGATACTTCATTTACACCAAACTCAAAAAATCCACAACAAGAACAAACCATTTACACCTAACTCAGAAAATACATAACAAAAAGGGAGAAACAATAATTTTAGCTGCATTGATCCTTCAAAAAATTATATGTAAGGTACATTTATTAAACATTAATTTAAATTACTTACATTGAGATATTAATTGTTCATCGAGAGGATTGTAATAAAGATTAGAATATTGTTTATGTATTATTGTTAAGATAATAACTATGGTTATTATATTCATTGAGATATTTAATTATAGGTAGAACTCCGATTGTTATAAACCATCAATGTGTAATATTGTGATATATAAAAATTTATGTGTTTTAATATTGTTATTATTTACTTTCAGATGGATAAAAGTTGGATTAGCCTACAAAAATGGGATCCAAGAGTCACAGATGGATTGAGAGGGTTTATTCAATTTGTGAAGGTACATGATAGTGATAGCATAATACATTACTGTCCGTGCAATAAATATAACTGTCTGTGCAATAAATATAAATGGCGCAGCAATATGTACATTTTCCCGCTTGATGTTTTTGTGAGCACTTGAAAAAAACGAGTTTTGAGATAAATACACATGCTACAATTACAAAGGTGAAAGATCAAATTTACTTCTTCTGGATCATGGATAGTACAGTAGTAGCACATTCAATGATCTCACATGAAAGTTGATTGTGTAACACCCCCAAATCCTATTGGGTTATTACAGTGCCGTGGACCCCACGCTAGGAGATCCACCAGGCGAACATCACTAAAATACATTAAATTAAACAAGGGAAAATCATAGTCCCTACCATGATATCCGACACAATATTCCGATAAGGAATTTCAACGACAACGATGGGCCTACATGGCCAAAAGTAAAGTACAACAACATCCACGAGCATCTGCTCGGGTAATACATAATGACAATGACTGACAAACTGGAGAACACTCTAACTGACTGACCAACATGAACAACTCGGACTAGTATCGCTCGAATGCCTCATCACCATCATCATGCCCTTGTGTCTCAACTCTCTCCTCGCAAGCACCTAAAACATGAAAACATGTTCCGCCCCCATGGGGTCAGTCATCCAGATAATGAACATCAAATACACGTATAACATGATATGCATCCAAAGGCAGAATGAAACGGTACAATGATAATAATAATACAAGATGTTCACAAATCAAGGTAAGAACCGAGCATTCGTGAAACACTATGCCCACAGCATACTATTAATACCTGTTCGACAGGTTAGAACGTAAATGCCCAACAGCGAATCATAATTATAGAGTACCACAATGAATTACACGACATGAACCAAACCAGAACTGAATTAATTATGAATCAAAATGCCCGAAGGCTCCAATGAAATTACCAAGACAATCACAAAGGCCTAAAAACCACTCATCCGAAGTTGTCAAATATCACAATCACATGAAGCCAAAACAGCCCGAAGCTGTATCGATTAGGGCCGAAGCCACGACACGAGGCCGTATCAGAATTAGGGCCGAAGCCACGGCACGAAGCCATATCACCATTAGGGCCGAAGCCACGGCATGAAGCCGTATCACAATTAGGGCCGAAGCCACGGCACGAAGCCGTATCACAATTAGGGCTGAAGCCACGACATGAAGCCGTATCACAATTAGGGCCGAAGCCACGGCACGAAGCCGTATCACAATTAGGGCCGAAGCCACGACACGAAGCCGTATCACAATTAGGCCATCCAATGGCCGTGACCTACTGAATTGTAGGTGTTGGAAACCCAACCGTGAAGGTTCAAGCCCCAAACTTACCCATAATGAGCACTAGCCGAGACTAGCCTCCAAAATATAATTAATCACAAACAGCAACGATCCGAAGATTACCGAATTCACGAGAATGATAGTGTGCTACCTTGAGTCGGCCAACACGATAATGATGATTCACGGATGGGCACCGTCCTCGGCGGTCCCAATTCAATACCTCGATTACCATAGAATGGTCAATCGATAACAACAACACAACAGATGAGAACTATCCTCGACAGCCCCAATTCAATACCTCGATTGCCTTAAAATGGCCAACCGATAACAATGATGCAGCGGATGATTCAATATCTCGATTGCCTTAAAACGGCCAATCGATAACAATGATACAACGAATGATTGAGAACCTCGATTGCCTTGGAACGGCCAATCGATAACAATGATACAATGCATGATTGAACTCCTCGATTGCCATAGAACGGCCAATCGATAACAATGATACAATGAATGATTGAACTCCTCGATTGCCTTAGAACGGCCAATCGATAACAATGATACAATGAATGATTGAACTCCTCGATTGCCTTATAATGGCCAATCGATAACAATGATACAATGAATGCCTCGGCACCTTTAATCGGCTACCGACGACGAAGATGAGAACGAAATACGACAATGCCTTCAATCGGCCAATACAACATGAATGACAGGACGCCAACATTAATAACAATGATTACAATAACGTCTTAGATCGACATCAATATTAACAACAACAATCGATACATCGATACCGTGAACCGGCGATCGACAATAACATTAACAACGAGCATCCCAATATCTTGAACCGGCCATTAATGAATGATAATAAACATTTGGCACAATTTCCGAAGAGTATCGTATCAAACGATCCCCTGATATCAATGAATTTATGAAGAGACTAAGTCTCGGAATGATACAACATATTCATACACATATATGATAACATTAATCTCATTGACTAGTACAAGTATAAAACTTGCCTCAATCGAAGGCGATGAAATCCTTCCACGAACAACGAATGGCGTCCTCCGATAAACACAAATACTCGAACAACCTTGAATGAAATATAATTCATTAAAAAACATAATATCAATCGAAATCAACATAACGACCGAAAGAAACTCTTTGAGACATTTAATCGAACACTAAATGTTCAAAGTTCCTCAAGAACCTAAGAATCATCAATCGGGTTGAACGAATCGAAAATATGGATATACAATCCATAGAACATGATTAATAATGTTCACTAGCATCAACCGATTCATCAAAATCGGACTAGAATTGAAATCAAGAATAAATTCCCCAAAAAGTCAACTTGAAAGAAAATCAAGAAATATACCTTGATTCGACGAAGAACATGGATTGGATGATGATATAATCGACGAGAATACTCAAAAACGCTTAGAAATCGAGTGAAATCGACCTAAAACTCCACTTGCCGATTTTCCCTTTGCCAGCCGCCACCCGGGTGAAGAAATGTGATAAAAATGAAGTCTGGCCGGTCACTGCCTATATATGGCCGACAGGGTTACGGCCGTAACCGGCAGGGCCTTACGGCCGTAAGTGGCATTCGTAAAAATCCGCCCAGTACCTGCCGATCGCCTACAGCCATAACCGACAGGGCCTTACGGCCATAACTCGGCACTTACGGCCATACCCGGAATGTCCTTACGGCCGTAACCGGCATTCGTCCGAACACTGCCTGGCACCCGTACGGCCGTAACTGACAGCCCTTACGGCCGTAATTGGCATTCGTCCAGCCATGTCTTCCAAGCACGTACGGCCGTAACTGGCATCTTACGACCGTAACTCGGCCAGGCCAGGCCCTGCTCCAAGAAGTGCAGCCGTGACTCGGCCGTGGCCACTCCGACGGCCTGGACGACGCCGAAACCCGAACCTAAATATGAATCGAACATACGGTTACGAAGTACTCACAAAGACGAATCCAGCGCTAAGATAACACATGATTCCGACCACCCGAAGGCTCGAAATTCGACAACGGAAAGTAATTACCCCAAACTTTGGGAAATTACGAAAATAGCCCAAAACGTCCGAAATACACGATACACGATCGAAACACCAATACAAAGCTCGCAACATGAATAATAACATTAAATGAACTTACGAGAAACTTGAAACAACAATTTCAGATGAGATTCGCAAGAATCGAACTCAAGTGCGGAAAAGCCGTTTAAGAACACGGAACTCAACAAAACAATACCGAAACGAACTCGGATGACAAAAAGTGCAGAATTAAATATTCTCGGAATGACGAAACGATCAAAACAGAGTTGCTAAAATGTACTTCCTCCAAAAAAAAAATTACCGAAAAATCGAAACTGCGGATATTACAGATTGATACTACATATTTGGTTGTTACGAGAGGGACTTGCCAGTTGAAGGTCAACATTACCATATAGCTGACTATCCAGTCCACCGAACCTATACAACGATGCTGGTTAACACTGCTTCTGGTGATAGATACAACAAGCGAATCCAGCTCTAGCAGACCATTCTTTACCCTGAGTGTCAGATGGCGGTTCTTGATAGTGTCATAGAGACTATGAGGGTAAAGGTGGAAAAAACATCGATCAAATATGTGGATAAATATTTGGAGGTCACGCGCAAAATGCTTGCAGAAGTCATCATCTTCTTAGTAATCACAGTAAAATGAGACATATCCTGAAAGGTCTTGGGCTATCGTACATCAAGACTATACATATATGATTGTGCTTTATTTTGGAAAAACCTAATGAAGACCTACAGAGATGTACAGTGTGTGACACAGAGAGGTATAAGCTCACTACTTCTGGAAAAGAGAATGTTATGAAGGTACTTTGGTACTTCTTGTTGAAGTATAGACTGAAGAAACTTTTCATGCCTCCTCACACAGCCAAGGCGATAAGATGGCACACCGAGCCTCGCATCCATGATGGGGATACTATGATGCACCCTTATGATGGAGAGGCTTGGAAGCATATAGATAGGGATTTTTGGCAGTTCACGTCAGATGTCCGAAATGTAAGAATCGGGCTCGCATCTGATGTATTCAATCCTTTTGGCAACATGAAGCTTTCAAATAGTATATGATCGGTGGTAATGATTCCTTACAATATTCTTTCATGGATGTGCGTGAAGAAATAATATAATATATTGACTCTGTTAGTATCAGGATCATGGGTATCCAGGGAAGTATATTGATGTGTATCGGAGACCTTTGATCGATGAGCTGATGTTGTCGCATTAGCAAGGTCATCTTACATACGACAGTTACTCGGACGAGATGCTACTTACTTGTTATGTGTACCAGTATCATTAGTGATTTTCATGCATACGAGATACTGTCTGGATCTGTTATTAGTGAATATATAGGATGTCCAGTGTGCTTGAATGCAGATTGCGCAAGGTATCACTGCCAGAAGGTTATCCGAGTGCGTAACTGTCTTTGACTTGAGAAGATGCACGTATGGCATACGGATGCTGCATCATTTGATGGGATTGAAGAGATGGGTGATCCAGAGTGGACTAGATATAAAATTCTGGTCGTGCTGAATGAGTACAATTATGGGCAGTTGAGCAACCATTTTGATATAGTGGTGGCAGCCCCCAAATGACCCGACATGTGTAACTACTAGTCCCACGAGAGTATATTCTATGCTATACCTTATTGGAGTAAGTTGTTGATTAGGAACTACCTAGATGTGATGCACATATAAAAAAATATTTGTAAAAATATGGTCGATACAGTATTATATTGGGAGGAGAAGACTAAATATAGTCTTAAGGCATGCATTAGTTAAAAGAGATGGACATTAGAAAATATTTATGATTGAAAAAAGGGAAGGGCAAATGCAAAATGCCGAAAGCAGCTTACATCATCACTCGTGAGAAGAAGGCTGAAACCTTTTCATAGATGAAGCCTGCTAGGTATCCTACAGACTAAGCTGGAAATATAGGGAAGTGTGTTAACTTCAAGAAGAATAAGTTAACTAGATTGAAGAGTCAGGATTGTCATATCCTCTTACAACGCCTCTTGCTTGTGTCCATTCGACCATACTTGTCCAAACAGGTGGTCGTGCCTTGTGTATCATTTTCCAAATTCTTCCAAAAGTTATCCACTAGAGAAATGAGGAGGTTAAATCTCCGACTCATGCAAAAGGAGATCATTTATATCTTATGTAAATTTGAGATGATATTTCCACCAATTTTTTTTGACCCCATACCGCACCTCATTATCCATCTTCCTCGCTAGCTATTACTAATAGGTCCTGTCTAATATACGTGGATGTTCTCAATAGAAAAATAACTTGGTGACTACAAGGACTCTGTAACTAATAAGTCTGCACCTCAAGGATATATAACCAAAGTATATCTTGCATGGGAGTGTGTAATGTATACCAAGTACTATTTGGGCGCGGTGGATCCTGTAATATCCGCAAATTTTCGATTTTCGGTAAATTTATTTTTTCGGCCGAAGTCCGTTTTGACGACTCTCTTTTGACCGTTTCGTCATTCGGAGAATATTTAATTCTGCACTTTTTGTCATCCGAGTTCGTTTCGGTGCTGCTTTGTTGAGTTCCATGCTTTTTAGCGACTTTTCCGCGCTTGAGTTCGGTTCTTGCGAATCTCGCTCAAACTGTCGTTTGGGATTTTTCGTAAGTTCATTTAACGTTGTTATACGTGTTGTGAGCTTCGGTTTGATTATTCGTTGTCGTATGGTGATTTTCGGGCATTTGGGCCATTTTCGTAATTTCCCAAAGTTTGGGGTAATTACCTTCCGTTGTCGAATTTCGAGCCTTCGAGTGGTCGAAATCGTGTGTCCTACTAGCTCTTAGATTCGTCTTTGTGAGTACTTCGTAACCGTATCTTCGGTTCGTATTCAGGTTCGGGTTTCGGTGTCGTTTTGTTGAATTCAGGATTACTAAACGACTTTTCTAAGTATGAGTTCTACTTTGTTAGATCACCATTAATTTTTGGTAACTCCAAAAATTCTGAATCTTTGCAATATTATAGAGCATCGAGTTAGCTTTCCAATGGTTCAAACGGTGAGTCAATCGGAGTCCGGACGAGAGAGTTATGGTCGTTTTAGCTCACCCGCTCGTTATTGGCGATCACCGCCGGCCGAACTTCGGCCGTGTCGTCCGACACGGCTGTGCCGTACTCGTCCGGAAATGCCGGAGTCTCGCCTCGAGACCCGACCGTGTCGCTCGCACGGCCGAGTCGAACTCTTCCGGATAGGCGTAACCGACGCCAGACGCCCGACCGTGTTCCAGACACGGCCGAGTCGTGCCGAGTCGCCGCTTGACGGGTCACTATCGGAAGGCCCTCCGCGCCGCGACCGTGTCTATAAGGAAACGGTCGAGTCCCCCGGCAAGCTGCGCGCCACGACCGTGTCAGGCGGACACGGTCGAGTCTGTCAGCCTATTTAAGGCCCAACAGTCGTTTTTTCGCCATTTTTTCTACTTCTTCTACTTCTCTTCCGCGGCTGTGGTTGTTTCTTTCATGGATAGATGTTGTTGTTCAATAAATACATGAAGTCTTGGAGTTCATATCATCAATCATCCATCCTATAACATCCTTTGATCGAGCGAATCAGGTCAGATTTTCCAGAAATCTAATTTTGGGGATTTTGGGTATTTTGTTCGATTTCATCCGTTTAATCCGATTTAACTTAGGATTGTGATGGATTGATGATTATTTAGATGTATTGTATCATTTCCCTTGTTATCCCATGGTTGGATCGTATCGATTCGTTGTTTTGGTCGAGTTCTTGACCGACGCCTTGAAGGTGTCCTAAAATGTCATAGAGGGGTTTTCGGGCGTTCTACGATTATTCTTCCTCGTATGATCGATGATTTATTGATTATATGTTGTTAGGGTCGAATTCTTGTGAAGAACTCGAGTCGGAACCCTTTCGCTCATTGTCTTCTTGGTCCGAGCTTCCCAATGAACCGTGTTCTTCTGAGCGTTTGGTAGCGGTTATTAAGGCAAGTATCTTATTATACGACTTGTATCTTGTGAATAGTAATTACGTATGATTTGTATGACGATTTTGCTTGCCTCGTAAATATGTTCCGTTGAGTTGGTTGTGTTTTCCAAATTTGAAGGCTTTGTGATAATAGTGATATATTGGTATACGTGTTAGGCGTTGTGCCATTTGTGCGGGATTGCGATGTACATATGAGATGGTTGTACATGTGTTTGTTCAAAGTATTGTGTACCGAATGTGTGTTGTGTTGGTTAAGAGTCGTTGTGATGATCATGATGTTTGTGTTGTTTTGGTTTACATGCTTGATTGTACATTTCGCGTAATGTGGAATGACTTGACATTTAATGATTATGAATTATGTCGAGTCGATGTGTGTGTGATCCAGTAGGGTCCGACGAGGCCTCTGGAGTTCGGTACATGATGTGTACGAACAAAGTGTGTGAACCGTGTAGGTCCGACGAGGCCTCCGGAGTCCGGTACATGACGTGTACGGACAAGGCGTGTGATCCGTAGGGTCCGACGAGGCCTCCGGAGTTCGGTACATGATGTGTACGAACGATGTTGTAGCCGGGTAGGGTCCGTTGAGGCCTCGGAGTTCGGTACATGATGTGTACAAACAAGGTGTGTGGTCCGGGTAGGGTCCGTTGAGGCCTCCGGAGTTCGGTACATGATGTGTACGAACAATGTGAGTAGTCCGGCTAAGGTCCGTCGAGGCCTCCGGAGTTCGGTACATGATGTGTACGAACAGTGATCGTGTAGCAGTGATTATTCGGGTAACATTTTAAATATGGATCTCAGACGCATAATGATATATTAATTAGTATGCTTTGAAACGAGAATCGGGCTAAGGCCCTATTGTTTACGAAAAGGTTTTTTAAATTGGGACTCGAAGTCCAAAAGATTTTCTGCTTTAAAAATCCCCGAGATGATGTGTTCCTTTTCAAATATCTCTTACTTGAGTTCGAAATTCTAAAACTTCTCGGGAACATTTTGATAATGGATTTCCGTACTAAATTCGTAGTTGCTTTTTGCTTGTTACATTTCGTATGGTTTGATACTTGCACTAGTAAAACAGTGGAGTTTTACTAACCCCAGTAATCGGGGTGGATGTCTGCTTTGGCCCGTGTACAAAGTGCATTCAGGGGAGCAGTCACAGGATTGGCACAAGAGGATGACGAGCTGCGATACTAATCATGAGTCGAGAGTTATTTTGATTTTTGTTGTGTTGTCAGAGTTGATTTCAGCCTTCTGCTGTATTGTATTTCGACCCCTGTGTGGGTAATGTTATTTAAGTCAGTTTTATCGATTGGGTTGTGTGACCTCATCGGTCTGTGTATTCACGTGTAAGTGACCATATCGGTCTGTATCATTTTATTGTTTGACCCTGGTCGGGCAAGCACTTGGTTGTTTATGGATGCTTAGCCTGGTAGATCCTTGTGGAAAGGGTCTACGGCGTGTAATATTCCCATACGGCCTGGTAGAAAATATTTATGATTGAAAAAAGGGAAGGGCAAATGCAAAATGCCGAAAGCAGCTTACATCATCACTCGTGAGAAGAAGGCTGAAACCTTTTCATAGATGAAGCCTGCTAGGTATCCTACAGACTAAGCTGGAAATATAGGGAAGTGTGTTAACTTCAAGAAGAATAAGTTAACTAGATTGAAGAGTCAGGATTGTCATATCCTCTTACAACGCCTCTTGCTTGTGTCCATTCGACCATACTTGTCCAAACAGGTGGTCGTGCCTTGTGTATCATTTTCCAAATTCTTCCAAAAGTTATCCACTAGAGAAATGAGGAGGTTAAATCTCCGACTCATGCAAAAGGAGATCATTTATATCTTATGTAAATTTGAGATGATATTTCGACCAATTTTTTTTGACCCCATACCGCACCTCATTATCCATCTTCCTCGCTAGCTATTACTAATAGGTCCTGTCTAATATACGTGGATGTTCTCAATAGAAAAATAACTTGGTGACTACAAGGACTCTGTAACTAATAAGTCTGCACCTCAAGGATATATAACCAAAATATATCTTGCATGGGAGTGTGTAACGTATACCAAGTACTATTTGGGCGCGGTGGATCCCCTCTCCCTCGAGCCTATGTCAGTCGTTGCAGTGCAGTTTAATCTCTCTATCATCACCAATAAGTTGAAGTTGAAGGAAGATTACCTGGCAGTCATTTACAGCCTATACGATCTAGGAATTGCATATTGGTGGATATTGCTTAACGATCTAGAACTTGAAAGACATTCAGCTTGCATGTGATGTCATGAATGGTGATATTAGATTCCACAATGAAATATTTGCAGATTATTTTGGACAATGGGTAAGTATTTAATTATTGTTTAATTGGTTTTCTTATATAAATGTGTAAACATTCTAGGTGAATTTGGATATTCACCTTATATAAATGTTTAACTAATTTTCTTCAGATGACACACATACGAGGTGACAAGGTTGTTGGGTTATGGTGATAAAAACGAGATACACAGCAGAAAATAAACCGGTCCAACCGGATAAAATCAAACCCCAAAAACGGACCGATCAAGCTGTAACACCCCCAAGTTATTCAGGGTATATTATGTTGGGATTCGGTGCCTTAAACGAAGGCCCAGCGGAAGCGGTAAAACGAAAATTAATTCGATCTGAATCCCTACGAGGATCGATCGAGCTACGCATATACGAATATAAAATAAACAAAGGAAGATTCGATATCATACCCTTGTCGTCCGTTGATTATATGGATTTCCTTCTCTTGAGCTATTCCCCAAACGATCCAAAATGCTCCAAGCCCTTGGATGATCCAACGCCGAAAAAACCGCGTCTCTACTTGTCACGCGTCGGAGAAACGAACGGAATGACAACACTCGATTAACCTCTAAGGTTACGGCTAGAATCAAGTGATGAAACTTTAATTATAACACTCTAAGTGTTTTAATTTATATCTCTCAATATATCTTTAATTTTCTCCAAGAACAATTAATATGATATGAAGAAGATGATGAAGACAATTGAGAAAATGGTTTTTCTCTCTCTCTCTCTCTCTATCTCACTCTCACGTAGGAATGTGTAGGTTGAAATGAAAGATGTCTTCATCCCTCTTATTCAACTCCCCACCACTAGCAACAACTCATGCATGTGGGAATCTAACCCCACCTCCACAATTATCATACATTAAAGAATGGGGACATAAGTCCAAAAGGAAGGTGGCTAGAAATGGGGGGGGGGGCAGCCCATGGAGAAAACGGATGAGTTTGGTCTGCTTTCGGACTCGAGAGTCCAAACAGATAAATTCCAATTCCGTTCCGATGTATTTGTATAGTTTAATTAATCCAATTAATTTCATCATATCAAATACAAAATAATATAATTATTTCTCCAAGAAATAATTATATATATGAATTAAATTAGTCACCCAGTAATTTATTTAATTCATTAGGCCGTAAATTAATTTATCCAATAAATCGATTTAAACATCCAATGTTCCAAAATTAGATATCCAATATCTAATATTCATAATGAGAGAATTAGCTTTATTCATTCCGTCGTCAATCCTATTGCGCGACTTCGGAGGTCCGTCTCAACAAGAATGGGAGGAACCAAAGAGTAGTAGCACCACCTAGCCACTCGGCGGCCTACACTGCACTTAACCGAGAACGAATGATTGGGATCATTCAAAACCATTCTGTCGTGAATACCAAGATACGTATAAACCCTTCTTTCAAATGTCCCGATCAAGTTATAGAGTCACGATCACCAAACCCTATCTCAGACTGACGCTATGCATTCGTTAATGCAAATCGAGATCATCGAGCTGTCGTGTATCTAATACAACTAGCTCCAATGCTTTGGCCAAAGACTTATGATCTCATCTGCCAATAACCGCATAGGACATATAACCCGCTCACTAACGGGAGAAAGAATTCTATCTTGGTATTCAGTAGGACCTCCTACTTTCGATATGTTCACGAATACCTATCACAACCTATCGATTCCGTCATTGACTGTCCCGGAGTGAAATCCGTGTGACGAATCGAGGGTGAGTCGGTTCGAGTATACTAATCCAATTAGCATACCTATAACGTGTGCTCCCACTAACCATTAGTGTTCGACAGGCACTCTCCATGTCAAAGAACACGTCATACAAGTCTTCACATAAACTTAACGCCCAGGCAAGTTTCATCGACTTGCGAACGATTAAGTATTTGAGCTATAACCTTTCCAGTGCCGACCCCCTTATCCAATAAGGAGTGGAACGTTTTTCTCTCAAATATACGGACTAGTTTCTATATGTTTATTTACGAGTTAGGAATGCCAGTAACTACCAGTAAATAAAGAAACATTCATTTGCCTTATATAAATGGTTTACATAATTACAAGTACAATGCCCTCACTCAACAACCTCTGAGTGGCATTCGAGGGCATACTCCTAACAATCTCCCACTTGCACTCAATGCCACACACTGTGGTATTTAATACCCATGTTCTCCAGATGACGCTCCAAGCTAGTCTGAGAAAATGGCTTGGTCAGTGGATCGGCGACGTTGTCGGCCGAGTCTACTCAGGCAAAGACAATGTATCCCTTGCGAACAAATTCTCTTACGAGATGATACTTCCTCTCAATATGTTTGGTGTCATGTGAAACCTCGGCTCTTGGCTCGCGCTTGCTCCGTCGTTGTCGCAAAGATGAACAGCAAACAAGACATGGTATCATTTGAAGTTCTCCCGAAACTTCTTAATCCGTAACCCTTCCTTGGAAGCCTCCGAGGCCGCTTGATACTCACCTGACAGTGGAATCGAGGTCGCGCTTTGCTTGGCGCTACGCCAAGATACCGCTCCTCCATTAAGAGTAAATATGTAGCCAGTAGACATTGAGTCTTCCTTCGCCCTTGGAAGTCCGAATCTGAATCCCACCACATCCAAATCTCCACCGCCATACATCGTAACCATATCTCTAGTCCTTCTCAAGTACTTGAGAACGTTCTTTACGGCACCAATGTTCCCTACCCGGGTTTGCTCGAAACCTACTCACCACGCTTACAAAGATGCGCGATGTCGTCTTGTACACAACATAGCATACATAAGGTTACCCACGACCGAAGCATATGGTATATTACTCATTTCCTTTCGTTGTTCCTCATTTTGAGGACACATCTTCAAGGTGAGTTTTATTCCATGTCGCATCGGTAGGAACCTCTTTTAGAATCATCCATCTTAAATCGCTTTAAGATTTTATCTATATAGAGGGCTTGGGAAAGACCTATTGTTCTCTTCGCTCTATCCCTAGAGAGTCGAATACCAAGAATATAGGTAGCTTCTCCCAAGTATTTCATGGAGAAATTACTCAAAGCCAAGCTTTCGTAATCGAGCATTCCCACATCATTTCCTATTAGTAGAATGTCATCTACATATAGTACTAAGAATGCGATCTTGCTCCCACTAACCCTCTTGTATACACAAGGTTCCTCTTCATTTTGCACGAAGTCAAACTCTTTGATCGCCTCATCAAAACGAAGGTTCCAACTACGCGACGCTTGCTTCAGTCCATAAATGGAACGCTGAAGCTTGCACACTTTCTGAATATCGACTTCGGACACAAAGCCTTTAGGCTGCTCCATATAGATTTCCTCCTCGAGGAATCCATTAAGGAAAGCCGCCTTTACGTCCATTTGCCATATCTCATAATCATGGTAGGCAGCTATAGCAAGCATCATGCGAATAGACTTGATCATGGCTACGGGCGAGAAGGTATCGTGGTAATCGATCCCTTCCTTTTGGGTATAACCCTTTGCCACAAGCCTGGCCTTATAGGCGTCAACCTTGCCATCACCATCGGTCTTTCTCTTATAGATCCACTTGTTCCCAATAGGCACTATGCCCTTAGGGAGGTCTACTAGAGTCCAGACCTGATTGACATGCATCGAGTCTATCTCAGCTTCCATAGCTTCACGCCATTTCGCGGAGTCTACATCCACCATCGCTTGGTCATAGGTCGTCGGGTCGGTCTCTTGGCTATCACTTGGAACCTCATGGAGACCCAGCTCCTCCAAGTGCACAAGCCCATACCTCTCAGGTAAATGAGACACCCTACTAGATCTACGAGGTGGTTGTACTTGTGTTTCAGAAGGTTCGGTTCCAGTTTCTTGCACAGGTGTCTCCCGAGGAGTTTCATTGTATTCTTCTAAAGAAATACTTCTACCTGCTCCGCCTTCCTGAATGAACTCATCTTCCAGGAAGTGTGCTTGTAAAGCAACAACGATCTTTCGATCTTCGGGCATGTAGAATAGATATCCCATCGTCCCAGATGGGAATCCAATGAAACGTCCCTTTGCGGACCTAGCTTCCAACTTCTCCACCTTAGTCTTCTTGACATAAGCGGGACATCCCCAAATCCTAATGTGATTAAGACTTAGTTTCCTGCCCTCCCACATCTCATGTGGAGTTTTAGGAACGGATTTGGAAGGACATCTGTTCAAGATATACGCGGCAGTGAGGAGTGCATACCCCCACAGGTAAATTGGTAAGTCAGTGTAGCCTAGCATGGAACGGACCATGTTTAACAAGGTCCTATTCCTTCTTTCTGACACACCATTTAACTGAGGAGTACCTGGAGGTGTTAGTTGTGAAACTATTCCATGTTCCTTAAGGAACTCGTCAAACTCCGTACTCATATACTCGCCACCTCGGTCCGACCGAAGTGCTTTGATATGACTACCAGTTTGTTTCTCGACTAGGGCCTTGAATTCCTGGAATTTCTTAAAAGCCTCGGATTTATGTTTCATTAAGTATACATAACCATACCTAGTATGATCATCTGTAAACGTAATGAAATATTGATATCCGTCACGTGCTGCTTCCAAAGCACCACAACGTCAGTATGGATTAATCCCGCTTATCGCCGCTCTTTCAAAAGTCCCTGTGAAGAGGGACTTAGTCATTTTACCTTTAAGGCAAGATTCACAAGTAGGAAAGGGATCCGATCCCAATGGACCCATAAGTCCATCCTTTTCCATCTTGTAAACCTTGGTCTGACCAACATGACCAAGTCTAAGATGCCATTTCAAAACTTGATTGGTTTCATCCCTACCACGTTTTCTAGTCATAGTATTCACAACTACTTTGTTGCTGAGATTTAGATGATATAATCCATTTAACAATGTAGCAAGCATCTACTAGTTTATTTCAAATAAATTTTGCAGAACCATCACCAATGAAAAATGAAAAACCTTTTCGGTCCATGACCGAATGGATACAATGTTTTGTGCCCTTGGGCAAAACAAGTACATCTTCTAAAGTCAAAACAAAGCCGGATTCTAAACCCAAAAGAAGTGATCCTATGTCGGCCGCCTCGACACTATGCCCGCTTCGATCGTGATCATAACTTCTCCACTCCAAGCTTCCTACTTTGTTCCGATCCCGATTCACGGTACAAATATGAGAACTAGCACCAAAATCCAGATTCCAGAAGTAGAAAATACAAGAGTGCAACAATTTGTTTCCAAAACTAAAATTTCAGACTAAGTGCCATGAAGAATCGGACAGCCTCTAGCCCAAAGGTGGCCCACCACCGCACTTGAGACAAGCATCCTTCTTCTTCTTGTTCTTCGGAACCATCGGGCCTTGCCCTTACCCTTAAGGTCCTTTGCTTGTGGTCCACTCCGCTCTTGGTCTTTTTCTTCTTATTCTTAGACTTCCGAAGTCCGTAAGAAATCACAAGGTCCGACTCCTTCATCCGCGGAGTCTTCATCCGAGACTGAGCGGTCACAAGTTTGTTCATTAGCCCACTAAATTACATGCAATCTCATTGCGATTGAAGTTCATAACAAATTGTGAGAAGGAATCGTGAGAGACCGTAGGATAAGGTCGGTTTGAGAGAAGTATCCATTTTAAAATCAAGATCCTCCAATCTCACGAACAAGGATAACATTTTGAGGACGTGTTCCCAACCTTCTCACCTTCCTTCATCCTTGCACCGAACAGCTTGCTTCGATATCTCATATCTAGCAGCTTCATTGTGCTCACCATAAAGTTCGGTTAAGTGAGATAGAATCGCCAGCGTAGTCATTTTCTCATGAGCTCTCTGAAGCTCATTAGACATGGAAGCCATCATATAAGCACGGACTTTCACGTCATCCTTAACCCATTTTTCATGGTTTTCAATCTCTTCCTGATTGGCTCGGGTCCGCACAGGAGGCGCGGGAATGTCCGTCTCCAAGACGTATCCCAGTGCCTCTATACTGAGGACAATCATCAGATTGCGGAGCCAATCCACAAAGTTAGGTCCCATTAAGGTGTTCTTTTCGAGTAGAATTGCGAGTGGATTCATTGTCATATTGAGAGTTATGTCTGCATTAAGTATAACAGATTAATTAGTGACTTGTTATATTATAATCTGAGTATAGAATTAAGGTCTTTTCTATTCTTATTATCTAGCTCCCACTATTTTATCGGAACAACACACTCCCATGTGAAATCCGGAAGTATCGTCGCTCTACTTCATAGTGGTGATCGAGTTCTTTATAAATCTTAATAGAGGGCAACCGAACAGGTTTCTAGTCTATTAATTTTCATAAAGTGGTGTCCAACACCAACCCATCTAATGAATGATTCGATCTTTTTTTTCCCCTTGTTCACTCCCCTCAACCTATACGGTTTCTATGGTTCGTGAACAAGTTAAGTTTATACCATCGACGCAAATCGCCTACAATCAATCTTATCCGCAACCTATCGTGTTTCTAGGATAAAATTTGCTCCAACCGAAGGCATCCAATGCGCTCCCGGTAATTTATTCGTCCTCCCGAACGACTACCCCGATAACTCGGAAGCATAGCACATCCGGTTTGGATTTCAATTTCCAAAGCTCGATGGAGGGAAGGAAAACCTTGAAACCTTATAAACTTAATAATTTGTTGTGGGAGAATTTTCGCGATTAACGTTACACTTTGCACATTAATCATTTTAGCGCTTGTTGCATTCATACAATATGTAACAACCATTCACAACCTAGTTGCTACCAACATGTGGTTCATGGACCGTTCCTAGAAAACAAAACTCCGTAATCTAATTACAAGTCTTCGTCCTTGAATCTTCGTCTTCTCGAAACGGATCTTCCTCCGGTCTTCGTCATTACATATAAATTTTACATTGAAAAATTGCATCCTAGATACAAATATTTCTAGTAAAATAAATAGGCTCAAAACGGCCATTACAACCCAATCGAATAAAACGAACGATTCACACTAAGTCCATGAACCACATCCCCATTCAAAAGCATTCATCCAATAAATACTCAATAAATGGATAGCGAGAAGATTACATATGATCCAATCAATAATCAACAATAAATAGAATTGATCCAATCAATTCAACAATAATCGACAATTTAATTTTCGTAGTGTGTACTCCTTAAAATATTTTCTTTGAATTTTCCTTCATCAAAAATTCTAAATTAATGATTTTAATACGTAAAATTCAATAATCGAAAATATATCAAAACGAGACCTGCTTCGACACTGAAACCGCCCAAGAAGACTGTGCACTCGACCGGCAGCCTACAGGCCACGCCCGGCTCCAGACAGGAAAGGGGGCCCCGGCCATGCCCGGACACGACCGGCAGGATACAGCACTACCCGGCCGGATACACAGAGCACTCGGCTCGATACAGCACCACGCCCGGCAGGACTCGGCTCGATACAGCAAGTGTCCGGCCGGATCCAGCGAGCACTCGGCTCGATACAGCAACACGCCCGGCAGGACTCGGCTCGATACAGCAAGTGTCCGGCCGGATCCAGTGAGCACTCGGCTTGATACAGCAACGCGCTCGGCCGGACTCGGCAGAATACAGCAAGCGTCCGGCCGGATCCAGCAAGCACTCGGCTCGATACAGCAAGGCGCTTGGCCGGACTCGGCAGAATACAGCAAGCGTCCGGCCACGGGCCGGACATGCTCGGCCATACACGGCAGCTGTATGGAAAATCGTCCAACGATTCGATACAGCTCGTTTTCGGGCAGATTTCTAAAATCTTGTTATTCCTGATCTGAATATTATTAATATAAATCATATTTCCAAGAAAAACCTGATTTATACCATAACATAAAATCACGGAAAAACGACACTACGACGAACAATAAAATATCTACGATTATCAAAATGATTCTAAATCACAAAATAAGCATTCCAAATGCTAAATATCGTATATACGATCGCAAGACCTCGCTCCGATACCACTGTTGGGATTCGGTGCCTTAAACGAAGGCCCAGCGGAAGCGGTAAAATGAAAATTAATTCGATCCGAATCCCTACGAGGATCGATCGAGCTACGCATATACGAATATAAAATAAACAAAGGAAGATTCGATATCATACCCTTGTCGTCCGTTGATTATATGGATTTCCTTCTCTTGAGCTATTCCCCAAACGATCCAAAATGCTCCAAGCCCTTGGATGATCCAACGCCGAAAAAACTGCATCTCTACTTGTCACGCGTCGGAGAAACGAACGGAATGACAACACTCGATTAACCTCTAAGGTTACGGCTAGAATCAAGTGATGAAACTTTAATTATAACACTCTAAGTGTTTTAATTTATATCTCTCAATATATCTTTAATTTTCTCCAAGAACAATTAAGATGATATGAAGAAGATGATGAAGACAATTGAGAAAATGATTTTTCTCTCTCTCTCTCTATCTCACTCTCACGTAGGATTGTGTAGGTTGAAATGAAAGATGTCTTCATCCCTCTTATTCAACTCCCCACCACTAGCAACAACTCATGCATGTGGGAATCTAACCCCACCTCCACAATTATCATACATTAAAGAATGGGGACATAAGTCCAAAAGGAAGGTGGCTAGAAATGGGGGAGGCACCATGGAGAAAACGGATGAGTTTGGTCTGCTTCGACTCCGAGAGTCCAAACAGATAAATTCCAATTCTGCTCCGATGTATTTGTATAGTTTAATTAATCCAATTAATTTCATCATATCAAATACAAAATAATATAATTATTTCTCCAAGAAATAATTATATATATGAATTAAATTAGTCACCCAAGAATTTCTTTAATTCATTAGGCCGTAAATCAATTTATCTAATAAATCGATTTAAACATCCAATGTTCCAAAATTAGATATCCAATATCTAATATTCATAATGAGAGAATTAGCTTTATTCATTCCGTCGTCAATCCTATTGCGCGACTTCGTGAGGTCCGTCTCGCCAAAGAATGGGAGGAACCAAAGAGTAGTAGCACCACCTAGCCACTGCGGCCTACACTGCACTTAATCGAGAACGAATGATTGGGATCATTCAAGAACCATTATGTCGTGAATACCAAGATATACGTATAAACCCTTCTTTCAAATGTCCCGATCAAGTTATAGAGTCACGATCACCAAACCCTATCTCGTACTGACGCTATGCATTCGTTAATGCAAATCGAGATCATCGAGTCAGCCGTGGTATCTAATACAACTAGCTCCAATGCTTTGGCCAAAGACTTATGATCTCATCTCAATAACCGCATAGGACATATAACCCGCTCACTAACGGGAGAAAGAATTCTATCTTGGTATTCGGTAGGACTCGCTACTTGCCCGTCAAGATGCACGCCGAGGTTGACCCCGCCTTCCGGTTTACAGTGGTCGAACTACTCTAATGAAAATCTTGACGTCACAAGCACATCCCTACTAAATCCTCAAGTCGAAGGTTCACGAATACCTATCACAACCTTTCGATTCCGTCATTGATCGTCCCGTGAGTGAAATCCGTGTGACGAATCGAGGGTGAGTCGGTTCGAGTATACTAATCCAATTAGCATACCTATAACGTGTGCTCCCACTAACCATTAGTGTTCGACAGGCACTCTCCATGTCAAAGAACACGTCATACAAGTCTTCACATAAACTTAACGCCCAGTCAAGTTTCATCGACTAGCGAACGATTAAGTATTTGAGCTATAACCTTTCCAGTGCCGACCCCCTTATCCAATAAGGAGTGTCTCTCAAATATACGGACTAGTTTCTATATGTTTATTTACGAGTTAGGAATGCCAATAACTACCAGTAAATAAATAAACATTCATTTGCCTTATATAAATGGTTTACATAATTACAAGTACAATGCCCTCACTCAACAACCTCTGAGTGGCATTCGAGGACATACTCCTAACATATTACAGCGCCATGAGCCCCGCCGTGGGACCCACAAGGCTAAACATACGCGGAACTATGAAACTTGACCGAGAAGGTCTACATACAAAGGAAAGAAGGACAATACAAATGGTAATTAAAACCATAACCAATGAAACCATATACATCACCACACAAATCAATACCTCGGCAACACATGCCGGAACATCAAGGAACTGAAATACAATACTCGAGTATTTAAAATCCATTCCAGTACAACAACACTGAATGGAGGAATCCAAAAAGATAACCGGAGACAAGACACAGTATCACACTTGCCCATCATCTTCATGCCGACCCGATACCCGCCTGTCCGTTCTCCTGGAACTTGAAATACATAAAAAGTATTTCCCCCATAAAGGGGTTAGCCGTCGAATAGCTAGTGCAAGTATATCAAGTATGAAATACAATACTCCTCGACAATAAAGTAAATGTAACCGTCAATTCAACAATTCAAGACTAGTATTCCTAATGACTAAAATCTCATAGTGCCACATTAAGACGTATGTGAATGCCGTAGAAACGGTTCGTTCATATCATACGCCGATACGTATGTGAATGCCGTAGAAACGGTTCGTTCATATCATACGCCGATACATGTATGAATGCCGTAGAAACGGTTCGTTCATTACATGCCATTAATACATATATGAATGCCGTAAAAACGGTTCGTTCATAATATGCCATCAATATATCTATGAATGCCGTAAAAACGGTTCGTTAATATCATACCATCAATATTTCTTACTTTCAAAGTCGAGAACGTACAATCATAAATGTATACTTGCCTTAATAAACGTTACCGAATATCCCGAAGAACACGGTTCGACTGGGAAGCTTGAACCACAAAGAAGACAACGAACGGAAGGGTTCCGACTTGAGTTCTTCACAAGGATTTCGTCCCTAAGTCATATCAATGATAAATCAACAATCGTACGATGAATAATAATCGTACAACGCACAAACCCCCCTCTTAGACCTTTTGTCGGACACCTTCAAGGCGTCGACTAAGAACTCAACCAAAACGACGAATCAATACAATCCAACCGTGGAATAACGATGGAAATGATAGAATACACCTAAATAATCATCAATCCATCACTAATCTAAATTACTACGGATTAAATGGATGAAGTCAAACAAAATCCCCAATTTTCCAAAAACTAGATTTTTAGGAAATCTAACCTTGATTCGGTGGATCGGAGGATGTTATGGGATGATCGGTCGACGTTATAAACTCAAGAATTTCGTGGATTGATAGTTGAACAACATCTCTACATGTTCTCCAAGCCCCAGCCGCGGAAAGGAAAAGAGAGGAATGAAAGAAATGGGTACAAACCCGTCTGCTCGATCATATATATACTGCCCAGCAGCCTGCCAACCACTTACGGCCGTAACTGGGAGACCTTACGGCCGTAACCGACATTCGTCAAAATCCGCCCAGCGCTTGCCGATCGCTTACGGCCGTAACCGACAGGGCCTTACGGCCGTAACTCGGCACTTACGGCCGCATTCTGCAGTCCTTACGGCCAGAATCGCATTCGTCCGAACACTGCCTGGCACCCATACGGCCGTAACTGACAGACCTTACGGCCGTAACCGGCATTCGTCCAGCCATGTCTTCCGAGTACTTACGGCCGTAACCGGCACCTTACGGCCGTAACTCGGCCAGGCCAGGACCTGCTCCGGCCGCGACTCGGTCGTGGCCACTCCGACGGCCGGGACGACCCCGAAACCCGAACCTGAATAAAACTCGAAGGTACGGTTATGACCTACTCGCAAAGACAAATCCGAGCACCAAGAGAACACAAGATTCCGACCACCCAAAGGCTCGAAATTCGACAACGGAAGTAATTACCCCAAACTTTGGGAAATTACAAAAATGGCCCAAAACCTCCGAAATAAACGATATGCGATCGAAACACCAAACCGAAGTTCACAACACGTCTAACAAAGTTAAACGGACTTACGGGAAACTCAAAACAGCAGTTTAGAACGAGATTCGCAAGAATCGAACTCAAATGCGGAAAAATCGCTAAAAAGCACGGAACTCAACAAAACGACACCGAAACGAACTCGAATGTCAAAAAGTGTAGAATTAATCATTCTCAGAATGGCGAAATGGTCATGAGCGAGTCGTCAAAATGGACTTCCGCCGAAAAAGAAGAAATTACCAGAAATTGAAATTACGGATATTACATTCTACCCTCCTTAAAAGAAGTTTCGTCCCGAAACTTAAAACAAGTAGGGAGAAAAATATCCCGCTAGGAAAAACTCAACGAGATACACAAGAACCGAAAACTTACGCCCAAACGGCGAATCATCAGTATAGAACACAACAATACAATACCCGAAGGTAACCCAAATCAATGCCGAAATAGATACGAATCACAATGTCTGAAGGCTCCAACAAAAATACCAATACATTGCAATGGCCTGAAAGCCGAACAGCCCGAAGCTGTAAATCATCACAATACAGATCTCAAGGAAACAAACTCGATCGGCCGGACATACCCCTCGGCGTATGAACAACCAGTCGCGAATCGTCGGGCATATCCAACACAACATGGACTACGAACGACCAAACAATAAGGCTCAAGAGGGACATCACAGTACGCCCGATCCGGAAATGTGTCCGTGCAAATGTCCACCCCGTATACGGAATCCATAATATACGTGTGACAATGTACTTAATTAGCCTCACGAACTACGTCTCGTGTGCACGGTCCAATGCGGAAACATCCACGCATGACCATCGTGTGCCTGGCTAAAAATCCTACACATAACCAATCGGCACGCAGATATAATTCCAGATATGCCACGATACGACGTGACAACGAAACTCAAAGGATAATATATCCTATACGGATCATACGACTCACCAAGTGAACGACGACACACGAATAATGAAAGATCGACCCGACCAACAATTATCAAAACAACCATTCGGGAAATCCTCGACCTTCGACGATCACAAAATTACCGAGTTCACAAGAATAATAGCGTGCTACCTTGAGTCGGCCAACACGACAATAATAATTCAACAGATGGGAACCATCCTCGACAGTCCCAATTCAATACTTCGATTATCGTAGAATGGCCAATCGATAACAACGATACAACGGATGAGAATATCTTTGACAACGGATGGGAATTATCTTCGATAATCCCAATTCAATACCTCGATTACCTTAGAACGGTCAATCGATAATCAATGATACGATAGAATAGATGTCCCGGCGCCTTAAACCGACCACCGAAACGGAGATGATAAAAGGATATATCAAACGTCTCCAATCGGTTAATATAATATTAATAGAAAAACACCGATATCAATAACGATTTATCACCACAATATCTCAATGGAACATCCATCACAATCACAATCAATACGTTGATACCGCGAACCGGCTATCGACAGCAACTTTACCAACAAGTATCGCAATGCCTTGAACCGGTCATTTACGAACAACAATAACATTTGGCATAATTTGCCAATGGGTGTCGTATCAAACAATCCCCTGATATCAATACAATCATAAAGAGGCCAAGTCTCGGAATGATACACACAATCGTACACCTACACGATAACATTAATCTCATTGGTTAGTACAAGTATAAAACTTGTCTCGATATCAATACAACAAACTGTTACCCATTCAGTTGATTTCGTCTTACGAGTTCCTCAGTCCCGACCAAGGTAATCTACGAACTCTTCAACCTCAACCGCAACACAACAGTCATAATCCATAATCAAACATCATATCTTATTGTAAAACGAAGGATTAATAATCAACAGGTTCGATGACGAACAATATAAATACCACCAAACCACAAAGTCAACCGTTTCACCATATCTCGACTAATCACCACCTGAACAATCCAACTCAGACACTTACAAATCTTGTCCACAATACAAGTCGAAATATGATGATCATATCAGCAACCAATTCGGACCAATAATAAGGGTCTAAATGTTCCAAACTCAATTCTTAAATACGAATTGACAAGGTTCCCTTCTCGTAAATCCATCGCTAAAATCTACTTATGACCGTCATCAATTCGAATCATCCGACTGGTTCAAAACAATAGATAATCATATTAAAAAGGTTATCAAACAATCCAATCATTCGACTTGAATATTTTCTCCATACGTATAGGCTTCCAAATTCAGAGATGAATAATAGTCTCATCAAACTCATAATCACATTCGTATTCCTATACGAATATTATTTCACACACATAATTTAGCTCTAGATATGAATGTTCCATATTCATTTTCAAAACATCAACACTTCTTAAAAATTTTCATCACCTCGTATAATTCAAGAGTTCTTCAAGAACATGAAATGTCCAAAATCACGTTCAGAACAACATATCCGAGGTATATATCTCCATGTTACCATTTTCTTCGTCATGCCATTCATAAAACCTCAAGAATCGCAACAAAACCATTATAATCATATGAAGAAGACCTCAATAACCATATGAACATCCGAAATCTCTTATTACAATTCCAATAAATCTCATATAATATTATCACATGATACCATAATTGTAACACCCCAGATCCTCCTGGGAATATTACACAACGTAAACCCTTCTCACAAGGATTTACCAGGCTAAGCACAATTTCCACGTCATTTCAAAAATGCCAAAAAGACTGATGACGGTAATATTTTTCAAATACTAAAAAAAAATCATTTTCCAAATACCGTCATAAAAATACCGTCAAAATGATCAAGGCCAAAACACCAAAAACTCAATTTAGGGAATCGGTTTTACAAAATAAAAATTCAGTTGGCAAAATACCAAAAGCCATTTCAAAAATACTCACGCAGCGGATAAAAGTACAGTTCAATATATGCATTTACATTGAAATAAGACGAACATCAAAATACACGATTCCCAACATACTCCCTCCCAAGTAGTAATCCTAAAAAAAATGAACCACTAAGAAGAATAATTGAACTCCATTCCAAGAATCATCAAAACTTCAAGAACAATACTTAAATCCAAGCTCTCCATCTTAATCTTGTTTAAGAGAATCATCTCTCAATGTTTAGGAACTTCAAGTACTTCCCAAGGCTCTCTCTATTGACTGAAAGAAGGAGAATGGACAAAATGCCTCTCAGAACACGTCTATCCTCTCCATAAAACACATCACTAGCGCGCACTAGACCTTATATTTAGCGTGCGCTACAGGACTAGCGTGCGCTATCCTTCCGTGATGGCGTGCACTATCGGGCAGTCCAGAAGCTACTACATTGCTTCGAAAATTCATCTAACGTACGTAATGCCCATGCATTAGCGTACGCAAACAGGCGTTGACTTGCTACAGTATCGTGCCCCCGCATGCCGAAAGCATCCGCGATTACCGGGATTCCTTTGACCGATATGGAATTAGCGTGCGCTAATCATACAGTTTTAGCGTGCGCTAGCTCTACACGACAAACATTCGCTGACCTTATCTGGACACGTGTCGAACATGTCCGGGTCCACCTGCCGAAAGCTAAGATTCCATTATTGGCGATCTGATGTTAGCGTGCGCTAACCAACATGCGTTAGCGTGCGCTAACTGAATATAAAAATCAACCTAGGCCTACCTGTCGGCCACCTTCCGGAACTAACCCAGCAAGTCGTTACGTACGTTAGGGGTCCTCGTACGTAACCGAACCTCTTAGCGTGCGCTAAGTATGCACCGTAGCGTACGCTAAGTATATATCTTAGCGCGCGCTAGGCGTACCCTGTAGCGTGCGCTAACGTAGCTGCACTTAGCCATTTTCCGCTATTCTCGACCAACATCTCGACATACCAACGATCATACGGCACGATGAATACATATATGCATTCAACAACATTGTCATACGTTCACATCATCCTCAAGCACAATTATCCATCAACGGCATCCAACATATAAACGAAAAAAAAAAAAAATATCCGAAAAAAAAATCGGGGTATTACACTCTCTACCCCCCTTAAAAATAAGTTTCGTCCTCGAAACTTGCAATCACTCGCACAAACAACATTTCAACGGGAATTCAAATTCACCAAGAATTATCGAATAATCCGAACAACATATTTACAAGTCTGTGAAGTCGAAGATCTCCCGTGATACTATCATGCGACTCCTAAACAAAGTCTCAACATAATACCGATACACACCAATATCGTAATTAGCAATTCAACAAAATCTCAAGGAAGAGTTCACGTCCGTGACCACGGCCACGATTCTTCCTACTTTCAGCCAACATTCTGAAGGGCACACACGTGCGTAAGTATAATCCAAATCGCACATTCTCGAAGTGACCAATTCCCAAGAATACCAAGCTATAAACGAAACGATTAAGAAAAATACAAGAAGAGTGAGAGGACTTACAAGTACCGGTCGCACTGTGATGATGGCAGAGTAGTGATACTGTGGGCAAATGACGACTCAATCGACCAAAGACCGACACCTAGGTATTCATAAACCTAAGCTCGATACCATATTCGTAACACCCCAAGTTATTCAGTATATTACAGCGCCGTGAGCCCCGCCCTGGGACCCACAAGGCTAAACATACGCGGAACTATGAAACTTGACCGAGAAGGTCTACATACAAAGGAAAGAAGGACAATACAAATGGTAATTAAAACCATAACAAATGAAACCATATACATCACCACACAAATCAATACCTTGGTAACACATGCCGGAACATCAAGGAAATCAAATACAATACTCGAGTATTTAAAATCCATTCCAAGACAACAACACCGAATGGAGGAATCCAAAAAGATAACCGAGACAAGACACAGTATCACACTTGCCCATCATCTTCATGCCGACCCGATACCCGCCCGTCTGCTTCTCCCGAACTGAAATACATAAAAGTATTTCCCATAAAGGGGTTAGCCGTCGAATAGCTAGTGCAAGTATATCAAGTATGAAATACAATACTCCTCGACAATAAAGTAAATGTAACCGTCAATTCAACAATTCAAGACTAGTATTTCGGAATAACTAAAATCTCATAGTGCCACATTAAGACGTATGTGAATGCCGTAGAAACGGTTCGTTCATATCATACGCCGATACGTATGTGAATGCCGTAGAAACGGTTCGTTCATATCATACGCCGATACATGTATGAATGCCGTAGAAACGGTTCGTTCATTACATGCCATTAATACATATATGAATGCCGTAAAAACGGTTCGTTCATAATATGCCATCAATATATCTATGAATGCCGTAAAAACGGTTCGTTCATATCATACCATCAATATTTCTTACTTTCAAAGTCGAGAACGTACAATCATAAATGTATACTTGCCTTAATAAACGTTACCGAATATCCCGAAGAACACGGTTCGACTGGGAAGCTTGAACCACGAAGAAGACAACGAACGGAAGGGTTCCGACTTGAGTTCTTCACAAGGATTTCGTCACTAAGTCATATCAATGATAAATCAACAATCGTACGATAAATAATAATCGTACAACGCACAAACCCCCCTCTTAGACCTTTTGTCGGACACCTTCAAGGCGTCGACTAAGAACTCAACCAAAACGACGAATCAATACAATCCAACCGTGGAATAACGATGGAAATGATAGAATACACCTAAATAATCATCAATCCATCACTAATCGAAATTACTACGGATTAAATGGATGAAGTCAAACAAAATCCCCAATTTTCCAAAAACTAGATTTTTAGGAAATCTAACCTTGATTCGGTGGATCGGAGGATGTTATGGGATGATCGGTCGACGTTATAAACTCAAGAATTTCGTGGATTGATAGTTGAACAACATCTCTACATGTTCTCCATGCCCCAGCCGCGGAAAGGAAAAGAGCGGAATGAAAGAAATGGGTACAAACCCGTCTGCTCGATCATATATATCCGCCCAAACACCGCCAACCACTTACGGCCAGAATCGCATTCGTCAAAATCCACCTGGGCTTGCCGATCGCTTACGGTCAGAATCGACAGTGGCCTTACGGCCGTAACTCGGCACTTACGGCCGCACCCGCAGTCCTTACGGCCAGAATCGGCATTCGTCCTGACACCGCTCGCACCCATACGGCCAGAATCGCATTCGCCCAAATGCATGTTCCGCGAGCACTTACGGCCATAACGGCATTCGCCCAGCCATGTTCCGCGAGCACTTACGGTCAGAATCGCACCTTACGGCCAGAACTCGGCGGCCAGACTCGCCCGGCCGCGACTTGGCCGTGGCCACTCGACGGTCTTGACGACTCGAAACCCGAACCTGAATATAAATCGAAGGTACGGTTACGACCTACTCGCAAATACAAATCCGAGCACCAAGAGAACACAAGATTCCGACCACCCAAAGGCTCGAAATTCGACAACGGAAGTAATTACCCCAAACTTTGGGAAATTATAAAAATGGCCCAAAACGTCCGAAATACACGATACGCGATCGAAACACCAAACTGAAGTTCACAACATGTCTAACAAAGTTAAACGGACTTACGAGAAACTAAAAACAGCAGTTTAGAACGAGATTCGCAAGAATCGAACTCAAATACGGAAAAGTCGCTAAAAAGCACAGAACTCAACAAAACGACACCGAAACGAACTCGGATGTCAAAAAGTGTATAATTAATCATTCTCAGAATGACGAAACGGTCATGAGCGAGTCGTCAAAATGGACTTCCGCCGAAAAAGAAGAAATTACCGGAAATTGAAATTACGGATATTACACAAGCATTGTATAAACAAATATAAATAATGAGGATGATAATCAAAGAATACTTACCCTCGTAGTCCTTTGATAATATAATCTTCGAAGAAAATATCCGAGCAAGCCTTTTCCCGGTTACCGATACGAACACGAATCTAATTCGTTGTAGCTTGTTGAATGATCCAACACCGAAAATGTCGAATGTCTCTACTTCACATGCGTCGGATATTGATCGGAAAAATATTATGTCAATTCGTTCTCAAAGAATATGGTTAGGAATCAACACAATAATTTTCTTCTCTTTTCTTCTTCATTTTCTTTCTCTCTAAGATGAACAAGAAAAATAAAATAAAGATTTCTCCCTCCCAACCTTAGCTCACGGCCAACAGCCTGATTTTTGAGGTGTGTCTATATATGTTTTTTCTACTCTTTACATAATGATAAGTCATTACATTATATAATGGAGATGAGATCAAAATGATGAGATATGAAATCTCACCCACTTGCCCGCAATCCATTAAACAATTAAACACGCCACACACACCACATGGAAGGAAATTGGGTTTGGGGGAGGGGGGGCTACATTGTTTGATGAGAAAAAGAGCCGAGCCACTCGACTCGTGTACCGGACGTTCGCGTGTCTAGTCCGTTAAATACATTTCGTTTTATCCCAAATGTGTTTATCCTTAATTAATTAATCCAATTAATTAATTTTGTCAAATACAAAATTATAATAATATATTTATGAATTAAATTAATCACCCGGTAATTAAGTTCAAATCACTAGATCGCATGATTTATCAAATAAATCAAATTAGATATCTAATATCCAATATTAATGAAGAGATAGTAAATACATATTTATCCATCAAATATATTTGTGCGCGACTCTGTAGGTCCGTCTTAGTCGGCAATGGGAGGAACCAAGGAGTACGGGTAACACTTAGCCAGTTTAGTACTTTGTACCGTAACCCAACTAAGAACGAATGAGATGATCATTCCAAAACCATTATGTCGTGAATGTCGTATATGTATAAACTCTTCAATCATATGTCTCAAGTATTAGGGTCACGGTAAAGTCAAACCCTATTGTAACTTGACTCTATGCATTTGTTAATGCAAACCGAGATCACCGAGCTCTTGTGTATCAAATACAACTAGCTCTGACTGCTTTGTCCAAAGACTTATGATCTCATTTGCCATTAATCGCATAGGACATTTACCTGCTCACTAACAGGAGAAAGAATTCTATCTTGGTATTCAGTAGAGACTTCTACTTGCCCACTAAGTTGCATTTCGAGGTTGACCTCACCTACCGGCGATTGGATCGAACTACTCTAATGACTAACTTAATGTCACAAGCACATCTCCTACTGAAACCTCAAGTCAAAGGTCCACGTATACCTATCACAACCTTTCGATTCAGTCATTGACAAACCCTGAGTGATATCCATGTGACCGAATCGAGGTGAGTCGTGTTCGAGTATACTAATCTCATTAGCATACATATAACTTGTGCTCCCACTAACTCTTAGTGAAGACATACACTCTACATGTTAAAGTACACGTTACACAAATCTTGGCTAAACTTAATGCCCAATTAAGTTTTATCGACTTGCGAACTAGTTAAGCATTCGAGCTCTAAACACTTCCAGTGCCTATCTCCTTATCTCCATAAGGAGTAGAATGTTTGCTCTCAAATGCAAGGACTATAATTCTCTATACCAAATCACAATGCTAGTGATATATAATAATATAGAAATAATAATTGCCTTATTAAATATTCATAATTACAATATTAATGCTCTCACTCTCTCATACTCTGAGTGGCATTCGACGGCATATTCCTAACAATCTCCCACTTGCACTCAATGCCACACACTGTGGTATCTAATACCCATACTCTCTAGATGTCTCTCTAAGACCTTCTGAGATAATGGCTTGGTAAGCAGATCAACAACATTATTTGCTATGTCTACTCTCTACATTATAACATTCCATTACTGAACCATTTCTCTAACAAAATGATATCTTCTCGCAATATGTTTGGTATTGTGGTGAGCCCTAGGCCCTTAGCCTATGCAACAGCTCCATCGTTGTCACAAAACAAATAAGCATGTGCTTCTCGCATTAGGAACCACTTGAAGTTCCTTAGTGAACTTCTTAATCCAAAAAGCTTATTTAGCAGCCTCCTTGGCTGCCAGATATTCGGCTTGACATGTATAGATAGCAGTCGAACTTTGCTTGGCACTTCTCCAAGAAACTGCCCACCATTCAGAGCAAATATATACCCTGATGTGGACATTTGAGCATCCATGTCCCACGAAAAATCCGAGTCTGTATAACCCATCACTCTAAGTTCTCTACCGCCGTATGTAAGAACTAAGTCTTTAGTCTCCCATAGGTACTTAAGAATGTTCTTTACAGCAGTCCAATGTTCCTGCCCTGGATTTGACTGAAACTGACTTACTACGCTCACAGCATAGGCAATGTCCGGTCTAGTGCAAATCATAGTGTACACGAGGCTACCTACTGCCGAAGCATAAGGTACCTTGCTCATTTCCTTTATGTCTTCCTCACTTTGAGGACACATCTCTAAGGAAAGTTTTGCACCATGTTGCATAGGTAGAAACCCTCTTTTAGAATCTTCCATCATAAATCGCTTCAGGATCTTTTCTATGTAGAGGGCTTGGGAAAGACCTAACATTCTTTTCGCTCTATCCCGGTAGAGGCGAATACCCGGAATATAGGTAGCTTCTCCCAAGTCTTTCATGGAGAACTCATGTGAAAGCCAAGCTTTCACAGAACTGAGCATTCCTACGTCGTTTCCTATAAGTAGAGTGCCATCTACATATAGTACTAAGAACGCAATTTTTCTCCCACTAACCTTCTTGTAAATACAGGGCTCCTCTTCATTTTGGACAAAATCAAACTCTTTGACTGTCTCGTTAAAACGAAGATTCCAACTCCGTGAAGCTTGCTTCAGTCCATAAATGGCACGCTGAAGTTTGCATACTTTAGGAATATTGGTTTTAGATATGAATCCCTTAGGCTGTTCCATGTAAATCTACTCCTCGAGGAATCCATTTAGGAATACCGTTTTCACATCCATTTGCCATATTTCATAATCTAAGTGGGCTGCTATGGCAAGCATCATGCGAATAGACTTAATCATAGCTACAGGCGACAAGGTCTTGAAGTAATCGATTTCTTCTCTTTGGGAATAACCCTTTGCTACAAGCCTGGCCTTATAGGTATCAACCTTGCCATCTCCATCAGTCTTTCTTTTATAGATCCATTTGTTTCCAATAGGCACTATGCCTTTAGGACGATCTACTAAAGTCCAGACCTGATTAGCATGCATTGAGTCTATCTCAGCTTCCATAGCTTCTTGCCACTTGCCGGAGTCAACATCTACCATCGCTTGGTCGTATGTAGAAGGATCATTCTCTTGACTACTTTCTGTCATATCATGGACACCCAGTTCCTCTTGATGCAGATAGCCATACCTCTCAGGTAATTGAGAAATTCTACTAGACTTGCGAGGTTGTGTTGTATTTCAGAAGGTTCGGTTCTAATATCTTGCACAGGTGTCTCATTTGGTATTTCTTTTATCTCTTCCAAAGAAATATTTCTACCTGCGCCTCCTTCCTAAATAAACTGATCTTCCAGGAAGTGTGCTTGTATAGCAACTGTAACACCCCCAAGTTATTCAGGGTATATTACAGCACTGTGAGCCTCGCCGTGGGACCCACAAGGCTAAACATACACGGAACTATAAATATTGACCGAGAAGGTCCAAATACAATGAAATGAAGGACAATACAAAGGGTATTCAAACCATATCCAATGTATCCAATACATCACAACACAAAATTAATACCTCGGAAAAACAGGCCGGAACATCAAGAAAACTGAAAAACAATACTCGAGTATTTAATAACCATTCCAGTACAACAACACTTAATGGAGAAACACAAAATATAACCAGAAACAAGACACAGTATCACGCTTTCCCTTCATCTTCATGCCGACCCGATACCTGCCTGTCCGCTCTCCTGGAACCTGAAATACATAAAAAGTATTTTCCCTATAAAGGGGTTAGCCATCGAATAGCTAGTGCAAGTATATCGAATATGAAATACAATACTCCTCGACAATAAAGTAAAAGTAACTATCAATTCATCATTTCAGGACTAGTATTCCGGAATAACTAAATCTCATAGCATCACATCAATACATACATGATCAACCGGGAACTGCACCAGAGGCTACGGAACCCTCAGAGGACCCGTCGGTCCGTCTCAGAGTGGTTAACTCATATTATCCATGGAATCACACTAGAGACTATGAAACCCTCGCAGGACCCGGCCCATCCTGCAGTGGATATAAATAATCATGCCATTCATATATCTTACTTTCAAAGTCGAGAACGTAAAATCATAAATATATACTTGCCTTTGAGACATCGAGAAATCGAACGGAAAAGAGTATGAGTTCGGTAGGTCCAAGAACGCACTTCCGGTACCTAAACGATTCGCAAGGGATATGATAATCAATAATCCATACTCATAACTCATGAAGAAACTCCCGAAACCCGCCTACGATTCACGAAATTACGAGAGTAAACAACTAGAGGTTGGAAAATCACCCAAACCCTCACAAGTCCGAACACGGTGCAAACCAAACCGTAAAATTGTAGGGGAAACATGTATATGGGGTAGATACATCATAATATCAAGGTTCTCAAGCTCCAAAATGGATAAATCGGACGAATCTAATAGAAACCCCAAAATTCCCAAAATTAGGGTTCTAAGGATTTTTACCTTGATTTGGAATATAGAATGGATTAGATGTTGTGAAATATTTGTTCTACAACCATAGATGTTGATATCTGAAGAAGGATCGCCTCTAAACCCCCAGAATCGCCCAAATCCACTGCTCCCGATCGGAAAATTGAAAAGGATGAAAATAATGATGAGTGGGAGTCAACTGTCAATATATACTGTGCCCAGTTTAGCGCACGCTACGCCTCAATATTAGCGTGCGCTAACGAGGTCACCGGGTAGTCCAGTGGCTTCTGCCCACATCATTACCGTGCGCTACGCATACCGTTAACGTGCGTTAACATCTTCCTTTAGCGTACTCTAGCCTATATTTAGCGTGCGCTACCAGGGAGTTGGTGTACAGAAATTGGAGTCCAGAACCTACTGTCCTCTGCCCTGCTCAAGACTTAGCGTGCACTGCTCTGATGGCTTAGCGTGCGCTACGCAACTCTGATAGCATGCGCTAGTCGAAGCCTAGCGTACGCTACCTGATATTCCAGAAAGCCTGACAATCTCACTGCCTCTGCCGACCCAGCTCGTTAGCGTGCGCTACGGATGTGTTAGCGCATGCTACTAATCACGAATAGCGTGTGCTAGCTAACTCCTAGCGTGCGCTAACTGCTAGTACAGAGAGCAGAATTAGCTACTGTCCTGACATGCTTCCTAACGTTAGCGTGTGCTACTTAAGTAAAAATAGCGTGCGTTAGCCCTAGGCCTTGCGTGCGCTATCTATTTGTTCCAGACCTCTGATGAAAGGCTCGGTTACACACTATCATGATCCAAACAAGGTACAAAACTCTAAAATAACATCGATGACTTCACAAAGAGTTTACAGAGTGACAAAATAGGAAGAATGGCAAGGTCAAACAGTCAATAAAAAGTATGGGTATTACATTCTCCCCCTCTAAAAAGAAGTTTCGTCCCGAAACTTAAGAAATAAAAAGTTCGGGGTACTCCGACCGCATCTTATCTTCCGTCTCCAATTCGTCTCCTCGACTCCATGTCTCGACCATTGTACTTTAACCAACGAAATGGTTTTATGCCGAAGTTGTTTCTCACGAAGTTCAAGGATTTTCACAGGTCTCTCCGGAAATGTAGAAAACCCCTCTGGTCGGCGACACCTTGAGTAGGACATGATCCCCCACTTCGAACTCCAAAGGTCGACGACGAGTATCAGCATAAGATTTCTGACGACTTTAGGCAATCTTTTTCTTAGTCTCAATCAACATATCCGGCTCCATTCCGATTAGTTCTGAAGCCTCATCCCAACATAATGGCAACCTACATCGCCTACCGTAAAGTGCTTCGAATGGTGCCATTTTGATCGACGCATGCCAACTATTATTGTAGGCAAACTCGATCAACGGCAAATGAAGTTCCCAATCATTACTCCAGTCTAGGGCACAATCCCACAACATATCCTCCAACTTCTGAATCGTCCTCTCCGTCTGACCGTCTGACTGATGATGAAAGGACGTGCTCAATCTCAACTCATTACCCAAAGCCTGATGAACAGCCTACCAAAAATGCGATACGAAACGACCATCTCGATTAGAAACAATGGTTTTGGGGGCACTGTGAAATCTCACGATCTCAGCTATAAAAGTTCAAGCCAATCTCCCCGGTTCCCAAGTATCCTTAATACCTAAGAAGTATGCAGACTTGGTCAACCGATCGACGATTACCCAAATCATATTCATTCCGTCTCTAGTTCTCGGCATGCCAGTGATAAAATCCATAGAGATATCTTCCTACTTCCAGTTGGGAATGGGAAGTGGCTTCCACAACCCCGCTGGTCGTTGATGTTCGATCTTGACTTGCTGACACGTCAAGCACCATAGTACAAATTTCGTGACATCTTTCTTCATGTTATTCCACCAAAAATTTCACTTCAAGTCTTTGTACATCTTACTTGTTCCGGGGTGGATTGAGTAAGGCGTAGCATGAGCTCCTCGGAGAATTCTCTGCCTCAACTCTAGATCATTCGGAACACAAAGTCTGCCCTGGAATCTTAGAATACTATCCTCGTGAACCATAAAGCTAGGTTCTTTTCCTTTAATTACATATTTCTTCAGTTGAGAGATCATCGAGTCACTCCACTGTTTCCCTTTGATGTCGTTAACTAAGGACGAAGTAATTTCGAGAGTGCACAACTGTCCTTGTACTCATTGAAGTCCAACTTCTATTCCTTGCTCAATTAAATCCTGACGAATCTTCGTCTGAGATGTAAGAACCTCAAGCATTTGAAGTGATGCCGATTTGCGGCTCAAAGCATCCGCAACGACATTGGCTTTTCTTAGGTGGTAAAGAATTTCCAAATCATAATCCTTTATCAATTCTAACCAACGTCTCTGTCTCATATTCATCTCTTTCTGACTGAAAATATACTTCAGGCTCTTGTGATCGGTATAAATTCGACACGGAGAACCATACAAATAGTTTCGCCAAATCTTGAGTGCGAAGACAATTGCGGCCAACTCCAAATCATGAGTAGGATAGTTCATCTCGTACGTCTTCAGTTGTCGTGACATAAAAGCTATCGTCTTATCATGTTGCATAAGCACACATCCAAGACCTTGACCCGAAGCGTCACTATAAACTGCAAATCCATCACTACCATGCGGTAAAGCTAGAATCGGCGCTGAGGTCAAACGTCTCTTCAGCTCATCGAAGCTCTGTTGTCTCTCAGCCGTCCAAACAAGCTTTTCCGTATTCTGGAGTAATTTCATAAGCGGCCGAGCGAGTTTTGAGAACCCATCGACAAACCGACGGTAATACCCAGCAAGGCCCAAAAAGCTACGAACTTCCTTAACATTCTTAGGTGGTGCCCAATCTAGCACTGCCTCAATCTTCTGCGGGTCTACACGAACCCCTTCGGCCGAAATCACATGTCCGAGAAACATAACTTCTTCCAACCAGAACTCACATTTCGAGAATTTTGCATAGAGGTGCTCTGTTCTCAAAATATCTAGTACCAAACGCAAGTGTCGGGCATGTTCCTCCTTATCTCGAGAATAGATCAAAATGTCGTCAATAAAGACTACTACACACCTGTCGAGATACTCGATGAATATCTTGTTCATTAACTGCATGAATAATGCCGGTGCATTAGTCAATCCAAAAGGCATAACTACAAATTCATAATACCCGTATCTCGTCTGAAATGCAGTCATCGGAACGTCGAACTCTTTAACCCTGGGTTGATAGTACCCTGATCTCAAATCAATTTTCGAGAATACTGCATCCCCCTGCAACTGATCAAATAAATCATCTATACGAGGCAAAGGATACTTGTTCTTGATGGTCACTTTGTTCAACTCACGGTAGTCGATGCATAAACGTAGCAACCATCCTTCTTTCTCACAAAAAGAACAGGCGCGCCCCAAAGAGAAGCGCTCGGTCTGATGTACCCTTTCTCCAGAAGTTCTCCCAACTGATTCTTTAATTATTGCATCTCGTAAGGTGCCATCCGATAAGGTGCCTTAGAAATCGGAGCCGCATCAGGCTCTAAATCCACAGAAAATTCTATCTCTCGATCTGGCGGTAATCCCAGGAGGTCATCCGGGAAAACATCGGAATACTCATTAACAACCGCAATCGAAGAGAAATCGACTTCATTCCCTTCCGTCTTCAAAGCGTAACACCAATAGCCCGTACAACCTTTATTCAAAAGTTTTACGGCCTTCATGGCGCTGATAAGCAACTTAGATTGGCTTGACTTATGTCCAAAAAATTAGTACTCGGATACGTCTGTAGTCATCATGGTGATAACCTTAGTAAGGTAATTCATAATCGCTTGGTGACTATCAAGCCAATCCTCGCCGAGGATCACATCTCCACCTTCCATATCAACTATAATCAAATTCGATAACCAATCTATACCGGCTATAATCACCAGAAAATCTCTAGTCTCCCGGTTTCTCACAATTCTATCCCCACTAGGTAGTTTCACAATGAAGGGATCGCAACCAGTCATACAAGTTATATTCAAATGGCGTACACACTTCAAGGAAATGAAAGAATGCGTAGCACCCATATCAAAAAGTACACGAACTGGATGAGATGAAATATGAATGGTACCTGAGGCCACCGCCGCGTCGGGTTCATATGTTCGACGCATCTAATAGATTCATGGTTGTACCGAACCGACGCTAGAGTTCCCCCCTCCAGCGTTCTGACCCCATCCCCGGCCCCTGCCGTAACTCTGCTGAGACTGACCAAAATATTGCCGTTGATTCACGCATTGATCTAGTGGTGCTGGAGCAGAAACTCGAGTGTCCAGAGTCCGATTTCGTTCGGAACAATAAGCCGCTCTATGTCCCATCTGTCCGCAAGTGTGACACTTCAAAGGTGGGAAATTGCATTCCAAATTAACGTGGCCTGGACAACGACAATTATAGAAAGTCACCGGGCGAGCTGAGGTGCCCGGAGCAGAATGGAAACTCCTCTTTCCTTTAGCAGAACATGACAACTGTCCGGCGGAAAGGTTAGTCATTTGTGGTCTCTGGAAGTTGCCACTCTTAGAGCCAGAAAAATTTCCCGCGATCTTCTGCTTCTTTGGTTCTTCATTGGTATCGTTGTCGGGGCTTATCATGTCATGGGCTAAAGATCTGTCCTGATATTCCTTCAACGTGGTGCAAGAAAATCCAGCCATGTACCGCCGTAAGTCCATATTCATCCGCATATCAAAGTAACAGATTTTATCACGCTCGTTTCGCACTTGATCCTTCACGTGGATCAATTGTTGGTTGTACTCCACGATTGCCTGCGAAACGGGAATATTCTGCGGTTTAGCCTCGAAAAAGGATCGGATTCGGCCTTCTCGCACTGGCCAAGGACAAAACTCGGCCTCCAAAAGCTCTTTAAACTCTTCCCACGTAGCAACACGGTCCCGCGACTTGATGACTTTCCACCACATAACGGCCTCATTGGTAAGGAAATACTGAGCAATCGGTACTTTCCTCACTTCGGGACAGTCAACCGCTTCGAAAATTTTCTCTAATTCCGTTAGTCAATCCTCCAACCTAACGGGTCTGTGGCAACACCAAACTGTGGAGGGTGCATACGGATTACATTTTGCAGTAAGGTATCCGTTGTTGGGTTCGGATTGTTCAACTGAACGGCTTGGGCCAAAATGGTCATCTGGTTAGCCAATTGTTGAAGTACGTTCGTAACTCCAACATCCACACTGTTCCCCTGGCCAGTCGACTAGTCGTGCTGACTTTCGGTGTCAGGATGCACCGAGTTAGATAGGCTGGGGTTGGTCGATCCCGCAACGAAACTGAGGGAAATGGCCGCACCGCGTCCTCGTCCACGTCCACGGCCTCATTCCCTACCAGCTGACATACTGAAGAACACACAAGGCACGTAAGTACAATTCAATCGCACGTCATCAAAGTGACTAATTCTCAAAAATACCAAAAATAGAAGCAAACGATTAAGGAAGCACCAGAAGAGTAAGAGGTCTTACTAGTACCCGTCGCACTGTGATGATGGCAATGTAGTGATACTGTAGACAAATGATGACTCAATTGACCCAAAAGACCGACAACCTAGGTATCCAAAGACCTAAGCTCTGATACCATATTCTGTAACACCCCTAAGTTATTCAGGGTATATTACAGCACCGTGAGCCCCGTCGTGGGACCCACAAGGCCAAACATACGCGTAACTATAAATCTTGATTGAGAAGGTCCAAATACAATTAAATGAAGGACAATACAAAGGGTATTCAAACCATATCCAATGTATCCAAAACATCAAAAAACCAAATCAATACCTCGGCAACACAGGCCGGAACATCAAGGAAACTGAAAAACAATACTCGAGTATTTAATAATCATTCCAGTACAGCAACACTGAATGGAGGAACACAAAATATAACCAGAAACAAGACATAGTATCACGCTTGCCCAATATCTTCATGCCGACCCGATACCTACCTGTCCGCTCTCCTGGAACCTGAAATACATAAAAAGTATTTCCCCCATAAAGGGGTTAGCCGTCGAATAGCTAGTGCAAGTATATTGAATATGAAATACAATACTCCTCGACAATAAAGTAAAAGTAACCGTCAATTCATCATTTCAGGACTAGTATTCCGGAATAACTAAATCTCATAGCATCACATCAATACATACATGATCAACCGTGGAACCACACCAGAGGCTACGGAACCCTCAGAGGACCCGTCGGTCCGTCCCAGAGTGGTTAACTCATATTATCCGTGTAATCGTACCAGAGGTTACGAAACCCTCAGAGGACCCGTCGGCCCATCCCAGAGTGGATATAAATAATCATGCAATTCATATATCTTACTTTCAAAGTCGATAACATAAAATCATAAATATATACTTGCCTTTGAGACATCGAGAAATCTGTTTAGTATATTTTGAGTAATATTTTTATTAGTATTTTATATATATAATTGTGTGTTGTGTGATAATTTATTCGTTTTACCATATACTTATATTATTTCATTTTGTTAGAATTTTCTATAATTTTATGTCATTTTTGGATAATTAATTGGAATTAAATTATATCTGCAGGTTAACCAACCGGTACAAGACAGATCAATTAGTTCAAGGGCGATATTTTTTACAAAATTCAAATATAGTCACGACTGGTCTCACTTTATTCGTCTCATCGAGATGATCATTTTAAAAAAAAATTCATCCGAATCCGAGTTCGTATGAAGAAGTTATGACCGTTCGAAGGACAATTAAATAGACGACTATCAGGCCACGTGTCAACACCTGATTGGACCGGAATTTCAACTCTGTGCTGATGTCATCCATGACATCAGCACCTCATAGCAGCCGTGTATGATTAGGGGGTGGGATTTTAAAATTGTAAAAATTATTATTTTATTGATTTTGAAGTAGTATAAATAGGGGATAAATGTGTAGTGTTTTGGGAGGAGAAAAAAGGAGAAAAAATAGAGAAATATTATTATAAGGGAGAGAAATAAAAATATTGTGTAATAAAATTATATTTGAGTAATAATATTATGGAATATTTATTTATTTGTGTTGTTATTATGAGTGAGTAATTTTCTTTTATCAAGTTATGATGAAACCATGTCTAAATTATTATTAATATTTATATAATAATTCCAAATAAATGTTTTTAACGATTATGATTTTCGCTTCAATAGGGGAATATTATTTCATCAATTATATCAGGTATTTTTGATAGTTATAAATTCCCCCTTACTTTGTGATTATTGATATTAGTTAATTTCTTTGATTATTTGTTTTCCATTAAATTGGATACATATAATACTTAGAAATTACATTTTTTAAGCGAAGGAAAATCTATATTTGAATTATAATTTTGTACTTATTGTCAAATCTATCGGGAAATAGTGAGATTGATTTCAGAATCTATTCCCTGAATTTCTTGGAATTAAAATATAAAATAAATAATAAATAGACATTGGTGGACTCTAAACCCTAGTAAATTATTTAAAATCAATTTACCTAAAATCTACTTAAAAATTACTGTTATTTATTGCAATTATTATAACCAATAAAAAATCAAATTATTTGGGACTAGGTTAGAATTTAATATAATTTGGTTCAAAACGATAGGACTATATTTACTTCACTATCATAGTCCTCCCTGTGGAATCGACATTGCACCGCATATTTACATCGAACAAATCGTGCGCTTGCGAGTATTAGCCTAAAGAATAAACAACAACAAAATCGAACGGAAAAGAGTATGAGTTCAATAAGTCTAAGAATGCACTTCCGATACCTAAACGATTCACAAGGGATATGATAATCAATAATCCATACTCATAACTCATGAAGAAACTCCCGAAACCCACATACGATTCACGAAATTACGAGAGTAAACAACTAGAGGTTGAAAAATCACCCAAACCCTCACAAGTCCGAACACGGTGCAATCCGTAAAATCATATGGGAAACATGTATACGGGGTAGATACATCATAATCTCAAGGTTCTCAAGCTCCAAAATGGATAAATCGGACGAATCTAAGAAAAACCCCAAAATTCCCAAAATTAGGGTTCTAAGGATTTTTACCTTGATTTGGAAGATAGAATGGATTAGATGTTGTGAAATCTTTGTTCTCCAACCAAAGATGTTGATATCTGAAGAAGGATCGCCTCCAAACCCCCAGAATCGCCCAAATCCGCTGCTCCCGATCGGAAAAATGAAAAGGATGAAAAGAATGACGAGTGGGAGTCAACTGTCCAATATATACTGTGCCCAGTTTAGCGCACGCTACGCATCAATATTAGCGTGCACTAACGGGGTCACCGGGTAATCCAGTGGCTTCTGCCCGCGTTGTTAGCGTGCGCTATGCATACCGTTAGCGTGCATTAACCTCTTACTTTAGCGTACGCTAGCCTATATTTAGCGTGCGCTACCTAGGAGTTGGTGTCCAGAAATTAGAGTTCAGAACCTACTGTCCTCTGCCCTGCTCAAGCCTTAGCGTACGCTGCTCTGATGGCTTAGCGTGCGCTACGCAACTCTGATAGCGTGCGCTAGTCGAAGCCTAGCGTACGCTACTTGATAGTCCAGAAAGCCTGACAATCTCACTGCCTCTGCCGACCCAGCTCGTTAGCGTGCGCTACGGACGTGTTAGCGCGCACTACTGATCACGAATAGCGTGCGCTAGCTAACTCCTAGCGTGCGCTAACTGCTAGTCCAGAGAGCAGAATTAGCTACTGTCCTGACATGCTTCATAACGTTAGCGTGCGCTAAAGCTCAAAGCTAGCGTGCGCTACTTAAGTAAAAATAGCGTGCGTTAGCCCTAGGCCTTGCGTGCGCTATCTATCTGTTCCAGACCACTGACGAAAGGCTTGGTTAAACACTATCATGATCCAAACAAGGTAAAAAACTCTATAATAACATCGACAACTTCACAAAGAGTTTAGAGAGTGACAAAATAGGAAGAACGGCAAGGTCAAACAGTCAATAAAAAGTACGGGTATTACAGCAACGATAATCCTATGATCTTCGTGCATGTAGAATAGATATCCCATGGAATCCCCTGGATATCCTATGAAACGACATTTCACATACCTAGCTTCCAATTCCTCTACTTTGGTCTTCTTGACATAAGCAGGGCACCCCCAAATCCTAGTGTGATTAAGACTTGGTTTCCTACCTCTCCACATCCCATGTGGAGTCTTAGGAACAGATTTGGAAGGACATCTGTTCAAGATATGCGCAGCAGTAAGGAGCGCGTGTCCCCACAGATAAATCAGTAGATCAGTATAGTTAAGAATGGAGCGAACCATGTCCAACAAGGTTCAGTTCCTTCTTTCTGATGCATCATTTAATTGTGGAGTAGCTGGAGGAGTGAATTGTGACTCTATTCCTAGTTCTTTTAAGAACTTATCAAACTCGATACTCATGTACTCACCACCTCGGTCTGACCGAAGAGTCTTAACATGGTTACCTGTTTGATTTTCAACTAGGGCTTTAAATTCCTTGAATTTATCAAAAGCTTCAGACCTATGTTTCATTAAGTACACGAACCCATACCTAGTATGGTCATCAGTGAATGTAATGAAATACTGAAAGCCATCTCGTGCCACTTCAAAAGGGCCACAGATGTCGGTATGGATCAAACCAAGTTTTTCAGCAGCTCTTTCAAAAGTCCCTGCGAAGGGTAACTTAGTCATATTGCCTTGAAGGCAAGATTCACAAGTTGGATAGGGATCTGATCCCAACGGACCCGTAAGCCCATCTTTCTCCATTTTATGAACCTTGATCTAACCAATATGACCAAGTCTAAGATGCCACTTAAGTGTTTGGTTTGTTTCATCTCTACCACGCTTCCTCGTTATAGTGTTCACAGTTGTTTTATTCTTTAGATTCAAATGGTATAAACCATTTAATAATGTACCAATAAATTCGACAGGACTCATCTCCAATAAAAAAATGAAATCCCTTTAAGTCCATGACTAGAATTGATACAATATTCTTGTGCCCCTTGGGCATAACAAGTACATCATCAAAAGTAAGAATAAAACCAGATTCTAATTTCAACATAAGGGATCCAATATTAGAACCCTCGATACTATGTCCACTTCCGACAGTGACCATCACCTCCCCTGATCCAGCTTCCTACTTCGTTCCAGATTCTAATTCATTATACAAATGTGAGAACTCGCACCGGAATCAAGTATCCAAGAAGTAGAATATACAGTTACAGAATAATTTGTTTCCAAAACTAGTAGTTCCGCACCTGAAGGCGCATTATGGTCAAGCTTTGGACAGTACCTCTTCCAGTGGCCTAGCTTACCGCAGTTGAGGCATACATCCATTTCATTGGCCCTCTTGCTCTTTTGAACCACTGGGGCCTTGCCCTTTCCCTTATCGATCTTGGCTATTGGACCTAACTGCTTTTTGTTCTTTTTCTTCTTATTCTTAGACTTCTAAGTCCCAGAAGAAATCACAAGTGCAGCTTCATTTCCCTTTGTCTTCATTTGAGATTGGGCAGTTGTCAGTTTGTTCATTAGCCCAGCTAAGTTACATGCAATTTCATTGCAGTCGAAGTTCATGACAAATTGGGAAAAAGAGTCAGGAAGTTAGTGCATGATAAGGTCAGTTTGGAGAGATGCATGCATCTGAAAATCAAGAGCTTCCTATCTCTCAATCATCGAGATCATCTTGAGGACATGGTCCCCAACCCTCTCTCCTTCCTTCATCGTGGCGCCGAATAATTAATTTTATATCTCATATCTAGCAGTTCGACTATGCTCTCCATAGAGCTCAGCCAGGTGCGCTAATATGGCTCTCAAAGACGTCATCTTTGCATGGGCACTTTGAAGCTCATTAGTCATTGAGCCTAGCATGTACCCGTGCACTCTTACGTCGTCTTTCACCCATTTCTCATGGGCATCGACATCTTCCTGATTGGCTCGGGTTCTTGCAGGAGCCGCTGGGATGTCTGCCTCCAAGACGTATCCCAACATTTCCATAGTGAGGACAATCCTCAAGTTCCGAAGCCAATCCACATAGTTCGGACCAGTCAGGACGTTCTTTTCAAGTAGTATAACGAGTGGATTAATTGTCATATTGAGAGTTTTGTTAACTGCAGAGAATAATTTAAGATTCGTTAGTGATTGTTTTATTATAATCCAATTAAAGAATTTAAGGACTTTATTTATTCATAACTCGGTTCCCACTATTTTATCGGCATTTGCACACTCCCATGTGAAATTTGGAAGTCACGGTTGACTTTATAGTGGTGATCAAGTTTTTTACAAAGTTTAATAGAGGGCAACCCATATGGTTTCTATTCTATCATTCTTTATAAAGTGGTGTCTAACACCAACCCATATAATGGATGATTCGATCTTCCTTTATCCCTAGTTCACTTGCCCTCAACCCATTCGATTTCTATGGCTCGCTGAACTATCTCAGTTTAAACCGTCAACTCCTATTAGTCTGACAATTGAATCTTACCCGGCAACCCATATGGTTTCTAGGGGTTTGATTTGTCACAACTAAAGGCATCTAATACACTCTAGGAATTTATCAACCTTCCCCAAAAATATTACCCCGACATACTCGGAAGAATAATATTCCGGTTTAGATTTCAATTTTCCATGAGTTTGACGGAGGGTAGGAAACCTCGTAACCTTTATAACTTAGTGTTTATAAGTGGGAGTATTAACACGATTATATGTTACACTTTCAACATTAATCCATTTATAAGCGCGGTTTGTCGGTTTGTTTGTTTGTCATACAATATGAAAACATACACAACCTGAAACTAACAACATGCAGTTCATGGACCGTTCCTAGAACAAAAACATCGTAATCTAATTACATGTCTTCGGTCTTGAATCTTCATTTCTCGAGCGAATCTTCCCCCGGTCTTCGTCATTACATATAAATTTTAAATTTGAAAAATTGCATCGTATACAAATTTTCTAGTAAAATAAATAGGCTCAAAATGGCCTTTATAACCCAATCGAACAAAACAAACGATTCAAAACTAGGTCCATGAAATACATCCATATTCAAAATTAGTGCAACAATCACATTAAATAAATGGTAATAATGATTAATCTAAATATTGATCTAGTCAACAAAAATTAATCCAACACTTTCACATAATCGTTAATTTTAATTTGTTCCGGACAAAATAAATATTTTATTAAATTAATTCCCTTAAAAATAAAATTACCATAATTATATTTTAGTCAAATTAAATTCAATTTAATTTGCGGGAAATTAATTTACCGAAGGAAATATAAAAAACGGAGTCGGAAAACACAAGGCTCGGGCCAAGCCATGGCCTGAAGGGGCCACTCAAAGCGGCCAACCGAAAGTCTTTGCCGCTCGCCTCTCGGCAGGCTGACTTGCTGCAGCTTGGCGATCCCGAATCACGGTCCGGCCAATTTTCCGGCTCATCTTTTCGTCCCACAAAATAATATTTTTTTAATTTTTATGTTACACATTTAAATCAGTTTTTCAAAAGAAAAATAGATTTATATTGTAACAAAAAATCATGAAAAATAATTTTTAGATGAACAAAATAACATTAACAATTAAAACAATTATGATTCCAAATCATAAAAGAAAATCACCCAGCATTCCAAATGCTAATATCGAATATATGATCGCATAGACCTCACTCTGATACCACTGTTGGGTTATGGTGATAAAAACGAGATACGCAGCCGAAAATAAACTGGTTCAACTGGATAAAACCAAACCCCAAAAATGGAACGAGGATGATAATCAAAGAATACTTACCCTCGTAGTCTTTTGATGATATAATCTTCGAAGGAAAAACCCGAGCAAGCCTTTTCCCGTTTACCAATACGAACACGAATCCAATTCGTTGTAGCTTGTTGAATGATCCAACACCGAAAATGCCGAATGTCTCTACTTCACACGCGTCGGATATTGATCGGAAAAATAGTATGTCAATTCGTTCTCAAAGAACACGGCTATGAATCGACACAATATTTTTCTTCTATTCTCTTCTTCCTTTTCTTTCTCTCTAAGATGAACAAGAAAAATAAAATAAATATTTCTCCCACCCACGGCCAGCAGCCTGATTTTTGAGGTGTGTGAATGTGTGTTTTTTCTACTCTTTCCATAATGGGAAGACATTACATTATATAATGGAGATGAGAAATGATGAGATATGAAATCTCACCCTTTTGTCCTCAATCCATTAAACAATTAAACACACCACATGGAAGGAAATTGGGGGGTGGGGGTGGGGGTGGGGGGGGCTACATTATTTGGTGAGAAAACGAGCCGAGCCACTCGACTCGTGTACCGAACGTTCGCGTGGCTAGTCCATTAAATACACTTCATTTTATCCCAAATGTATTATACTTAATTAATTAATCCAACTAATTAATTTTATCAAATACAAAATTATAATAATATATTTCCAAAAAATAATTATTTATGAATTAAATTAATCACCCGGTAATTAATTTCATTTCACTAGACCGCATGATTTATCAAATAAATCAAATTAGATATCTAATATCCAATATTAATGAAGAGATAGTAAATACATATTTATCAATCAAATATCTTTGTGCGCGACTCCGTAGGTCCGTCTTAGTCAGCAACGGGAGGAACCAAGGAGTACGGGTAACACTTAGCAGTCTAGTGCTTCGTACCATAACCCAACTAACAACGAATGATCGGATCATTCCAACACCATTATGTCGTGAATGCCGTATACGTATAAACCCTTCAATCATATGTCTCAAGTATTAGGATCACGGTAAAGTCAAACGCTATTGTAACTTGTCTCTATACGTTTGTTAATACAAACCGAGATCATCGAGCTCTTGTGTAGCAAATACAACTAGCTCTGACTGCTTTGGCCAAAGACTTATGATCCCATTTGCCATTAACCGCATAGGACATTTACCTGCTCACTAACAGGAGAAAGAATTCTATCTTAGTATTCAGTATAGACGGCTACTTGCCCACTAAGTTGCATTTCGAGGTTGACCCCACCTACCGACGATTGGATCGAACTACTCTAATGACTAACTTAATGTCACAAGCACATATCCTACTGAAACCTCAAGTCAAAGGTACGTATACCTATCACAACCTTTCGAATCAGTCATTGACAAACCCTGAGTGATATCCATGTGACCGAATCGAGGTGAGTCGTGTTCGAGTATACTATTCTCATTTGCATAACTATAACGTGTGCTCCCACTAACTCTTAGTGAAGACAGTCACTCTACATGTACACGTTATACAAATCTTGGCTAAACTTAATGCCCAATTAAGTTTTATCGGCTTGCAAACTAGTTAAGCATTCAAGCTCTAAATACTTCTAGTGCCTATCTCCTTATCTCCATAATGAGTAGAATGTTTGCTCTCAAATGCAAGGACTATAATCCTATATACCAAATCACAATGCCAGTGATATACAATAATATAGAAATAATAATTGACTTATTAAATAATCATAATTATAATACAAATGCTCTCACTTTCTTATCCTCTGAGTGGAATCCGAGGGCATATTCCTAACAAAGGCGTGTGAGCCTCTACATCTGAAGCGACACCAGTTTCCTAAACCCGTCGACGATAATGTTGCCTTTCCCCGGATGATAAAGGATCTCCAAATCGCAATCCTTTATCAAATCCAACCAACGACGTTGTCTTATATTTAGCTCCTTGTGACTGAAAATGTATTTTAAACTCTTGTGGGCAGGATAAACCCAACACGAAGAGCCATATAAATAGTGGCGACATATCTTCACTGCAAACACAATTGCGGCTAACTCCAAATCGTGAATAGGGTAATTCATCTAATAAGACTTTAGTTGACGTGATACATAGGCTATCGTCTTATTGTGCGGCATGAGTATGCAGTTGAGTCCTTGGCCCAAAGCATCACTCTCTACTGGAAACCCATCATTCCCTTGAGGCAGGGCTAAAATCGGCATTATCGTCAAATGCCTCTCGTCGTTCCATTCAAAATTTTCATAACTTCTGTAGTAATTTTGTAAGTGGTCGAGCAAGTTTGGAGAACCCCTCTATGAACCAATGATAGTATCCAGCGAGTCTCAAAAAGCTACATACCTTCATCACATTTCTAGGCGGTGCTCAATCCAACATTGCTTTGATCTTATGTGGTTCCACACGAAACCCCTCGGCCGAAATCAAGTGTCCCAGCATAACTTTCTTCATCTAAAACTCACATTTTGAGAACTCCGCAATAAGGCGATGGGCTCTCAAAATGTCCAACACTAACTACAAATACTGAGCATGCTCCTTCTCATCATGCAAATATATTAGGATGTTGCCGATAAATATGACTACACTTTTATAGAGATACTCGATAAATATCTTATTCATCAACTGCATAAATACTATCGTCACATTAGTTTGCCCAAAAGGCACAACCATAAACTTATAGTGTCCATACCTCATCCAAAAGACGATCTTCGGAACGTCGGACTCCCTCACCCAAAGCTGATAGTATCCGGATCTCAAATTGATTTTTGAGAATACCATAGCTCCCCGTAACTGATCAAACAAATCATCATGCGAGGTAAGGGGTATTTATTCTTAATGGTTACTTTATTTAGCTCGCGATAGTCGATGCATAAACAGAGTGAACCAAACTTCTTCCTTATGAACAAGAGCGGCGCACCCTAAGGTGTGGCGCTAGGTCTATACCTCTTCTCTAACAACTCTCCCAACTGACTCATCAACTCCTGCATTTTTAAAGGTGTCATGCGGCATGGCGTCTTAGAAATTGGGGCCACATTCGGCTACAAATTAACCGTGAATTCGACCTCCCATTCTGATGGTAGCCCCAACAAATTATCTGAACAAACATCCGGATATTCATTTAGCATAGAAATCGAGGAAAGTTGGTAACAATCATTTTTACACATATTTTTATAAGGTTTTTCCAAATTTTAAGATACTAAAATGTGTAGAATTGTGTCGTTTGTGCTCATATTTTGTTTGTTGGACTCGATCACGCTTGGGTATGTTTTATTTAATTTTATAGGTATTTTAAGGACATTAATCAAGCAAGAACGAAGTCTCAACCCCCAATACATATCAAGCAATGCGGAAATGAAAGATCGAGCCGAAAAAGAAGGAAAAACAGAGTCAAAACGGACCAACAGAGACACGGCCGTGTCATTTGACACAGGCCGTGTCACTAGCTCGGCCGTGTCAACTGACACGGTCGGGTTCCTTGTCCAGTGACTTTTGCTGTTTCTAGAGCACTATGACACGGGCCGTGTCACTTTTCAGTGGAAAATTACTTTTTGACATTTTTGCAAGATTTGAATAAGAAAAAAATGGTCTTTTGGGGTTGATAAAAGGGGCCTTGGATCAGATTTTGAGGGATATTCTGATTTAGAGAGTCTTGGAGAGTTGGTGAGGGAAGAAAAACACAAGATTAATAAAGAAACCTACCAAAATAAGGAGACTTGGAGGAAGAAAAGGAAGAACTCTTGAAGAGCATTTTGAAGGATTGATCCTAAATCCACTCAAGACACCATCCGAGTTTTATCTTCTCCCTATCTTTTACTTATTGTTGTTGTTTTATTTAGCATGAACATGATGAACATGATATACATTGAGATTTCTTTCATTACCATGTCCGGCTAAACTTGTTAGATTCCGGGCATGGGAGTACGTTGATTCATGTTGTTTTTGAGGGATTGATATATATATATATAGTGTGATTTCTTTATCGAATACTTGGTTTTAATTCATGTTAGAACACTTGATCCATGTTTTTACATGTTTAACTTAATTGCTCATAATTCGAGAGAAGATGGCATTAATATGTTTCTAGTATTTGACGTAGTAAATTACAAGATTAAGAAATCGGTGATGATATATGATGATATTTAATCTTATGAACATTTTGGAGTTAGATAATTTATAGGAAACGGAGACATTGTTATAAGATTTTTAATCTACGTTTTAATGCATCTCGAGAGAGACTTTAGAATATTGTTGTGATTATCATTTTGGAAACGCACTTAGAACTCTTTGGAATCAATACCGACTAAACTTAGTAATCAACGGAAACATAGCCTTGGAATCTATCTTTCAAAACTCATACAATTATCTTTAATTCGAATATTTTCACTTGTTTAAATTAATTGTCATCATTTTATTTCGTTAAACATTCATTCACCTTTCGATCGTCTAGATAAAACCGGAATCATTATAATCTAGTACTCAACACAATACGAATATTTAGTTACTGTGGAATACGACCTTGCTCGCCACTTTCTACATTTACTCCGTACACTTGCGGATTGTTTAAAAATATAGCGAACAAGTTTTTGGCGCCGTTCTCGGGGACTAATTTATTTTTATTAGTTTTGATATTACGATAAGTGTTTCCGGTCTTACTTTAGACAATTTTTTTCTTTTCTATTTTATTTTATTTTGTTACTTCTGTATTGTTTTTGGGCGTGCTGCAGGACGTACATGAACACCCGCTCATCTCGAGAACCTTTGAAAAACTTTATTTCCGAAGTAGAGGTATTTGCTCGAAGAACAAGTGTTGCTGTACGGAAATTACATAGGAATCTATCTGACAAAATGGAAGAAGCGGGAGACACGATTGCCAACACGGACAATGATAATACAACTGCCCACAATCCAAACAACGTAGGCGTATGGGCTGAGCAGCCCACAGTTCGAATTCAATCTATTTGGGACAGATTTCGGCCAAAGCTTGACCAAAATTTTGGGGGAATTTCTCATATTCCTATCAAAGCCCTCAATTTTGAGTTGAAACCTTCATTAATATCGATGGTTCAACAAAATTAGTTTGGGGGATTTGCCACAGAAGGTCCGCACGCCCATTTATTCCACTTTATTCAAATTTGTGATACCATCAAAATAAATGGGGTGCCAAACGATGCAATAAGATTGAAGCTATTTCCATTCTCCTTGAGAGAGAAGGCTCGTAGTTGGCTTGGAACTCTTGCTTCGGGGAGCATAAGTACATGGGACGAGTTGGGTGAAAAAATTATATTCAAATTCTTCCCGCCCAACAAGACTATGAGATTGAAGAGCGAAATCATGCAGTTCCGACAAATGGATTCAGAAATGTTATATGAGGCATATGAATGCTTCAAAGATTTGTTAATACGATGTCCTCGTCATGATTTTCTAGAAGACCAACAAATGTGTTTCTTTTACAATGGGCTGGCCGGAGAAACGAGAAATCTTGTGGATGCATCGGCCGGAGGAGCACTACTAGCCAAAAGCGCATAGGAAGCATATTAATTGATCGAGGATATGGCTATGAATAGCTATCAATGGCCTACCTAGAGGACTAATGTTCATAGAGTGGATGACGTTTCAGACTCGGATCCTATAAAGGCTTTAACTGCACAAATGTCGATTTTGACCAACCTTTTGGGAGTTCTGACGAAGAGTGCAAATGAAAAAATAACTCCAAAAGGAAGTGCACCATCACCAGACCCATTGGAGAAAGCTCATTACATCAATAACCATAATTTCAATAACTATCGAAACAATCCTCATCCGAGGTTTTATCATCCTTCAAATAGGAATCACGAGAATCTTAGCTACGGAAATTCGAGAAATGTGTTGCAACCACCGATGGGATTTAAAGTGTCGAATAGTGAGGTGATAGAAGAGTCCAAGCCAAATTCTAATCTAGAGAATATTTTGGCTACTTTTATGATGGAAATAAAAATTCGGTTTATCCGAGATGAAGAAAAGCTTGATCAGATTGAAAATCATGTGACTCAATTAGCAACCACCATTGGAACTCAAATGAGAAACCTAGAAACGCAAATCGGTCAATTAGCTAAGATCGTAGGAAGCCAACATCAAAAGGGCCAATTTTCAAGCAACACCGAGGAGAACCCAAAAGCATAGTGCAATGTTATCTTCTCGTACAATGTAAACGAAGAGCTATCAGAATCGGAGAATGAAGATGAAGATGCGACCATGTTGTCTAATAAAGCTGATTTGATAATTTCCATTAATGAGGTGAAGGATCGGTCCGATATTGAGCATATCGAGGAGAAGAAAATTTTTGAGGTTTTCATGCAAGCCATGGCATCAAAGAAAAAAGAATTGGAGCGCCTACCGAAAAAACTTAAGGATCCAGGGAGTTTTTCAATTCCTTGCTCTATTTCGGGTTGTTCATTAAATGATGTATTTGTTGATCATGGTTCAAGTGTTAATATATGCCTTTATCTATTTTCAGGCCACTCGGATTAGGAGAATTGAGGCCATCTCCAGTGAGCTTACAATTCATAGATCGATCTTTAGCTTACCCAAGGGGAATTATGGAGGATGTAATTTTAGAGATTGATAAGTTCGCCTTCCTCGTTGATTTTATAGTGCTTGATGATGATGGGAATCAAAATGGTCTAGTAATACTTGGACGTCCGTTCTTAGCCACTGCACGAGCATTAATTGATGTGGATCGAGGAGAATTAACGGTTAGGATGCATAGTCAAAATGTTGTATTTTTAATGACCCCTCGATTTGATGAATTGACAAATGGAGAACCTCCCGATAAAATTGCACGTAAACCGGATTGTAAGAGCTCGTCGAATGATCCGGAAGAAGGAAACATGTGTCTGGCTGAAGACGTTAAATTTAGCGCTAGTTGGGAGGCAACCCAACACTTGCGTCCGGCTGAAGACGTTAAACTTAGCGCTAATTGGGAGGCAACCTAATAGTTCTTGTTAGTTTATTTTGTTCTTATTCGCATTTTATTTTTATTTTTTTCTTGATGAGGAACTGACCGGTTCAACCGTAGGTGTTCAATTCGCAGGAAAAAGATCCGGAGACCAGAAGTGCACTTTCCAGGCTAGTACGACACGGGCCGTGTCATTCGACACGGTCGGATCGGGCATCCAGACATTTTTTTGAGTTTCTGGGCAAGTATGACACGGGCCGTTTCGTTTGACACGATCGGGTCAGGTGGGCAAACGATTTTTGGCAAATCTGAGCAGGTATGACAAGAAGACCACTTCCATCCGCCCAATCAATATGACCTCTTGTAAGTATTTCTTGACCCAAAGTTTTTATTGTTTAAATACTATACCTCCTTCGTGTGTACATTCTTTAATTCAAGTTGGGGGAAGATACTGGGTCAAGATTTACTTATATTGTTCGTTTTTTTTAACACCTTGTTTTGTTTGTTTATTTTATTGTTTTTTTTTCAAATTTTGGTGTAAAGATTTGCTTGGATTTTGGTGTGAATTGTTGTTTTTGAACTTGGTGTGTTTTGAGTATTATGTACTTGGATGAAACTCGTGTTGGAGATAGATATTGCTGGAGTGGATGGATAGCAAACAAAGTGCGAGAGCACTTCCGTAGAGAAAGTAATTAACACAAGATTTGACGGGGTTGTTAGTCCCGGGCTTGAATGCTCTCGCGAGATGTTATTAATACAAATATTCTGGGATACAAGTATTAATGTTAGAATACTATTACAATGAGTGTAAAGATTCTATTTATCTTAGCTAGCGAGCGTGTGGATTTCCGGAAGAACCAGATATGATGCTCTGTGAGTACTTGTAACAACGTTGATGAGCTGTGACGGCGGTGAGAGGTCGACAGTCTCTCACGGCGTGTATTAGCTGTATGTTTGAGTTACTAGACTTGTGAGTCTCGTTGAATCTGTACTGCAGGGAGTTCTTACCTCTGCCGATCGTCTTCTGGATGAGAGATGCTGAGAGAGAAATCCTGAGGTAGATCCGATCGAGGAAACTGTGAGCATGAAGGAATGTATATGTTTGTATGTTTTCTCTGAACTGAGAAGAGAACCTTTTTCCAGTTGCTGAATGTTCTCTATTTATAGGACTGGGACATGCCGAGCGATGTCTTTTAGCACATGGGCTGGTCCCCTTAAAGTCCGCAGGAGTTGCTGGCAGCCAGCTGTGCGGTCCAATGAGAAGTCTGCACGCGTCTGAGTCGCTGTCACGGGCGGTCCCACCTTGTACCTTTCGGCGGGTTTGTCAGTAGGTGATAAGGTGGTGACAGGTTGTGGTCAACGATCCATGTTATGCGGCGCCTTTCGCGGATCTGCACATGGGCACTGCTTTGGGATCCAGTCTTTGTGGACTTCGACGGGCGAAGGTCTTGTTCGTGGCGTAGGATGATCGTCCTTAGTCGGGCACTAGAGTCGATCGCTAGGTTCCAAAGGCGATCTCCTTGAGAGTCGATCGCTAGATACTCGAAGGTGGACTGTTATCTCTGTTTAGGCGAGTTCGCCGTAGTTTTATTGGTTGTGGACTCGGTCGCTCGGCCTTTATACCGATCGCCATCGAGGCTTATAAATCGCCGCACAACAATTGCCCCCCAGCTCGCTCCGATGTTGGAAACGTGGGGTGAGGTGGTTCTGTTGGCGATCGCTGAATTATGACGAGTGACTCTGTATTTTACGGAACTGGCGATCGTATTTGAGCGGATCGGTTTGCACTTTGGACGACCTGGTCGGTTGCTGAAATGAGCGGGAAATGATAATGGACGCGAAAAAGTCTCCGGGGCACGTGTCAGGTTCCTGTTGGGAGATACTGACGGTTGGCCGCGACTCCTCGTCTGGCGTGTCCTCGAAACGATGCATCGCGGGTTTCAAGGGAGTCATTTAATAGCGACAGTTGCACCTCGGCCCCTGGTATTCTCCTTAATTGCACGGAAGTCCCTGCTTTCTCCTATAAAAAGGCGCATGGTTGCAGTGTTAAGACCCTTATGCGTATTATTGGAGAAGAAGACTTTTGCTGAAGAATTTTCTGGAGATCTGATTGCCGATCGTCGACCGACTCAAACCTTGGTAAGAAAAAACTCCTTTTCTCCTCTTTTCTTCGAGAATGACTGGAACATCTTCTTCACACGGAGTGGGCACCAGCTCCGCCGCCGGGGCATCGACTGCCCGGGGAGGATCCTACGCAGATTTCCATCTAGAGACGGCCGCCGAGGCTATTCGGGCCGGTATTGACCCTGCGGAAGTCGAGGCGTTGTTCAATGAAGCCGACGTCACTAAGGAGGCGGCGGTTGAGCGGAGGCGCTCGCAGATGGAGAGGGATTCGGTGGTTAGGGCCTACTGGGAGCAGCATAGTGCTTTTGGCCGGGCCTATTTGGCCTTCGCTGAAATCATGGATAGGTTGGCTGGTCCGTCTCCTAAATTCAATTATTGGGAGTATTCGATTACTCATCCTCATCAACCTCCTAGGCGATCGCTGTTTCGGGATGCGCAACGATCTCTATGGTCTCTTGGACAGATAAGAAGCTCGGCGACCAGAAAGGATCTGGCCGTCTGGAGGACGAGGTATCATGTCCCTTCAGATGTGGATCTATTTGCGCCTGCCGAGAATGAGAGGGCCGATCAGCCTCCGGAGGGCATGGTCGCTGTGAACGAAGCGATCATGGAGGCCGGGCTGTGGTTCCCTTTGTCTTCTTCTGTCACCCATCTGCTGGCCGCTTGGAACGCGGTGCCGCTCCAGTTGACGCCGAATGCCTGGCTTCAGATAATTTGCACTCTCACCTTGTTCGGCGGTCACCGAGTGTACCGCCTTCCTTCGCTGTTGGAGATGAACCACCTGTTCAAGATGACGGCTCAGAAAGGGTCGGTCAGAGGCTATCATATTCAGGGCCGATCCGGTCGGGTGATCCTTGGAGTCCCGAACAAAGTGCGGGGTGACCTGGCGAAGTGGTTCTGGGTCGGCGGTTCATGAAAGGCATTAGCGAGCAACAGTCCCATGGACGAGTTGAATATTCCAACTGGCTTTCGAGAGAGGAATCCGGGTAAGGGTTCAGACTCTCCCTTTGTTCGGATATATTCTGAACTGATCTAAATTGGGTTTTTCTTTTGCAAGTTTCCATATTCCGACGATCGATGAGCTTCCATTCAATTTTTTGGTTGTCTGGGAGTGGATTCGAAGTTTGTCGGACAACGACCTAGACGCCTTCCAGATCAACAAGGAGAGTCGTTGGTTGTCAGCTCGACTATTCAGTTTTCCACGTCATCTCTCAGTCTCAGGTATGAGTTTCTGCGATCTCCAATTGCTTGGCGATCGTCCTGTTTGGATAGAGTGTCTGACCGTGGTTTGATTGTCCTTATTGCAGAGGTCCACTTTCCTCGCTTCTTGGAGCCGCCACAGGAGATAGATATGTCGAACCCTGGAGTTTTGGGCCGTCTTCGCCAGAAGAAGTCATCTCGAGCTCCTCCCGTGGCGTTACCTATTATTCCGGAGGCGGGGCCTCGCGTAGAGCCGACCGTGGCAGAGGAGGAAGTTCGTGAGGAGGGGCTTTGAATGAACCACAAACGGCAGAGGTTGGGATAAACTCCAGTTTCTGCCCCAGCCAGTGAGGTGCCGATCGCCGCGCCTCCGATCACCGTTGTTCCTCCGGCGACTGAGTCTACGCCTTCTGTGACCTTCCTGCGGGATATGGCGATCGCTGAGGCTGAGACCCATCGCGGGAAACCATACTTTGGTCGCGACCCCAAGAGGGCTGAGAGGTAGACTGTGCTTGTTGAGTTGAATCTCGTCATTTGCGTGGGAGATGTGCTAACTTTTGTTGTTTTGATGCAGGATCCGTAGCACTAACCCTTCTTGCCCGTCGATGGTGCTGGATTTCTTAGTGAGTCGATCTCCTCGCCAATCCTGTGATATCCCGTTATACGTCAACCGGGCCGTTTCCGCTCTGCCGAAGGCCTGGACGACGGATTTAGATGCGATCGCTCGCCAGCGATCAGGGAATACAATGCAGGCTGCTTTCGCCCTCTCTCTCCAGGCGGCGACTATGGCTGCCCAGGCTGTGCAGGAGTTCGAGGGGCGTACTTCCACCACTCATCTACAGGCGGATCTCGAGGCGGATCGGAAAGAGAATGCCGAGTTTGCCGATAGGATTGTGGCAATGGAGAAGGACTCCCTAGAAGCAGCTAAGCAGGCGAATCATGAACTTGAGCTGGAGAGACGGGATGTCGAGCAAGCCCGGGTGACGGTTGACCGATTTCGGGACCGGATGACAGATGTCGTACGGTCGCAGACGGCCGCTGAGAAGGAGGCCGATCAACTGAAGGTGGTTGTTGCTCGGCTGACTGGCGAGCTGGAGGCGTCGAGGGGAGAGACAGCTGCAAGAGAGGCCGAGCTCCAGGGTGCGCAACAGGCGATGGCGGAGCTGAAAGGGAAGCTTGAGGGGACCGAGGCCAATCTCTTCCTTAATGTGGAGTTTGTCAGTGAATTTGCCTATTATATGGCGTTCGCCGACTCGCTCCGAGCTACCAAGAAGGGAGGACTGGAGGTCGGCCCTCTAGCCGAAAACTTCAAGGTTTATGCATTGGAGCACCCTCTTCATCCTGAATTCTTCGTGCCGATCTTGGATCTCGCGGATATCGGTGTAGACCTGAGCTGGTACCCGACTACGGCGAACCTTACTCATCCTGACGCTCCGGAGAACGGGAAGGCTGCACCGGAGGCTGGCGAAGGGTCGCGGACCGATCCGGAGGCTGAGGGCGAAGGCCAGGCAGGGGCCTGAGGCTCTTCCTTCTTATTGTTTTAGCTATTTTGCCTTGTAATTTTGTAGCTTTCTCTTTGTAGCATTTAGGCCTTCGGGCGACCGTGTATTCTGAAACTTCAAGTAATGAAATGAATGTTTGATTCTCCGATTTTTACTTGTATGATTGCTTTTCTGAGTCTTTTGCTTGACTTTGTACAAATGTGTGAGGAGAGATTGTTGCATGTGTAGGTCTAAGTGAATTGATAAACTCATATGGATAACTTTTACAACAAATTCGATCATTGCACGAGCATCAGAATAAATGCCGATCTCCGTATGTAATTGAATAGGGACGATCGTCGTGTGATTAGTTCCGCACTCTTTCCCCTTGTTTTTGTTCACTTAGTGCAAGTAAGGGGACGAAAATAAATCGTTGAGTGAGCGGTCTTCAATTTTGTCGAATCCTCGAAAGGCCGTCCATCTCGGTCTTGAGGAGCCGTGCGCGATCGCGGAGTTCGATGGACCGACCTCCACGACCGTGTCTTATGCACGAGCGACATTCCGTCTGATGGCTAAGTTCTTGTGACTCACTTAATTGGTAGGGTCCTCCGAAGGCTGCGCCTCGCCTCGTATTTAAACGAAAGGCGCGCGGTCTTGGTCTGGAAGATTCCTTGCGCTAGGCGTCGTCGGATTAATCAACTCCACTTTCGCGGCTTGTTAGCTCTGCTTCCACCTCGGCCCGCCATGAAAATGGCAACCCTCGACGGTGTACGTTGAGACGAGGGGAGGGTCGCGTCTCATTGCCCGGAAAGGACCCACCATGTTAAGCGATGGGCCTCCGAGGGCGGGCGAACGCATCCACAGATTAGTTTTGGAGGGCCCTCAGACTACGTCGGCCTCGTATTTAAACGAAGGGCGGGCAATCGTGGCCCAAAGGGACCTTGCATGGGCGCAAAGAACGGTTTCATCGTCCTCAACGACCATGGCGACACTCTTCTACCTCGGACCATCAAGTCAGATGACGATCCTCGACGGGATATGTTGTGCTCGGGGAGGCGATCGCTGCCTATGTCCATCATGTCAGATGACGAACTTTTGGGGGCGAGCAAGTCATCCTCTTTTTTGAAGCGTTTGTTCAGGCAGTAGCCTTTGGTTTGATGAGGCGGGAAATCGGGAAGAGACGTCCGAAGTTCCCTTCTCTTGATTGAAGCATGTAGATACGGTCGCCGAGGTTGTTCGAGGGGTCGGCTCGTATGATCTTTCCATCCTGTTCGCATTCGACTCGAACGACCGTGTTGGGAGATTGGTGGGGCTCCGGCAAAGCCAATAAGCTGTCCAACTTGCCCTCCTCGAACAATTCCCAGAGTTGTCTGAGGAGGTCGCGGCATTAGTTGGTGCTGTGGCCGGGACTCTTATGGTAGGCACAATATTGATTGTGGTCCAGGTGACCGTGGTCCCTTATCGCCTTTGGCTTGTTCAGTGGTTAGCGCCCCTTGATGGCGTAAAAAATGTGGGCCGGATTTCGGTTGAACGTGTGGAGGAGATGGGCTTCCATGTCCTCGTAGGCCCTGAGATCTCCGGGTGGCTTGGCGACCGCCTTCTTGGTTTTGGCGATCGCAGTCTTTCGGGCAGGAGGTGGCGTTTCCTCGCCTAGGCGGAGGGTGAGCAGCTTCTGCCTGGCCAGAAAATCGGCAGCCTTAGCACGGAAGATCGCGTAGGTTGGGGGGATGTCTTTCGTCAGATGTCTAAACATGGGTGAGTGACCGTAGAATCCCCCCAGGACCGAATAGAGAGCGAGCTCGTCGATGATGGGCTCGCCGGTGAGGACGATTTCGTCCACTCGGTCGATGTAGTCTGCATCAGATTCGTCTTCCCCCTGCCTGATTTTCATCATGCGGTGGGGGCCTTCGCGTCTGTTGACCTTGGCGGCGAAGTATGACGTGAAGTCATTCGCCAGTTTCTCAAAGGAGATGATTGATCGCGGTGGTAGCGAGACGTACCACCTATGGGCCAGTTCGCCCAATGTTAATGGGAAGATTCGGCATTTGGTCGCGTCTAATGCCCCACACCCGGTCATGTAGATCCAGAACTTTCTTAGGTGGGTTTCGGGGTCAGATCTCCCTTCGTACAGAGGTGTTTTGGGAGGAGCGATCCTTAGTTGCACGGGGGCAAGTTCGATGTGGACCGCGAGTGGCTCGGTCGGTCCGATGATCTTTCTACTGGCGCTTGCCCCAGTATCCAAAAGCGCTTTCATCTCGTCGAGCTGGCGTTGCATAGCGGCCATCGCTATGGCCTGGCTGCCCGCGGCTAGGCGCTCGGAGCGGGAGCCGAGGCGATCAAGTAGTGACCTCCTGGCGTTCGTCGCGGGAGCCAGACGACTGATCTGTATTTGACTGGGAGTTGGGTAGGCCGAACTCCTGGTGATGGACTTGGATTCCGTCGTCTCGTGGTTGGGGCCAGAATGCCCCGGTCATCATGATGGATCGCTTCCCAAGCGATTGAATACGGAACCGTCCGACCTTGCGAGAGCCTTTCCTCGTGAATCGGGGCTTTCTGACGATCGCTCGCCCAGTAGCCCCTTGAACTTCCGTTTGCCCGCACGACGGATGGTCGAGGGAGTTATAGCGGATGCCGCGCATGCTCTCCGTCGCTCTTTTAGGACGGCCATAGCCTCCTCGATCTGTTCCGCCGTTTGGAACTGATCGAGTGAGAGACTGGGGCCACCCCTCAGGTGTGGGATCGAGAGTCTCGCATTGCCGCGACTTCTCTCTGCCGCCGGCTGGGGCTCGGATTGAGCCGGGATATGGTGTCCGGCGGTTCGGAGAGCGGCTATGTTCGATGTAGTGGCGGACGTCATGATTCTGAAGGCTTTCGTTGAAGTGCAGTGAGTGTCACTTCAAGTATATGCCCCGAGAACAGTGAGTGTTCTTCGGGATGGTAGGAATAAAAATGAAGGTTTAGATCCCCTTCTTCTAGCGCCAATTGTTGCTACCCAAAATAGTATCCGGAGATAGATATTGCTGGAGTGGATGGATAGCAAACAAAATGCGAGAGCACTTCCGTAGAGAAAGTAATTAACACAAGATTTCCCGGGGTTGTTAGTCCCGGGCATGAATGCTCTCGCGAGATGTTATTAATATAAATATTCTGGGATACAAGTATTAATGTTAGAATACTATTACAATGAGTGTAAAGATTCTAGTTATCTTAGCTAGCGAGCGTGTAGATTGCCGGAAGAACCAGATATGATGCTCTGTGAGTTCTTGTAACAACGTTGATGAGCTGCGACGGCGGTGATAGATCGACAGTCTCTCACGGCGTGTATTAGCTGTATGTTTGAGTTCCTAGGCTTGTGAGTCTCGTTGAATCTGTACTGCAGGGAGTTCTTGCCTCTGCCGATCGTCTTCTGGATGAGAGACGCTGATAGAGAAATCCTGAGGTAGATCCGAGGGAGGAAACTGTGAGCATGAAGGAATGTATATGTTTGTATGTTTTCTCTGAACTGAGAAGAGTACATTTTTCCAGTTGCCGAATGTTCTCTATTTATAGAACTGGGACATGCCGAGCGATCGCCTCCGCTGTATTATAATAAGCGGGCGATCGTCTTTTAGTACATGGGCTGGTCCCCTTAAATTCCGCAGGAGTTGCTGGCATCCAGCTGTGCGGTCTAATGAGAAGTCTGCACGCGTCTGAGTCACTGTCACGGGCGGTCCCACCTTGTACCTTTCGGCGGGTTTGTCGGTAGGTGATAAGGTGGTGACAGGCTGTGGTCAACGATCCATGTTATGCGGCGCCTTTCGTGGATCTGCACATGAGCGCTGCTTTGGGATCTAGTCTTCGTGGACTTCGACGGGCGAAGGTCTTCTTCGTGGCGTAGGACGATCGTCCTTAGTCGGGCACTAGAGTCGATCGCTAGGTGCCAAAGGAGATCGCCTTGAGAGTCGATCGCTAGATACTCGAAGGTGGACTGTTATCTCTGTTTAGGCGAGTTCGCCGTAGTTTGATTGGTTGTGGACTCGGTCGCTCGGCCTTTATACCTATCGCCATCGAGGCGTATAAATCGCCGCACAACAATTCGAAAGAATGAAATTTTGTCTTGGATACCTCGGGATTTATTTTGTTATTTTGACATGCAAATCGAGGATAGTTTGAAGAGGAAAAATTGTAGAATAATTAAAAGGGTGTGAAATTGAATAAACAGTTTAATATCTTGGAAATATGAACAAATCTAACTTGTGAGCTTTTGAGCCTTCGTACATCATTAAATATGCAAGTTTCATTGTCGAGTGTATCATTCATGTTTTAAGACACTAGAACTTGCCTTGGTATCTTATTCAAAACTACAAGCGTGTGTGCAAATTAGTGAAAGTGATTTTAGGCGATTTTTTTGGCAACCCTTCATACCTTTTGGCCAACCCGAAAATTATTTCCCTAGTTAGCCCGATTGAGCTTAAAGCTTATTTCTTGTTAGCCACATTATGAGCTTTCCATTCCATTATAAACTTTTGTCCCTATACTTGAACTTATTAGAACAAATTGGCAAAAAAAATGAAAAGGTGTGTGGAGGCGATTGGGAAGATTGTTGGTTCAATTCCAATGATTTATCAAAATAAATTTGAAGGAATAATGGTGTGATTATAATGATGATGTTGTCCACCACATGAAAAGGCAAAAACAAAGAGTGGGCAGAAAAAAAACGAGATTTATTGGAGCGATAAGGAGGAAATAAAATAAATGGAGCAATAAGGAGGAATAAGGTTGTGATTTTCACTTTCAAAAGCGCTTAGTGTGATTATATTAAAATCAAGGAGTTGAAGGAAGCAAATTCCAGGGAAAACAAAATTTTGAGCTTCTAATTGAGCGAAGTGATTATTGATATGATGTTCTAATTTGCTCAAGTCAAGTCACTTTAATCCATACTTATCTTACCCTAACCAAAAAGCCTACATTACAACCAATAAAGTCCTTTTTGATTCACCAAATTTGCATGCACAACTAGTGGTAGAGATGTAGACGATTGACAAGCCTATGGGGATTCTTATTTCATTGAATGAGTTTTGAGCGTCACTTATCCCATTATACACTTTGAGAGTGAGGGAATACACTTGACCGGTGAGGTTCTTATTCTTCAAGTATTGGCTATGATGTTAAGGAAGCGCCCCAGAGATTTGAATACTTTATGGAACCCGACTTATTTATTTCTTGAGGCGCATTGATGAATTTTCAAAATGATCCTTTGAGGTGTGTTGAGTAATGAGTTCCCTTGAGAGTGGTTATTTTTAAGTGCATTGCTCGGGACGATCAACGTTCAAGTTTGGGGGATTTTGGTAACACTCATTTTTACACATATTTTTATAAAGTTTTTCCGGATTTTAGGATCCTAAAATGTGTAGAATTGTGTCGTTTGTGCTCATATTGTGTTTGTTGGACTCAATCATACTTGGGTACGTTTTATTTGATTTTATATGTATTTTAACGACATTAATCAAGCAAAAATGAAGTCTCAACCCCTAATACATATCAAGCAATGTGGAAACGAAAGATCGAGCTGAAAAAGAAGGAAAAACAGAGTCAAAACGGACCAACACAGACACGGCCGTGTCACTAGCTCAGCCGTGTCAACTGACATGGTCGGGTTCCTTGTCAGTGACTTTTGCTGTTTCTAGAGCACTATGACACGGGACATGTCAATTTTCGGTGGAAAATCACTTTTTGACATTTTTGCAAGATTTGAACAAGAAAAAAATGGTCTTTTGGGGTTGGTAAAAGGGGGGCCTTGGATCAGATTTTGAGGGATATTCTGATTTAGAGAGTCTTAGAGAGTTGGTGAGGGAAGAAAAACACAAGATTAAGAAAGAAACCTACCAAAAGAAGGAGACCTGGAGGAAGAAAAGGAAGAACTCTTGAAGAACATTTTGAGGGCTTGATCCTAAATCCATTCAAGACACCATCCGAGTTTTATCTTCTCCCTATCTTTTACTTATTGTTGTTGTTTTATTTAGCATGAACATGATGAACATGATATCCATTGAGATTTCTTTCATTACCATATCCGGCTAAACTTGTTAGGTTCCGGACATGGGAGTACGTTGATTCATGTTGTTTTTGAGGGATTGATATATATATATATATATATATTAGTGTGTGATTTCTTTATCGAATACTTGGTTTTAATTCATGTTAGAACACTTGATCCATGTTTTTACATGTTTAACTTAATTGCTCATAATTCGAGAGAAGAGGGCATTAATAGGTTTCGAGTATTTGACGTAGTAATTTACGAGATGCAGAAATCGGTGATGAGATATGATGATATTTAATCTTATGAACGTTTTGGAGTTAGATAATTTATAGGAAATAGAGACGTTGTTATAAGTTATTTAATCTACGTTTTAATGAATCTCGAGAGAGACTTTAGAATATTGTTGTGATTATCATTTTGGAAACGCACTTAGAACTCTTTGGAATCAATCCCGACTAAACTTAGTAATCAACGGAAACCTAGCCTTGGAATCTATCTTTCAAAACTCATACAATTCTCTTTAATTCGGATATTTTCACTTGTTTAAATTAATTGTCATCATTTTATTTTATTTCGTTAAAATTCATTCACTTTTCGGTCATCTAGATAAAACCGGAATCATTATAATCTAGTACTCAACACAATACGAATATTTAGTCTCTGTGGAATACGACCTTACTCGCCACTTTCTACATTTACTCTGTACACTTGCGGATTGTTTAAAAATATAGCGAACAAAAGTTCAACTCCCTCGTCCTCCACTTTCATAGTATAACACCAGTAACCTCTACAACACTCGTTAAGGAGTTTTGTCAGCTTCATGGTGCTGATTATGAATTTATGACCTCTCCTTTTGTGTCCCATAAATAATTGTCCGGTGCGGTCCTCAGCCAGCATCGAAATAATCCTCGTGCGATAATTCATTATCGCCCCATGCTTATCAAGACAGTCATCCCCGAGGATCAAATTCTCATCGATGATATCCATGACGGAGAAAGTTAAACTTTCTCTATAATTCTCACCGGACAATCTCTAACCTCCCAGTTCCCCACAATTCTATCCCCACTCGGCAATTTAACAACAAAAATCCCGCAAGCAGTCAAACAATCAATATTCAGCCAGCGCAAACAATTCATAGAGATGAAATCATGTGAATCACCAGAATAAAAAAGCACTCTAACTGGATGAAAGGACATGAACGGTACATGTGGCCGCTGTAGCCTTTGGATCACCAGCCATCCTCATCTCATCTCATCTCATCAACCCCGTCCTCTGCCTCGTCCAAACAAAAATGCGACTGACCCCCAGATGGATTATGACTGGTTCTCTAGGGGTAAGAGCGGATGCCTGAGACCCAAGTGTCTTCTCTCCTTCAGTACAAAATGCGGTTTTATGTCCCTCATGGCCATAATTATGACACTTCAATGTAGGCAAGTTGCAATCACGATTATTGTGGCCCCTGTTGGCGCAATAAAAACATGTCACGACCCAATTGGAAGCACTAGAACAGCTCTGAAGTTCTGAATACCTCCAAACAATCGGGATGACATCCCAGCTGGATAGTTAGTTGACTAAGACATCTGATAATTATTGTTGTTACTGCCAGAAAAAGTTACTGGAGGTCTTCAGTTTCCTACTCACATTTGCTGCTTCAGTAGCAGTGAAAGGCATATCATAGGCTAATACCTTGCGTTGATACTCCTTTAGTGTGGTGCAGGCAAATCCTGCCATGTAGTTTCGAATACTTGGTTTCATACTTATAAAAGTGGCGGTTTTTGTCACTCTCCTCTCTCACCTAGCCCCATGATTGAGCTGCTGATTATATTCAATTATTTCCTTAGACACATGGATATCATGTGGTTTAACCTCGAAGAAGGCTCGGATTCTGGCCTCCTGAATAGGCCTCATGCAATACTCGGTCTCCATCAATTCTTTAAACTCATCCCAAGTAGCAACATGATCTTGGGGTCCGAATGCCTGCCACAAGATGGCAAGCTCTCTTGTCAATAAGTACCGAGGAATTGGCACCTTTTGTGCCTCCGGACAGTTCACTGCCACGAAAGCTCTGTTCACTCATTAATCCATCTCTCCCAACCAGCTGGATCCATAGCACCAATGAATCTGGGTGGGTGCATTTGAATCACATCTTACAACCATTTGTCTACCCTAGTATTAGCCCCATGAGGAGAATTTTTGTGTTGAACCGCATGGGTTAAGAGGGCTATTTGGTTCGCCACTTGTTGCAATATTGTTGCAACACCAATGTTCGCATTGTTCCTTACAGAGTTCCCCTGACTAACCGACTGGTCCTGATGACCATTTGTACTAGGCTGGACTGAATTTGACAAGACAGGAGGAGTCGAACCAGCATCAGAACTGAAGGACATGGCCGCCCCACCGGCTGCGCCGCGAGCTTGACCGCATCCACGACCGCATCCTCTACCAGCAAACATTCTAGAAAAAAATAGGAAAAATGCATGAGTACAGTTCAGAATATAACTGTCCAGGTGACCGATTCCTCGTATTACTAATTCGAAAGACAAGGCAATTAAGATTATAAAGGAAAGTGAGAGAACTTACGAGTACCGGTCGTACTAAGGTGAAGGCAGCGCAATGATTCTGTGCATATAAGACGACCCGACTAGACCCAAAAGACCAATAACCTAGATATCCATAAACTTAAGTTCTGATATCATATTTTGTCACACCCCCAAGGTATCCGAGGTATATCACAGCACCGTGAACCTCTATTTGGGATCAACTAGGCTAGGTTTCCAACATGAACACACATCAACCATTTTGGTTGATGAAACCAACACATCAACAAATGACAAATACACAAAGAATGACCCAGTTCGACCAGTAATTACTCAAATGAAAACACCTAATTTATAAGAGTAGAAAAATCCCAAAGTAACATAATTTAACAGAACTCAGCACAATATCACGCTTTGCCTCCATCCTTGTATTACCCCGGTACTCGCTCGTTCGGACGCTCAAAACCTGAAATACATTAAACATATTTCTCCCTTTAAAGGGGTTAGCAATTGAATGTCTAGTGCAAGTAAATACATATGAACCACCGCAAACTTACACATTCAAGTACAAACATGAAAGTTTGAAAAGTCAAGATAATGATTTCCGGAAATGTAATTATCGAAAATATCATCAACAAAAAATCAAGCACATGATTAACCATGGACTAGGCCAAAGGTCACTGATCCCCCAAGGCCGCGTCGGACACTCCCGGAGTGGTTAATCCAACAGTTCGTGAGCCAGGCCAGAGGTTATTGACTCACCTGGGGGCCGTCAGACCTTCCAGAGTGAACATAAATACACATACATCACACATGCATTACTTTTTCATACTAAGTATGTAGGTTCATAAGAAATTCTCGTCTTTAAGACATGATGAAGAATAATGAGACAATAATCGATCGTGGTTGAAAGGAACCGAAGACTCCAAACCTAAATGATACATAAAGAAACTATCAAAAACCACACGAATGAATTTGAAACTGAAATACGCCCAAAATTCCACCTACGATTCATGTAATTCATCAAGTCAACATATAGAGGGCGGATCACAACAAAACCCTCTCGATTTTTACAAAATTCAAAAATTACATCATGAATTCATAAAGGAAACATGTATCATACTAGATAATTCATATACATATTGATTCCATGAATAATTCGGAAAGAAATGGATGACAATAGCAAAACCCCTGAAATCATCCAAAATAGGATTCTAATTACCTCGATTCGAAGGAGAAAGAAGGACTAAAAAGAGGATCACACCGTGTTAGGAACTCGAAGATGAATGTTGATGATAATATCTTGTCAAACCCTCACCATGGAATTGCACAGATCACTTCCCAGAGAAGGCGAAGTGAGGAAATGGGAACAAAAATGCGACTGCCAATTTTAAATCCTGACTTGAGTTACGGACGTAAAAGGTAAATCTTACAGTTGTAAGAAGCCGACTTTACGGCCATAATAGGGAAGGAATACAGTCGTAAATATGATACTGGACTCTTAGATTATTCATGTTCCCAGCATACGGTCGTACACTGATCAGCTTACGACCATAATTTATTGGGTTTACGTCCGTAACACGCCATATAATAAAGCTGTAAATGCTACAACATAGCAGCCTGAGTCAGATAGCCCGAACAGCTCGCGTGATGCAGAAACGCACGGAAAACCAACATGCGACAAAGCGCTTATGAAGAGTTCTCAGTAACAAATTTAAGTGCTGAACAAACACGTGATTCTCGAGCACCCGAATGTATGGAAAAATGAATACGAGACCAAACGCCCAAAACTTTGAGAATTTACGAAACGGACCAAATGTCCAAAAATTATGATTTAAGATCGAACGACAACACTGAATCTCACAACACGTCTAATTATGTTAAATGTACTTATAGGAACAACGAAACGACAATTTTGAATAAGATATACAAGAATCGAACCAAAACACGGTAAAGTTACAACATTCCACGGATTCATAAAAAACAACCCCAAAACTCGTCCGAATGACAAAAAGTGCAGAACAAAATAATTTCAAAATGTCTAAAAGATTACAAGCGAGTCTTCAAAAATAGAAAAAGTACCAAGAATGGAAATTACTAAAAAGAGAGAAATCTCTGATATTATAGTTAGCAAAATGGAACTTTGCTAGTGCAAGTACGAAATATATGGGTTATACGGAATATATCCACATAAAATCAAGCCAGCGCAAAGTCAACACAATTCACAAGATCACACAACCATCATCAAAGAACATTCACACACGTAAGGATATAAATCATCCGTAAAGTCACTCCTTTCCCAAAGAGAACTAAAAATATGGACTAGGCACGCCCCATTGAGTCCAAAGAGTTATATCGGAACCTTCGAAAATACTTCTAAGACTATAGTTTGGTAAAATAGTTTGAAAACTCCATTTATTGACTCGGCTAATTTAACAGTTTTAGAAAATTTGAGTATCAAACAGAAACACTTGAAAAGTAGTTTCACAATCTTTCAGGGTCCTTGATCCTAAACGCGTTTTCTCAGTAAATTCCTTGAGGGATCTCGATCTAAAACGTAATTTATTTTCGAATGTCCAGGATACTTGATCCTGGTAAACTGTCGTGAGGTACTTGACCTTGGTAAAAACCAGCCATGGGTACTTGACCTTGGTAAAGGCATTTTGGAAGAAACCCTTCAGAACCATTGAGGAAGAAATTCCTGCTCAAGACCATCAATGACTAACTAACCTTCAGATATCTAATTAGAAATCCTTGGTAATTTAATCCTTGATTTTATTAATTATACCAATATTTTTAAAACAATTTGAAGAAAATTTAAAAGGGACAATTATCCGGTATCAAAGTCTTAGCTAGATATGTTCTTAGAATTAAGGTTATTGGAAAATTCCACATTAATTATAATAATTAAATTACTGCATGAGATACTAGATTGAGTTCTCAGAGTTTTTTCACTGCATTTTATTTCAGTTTACTAATGTATTTGCTACAGAGAAAACCAACAATATTTTCATTATTATATATCAATCTCTTATTTGTATTCTAAATTGCGAATTTTAATAATGTATATTGTTATATAATATGAGGTTTACTTCAACATATATTGGATGTAAGACTTGCAAATTTTCGATGCGGGTAAATACTTCAACATATATTGGATGTAAGACTCACATATAGTGTTGGGAAAATTCCTCCTGGTTTTTGTTAAGTGCAACAAAACTATAGCAAAATCCTAAAGCTCACTTCGTATAGCTAATTCTAACAGCGTTTTATCCTATAATGTATTGAAGGGAATTCAATCTAGAGCAAAGTACCTATTTGGATACAACATTATTGTTGATAAATACTTAGACTTCAAACCGTTGTGATTAAAGTAATTTCATATCCACAAATATTCACGATTTTGTAGAGCATTTAATATTGATAGAGACAGCATTTACTGGGTTGAAAATTGCGGCATGCAGAGCGTTTAATGAAGGCAAAAAATGTTTGAAGCATTTAATGCTTACACAATGGATTACTTGAATTCAAACATTCATCAACCACCAATATGAAGTATCCACATCTCACATACCGGTCAACGATTATATTTATAACGGATCTAAGGTTATAAATAGCTAGCTTAACCAGAGGACTTGCTAAAATACTTGTGAACTTACAATTTTTACAATCTAAAGAGCAAACTCTTTCTTCAGCGTACAATGAACTTCTATAGTGAAGAGATTGATAAGGTTCTCAACCAAGTGATCGACACACTACAACCAAGAGTTTTAAAGAACAACTGTTGTTCGATATTTATTCTATTCATTACCTACATTGAGAGTTAACCCTGTGTGGACTAGAAAAGCAAGCTCATTCCGACCTGTGTGGGACGAAGAAAGCTTAGAAGAACCGAGCTTCCGATTTGTGTGAAAATAAGGCAAAGTTTAGACAACCTACAACCAATCTGTGTGCCCAAGCTGAAGTCAAGTGTATCAATTTGTGTGAACGATACAGCCTGAAGTGTTTAGTTAAAATCAATACAATTGTATACGCCTTTAATTTTAATAAATGACCCTCCTATGTGGAGACCTTATGGATGTAGACATTGCCTCGAACCACGTTAAATACTGTGTCATTTACGTGCTTATTTACTTCAGCATACTACCTGTGATTTTAACATTATACTTACTCTGAAAACCTATAAGCATTAAACATACATGAGAATACTTAGTTGCTGTAACTACACCAGCTTAATTGAAGTCTTCCACAGTGCAAAAATCTTTGAAAAAGAGTACAACTTAATCACTCATCCTCTAAGCTATCATTTAAGTATACTGTGACCAATATATATGCAGACTCAAGGCTTACAATGTGGACTCTTTAACTCGTGTGGTGCGTAGCTAGATCATCCCAGATCATTGGACTCGGCTGAAAGGCTGCTCTGATACCATGTTAAACTCAAAAATTTTATTTCGGAACCATCTGATAATGAGAGAAGTAGCTTGTGATTTGTATATATTGAAGAGGACTTATATTTTCTCGACGTTGGATAAATACTTCAATATTAATATTGTTTAAAATGATATATTGATTGTTTTACCCTTTGATACTTTTAATAATTGAAATTATTATCAATACCCAAAGAACAAAATATGTATTCCACTTACACCATCATCTATTTCAGATATGGCAACAAAATTTGAGGGTGGGTGTAATTCGGCAATATCAAGTTTTTGGGGTTGAGGTTTGATTCGAAACAGAATATATAAAATTAGAATATAATGTTGGACCAACTAAAGTCGACGAATTATTTGAAAAAGTATCGTGTTTAATATGTTTAGTGCTACTTCCAAAATTCTAGCTTATATTTTTTATTTTATTAATTATTTTATGGTTTACTATTGTGTATAACTAAGTTTTCTAATTTTATCAATTAGTTTAAACTGTTATCGGTAACTGGGTCAACTTGCTTTTAGTTAAGGAGATTTAATTGTGATACTTTAATTTTGGTATAGTCCAATATGAGCATTCAAATTTTATGGCGTTTATTTCAAGTTTGTTGAAAGGAAAATATTTAAGACAAAAAGTAAGGCAAAATGTATGTATTCTCATTAATAATATCCCTATATATAGGGAGAGACTAAGGCTCTATTCTTTTGGATCAATTGAATCGAATCAATCGAATGGATCCGAATCGAATCAATGGACTTGAACCGAATCAATCGAATCAAATATATACTAAGTGTAAATAATTATAATAATAATGGTAAATAATAATAATAATAATAGTAATCAACAACAAGAACGATAATAGTAATATTATTAGTGATAATAACAATAATAATAATTAAGATTAATAATAATAATAATAATAAGAAGAAGAAGAATCGAATCAATTGAATCGAATGGACTCGAATCGAATCGAATCGAATGGACTCGACTCAATCGAATGGACTCGAATCGAATCGAATCGAATCAAAATCAAAAATAAGTCTAAAAGAACAGGGCCTAAATGTAACATGCCTAATTCTATCCTAATTAGGAAAGCCCACAACTTGTAGACTAGGGCACATAAAGTATTATTCCTTTGACACCCCCCCTTGTGCGTAGTCTATTAGTGCATGTCACGTTGCTTCGTTAAAACCTTTTCAAGCAAAAACTAATGGAAAAAATATATTGATCGTAGGGAAAAAGGTGCAACATCTAGACATGTAAGGTTTAGACTTCGCCCTTTCAGCCTATCCTTCCATATGATCCTTACATTAATCATAACGCTATTAAGGTGATCATTCAATCGATCCCTAAAATTGATGCATCTAGTTACCTCGTTAAAAACCTTTCAAAGTGATAAAAACCCCGTGGAAAAAATGATCCTTGGAAGGAAAAGAGTATAATGCACGATGTGGATATAAGACCACCCTCAAGTATACATCTCCCCCTGATCTGTACACCAATCAAGGAAACTTTGAAGAAACTTGTGCATGTGTCGTTGCCTTGTTAAAAACTTTGTCAAGTAACAAAATCCAGTGGGAAAAAATAACCATTGGTCAAAGAAAAGAGTACAACGTTGGTGAGTAAGATTCTTTATGATTCACTCTTATCCCTCGACCTTTACATTGATTTCTGGAGTTCGGAAATCCTCCGCATTTCGATACTTCTCATATGTTTTTTCAAACACGGCATTGGGCAAATATTTAGTAAACAAATCGGCCATATTCTCCTCAAACTTCACTTGCTTTACTTGAATGTTGAAGAGAGCATATTGTTGCTGATTGTAGAAGAATTTTGGAGATATGTGCTTCGTGTTATCCCCCTTGATATACTCGAGCTTCATCTGTTCGGTGCAAGCTGCATTATTTTTATATATGCATGTGGGTGCATCAGTGACAGTACTACATTGTTACCTCGAATATGTGTAATGCTAGCTCTTAACCAAATACACTCATGGACCGCCTCATGCAAAGTGATTATCTCATCGTGATTAGATGAGGTAGCTACATGGGTTTGCTCAGTCGATCTCCAAGATATAGCGGTGTTCCCAATGAGGAATACATAGCCAGTTTGGGAATAACCTTTGCGTGGGTCGGAGAGATACCCTACATCAGCAAATCTTACCAATATATTCATCGGGGTGGGTTCTTCAACGTTAGCATTTACTTCAGCATTTGCCTTAACGGAAGCAGCTTCCTTTGCCTGCTTGTAGGGAAAGAATATTCCTAAGTCAATGATTTTTTTTAGATATCAAAATATGTTTTTGATAACATTCCAATGAAATAGCGTTGGTGCTGAACTAAATCGATCCAGCAAATTAATTGAGAAGGATATATCGAGTCAAGTATACTTAGACAAGTACAATAGAGTGTGTATTACACTTAAGTAGGGAAGTTCATCTCCCAAAAGCTCCTCGGCATCTTTCTTTGGACGGAATGGATATTTCTTTGCATACAAACTATGACTGATCAAGGAGTGCTAGAAGGGTGTGTTTTGTCCATGTTAAAGCGTTTAAGCATCTTCTGGACATAAACAGACTGATGGATGAGAAATCCACAAACTTTATGTTCTATCTGAATGCCTAGACAGAAACGAGTCTTCGAAAGATCGTTCGTCTCAATCAATTTTCAAGTATTTGGTGGTTTCTCTTATTTCATCAAAAGTACTGATTATATTCATATCGTCAACACATAATGCCATGATCGAAAATCCAAAAATTGTTTTCTTTACGAATAGGCAAGGACACAGTTCATTGTTCTTATATCCCTTCCCAATCAAGTAGTCACTCAAACAGTTATACCACATCCTCCTGGATTGTTTCAAAAAAATAAAACGGGTGTTTCAAATGAACTGAATACGCACTCCGTGGTCTAGAGTCACTTGATTTGGATAATGGAATGCCATCGGACACTTTCATATAAATCTACATATCTATATCCCCATAGAGATACGTAGTAACCAAGTCTATTAGCTGCATTCCCAGTCTTTCAAATATAATTAGGCTACTTAAATAGCGAAACGTAATAACGTCCATTACGGGGGAGTATGTTTTCTCGTAATTGACACCAGGGCATTGTGAGAAACCTTATGCAATAGGACGAGCCTTGCACTTTAGGACTTCATGATTTTGATTATGCTTTCAGACAAGAATCCACTTATGTCCTACAAGCTTTACACTTGGCGTAGTTAGCACTACTAGGCCAAATACCTGGCGTTTTGTCAGAGTGTCAAGCTCTGCCTGAGTTGCTTATTTCCATTTAGGCCAATCCGCTCTACGTTGACATTCTTCAACAGAGCGTGGTTCGATATCATCGTGCTCTATAATTTCTAGAGCAACTGTTTATATATACACATCATCAATATGAGTGGCCGATCATTTCATCAAGTCGGATGCACTTTCATAGTTAATCGAGATCTCTTTGTTCTATGATGTTGAATCGATCTTTGGGGTGTCGCCTAGTAATGATTCGTGGATATAGCTATAATCAAAACCGATCTCGTGGGAAAGATTCCAAATATTGATGATTAAGGGATTGATTTGTGCCTCACTAGTCCTTTTCTTTCTTGGGCCGGTGTCTATCGAACCAGGTGGCCTCCCCCTTTTTGTTTTGGGAGCCATGCCCCTCAATCGCACTTCCATCGGGTGCGATTGCATCACTTGATACATTAGTAATGTGCCCTTTATTGGGGACTTCTAACCTTGCAAGCTCATTTGCCATTGGAATGTGAGATCTTGTCACTTTAGCGATATCAGTAAATGCATCAGGCATAGAATCTGCCACGTTATGAAGATCAAGGATTCTTTACGCTTCAGGATCATAAAGAGAGGTACGAGGATCATAATGAAACAGACTAGGGACTAACCATAACAATTCATGTCGTTCCTCGAGAAGTTTCTTTTTCTCTCTTCCCCTAACGATGGGAATTCTGTCTCATCGAAGTGACAATCCGCAAAACGTGCAGTAAACAGATCACCTATCAAAGGTTCTAAATAGCGGATGACTGTTGGGGATTCATATCCAATGTAAATGCCTAAACGTCTCTGATGTAACACCCCCAAGTTATTCAGGGTATATTACAGCATCGTGAACCCCACCGAGGGACCCACAAGGCTAATCATACGCGGAACTATAAAACTTAACCGAGAAGGTCCAAATACACTAAAATGAAAGACGATACAAAGGGTATTCAAACCATGTCCAATGTATCCAAATACATCACATTACAAAAATCAAAACCTCGGCAACACAGGCCGGAACATCAAGGTAGACTGAAAACGAACAATACTCGAGTATTCAATACCCATTCCAGTACAACAACACTGAATGGAGGAACACAAAACATAACCGGAGATAAAACATAGTATCACGCTTGCCCATCATCTTCATGCCGACCCGATACCTGCCTATCAGCTCTCCTGGAACCTGAAATACATAAAAAGTATTTCCCCCATAAAGGGGTTAGCCGTCGAATAGCTAGTGCAAGTATATCAAGTATGAAACACAATACTCCTCGACAATAAAGTAAAGGTAACCATCAATTCATCAATTCAAGACTAGTATTCCGGAATAACAAAATATCATAGCATCACATCAATACATATATGAATACCGTGGAACCGCACTAGAGGCTACGGAACCCTCAGAGGACTCGTCGGTCCATCCCAGAGTGGTTCGTTTATATCATCCATGGAATCGCACCAAGAGGCTATGAAACCCTCAGGGGACCCGTCGGCCCGCCCCAGAGTGGATATAAATAATCATGCCATTAACATATCTTACTTTCAAAGTCGAGAACGTACAATCATAAATATATACTTGCCTTTGAGACATCGAGAAATTGAACGGAAAAGAGTATGAGTTCGGTAGGTCCAAGAACGTGCTTCCGTCACCTAAACGATTCTTAAGGGATATGATAATTAATAATCCATACTCATAATTCACGAAGAAACTCCCGAAACCCGTTTACGATTCATGAAAATACAAGGGTAAGCAACTAGAGTTTGGAAAATCACCCAAACCCTTACAAGTCCGAACACGGCACAAACCAATCCATAAAATCGTAGGGAAATCATGTATACGAGATAGATACATCATAATCTCAAGGTTCTCAAGCTCCAAAATGGATAAATCAGGCGAATCTAAGAAAATCCCCAAAATTCCTAAAAACTAGGGTTCTAAGGAATTTACCTAATTTGGAGGGTAGAAATGTATTAGATGTTGTATAATCCTTGTTATCCAACCCAAGATGATGATATCTGAAGAAGAACCGCCTAAAATCGCCCCAAATCGCCTCTCCCGAGCTCTCCCGATCGGAATAAGTGGAAATGATGTGAAATGACAAGTGCAGGGGTTGACTGTCCCCTTATATACTGTCCCAGTCTAGCGCATTCTACGCCTCAATATTAGCGTGCGCTAACGGGTCACCCGGTAGTCCATTGGCTACTGTCATAAGACGTTAGCGTGCGCTACGAAACATCCCTACCGTGCGCTAACTGGTGTCCTGCCAAAATCTCAGTTCACTATCTCAGTCCGCTAGCGTGCGTTAACACTGAGCACTAGCATGCGCTACGCAACACATATAACGTATGCTAGCTGCTGCCTAGAGTGCGTTACCTGCTAGTCTAGAAAGTCTGAAACCTCACTGCCTCTGCCGACTCAGTCCGTTAGCGCGCGCTAAGGCTCAAAACTAGCGTGTGCTACTCACGCAGAATTAGCGTGCGTTAGCATCGGCCTATCGTGCGCTACCTCCCTGACCTAGAACACTTCCAAAAGGTCTAACCAGCACGATCATGATCCAAACAAGGCATGAAACTCTAGATCAGCACCGACTACATCACAAAGAGTTTACAGAGCAACAAACAGGAAGAACGGTAAGGACAAACAGTCGATAAAAAGTACGGGTATTACATTCTCCTCCTCTAAAAAGAAGTTTCGTCCCGAAACTTAAGAAATAAAAAGTTCGGGGTACTCCGATCGCAAATTCTCTTCCGTGTCCCAAGTTGCCTCCTCGATTCCATGTCTCGACCATTGCACTAAAACCAATGGGATGGTTTTGTGCCGAAGCTGCTTCTCACGACGTTCAAGAATCTTCACTGTTTTCTCCGGATAGGTAATATCCTTGGTTACATAAATCTCACTGTAGTAAAAAACATGACTTGGATCTGGCATATGCCTTCTCAACTGAGGAAGATGACAAACGATATGAACAAGACCCAACACAGGGGCAACGACAAGCGATAAGCTAAGTCTCGAACCCTGGAGTAGGACATGGTCTCCAAAATCGAATTCCAAAGGTCGACGAAGAGTATCGGCATACGATTGATATGTTGAAGGGCATCTCAAAATACGAAAAGAAGTCAACTAAAATCGTCTGTACTGTATTCAACAATACCAAGAATTCTCAAAACATTATCATAACTCATAAGTGTAGCATGATCTGTCTGTGCCGAATCCTGTCCGTCGGATTGTACCGATAAAGCTCAATATGGACAAAAACCAATAACACACAAAACAATGACAACAAGTCCCTAAACACCGACATACAATCCGAATGCTCACACTGTCAATAACAATGATCAACCCATAAACCAACCGAGAATATCATCGACATGATAAACTCCAATGTTATCGGCGAAAGATCCACAATAATCGAGAATACCATCAACATGATACCCTCCAACACGATCAATAAGGGAACAACAACGACCGAGAGTACCATCAACAAGGTAGCTCTAAACGATCGACAATAATGGATCTCAAAGAAATAACCCCGACTGTCGAACAAACCCCTCGGGCGTATGAACAACCAGTCACTAACAGTCAAACATATCCGATACAACATGGACTATGAACAACCACAACAATAAGGCTCAATAGGGACATCACAGTACGCCCGATCCGGAAATGTGTCCGTGCACATGTCCACCCCGTATATGGAATCCAGAATATACGTGGGACAATGTACCTAATTAGCCTCACGGACTACGTCCCGTGTGCACGGTCCAATGCGGAAATATCCACGCATGACCATCGTGTCTGGCTAAAAATCCTACACATAACCAATCGGCACGCAGATATGATTCCAGATATATCACGATGCAGCATGACAATGAAATTCAAAGGATAACACATCCAATACGGATCATACGACTCACCAAAATGAACGATGATACATGAATAATGAAAGATCGACACGACCAACAATATCCAACACAACCATCCTGGGATCACAATCCCTAAGGACCGATTAACACGAACAACAATCAAGAAATCCTCAACCCTCAACGATCACAAAATTACCGAGTTCACAAGAATGATAGTGTGCTGCCTTGAGTCGGCCAACACGACAATAATAACTCACGGATGGGCACCGTCCTCGGTGATCCCAATTCAATACCTCGATTGTCTTAGAACGACCAATCGATAACGACTCAACGGATGGGAACTATCTTCGACAGTCCCAATTCAATACTTCGATTACCTTAGAACGGTAAATCGATAACAACGATACAACGGATGGGAAATGTCCTCGACAGTCCCAATTCAATATATCGATTACCTTAGAATGGTCAATCGATAACAACGATACAACGGATGTCTCGGCACCTTTAATCGGTTACCGATAACGAAGATGATAATCGAATACATCAATGTCTTCAATCGGCCAATACAATATCAATAGAAAAACACCGATATCAATAACGACGATCACCATAATATCTCAATGGAACATCAATCACAATAACAATCGTTACGTCGATACCGCGAACCAGCTATCGACAGCAACTTTACCAACAAGTATCGCAATGCCTTGAACTGGCCATTTATGAACAACAATAACATTTGGCATAATTTGCCAACAGGTGTCGTATCAAACAATCCCCTGATATAAACAAAATCATAAAGAGACCAAGTCTCGAAATGATACACACATTCGTACACCTACATGATAACATTAATCTCATTGATTAGTACAAGTATAAAACTTGCCTCGATATAAATACAACGAGCTGTTACCAATTCAGTTGATTTCGTCTACGAGTTCCTCAGTCCCGACCAAGGTAATCTACGAATTCTTCAACCTCAACCGCAACATAACAGTCATAATCCACGATCAAACATCATATTTTATTGTAAAACGAAGGATTAATAATCAACAGGTTCGATGACGATCAATATCAATACAACCAGGCCACAAACTCATCAGTTCCACAATATATCGATTAACCACAGTCTAAACTATCCCACTCAGACCCTCACGAATCCACGTCCACAATACGAGCCGAAATCCGATGATCATATCAGCAACCAGTTCGGACCAATAATAAGGGTCTAAATGTTATCGATTCCAAACTCAATTCTTAAATACGAATTGACAAGGTTCCCTTCTCGTAAATCCATCATTAAAATTTACATATGACCGCCATTAATTCGAACCATCCGACTGGTTCAAAACAATAGATAATCATATTAAAAAGGTTATCAAACAATCCAATCATTCGACTTGAATATTTGCTCCATAAGTATGGGCTTCCAAATTCAGAGATGAATAATAGTCTCATCAAACTCATAATCACATTCGTATTCCTATACGAATATTATTTCAAACATATAATTTAGCTCTAGATATGAATATTCCATATTCATATTCGAAACATCAACACTTCTTATAAATTTTCATCACCTCGTATAATTCAAGAGTTCTTCAAGAACATGAAATATCCGAAATCACGTTCAGAACAACATATCCGAGGTATATATCTCCAGGTTACCATTTTCTTCATCATGCCATTCATATAACCTCAAGAATCGCAACAAAACCATTATCATCATATGAAGGAGATGTCAATAATCATATCGACATCCGAAATTTGTTATTACGATTCCAATAAATCTCATATAACATTATCACATGATGATCCCAACATGCTCCCTCCCAAGTAGTAATCCTTTAAAAACAAACCACTATCAAAGGGATACGAGGATTACCTTGTATGGACGAACCACGAAGAAGAACAATTGAACTCCATTCCAAGAATCATCAAAAACTTCAAGAACAATAATTAAATCCGAGCTCTCCATCTTAATCTTGTTTAAGAGGATCATCTCTCAATGTTTAGGAACTTCAAGTACCTCCCAAGGCTCTCTCTATCGACTGAAGGAAGGAGAATGGACAAAATGCCTCTCAGCACTCGTCTATCCTCTTTATAAAACACATCACTAGCACGCGCTAGACCTTATATTTAGCGTGCGCTATCCTTCCTTGATAGCGTGCGCTATCGGGCAGTCCAGAAGCTACTGCATTGCTTCGAAATTCATCTAACGTACGTAATGCCCATGCATTAGCATATGCAAACAGGCGTTGACTTGCTACAGTGAAATGCTCAGTAGCGTGCACTATTCCTCGACCTTAGCGCGCGCTAATCGTCGTTGACCCGACGGAAGGAGGAGGAGAAAATAAAAAATGATGATTCTGGATCGAACTGGCCCATATATACTGATCCTCGATTAGTGCACGCTATGACTTGATGTTTAGCGTGCGCTAGAGGTTAACTGGGCAGTCCAGTGAGCCCTGACTGCCTCGTTAGCGTGCGCTACGAATGCGACTTAGCGTGCGTTACTAGCACAGTTAGCGCACATTACTTACCACTCGTAGCGTGCGCTACGAATTAATCTGATACAGTCCAGTACCCACTGGACTCTGCCTGATCGGCCTTAGCGCGCGCTATACCGATTGCATAGCGTTCGCTACCTCAAACTTCTAGCGCGCGCTACTTACCACTCGTAGCGTGCGCTACTACAAGTCAACTGCAGTCCAGTGCCTTCTGGACTGTCTGCCTCACTTGCGCTAGCGTGCGCAAATACTGATGCCTAGCGTGCGCTACCTATACCCCATTAGCGCGCGCTAACAGGAGTATGTAGCGTGCGCTATCTCACACACATACTACCAAAATATGATGATGATGATGATGACAATAATCTTGGCTCGATCTCAAACAGTGATGAATGACGAATAACAACTGATATGCGATTCCAAAGTACGCCGAACAATGGTCACAAATGAATGAACATGAATGATGAATGTCTATTACTGAGTGAAAAAAATTCTGAGTGACAATTACTGAATGACAATCAATGAATTTACAACCGGGTATTACATACTCCCCCCTTAAAAAGAGTTTCGTGCTCGAAACTAAGGGTAAACAACTCGGGATATGAACTATACATCATGATCTGAAAACAATAATGCACATATAGTCCTCGGGACCAAATCAATCGCACGCCCAAGTCCCCAAGACTTGACGTCTCGAATCACAGTGAACGATTACTCAAATTATCACGAAATATCGAGCACAACGCCAAAGGGACGAATTCCCAACAAATGACCCAAATCTCAAGATTCTCAAATATGATCATAATAAAATAGATCAACATTAAATGATCCACAATCATGATACATTATTATGGATAGAGTTACACAGTCATCCAAAAACAAGGTTACATCTCAAATGTACCCAACATCCATATCCTTCCATATCATCGATCTCCTCTATCTCAACAATTTAAGGTAGACCCAAATCTGAACTCACCACGCAATATGATCCCGGAAGGTTATAAGAACTAAATGATCATAATGAATGATAATGAATCAGAATCCAACAAGGATCAAGAACGACTCATCGGGGTGAATTAATATCGCAAGGAGTGATAACTTAATGAAATGATTGGAACCATCGTTCCTCGTGAAATAAATAATTAGTTTGATACTTATAAGTCTCAAAATGATTGATATATGATGAATGAATTATATGAATTACTGAACAACAATGAAATGAATGATTATACTATTACCGAGCAAGAATTAACTTGTTCAAAACTGGTGATGAATGTCCTTACCTCTGGCTCTCGAAGCCTGATAGGGCCCCTTGGAGGAGGTACGGGCTGGAGTAACAAAACCTCTCAAGGTTTGCGAGCTCCCTTTAGATCTACTGGTACTAGAACTCCTGCAGTATTTCTGAAGGTGTCCATGTTTCCCACACAGGAAACAAGTAACGGCCTGCATCGAGCACCGGGTACTGCGATGTCCTAACACATCACAGTTAAAGCAAACAACGGTCGAACTTGTTGCCTTAGAAGAGGATGCTACCTCCGCACGAAGACGACTAGAAAATGACCTCTTGGACATCGGAGCCCGATGTCCCTCTGAACGAGCCGGCATTATAGTCCTCTCACCCGAAGAAACTGAAGGATGCTTCTGAGTAAGCTCCTTGATAAAAATCTCTGCTCCAAGAGCCTTCCCGATGAACTCACTAAGTGAATGACAATTGTGATTGAACAACTGGACTCTGCCTGATCGGCCTTAGCGCGCGCTATACAGATTGCATAGCGTGCGCTACCTCAAACTTCTAGCGCGCGCTACTTACCACTCGTAGCGTGCGCTACTACAACTCAACTGCAGTCCAGTGCCTTATGGACTGTCTGCCTCACTTGCGCTAGCGTGCGCAAATACTGATGCCTAGCATGCGCTACCTATACCCCATTAGCACGCGCTAACAGGAGTACGTAGCGTGCGCTATCTCACACACTACTACCAAAATATGATGATGATGATGACAATAATCTTGGCTCAATCTCAAACAGTGTTGAATGACGAATAGCAACTGATATGCGATTCCAAAGTACGCCGAACAATGGTCACAACTGAATGAACATGAATGATGAATGTCTATTACTGAGTGAAAAAAATTCTGAGTGACAATTACTGAATGATAATCAATGAATTTACAACCGGGTATTACAAATGCCACAAACGCGCTTAAATGATTAATGTGCAAAGTGTAACGTTAATAGCGAAAATTCTCCCATAACAAACTATTAAGTTTATAAGGTTTCAAGGTTTTCCTTCCCTCCATCGAGCTTTCGGGAAATTGAAATCCAAACCGGATGTGCTATGCTTCCGAGTTGTCGGGGTAGCAGTTCGAGGATGATGGATAAATTACCGGGAGCGCATTGGATGCCTTCGGTTGGAGCAAATTTTATCCCTAGAAACCTGATAGGTTGTCGGATAAGATTCAATTGTGAAACTGATTTGCGTCGATGGTATAAACTTAACTTGTTCACGAACCATAGAAACCGTATAGGTTGAGGGGAGTGAACAAGGGGAAAAAGAAGTTCGAATCATCCATTATATGGGTTGGTGTTGGACATCACTTTAAAAAAATTAATAGACCAGAAACCTATTCGGTTGCCCTCTGTTAAGATTTATAAAGAACTCGATCACCACTATGAAGTAGAGCGACGATACCTCCGGATTTCACATGGGAGTTTGTTATTCCGATAAAAATAGTGGGATCTGGGTAACAAGAATAGAAAAGACCTTAATTCTATACTCAGAACATAATTAAACGAGTCACTAATTAATCTATCATACTTAATGCAGACATAACTCTCAATATGACAATGAATCCACTCGCAATTCTACTCGAAAAGAACACCTTAATCGGACCTAACTTTGTGGATTGGCTATGCAATCTGATGAGAGTCCTCAGTACAGAGGCACTGGGATACGTCTTAGATACGGACATTCCGGCGCCTCCTGTGCGGACCAGAGCCAATCAGGAAGAGATTGAAAACCACGAAAAGTGGGTTAAGGATGACGTAAAAGTCCGTGCTTACATGATGGCTTCTATGTCTAATGAGCTTCAGAGAGCTCATGAGAAAATGACTTCTGCTAGGCAGATTCTATCTCACTTAACCGAGCTTTATGGTGAGCACAACAGAACTACTAGATATGAGATATCCAAGCAACTGTTTGGTGCAAGGATGAAGAAATATGAGAAGGTTGGGGACCACGTCCTCAAAATGATATCCATGATCGAGAGATTGGAGGCTCTTGATTTTAAAATAGATGCTTCTCTCCAAACCGACCTTATCCTATAGTCTCTCTCTGATTCCTTCTCACAGTTTGTTATGAACTTCAACTGCAATGAGCTTGCTTGTAACTTAGATGGTCTAATGAACAAACTGGTGACCGCTCAGTCTCAGATGAAGACTCTGTGGATGAAGGAGTCTGCCCTTGTGATTTCTTCTGGATCTCGGAGGTCCAAGAACAAGAAGAAAAAGACCAAGAAGCGGATGGGACCACAAGTCAAGGACCTTAAGGGTAAGGGCAAGGCCCCAATGGTTCCGAAGAACAAGAAGAAAAAGGACGAATGTCTCAAGTGCGGTGAGCTGGGCCACTGGGCAAGAGATTATCTGATTCTTCATGTCACTTCAAGTACATAACATTTAGTTTTGGAAACAAATTATTCTGCTACTGTTTTTTCTACTTCTAGGATACTGGATTCTGGTGCTAGTTCTCATATTTGTACCGTGAATCAGGATCTGGAACAAAGTAGAAAGCTTGGAGCTGGGGAAGTGATGGTCACTGTCGGAAGTGGGCATAGTGTCAAGGCAACCGACAAAGGATCACTTCTTTTGGATTTAGAATCCGACTTTGTTTTTAGAAGATGTACTTGTTTTGCCCAAGGGGCATAAAAACATTGTATCTATTCCGGTCATGGATCGGAAAGGCTTTTCATTTTTCATTTGTGATAGTTACTGCAAAATTTATTTCAGAAATAAAATAGTGGGCACTACTACATTGTTAAATGGACTGTATCATCTAAACCTCAGTAACAAAGTCGTTGTGAATACTATGACTAGGAAGCGTGGTAGGGATAAAACTAATCAAGTTTTGAAATGGCATCTTAGACTTGGTCATGTTGGTCAGACCAAGATTTACAAAATGGAAAAGGATGGACTTATGGGTCCATAGGGATCGGATCTCTTTCCTACTTGTGAATCTTGCCTTAAAGGCAAAATGACTAAGTCCCCCTTCACAGGGACTTTTGAAAGAGCCGCTGATAAACTGGGAATAAACCATACCGATGTATGTGGTGCTTTGGAAGTAGCACATCAAGGATATCTGTACTTCATTACATTTACAGATGATCATACTAGGTATGGTTATGTATACTTAATGAAACGTAAATCCGAGGCCTTTGAGAAATTTCAGGAATTCAAGGCCCTAGTCGAGAAACAAACTGGTAATCATATCAAAGCACTTCAATCAGACCGAGGTGGCGAGTATATGAGTACGGAGTTTGACGAGTTCCTTAAGGAACATGGAATAGCATCACAACTTAATACTTCCAGGCACTCCTCAGTTAAATGGTGTGTCAGAAAGAAGGAACCAGACCTTGTTGGACATGGTCTGTTCCATGCTGGGCTATACTGACTTACCAATTTACCTGTGGGGGTATACACTCCTGATGTTGCATATATCTTGAACACATGTCCTTCCATATCCGTTCCTAAAACTCCACATGAGATGTGAGAGGGCAGGAAACCAAGTCTTAATTACATTAGGATTTAGGGATGTCCCGCCTATGTCAAGAAGACTAAGGTGGACAAAATGGAAGCGAGGTCTGTGAGGCCTTTGAGAAATTACAGGAATTTAAGGCCCTAGTCGAGAAACAAACTGGTAATCATATCAAAGCACTTCGGTCGGACCGAGGTGGCCAGTATATGAGTACGAAGTTTGACGAGTTCCTTAAGGAACATGGAATAACATCACAACTTAATACTTCCAGGCACTCCTCAGTTAAATGGTGTGTCAGAAAGAAGGAACCAGACCTTGTTGGACATGGTCTGTTCCATGCTGGGCTATACTGACTTACCAATTTACCTGTGGGGGTATACACTCCTGACTGTTGCATATATCTTGAACATATGTCCTTCCAAATCCATTCCTAAAACTCCACATGAGATGTGAGAGGGCAGGAAACCAAGTCTTAACTACATTAGGATTTAGAGATGTCCCGCCTATGTCAAGAAGACTAAGGTGGACAAAATGGAAGCGAGGTCTGTGAGGAGACGTTTCATTGGATTCCCATTTGAGATGATGGGTTATCTATTCTACATGCCCAAAGATCGAAAGATTGTTATTGCTTTGCATGCACACTTCCTGGAAGATAAGTTCATTCAGGAAGGCGGAGCAGGTAGAAATATTTCTTTGGAAGAATACAATGAAACTCCTCAGGAGACACCTGTGCAAGAAAATGGAACCAAACCTTCTGAAACACAAGTACAACCACCTCGTTGGTCTAGTAGGGTGTCTCATTTACCTGAGAGGTATAGTTTTATGCACTTGGAGGAACTGGGTTTCCACGAGGTTCCAGGTGATAAACAAGAGACCGAACCGCGACTAATGACCTAGCAATGGTGGATGTAGATACCATGAAATGGAATGTAGCAGTCTTCATGTAGTTGGGACCTTCGTTTTGACGAGGCAGTCAAAGAGTTTGACTTCGTGCAAAATGAAGAGGAATCTCGTGTATACAAGAGGGTTAGTGGGAGCAAGATCACATTCTTAGTACTATGTGTAGATAACATTCTACTAATATGAAATGATGCGGGAATGCTCAGTTCTGTGAAAGCTTGGCTTTCGAGTAATTTCTCCATGAAAGACTTGGGAGAAGAAACCTATATTCTTGGGATTCGACTCTACTGGGATAGATCAAAGAGAATGATAAGTTTTTTCCAAGCCCTCTATATAGATTAGATCTTAAAGAGGGTTTCTTCCGATGTGACATGGAATAAAACTCACCTTGAAGATGTGTCCTCATAGTGAGGAACAATGAAAGGAAATGAGTTATATACCATATGATTCGGTAGTGGGTAGCTTTACATATGCTTTAATGTGTACGAGACCTGACATTGCGCATGCTGGGAGCGTGGTAAGTAGGTTTCGGGCTAACCCAGTTCGGGAACATTAGACCGCCATAAAGAACGTTCTCAAGTACTTTATAAGGACTAGAGATCTGGTTCTTATATATGGTGGTGGAGAACTGAATGTGATGGGATTCACGGTATTGGACTTCCAAGGACAGAAAGACAATTCTATGTCTACTTCTGGCTACATTTACTCTTAGTGGAGGAGCAGTATCATGGCATAGTGCATAGTATAGCGCGACTGCTAATTCCACCTGTTAGGTTGAGTATAAAGCGGCCTCGGAGGCCTCCAAAGGAAGAATTTAGAAGTTGCTGGGTAAACTTCATGTGACACCTTATGCTGCGCTTCCAGAGTGGTAGCACAGGCCTAGGAGCTGAGATTTCACAATAGTACCAAACATATTGAGAGAGAGTATCATCTCGTAAGAGCATTTGTTCGCAAAGAGATACATTGTGTTGCATAGAGTAGAGTCATCCGACTACGTCGCTGATCCACTGACCTTAGTGCGTCATCTGGAGAACATGGATATTAGATACCATAGTGTGTGCCATTGAGTGCAAGTGGGAGATTGTTGGGAGTATGCCCTCGAATGCCACTCAGAAGATGATTGAGTGAGGGCATTGTACTTGTAATTATGTAAATCACTAATATAAGGCAATGGATGTTTCTTTATTTACTGGTAGTTACTGGCATTCCTAACTCGTAAATATACATATAGAAACTAGTCCGTGTATTTGAGAGCAAAACGTTCCACTCCTTATTGGATAAAGGGGTCGGCACTGGAAAGGTTTATAAATTAAAATACTTAATCGTTTGCAAGTCGATGAAACTTGACTGGGCGTTAAGTTTATGTGAAGACTTGTATGACGTGTTCTTTGACATGGAGAGTGCCTGTCGAACACTAATGGTTAGTGGGAGCACACGTTGTAGGTATGCTAATTGGATTAGTATACTCGAACCGACTCACCCTCGATTCGTCACACGGATTTCACTCCGGGACAGTCAATGACGGAATAGAAAGGTTGTGATAGGTATTCGTGAACCTTCGACCTGAGGATTTAGTAGGAATGTGCTTGTGACGTCAAGATTTTCATTAGAGTAGTTCGACCCTGTAAACCGAAAGGCGGGGGTCAACCTCGACGTGCATCTTGACGGGCAAGTAGCAGGTCCTACTGAATACCAAGATAGAATTCTTTCTCCCGTTAGTGAGCGGGTTATATGTCCTATGCGGTTATTGGCATATGAGATCATAAGTTTTTGGCCAAAGCATTGGAGCTAGTTGTATTAGATACACGACAGCTCGATGATCTCTATTTGCATTAACGCATGCATAACGTCAAGTACAGATAGGGTTTGTGTTTGGTATATTTTGAGTAATATTTTTATTAGTATTTTATATATATAATTATGTGTTGTGTGATAATTTATTCGTTTTACCATATATTTATATTATTTCATTTTTTTTAGAATTTTCTATAATTTTGTGTCATTTTTGGATAATTAATTGGAATTAAATTATATCTGCAGGTTAACCAACCGGTACAAGACATATCAATTGGTTCAAGGGCGATATTTTTACAAAATTCAAATATAGTCACGAATGGTCTCATTTTATTCGTCTCGTCGAGACGATCGTTTTAAAAAAAAATCATCCGAATCCGAGTTCGTATGAAGAAGTTATGACCGTTCGAAACAATTAAATAGACGGACCATATTGTGCCATGTGTCAACACCTGATTGGACCGGAAATTCAACTCTATGTTGATGTCATTCATGACATCAGCATTAATTGGAAGCCGTGTATTATTGGGGTAGGATTTTAATATGTTAAAAATTATTATTTTATTAATTTTGTAGTAGTATAAATAGGGGATGAATGTGTAGTGTTTTGGGAGGAGAAAAAAAGGAAAAAAATAGAGAGATATTATTGTAAGGGAGAGAAATAAAGATATTGTGTAATGAAATTATATTTGAGTAATAATATTATGAAATATTTATTTATTTGTGTTGTTATTATGAGTGAGTAATTTTCTTGTACTGGGGTTATGATGAAACCATGTCTATATTATTATTAATAATTATATAATAATTTCAAATAAATGTTTTTAACGATTATTTTTCACTTCAATAGGGGAATATTATTTCATCAATTATATCACGTATTTTTGATAGTTATAAATCCCCCATTGCTTTGTGATTATTGATATTAGTTAATTTCTTTGATTATTTGTTTTCCATTAAATTGGATACATATAATGCTTAGAAATTACATTTTTCAAGCGAAGAAAAATCTATATTTGAATTATAATTTTGTACTTATTGTTAAATCTATAGGGAAATAGTGAGATTGATTTTAGAATCTATTCCCTGAATTTCTTGGAATTAAAATATAAAATAAATAATAAATAGACATTGGTGGACTCTAAATCCTAGTAAATTATTTAAAATCAATTTATCTAAAATCTACTTAAAAATTAATGTTATTTGTTGTAATTATTTTAATCAATCAAAAATCAAATTATTTGGGACTAGGTTAGAATTTAATATAATTTGGTTCAAAACGATAGGAATAATTTGACTTTACTATTATAGTCCTCCCTGTGGAATCGACCTTGCACCGCATATCTACATCGAACAAATCGTGCGATTGCGAGTATTAGACTAAAGAATCAACCAACAGTTTGACTGACCGTGACCCTATAACTTGATCAGGACATTTGAAAGAAGGGTTTATACGTATACTGGTATTCACGACAGAATGGTTCTTGAATGATCCCAATCATTCGTTCTCAGTTGGGGTAAAGTGTAGGCCGCCAGGCTGGCTAGGTGGTGCTACTACTCTTTGGTTCCTCCCATTGCTGACTGAGACGGACCTACCGAGTCGCGCAATAGGATTGACGACGAATGAATCGAGCTTATTCTCTAATTATGAATATTGGATATCTAAATTTGGGGCATTGGATATTTAAATCGATTTATTGGATAAATTAATTTACGGCCTAATGAGTTAAATAAATTACTGGGTGATTAATTTAATTCATGAATATAATTATTTCTTGCAGAAATTAATTATGTTATTTTGTATTTGATATGTTTAATTAATTGGATTAATTAATCGATATAAATACATCAAATCGGAATCGGAGTTTATCTGTTTGGACCCACGGGAGTCCGAAACGAATCCAACTTGTCCGTTTTTCATCTTGGCCCCCCTATTATTTCCACCTACTTTCTTTTTGTCTTTGTTTCTATTTCTTAATGGAAGACAAGGACTTTAGTGGGGATCACTCATGTGGCATGAGTTGTTCAACATATGGGTGGAATTATAATAAGAAGGGAAGACTTCTATCTCAAATGAATTCCCAATTCATTTCATACGATTTATTGGAGTGAGTTCAAGAGAGAGAAATGTTCTTTCTCAAAGTCTTCTTCTTCATCTCATTTCTTGAGAGTTTTTCTTAGAGAAAAATCAAGAATTCAAAGAGAGATTGTGAGTTATACACTTAGAGTGTTATAATTTCATATTGGAAGCTTCATCACTTAGATCTAGCCATATCCTCGGAGGATAGCAACGTGGTCGTTGTTCCGGTCGTTTCTCCGACGCGTGGCAAGTAGATACGCGGTACTTTCGGCATTGGATCATCTAAGGGCTTGGAACGGATTGGATTCGTAGAGATCAATCTAAAGCTTGGGGAATAGCTCAAGAGAAGGACACTGTTTAATCAACGACTACAAGGGCATGTTTTCTCGTATCTTTTGTGTTTCGTTTTTATATTCGTACATACGTAGCTCGATCGATCCTCGTAGGGATTCAGATCGAATTAATTTTCATTTTACCGCTTCCGTTGGGCCTTCGTTTTAGGCACCGAATCCCAACACGGCAATCGTTCCAAATGAGAAGCGACCGTCCCCATTGAAGAGTTGGAAAGTATAACAATCGATCCGGCTCGCTCGGAGCGGGAAGTGCAGATCGGCTCAAACGTCGGTCCCGAGTTAAAAGACGATCTGATTAGTTTACTACGTAAGAACATCGGAATCTTTGCCTGGTCGCATCAAGATATGGTCGGCATCAGTCCTTAACACGCTTGCCACTATCTAAAGATCGACCCGGCAAGGAAGCATGTTCACCAGAAACGTAGGAAATTCGGTCCTGAGAAAGACGCTGCGCTCGACGCAGAAGTCAAAAAGCTACTCGACAACAAACTGATCGGAGTAGCTACCGACGAGCCACAGTGGGTAGCCAACGCGGTGCTCGTCAAAAAGGCAAGCAACTCCTGGAGGTTATGCATCGATTTCACCGACTTCAACGCGGCATGTCCGAAAGACCACTTTCCAATGCCTCATATTGACCACTTGGTCGATAGCACGGCAGGTTGCGAAATGATGTCGTTTATGGACGCCTCCGTCGGGTACCATCAGATCCCAATGGCGGAGAAATACGTAAAACACACGTCATTCCACATGGAAAAAGACGTGTACTTTTGGGTCCGAATGCCGTTCGGTCTGAAAAATGTGGGGGCGACCTACCAACGACTAGTCAACGGGATGTTCGCCGATCAGATCGGCAAGACCATGGAGGTTTACATTGATGATATCGTGGTCAAGATCCTCAAAAAGGAAGATCACCTCAAAGACCTTGCCGAGACATTCGCCATCCTCGAGAAATTCAACATGAAACTGAACCCCAAGAAATACAACTTCGGGGTAAGCTCCTGAAAGTTCCTAGGGCACATCGTGAGTCAAAGGGGGATCGAAGCGAACCCCACAAAGATCCAGGCGATCCTCGACATGCAGGAGCCACGGGATGTCAAACAGGTGCAACGCCTCACGGGTTGTCTAGCAGACCTTAACTGTTTCATTTCTCAGCTCGGAGACAAAAGCAAGCCATTCTTCACCACCATAAAGAATAAGAAATTTGAATGGACAAAGGAAAGTCAAATGGCGTTCGCCAAAATCAAGGAGTATCTGTCTAATCCATAAATTTTGGCGAAGCCAATCCCCGACGAAAAGCTATTCCTCTACCTGGCAACCTCGGAGGGCGCGCTGAGCGCTGTATTAGTATGAACAGAGGGGCAAGCCCACTTGCCAATCTACTTCGTCAGTCAAGCGCTTCATGACGCGGAAACGCGTTACACACCTCTGGAGAAGCTCGCCTATGCACTAGTCATGAGTGTTCGCAAGATGCGGGCCTACTTCTTCGAACACCAAGTGGAGGTTTTGACGACTCTCCCTCTAAGGCAAGTTTTGCACCGGCCAGACATCAACGGGCGACTCCTCAAGTGGTCACTGGAGATCGCCCAATATGGTGTCACGTACGCTCCTCGCACGGCGATTAAAGGCCAAGCTCTGGCGGATTTCATGGTGGAATTAACGTTCCCGCCCAGTCCGACCCAGGTCGGCCGTCCTGCCTAGAAATTATACGTAGATGGCTCGGCAACCAGCTCACGAGCAGGGGCAGGTATTGTCCTCATCAGCCCCGATGGCCAAAGTTTTACAAATACCATGCGTTTTGGGTTCCGTGCGACCAACAATGAAGCTGAGTATGAAGCCTTGGTAGGCGGGCTCGATCTAGCACTCGCCATGGATGTTCGCCGCCTCCGCATCTTCATGGACTCCCTCTTGGTCGTGAACCAAGTCAAGGGGGAATATGAGGTGCGCGGCAAACAGATGATCAAATATCAAGAATTGGCCGCCGAAATGTGCACAAAGTTTGAAGAAGTGCTGATCGAACAAGTGCCGAGAGAGCACAACTCCCAGGCCGATGCCCTATCCAAACTCGCATTGTCAGATGAGGTGGCAGACTTCTTAACCATCCAAATCACGAAGTCAGCAAAATCGGCGATCGACAGAAGCCTGGTCACCACAGTTGCCATCGCCAAAGAGAACTGGATGACTCCGTTCATTAAATACTTGAAGGACGTAATGGTCCCCGCAGATTGGATCAAAGCTCGCCAGCTTCAGCTCTGGGCAACCAGATACACCCTATTGGACGACCGGATTTACAAGCGAGCTTTCAGCCTACCTCTCCTCAAATGCATTACGCCGGAGGAAGGCCGACTTGTTTTATCCGAAATCCATGACGGGATCTGTGGAAATCACACTGGAGGGCTAGCTCTCATCCACAAGACGACCAGGCAAGGCTTTTTCTGGCCTACCCTACAAAAAGATGCGATCGCCTACGCCCGATCTTGTCACAGGTGTCAAGTAATGGGCCCGAACATCAAGATTTTCCCCGAGTAGCTCACTTCTATGTACAATCCGTGGCCATTCGCCCAATGGGGCATCGACCTCATCGGTCCTTTGCCGACAGTGCCAGGGGGATGTAAATTCGCCATCGTTGGGGTCGATTATTTCACAAAATGGGCAGAGGCCGAGCCACTCAACAAGATCGGCCAAGAACAAGTGATCAAGTTCATTTGGAAGAACATCATATGACGATTTGGTCTGCCTCAGGCTATCATCTCCGACAACGGAAAGCAGTTCGACGGTTTGGAAGTTATGCAATTCTACGAGAAATGGGGAATTAAAAAGCTGTTCTCGTCCCCTTACCACCCTCAGACGAACGGGCAGGTAGAGGCTGTAAACTAGATTCTCAAACACACGATCAAAGAAAGACTCGAATCCAAACAAGGACGATGGGCGAGCGAGCTCCCGGATGTTTTGTGGTCCTACCGAATGACGACGCGAAATTCAACCGGCGAAACCCCATTCGCCCTCGCCTTCGGAATAGAAGCAGTGATCCATTCGGAGATCGCCGTCCTCAGCCACCGAACTGCACAACAAATGACGACGGACAATGATGTAGCTCGACGGATCGACTTGGATATGCTCGAGGAATGACGACTGACCTCGGAAATGAAGAACACAATCCACAAGAGGAAATCCGAGAAATTCTTCAATTCGAGGGTCAAGGAAAGGCGATTCCAAGTGGGCGACCTAGTCCTCAAAAAGTTCCAGACTCACACGGGAGTATTTGGCCCGAATTGGGAGGGGGCCTTCAGGATATCCAAATGGATGACCAAAGGAGCCTACGAGCTCCAACACCCAGACGGCACTTCGGACCAATATCCCTAGAATGCCGTTCATTTGAAGAAATACTATCAATAAAAACTATGTATTCAGTTACCCAATGTACAAAGAGCTTAATGAGATTTTCCGATCTCCTCTAAATGATTTGCCTCGACAAAACAAACAAACAAAAAAGAGGACGACTCGCTCGCCCTCCAAGAGTTCGTTATCTAACCTGATAGACCTAGGCAAGCGAACCACACCCCTAGCACAACGTATACTGTCGAGGATCATCATCTAACATGGCGATCCGATGTAGAAAAGTGCAGCCATGGTTCTGGAGGTTGATGGAACCGATAGCCCGTCCATGCAAGGTTTCTTTGGGAAGAGATCGCCCGCCCTTTCGTTTAAATACAAGGCGGGCATAGCCGAAGGACCCTCCAAAACTAATCAGTGGACACGCTCGCCCGTCCTCGGATCCATCATCTAACATGGTGGACCTGGACAATGTGACGCGTCCTTCCCCCCGTCACAACGTATGCCCTCGTAGGCAGAAAAGTGCTAACAAGCCACGGTAACAAAGTCGATTTATCCGACGGTGCCCTGTGCAAGGACTCCTCCAGGCAGAGACCGTCCGCCCCATCGCTACATTGCGAGGCAAAACGTAGCCTACGGAGGACCCTCACAATTAAGTGAGTCGCGAGAATTTAACCATCAGACAGAATGTCGCTCGCGCACAAGACATAGTCGTGTAGGTCGGTTCCATCGAACCCCACGACTGTGCGAAGTCTTTCCAGGCCGGGACGTTCGGCCTCCCTCGAGGAATCAACAAAATCGGAGATCGCAAGAACCAAACTAAAGATAGCTCGCTAAACGAATTATTTTCGTTCCCTTACTTTCACCAAGTAAACAAAAACAAGGGGCAGCGCGGAGCCATACATACGATCAGGAGGACAGAACCACATACGATCGGCTTTGTTTAAATACACATATGACGATCATTTTGTTCAGAAATTTACAAGTAAGAATCTTAAGTATACCAATACATTCGGAGCTATACATACAACGACCGCTCATAAAACACTTGTGTGAAGTCAAATGCGAAAGATTCAGACAGACGGTCGTACAAGCAAGGAATCAGATGCAATTATGTATTTCATTTCATTCGGAATATTTGTACAAGCGCCCGAAGGCAGAATACAACAAAGATGAAAAATTACAAGCAAAAAAAAAAGAAGGACGTACAACCTCAGGCTGCCCCTGCCTGGCCTTCTCCTTCGGCCGCTGGATCGGCCCGCACTCCCCCACCGGCTTCCAGAACTGCCTCCCCGTCCTCCAGGGCATATGGATGAATGAGATTTCTGGGAATCAGGTACTAGCTCAGGTCTGCGCCGAGATCCGAGAGGTCCAGGATGGGCACGGAGAAGGCGGGATGCAGAGGATGCTCCACCGCGTAAGCTTTGAAGTTTTCATCCAGAGGGCCGACCTCCAGCCCACCCTTCTTAGCGGCGCGGATTGAGTCAGCGAACGCCATGTAGTAGGCAAACTCGCTGACGGACTCCACATTGAGAAGAGGGTCGGCCTCGGTCGCCTCCAGCCTTCCTTTCAGCTCCACAACCGCTTGATGTGCACCCTAGAGATCGGATGCCTTGGCAGCCATTTCTTCCCTCGACGACGCCAACTCGCTAGTCAGTCGGGCGACGGTCACCTTCAACTGATCGGCTTCCTTCTGAGCAGCCGCATACGACCGGCAGGCCTCTGTCATCTGTTCCTGAATCCAGTCGACCGTCGCCTGGGCCCGCTCAAAATCCTGTCTCGCCCGCTCAAGATCTTGACTTGCCCGTTTAGCCGCTTCCAAGGAATCCTTCTCTATAGTAATGATCATGTCGGCAAACTCAGAGTTTTTTTTACGAGCAGCCTCAAGGCCCGCCTGAAGACGGGAAGTAGAAGGGCGCCCTTCGAAGTCCTTCACAGCTTGGGCGGCCATCGTCGCCGCCTGGAGGGATAGAGCAAAGGCCGCCTGCATCGTGTCCGCGGATTGCTGGCGGGCGATCGCATCCAAATCAGTCGTCCAGGCCTTCGACAGAGCAGAGACAGCCCGGGCGATGTAGTGTGGGACATCACAGGCCTCGCGAGTAGATCGGCTCGCGAGAAAATGCAGTACCAGCGGCGAGCAATTCGGATTGGTGCAGCGGATCCTGCATCAAGAACAGAAGAGTTATCACGTCTCCTACGCAAGTGACAAAACTCGGCAAAACAGCCGAAGCTTACCTCTCAGACTTCTCGAGGTCGCGGCCGAAGAACGGCTTCCCGCGTGGGGTCTCGACCTCGGCAGTCGCCATGGCCTACAGGAAAGCCGACGAGGGCGTAGGCTGCTCCACCTAGGGGACCGCGGTAAGTGGAGGCGCGGCGATCGGAGGCTCACCAGCAGGGGCAGAGGCTGGGGGTCCCCCGACCTCTGTCGCTTGCGGTTCAGCCGGAGTCCCTCCTCCCGAACCTCCTCCTTTGCAGCGATCGGCTCCACATGAGGCCTCGCCTTCGGGAAAAGAGATAGCACCACCGGGGGAACTCGACTCGATTTCTTCTGGCACAGGCGACTCAGGACTCCAGGGTTCGACATGGCGATCTCTAGCGGAGGCTCCAGGAAGCGAGGGAAACGGACCTCTGTAAAAGGAAACGATCAAACAATGGTTAGGCACCTTCCTGAAACAGGACGATCGCCAAGCAAAAGGAGATCGTGGAAATTCGTGTTGGAATATTTATTCCACACATTATTTAATTTGTGTTTTGATGATTAAAGTTGCTAAACAATAAAACAACGTCAAGGCGAAGCAAAACGACGAAGCAGGCGAAGAGGCAAAAAGTTGCAATCTGGACTGCATTAGCGCACGTAAGACATATATGTTAGCGCATGCTAACAGGAGTTTTCTGCATATCATCCAAGTTCGAAGTTACCTGAAAGGAAGTCATCTGACGAAGATAGCGCATGCTACCCTTATGCATTAACACACGCTATCGAGCCTTGTTACCGTTGTGAAGATATTCAAACTCAGAATGACGCATGCAATGAAGTCAGTACTAGCGCATGCAAGGAATGATATTTAACGCACACTAAATATCAGTTTGAATTCTAGTCAATCAGAATGTTGGGAAAAGCAGGTCAAAGTCAGCATATCAAACGGATACTTTGACAAGTCATGCAACGGATATATGGGAATAGCGCACGCTACAAAGGAAGTGGTACCGCACGCTAACTGTCAAGGACAGTAGCCACTGGACTGAAACATAAAATGATTAACATACGCTACATGAAAGACATTACGCACGCTAAAGCAAAAATGTGCGATAGCGCACGCTAATAGAGAAAGGCTAGCACACGTTAGCAAGTCAAAACAGCCAGCAAAGGCTAGTTTATAGAAAATGCCTATAAATACCATTCCTATAGTATTGTTTGAGTACAACAACTCCAAGCATTCAAGACACTGATCTTATATTTATATACTTACATTGTTGTTGTAATATTGAGCTTATATTGTTAGTTTGAGTGTTTATACATTCAACATTATACACGAGAGGTAAAAGAAAAGATACGATTAGATTCGGTGTTATTAGGATCAAGTATCCGACATTGTTAGAATCGCAATCGATATCTAAGTGAGGTTTATCTAGTACCCATAGAAAGCTAGAGTGGTTGATTCCTTATCCAATAGAAAAGAAAAAACGGTTTTACTCGGACCGATAGAAGACGAGCCTGTAAACGGTAATCCCTCGACTGATAGAAGAGAGGCGTAGAGGTTTTGATCTTAATCCAAAGAAAAAGATACATCAAGAGAGGACGTAGGCTTCGTTAATAACCGAACCTCTATAAATCCTTGTGTAATTTATTTTCTGCAATTTATTTACGCTTCCACACAAAACGGCGCAAATATCTGATTTTATACCAACAATTCGTGCCTGGAACCAAAAGGTGGCGCGGGAAACGAAATAACCGAGCAGCCAACCAACAGCTCTCGTTGTTAATCTAGCGAGAGTCTATATCGTCATCCGGAAGACTGCGTATCTGCTCCCAGACGATCAAAAAGTCAAAAGGTAGCTCGTCAGCCACCGGAATATGGAAGCCTGCAAAAGGAAGACCAAATTAGATCAGATCAGAGTGTATTTGAACAAAGGGAGTGTCAGAACCCTTACTCGGATTCCTCTCCCGAAAGCCGGTGGGAATGTCCAGCTCGCTAGTGGGATTGTCGCTCGCGGATGCTTTCCATGCACCACCGACCCAGAACCATTTCGCCGGATCGCCCCGCACTTTGTTCGGGACCCCAAGGATCACCCGACTAGAGCAGCCTTGGATGTGGTAGCCACCAACAGACCCTTTCTGAACCGTCAGTTTGAATATGTGGTTCATCTCCAACGGCGAGGGAAGGCGGTACAGTCGGTGACCGCCGAACAAAGTGAGGGCGCAGACAATCTGGATCCAGGTGTTCAGCGTTATCTGAAACGGCGCCACATTCCAGGCGACCAACAAGTTGGAGACGGCAAACGACAGTGGGAACCGTAGCCCGGCCTCCATTATCGCCTCATTCACGGCGATCATGCCCTCCGGAGGTTGGTCGGCTCGCTAGTTCTCGGCAGGCGTGAAAAGGTCCACATCAGAAGGGACATGGTACCTCGCCCTCCAGATGGCCAAGTCCTTCCTGGTCGCCGAGCTCCTGATCTGTCCAAGGGACCACGGGGAGCGCTGCGTGGCCCGGAACAGCGACCGCTTCACGGATTAGTAGGGATGGGTGATTGAGTACTCTCGATAGTCGAACTTGGGACGCGGACCGGACAGTCTCTCCATAATTTCTGTGAAGGTTGAATAGGCTTGGACGAAGGCGCTATGTTGCTTCCAGTACGACCTCACCGCCAACTCCTTCTCGACCAGCAAGCGTTTTTGCTCAGCCGCCGCCTCCCTGGCAGCATCGGCCTCGTTGAGTAGTTCCTCGACTTCCTCCGGATTAATACCAGCGCAGATAGCCTAGGCAGCTGTCTCCATGTAGAATTCCACGGAGGTTCCTACCCGTGCAGTCGAAGTCCCGGCGGCGGAGGTGGTGCCCGTTTCAGACATTGTGGGTACTCCAGACATTCTCAAAAAGAAAAGGAAAAAGAGGATTGTTTCTTACCGAAGGATTGAGTCGAACGACGATCAGCAGGCAAGGCTTCAAGAAATTTCGGCTATCTTCCTCTCCGACGAAATTGCGCAGAGGGGATTACACTGTAACCCTAGCCCTCTTTATAGGAGAATGCGGGGGCTTCCGTGCAAATAAGGAGAATCTCGAGGGCTGAACTGCAACCGTCGGATAAAGTCGCAGTCAATGCCTCCCTTGAAACCCACGTACGCGTCTTTTCAAGGACACGCCAGACGAGGAGTCTTGACTAACCGTCGGACTCCCCCAATCGCATCACGACACGTACCCCCGCGGAGTTTCGAGCCCGCTATTTTTTCCCGCTCTTTTCAGCGACCGAGTGGATCGTGCAAATTCAAAACCAGTCCGCTCGAAAAATGATCGTCTAAACTCATAAAAAGTCACTCGTCTAAATCCATGCGATCGCCAGTGGAGCCACCTCACCCCACGTCTTCGACATGAGAGCAAGCTGGGGGGCAATTGTTGTGCGGCGATTAATACGCCTGGACGGCGATCGGTATAAGGCCGAGCGACCGAGTTTATGATCAAATGAGCCACGGAAAACTTGCCAATCGAAGGTAACACTTTATCTTCGAGTATCTAGCGATCGACCTCCTGTAGCGATCGTCTCTTGGTACCTAGGTACCGACTCTAGTGCCCAACCGGGGACGACCGATTTATGCCACGTAAAGAACTAACGTCCATCAAAATCCACGGAGACCGAATCTCGGGATGGAGGCCCACGTGCAGATCCGTAAAAGGCGCCGCGGAATAATTGTATTCTAGTCCTTCAGCAGATGTCAGTTACAGGGACGGCCTCACCAACCGACAGACCCGCCGAAAGGTACTAGATAGGACCTCCCAAGACAGCGACATAGACGCGTATTGTCTTCTCATTGATTCGCATATCCGGCTGCCAGCAGCTGCTGCGGACTTTAAGGAGACCAACCCATGTGCTAAAGATGATCGCCTGCTTATTATAATACAGCAGAGGCGATCGCCTAGCGACTCCGAGTCCTATAAATAGAGAGCCTCCAGCAACTGAAAAAACTCTCAGACTTTCAGCTAAAGAACTTAGCACTCCATCGTTGTTACAAGAACTCACAGAGCATCATCTCTGGTTCATCCGGCAATCATCAGCACTCAAGAGCTAGATAACTAGGATCTTTACACTCATTGTAATTATACTCTAACATTAATATTTGTACTCTCAAGTATTCGTATTAATAATATCTCGCGAGAGCATTCAAGCCCGGGACTAACAACCCCGACAAATCTTGTGTTATTTACTTCCCCACGGACGTGCTCTCGCATTTTATTTGTTACTCGTCTATTCCAGCATATCATCCCCGGATAATATTTTGGGTAACAACAATATATAATCGCATATCAAATATAAAACCAAACTAATACATGATCTAAGCTTTGAGACTTTTAATATTAAAAGTAACTTAAAAGTTTGAATTGGGAATTAAATCATAGAAGACTAAATTTATGAATGGAGTTTTAAGTTGGTATAATTATATTTATATTATACTTTATTTATTTTATGCCACCTTTTAAAATATTCAGAGCAATGAATATATATGTACTTACATGATTCTTTATATCTTTTATCAATTGATCTAGCTTAATTTTAAATAACCTAACCAATATGTTTTGGTTTATCTTCAAGCTTTAAACCCCTTGATGGTAGATGTCTTGCTATTTCAGGCCATTTTGTATTGCAAGTCATCGTGATGAATAAGTCAGGGTAACCTTTCCATCTACAAATTGCCATTGCATCTTGAAAATTCTGAATCATATACCTCATACCTCATGTGAATGAGGTTGGAGTGAATATTTTCCCAGATGTTGAATCATACCCACACGACGATTCATCGTGAAGAGTGCTTAATTTAGCCGATCTCAGTATTTTTTGTTTTCTTCGTATAAAGGACACACAATCTGATTCAAACATTGTATATCCGTCAATCACAAATTTTTGAAATAATCGTCCTGAAAACAACAATGTCTTTGATTCATTCGAACGCTCTTGCATTCAAAATGTGAAAAACTCTGTCATTGTAAGCTTTGTTCGTTTACTGGATCTAAACGTTGATGCATTGCTATGTTGAATGCCAAGGCGAAAACTGTCTTCACCATATGGGAATAGTAGTGGATATTGGAGAGGTAAGTAAGAGATGTAGCTCAATTATATGTTTTAAGATACCATCTTTTGTTTCCACGACCATATCTATGACATCAATTGAACTGCCAAAGTCACCAAAAATAACAGCCGCCACTTCAGATGCCGTTGGTAGATTATATTGTCTTGATGCCAATATTTCAACTTTAAAAAGTCTCCCGAATCTTTTATTGAACGATCTCTTGCCATCCGAAATAATTGTACCAATGGATTATGTTAATCAAGCATTCGCTTCAAATCTCTCACCAATGTCTCATCTATCGTACTCTTGTGACTCATCATTCCTCAACTAAAATTAGTATTAAACAAATATTACATTTCAATTTAATATTACGATATACACAAATAGTATAAGTTATATGGAAATACGATGTAATTGACATGGTATGAAAAAAAGACATTTTTTTTGTTATATATAAACATTAGTGGTAGTTTAAACAAAAAAAGTATGTTCATCATGTATAAAGTATACAAACCATCACTAAAATTTTCAGCATCAGTATCGAGATTCAAAACCCTCGCAACACTTGCTACATCACATCACGTTATATATATATATATATATATATATATATAAGGATTCGGGTAGCATGAAATGTAGTCTGTGATGCAGCTGTATTTACATTACAATCGGTACTGTAATTGAGTATTCTTTTTCCTGTTTTTTAAAAAATATAATATAGTTAATATACTTTATACGTAACAAAAATTATAAAATAAAGTCGATACGTGGCCAAGACCGGTAAAAAATATAACCTGATGATTCATTCAAGCTTTCTCGTATTCTGGAACATGTCGAATAAGATGTCTGGAAGTGAAATGGAGTTTCAAATAGGTACTTTATCGTCAAGAATATTTAGTGATGGAAACATATATATATGATATGCCATAATAATACATATACTTATATTGCTATGTCAAAGGATTACCATTAGTTATATCGACAAGAGCATTTCTTGATGGAAGTATTATATTATAGTCTCTTGCAGCTGTGATAAGAAATAGTTTTATTACGTCAACTATCATAGCAAAATGATAAGAGAAACTGATAAGTGATTATACTGAATGGTAATTAATAATTTTATTGGACACTCAATACAGTGGATGATTGAACATACACAAACCAACACAGCCAAAGCTGATATTTTAAAAGGAAGAGAACGCGAGGGTGCTATATATATATATATATATATATATATATATATATATATATATATATATATATATATGAAAAGTGGTGATGAAAATGAAAGGAGAGACATGCCACATGAGACAAAATCCTACGTGGCAAATTCCAGCAAAAAATAAATGATTTAAAATTATATTTTGCCATTCAAAATAGTTTGTTCATTTTTCCACAATTTTAGCTAAACAAAATCCTACGTGGCAAAATCCAGCAAAAAATAAATGATTTAAAATCATTTCAATTATATTTTGCCATTCAAAATAGTTTGTTCATTTTTGCACAATTTTAGCTATAAGCCTACGTGGCAAATTCCGGCAGAAAAAAAATGGTCTAAAATTATTTCATATATATAAAACAATTCAAATTATATTCTGGCACAATTTTAGCTATTTATAATATTTATCATATTATCCATTAGTTAGTTAGATTTACAAGATTTTGTAGGGCACCAATACTCATCATAAATTCTATAAAAAATTAATTAATTTAAAAATATTTCAGCTACAAATAGGGACCTGAGGGCAACTTTCAGTTAGATTTATGAGATTTCTTGGGAGCCGAATAACTACAACAAAAAAGGTCTTTAACAACGTTTAAAAAACGTTGTAATTAGCGTTTGACAACGTTTCTTTAAACGTTGTATTATCCGACGTTGTCTTAGGTCTATCTTTATGACAACGTTCTCTAAACGTTGCGGATACGTTGTTGTAATAGCGATCCCGTTTTTTGTTAAAAACCTTTAACAACGTTTAGCAAACGTTGTTACTAACTTCAACAACGTTTTCGTAAACGTTGTCCTTGTTTATTGACAACGTTCTGAAAAGGTTGTTAATAAGTTCCACAACGTTTAAAAAAACGTTGTCTTTGAGTATTAACAACGTTTATGTAAAACGTTGTTATTTTTCTAAAAAAAAAATTTCCACTTAGACAACGTTTAATGAAACGTTGTCTTTGAGTATTCACAACGTTTATGTAAAACGTTGTATAAAGTTATTTTTCTAAAAAAAATATCCGCCCCCAAATTCACCAATTGCACCTACTACAATTTTTTATTTTTTTCTCCTATTTGCTTCACCAATAGATTTCAAAGCAAAACAAAATTGTAACAATTAGTTTACCAACACCAGTAAAAAAATTGATGTAACAATTAGTGTTTTCAGTTGAACATTCGATCTGCTGTCCAACCCAAGTATTCGCCTCTAACCCACACAGTTAATTCCTAACCAATAACATCACGAAAAAAAAAGAGATTTCTATGCGAATATTAGTTCAAGGTCGAATAATACAAATCAAAACAAGAAAATGAGGAACACTTGATCGAACTACAAAGTGTCTTTCCTTCTGCAGCATTGCCAGAATGAGAGTTTGTAATGTGCCAAGTACTTCAAACGAGATCAGTATATCGCACAAAAGCAAACTCTCCAACTTCCTATGCCTTTTCATAACAAGTGAACTGGGAAGAAAAATAGAGGAAATCAAAAATGGTAAATCAATTTATCACCATCATTATTTCTGAATAATTATAAAACAAAAAATTGAGGTTTTTGAGTATTTATAAGATCCCAAAGTTTTATTTTCAAAATTTTAGAAAAAGATCTTGATGCTTGATTATGTCTTAAATAGTTAAAATGCGAGGGGGTGTGTAACTGGAATATTTTTACAAATGTAAGGGGAGTGTTTGAGCTGTTCTATGCTTATGAGGGGATAGGAAGTGTTACAATAAACAAACCTCATGGGTCATTTTTCGTAATTTAAAAAGAAAAAAAAACTATTTCATGCCTAATAGTTTGATGCGCCTAAGTTTATATAAAAATTTGAAGAGCTAAGGCGAACAGCACCAACCGGCGACACGACAGCGGCAATGAAACGAGTTATCAGAAATCCAGCTCCGTAAGTTTCAGAGATATTGTCTCAATTGTCCTGTAATGAGCACAAACCATCAGTAAAAGGGCGATAACATAGTCCATTTTGTTCTGAATTCCATTATAACGCGATTGGATTCCTATTGTTTACAACAACTACGCCAACTTACTTTCAACCAATCCCATGTTGTCTCACGAGCTTCCCTACTAAGTAAGAGCACATAAGTAGTTTTAGAAAAATATTTATATAGCATTATGGATGAACTATTGTGAAGAGAAGCAAACATGATAATATTTGCTTCAAAGAGGAAAATTTGTAGTTATAATGCACATAATAAGAAGGTAATTTTCACCCATGGAATGAAACCAATCATAATTTGTAAAACCACCAAGATGAAGTAGGATGCTTAGGAGACGACCCTAATAAATTCTACGTTTTAGCACAGGGCAGGTTTGAAGGAGTGTATTCTAAAAGCACGTCTGCTTCATTGGAATGTGATTGATTATCTAGTGATCTATCCCTATCTGGTGTTTGCTTCACATGACAAGGCCCCAGGTAAAAGTAGGTCTGGACTCCATGTGATAAGGGTCAAGACCCAACTGTTCGAAACCTAATCATAAATGTATTTGGAATAGATGACGACTTTCTAAGAAGACAACGTCCTTGTAAGGATTCATGGGTTATATCATATAGGTAGAATCTGGTTTAGAATTAAACTACATTCTGCCGGAGTTGGTGATGATGAGATGTAAAGAGAAAAACAAGATGATTGAACCAAAGTTTTCTGTGTTAATAACTGGTGGATTCTCAAAATAAAGTTCCTCCTAAAGTAAAAAACTTGAATCCCACCACAAACAAACTAATACATGGTGCTAATTAGTGACAAAAGACTTGTACATACAAAACATGACACAGAAGCCAAAATAATTACAAGCATACCTTTCCTAGTAAGCCATGCAAAGACGAAATGCGATTCTGAGATAAAATCATGAATGTGTAGAAAAAACACCTTCTGTTTTAGAAGAAGAATATCCCCATTTCCACCGTCTTTCATTTGTGAAACTGTAACTATGCCTCTCTAAAGTTGATCCAGTTCTTCCTTTAAACAGCGAATTTCTTGTTGGTACTTTTTGATTAGTGATTTCTCATCGATTATCTGCATGTTGGAGGATTGCTTTAATGTGAGGTCAAAAAAAGGAATTTTATCATAGATAGCTTTTAATGTGCATACCTTGTTCTGTGCTGCTTGAATTTCAATATGTTTTGTCCTATGGGCAAGCTTTAATGTGTTATGTGTCTCCTCAGAATTGCTTGATGAGGGTGTAACAGTGCAGATCAACTGATACAAACATGTAAAGAAGTAAGACTACAAATATGTATATATCTATCTATATAAATATATTGACAGAAGCTACAGAAAAAAGGGATAACCAAATTAACTCAATGAAGCTTCAAGCTTGCCATCCCACAAGATATGTCAATGATAAATCACTCCGTTAAGCTCACAAAAATGTTCGACTAACACACGTGTTTTTTACATGCACAACACAAAGATCTACATAATATAAAGTAAGGTCTGAATCCTTACAGATACACGCCCATGGCCACTAAGTGAGGACTGAAGAAGCATTGTCAATATGGAATCCCTGTAGGGTACGTGTGAAGATTTGCCATCCGTTAATTTTGAAATAACCTAATGATGCCACAGATAACATGATCATTAGCAAACATTAGACTGCTATCCAAAGAGAATAACCTAAGGGGGATTAGAGCCTGAGATGATCAGCAATTGAAAAACCATATGAATTAATCACTGTAAAAAAAAAGATGTTTAAGAAACTAGGTATTCGAGCAACATCTAGTGCTAGAAGATTGGATTCAAGTTTGAAACTACACGAACTTCTGCCCCTTTGTAATTGTGTGTGCAAAGCACATGCTAGGGATTGAGCAGACATGTTCGTCTGCACGTCTGGGAGTGTGCGTGCAGTTGGGGATGGTGAGGGGAAGAGAGTGCACATTTAGCCAAGAAAGTTTGATACAAAACAACAATCAGTCTGAAGGATATGGGCCTCACAGTTCCAAGAGTTAACAAACTCTTGTTAATATAGGATCCCTCTTTTCTGCGCAAGCCTGTTGTTCCAGCCTTTGAGCTCTCAGAACCTGCCAAGTCAATTAGGTTCTGCGAGTATGATCCAAAACATGAATAAGAGTTATATGAGCAGTGGCAAAAGGCAAATCTGCTAAAACTTGAAATTTGTTAAGAGTATGCGAGTAAAATAAATACCAGCTGTGACAAGGTAACCGCTTCACCGTCACAATTTTCACCACAAGGGCTACTCTCTATGGTCTGCAGAGCAAAAATATTTACAAACCAGTAGAACCATCAACCCGAGACAAGTAAAAGGAGAACAAAAGTTTGCATTTGGTGTGATTTCAAAAGCCGCAAATAACCAAGTCAAAATACCAGTGTGAATATTGTATGACTTCTACTGCTTTGTAAATTGAAGTTTGTCGAACCCACATGTCTGTGCTCTGCATTATGCAACATAAACCATAAATGTGGACACAAGATAATATTGATTTAGTCCAATAAATACATAATGCTTTAACATCAGCAATCGAAATGACAATAGCAGCAGATGGCTACACTGAAAAAGTAGCTACATAAATGACATAGCAACAGAGGTCATCACTGAAAAATAACTGCATAAATGTTATAGTAAAAGAGGTCATCATTGCCGTGGCAACAAGAAAAACAGAAAATCTAATCTAGTTTTTTGAGCCATTGTCAACTGCTAGAAATTAGATCCCATAAAATGAGAGTAACTGAAAGGCAACACAACCTTCAGTTAAAACTAAGCCAAATGCTTCAAAAGCAAAAGAACAACACATTCTTTTAGCATATTTAGCATTAAATACCAAAAATAAAAAGTCATTCAGTGCAATAGATTGATCAAAAATGCAAACAGTTTTGATAAAGGGATTTGCATTAAATACAGTACGCATATGATACCACATGAAATATGGACAAGTTTTACCTTCGCCTGCAATCGGGGAAAGGGCGTGAGTCGGGATAATATAACCTCCTCCTTGACTCCTTCAACAAACACACCGCAACCAATGATCAAATAGCTTAACTCCGTGCTAACAAACCCTAAATTTACTTCAGAATCAGACTCTGAATCAATGCCCGCTCAAAATCTCAAAATCATGAGGGCTAGGGTATAGGGGAAACAAACGGGGAAGGAAGAGAGATGATACAGTGTTGTTGTTGTGGAGAGTGTTAAGAGCAGCGCCGCCTCCCGCCTCCGACCAGTATCGCTGCGATGCCCAAGAACTTCTTTGCTTGACTGCGTCTGTGGGGAGAAGCCGTTCTCCTTTTACAGTTTTTGTTTTTCTTTTTTTCCTTTTTCTAGTTTATTGTATTAAGATTTTAGTGAAACAATAATACAACGTTTATAAAAAACGTTGTAGTATTTCTCTTTTCACAACGTTTAACAATTAAACGTTGTAATATAGTGCAACGTTTCTTCGCTAAACGTTGTCTATTTTCGTTACCACAACGTTTCTTTTATAAACGTTGTCAAAAGAGAAATACTACAACGTTTTTAAAATAAATGTTGTCGAAAACCTAAATGACAACGTTTTTTAAAAATGTTGTTAAAAAAAACGTTGTCAATGCCTCTTTTTGTTGTAGAGCCACTCCTCATTCCTAAAAACCGTTGGTTATATAAACAAGAAATGATATTCCTCATACCACAAGGTCAAATACCTGTGTTTATCTCAAAATATTTGATTCGAAAAGAATGATGATTATCGATAACTACGCAATTATAATCTGACACATGATTTAAATGAAAGGAGAGACATGCCACACGAGACAAAACCCTACGTAGCAAATTCCAGCAAAAAATAAATGATTTAAAATCATTTCAATTATATTTTGCCATTCAAAATAGTTTGTTCATTTTTCCACAATTTTAGCTAAACAAAATCCTACGTGGCAAATTCCAGCAAAAAATAAATAATTTAAAATTATTTCAATTATATTTTGCCATTCAAAATAGTTTGTTCATTTTTCCACAATTTTAGCTATAAGCCTACGTAGCAAATTCCAGCAGAAAAAAAATGGTCTAAAATTATTTCACATATATAAAACAATTAAAATTATATTCTGCCACAATTTTAGCTATTTATAATATTTATCATATTATCCATTAGTTAGTTAGATTTACAAGATTTTGTAGGGCACCAATACTCATCATAAATCCTATAAAAAATTAATTGATTTAAAAATATTTCAGCTACAAACACTACTACACAAAAGGATTTAATGACGGCCATAAAACGTCATTAAAATGTTTCCATGACGTTTTTGAACCGTCATCAATTTCGCCGTCTATACCGGAGTCATGGTTTGAGCATGATACAATGACGTTTCTAAAACGTCATCTAAATATTTTCTACGACAACTTATAAACGTCATAAAAAGAAAGCCATGACACATGATAATTGTCATGAAATACATTTTACGACATGTTAGAAACGTCATGAAAAGTACGGGATGATACTTCATAATTATCATGAAAACGTCATCTAAATATTTTCTACGACAACTTATAAACGTCATAAAAAGAAAGCCATGACACATGATAATTGTCATGAAATACATTTTACGACATGTTAGAAACATCATGAAAAGTACGAGATGATACTTCATAATTATCATGAAAATGTCATCTAAATATTTTCTACGACAACTTATAAACGTCATAAGTAGAAAGCCATGACACATGATAATTGTCATGAAATACGTTTTACAACATGTAAGAAATATCATGAAAAGGAAGGGATGATACTTCATAATTGTCATGAAATAAATATAATTTTACAAAAAAAAAATTACAGAATTCAATTACAAATCCATAATCAAATATATAGTAGTAGCAGAATTCAAAATAACTAGATTTCCATTTAGGCAACAACTAGTTTCATTGCTTATGCCTCACTGCTATCGGCATAAGCAAGCATATATAATATCTAAGATTTGTTCAACAATAGCTTAACCAACACAAAAGCAAAATCTAATGGTTCCAAATCTAAAATTTCCCAACAAAACAAAACATCAACCTCTCTCAAAGTAACCCAACCTAGTAGCAAAGTACTACTAATGTGCTAATCTATCTCAAAAGAATTCAAAAGCTAAAGTATGCAAAGGAACCATGCCCACAAGTGCTTAATGGTCAAGAACAATGTACTTGATTGGCCAAGCAATTGTACTCCCAACTGCATCTTCCATAACAGAAAACTCAGGATGGTAACGATAGAATTCAGCTCCAGGCTTGATAGCTTCAACAACCTCAATTCTATAGCAATCAGGTCCAAGCTTGTAGCCATGCACCTTTGTTGTAGGGTCAACTGCAGATATTCTCCCTGTAGCCACAACTTCTTCTGTTCCCTCCCAATCAAGCAACTTGCAGCAGTCATTAACACAAACCGTGGGTGCTTTAATTGCTTATACAACCAAACACAAAATTAAATAATTACCACCAGCAGTTGAAAATATAAAACACAACCTACCAAAGATGCGTAAATATAACTTATCTTAGAATTCCTAGTTGAAGGACTGAGGGCCACTATTTCTTCATTGTTTTCAGGTTCCTCCTTGTAAACATATAACCAAATCAACAACATAATATTTGACAGAACATTATGAAAATAACACTGAAACACTACAAGTACAGTACAACATAAAATCTCAGAAAAAGATTACTGTTTTTGAAAAGACATGTTCTAAAGCCTGTTCTTGAAAAGACATATTCTAAAGCCTGTTCTAAAGCCTATTCTAAAGGTACTGTTCTCAATAAAGATAATAGATCAGTAAAAAAGGTACTGTTCTTGAAGCCTGTTCTAAAGCCTGTTCTAAAGGTACTGTTCTTGAAGCCTGTTCTAAAGCCTGTTCTAAAGGTACTGTTCTTAGTAAAAATAGATCAGTAAAAAAAAGATAATGTTGCAATAAAGATCAGTAAAAATACATCAAAAATACATCAGAAATACATCAAAAAAAGATAATGTTGCAATAAAAATAGATCAGTAAAAATACATCAAAAATACATCAGAAATACATCAAAAATACATCAGAAATACATCAGAAATACATCAGTAAAAATACATCAGAAATAGGTAGATAATTTAAAAGCCTATCAAAAGACATGCGGCAATAAAGTAACTGTTCTTGAAAAAAAAAGATTACTTTCACTGGAAAGGAGGTGCACAAGGACAATGTTTAAAGTCTCAAATCAGAACCATACACCAGAAACTTAAAACATCGAAATTAGGTTAGTAACTTACTCGTGGAGATGGAGTCGCAACAGCAGGGTGCTGCTGTGTGCTCTTGCTTCCACCATCACTAGTACCATGACAAGAACAACCACTTTGGCCCTATCAAACAGAAAGCACAATCCACTTTAATTCCCCCTCTCTCTCTTTATATATATATATATATATATACACTTTACAGTACATAGCAACATTAGAGCATAAAACTTACAATTTTTAAAATAATATCCTCGAGAATTGTCATACGCTTGTTCCCCGCCTCAAGTTTAGACTCTAGATTTGCTTTCCAGCTGGTATTTTGTATTTGGGCATCTACCTTTGAAGGTGTAACACCTGCTCCCATACCTCTAACACGACCAGGTTTCTCCTTACCAAGAACTTGACTCAATACATCCCACTTTACAGGAACAGGCTCTTGACTAAGCGGCTGATCATTCAGTTTCTCTTGAATCTCAGCCTTTAAAGAAAGCAACAATTAAGTTCATTACATGTAAAATGAAACTGCATCTTAAATAAGCAACAATTGGTCATGGAGAATACTTACAATTTTTTTGGCCACGTACTCATTTTTTGCTTTCTTTGGTTCATGGCCTTTAATAAACGACTCAGTTCTACTCAATATTTTTCCAAGATTATTCAGTTCCTAATTGAATAGAAACAAAAAATTCAGTCCTACTCGATGCAAATTCCCATTATGGTCTAAGATGGTTATAGAAAACAGAACATGATTAATACACAAATATTTTATCAGATATTCTCCCACAACTGACTTACATATTCATATTGCATCCTTGCATACCCTTGTCGGCTTAGTGTGTGTGGAAGAAGCTATAAACCTCTTATTTTCTTCATTTTCTCGCTCTTTTCCTGCATATCATATAAACATAATATGGTTACATATGCATCTAAAACCTAATTTCAGATTACAAAGCAAAGTATATCCTCAACTCCTTAATGTTATTATTACTACTATTGTTGGTATTAATATTATTATTACTGGTTATTGATCTCACAGCCACTTACTTTCCATTGATCTGAACGACGTATTGCAACAAATTCATCCCACTCGTTTTGCGGCACATCTGTGGGTCTTAACATGTTAAGTTGTCTTGTAGTTTCTGCCTTGTTGCGCCGAGACTCTAAAATCTTGGTAATGCTAATAGACAATTCAGATTTATAAGCCCTCCATAGCCTTCCACATTGTTGTAAGACAACTGTCTTATGAGTAAGCTCCACACAAAAATTTTGTTACAAAATAAGATATTAAAATGTTATCTATTTCCACAGTAAAAACATGTATGTGTATATGTCAATAGAACACAAGTAAAAGCACATACAAAAGTTTCCAGATTTCATCTTTTGTATATATCACATTACCATCAATAGTTTCCAGATATCTTTTTTGCTATAAATAAAACACATTACCATCAAAAGTTTCCAGATATATCACATACAAAAGATGAAATCTGGAAACTTTTGTTTTTACTGTGATGGTAGTGTGTTTTATTTCCAGATATATCACATACAAAAGTTTCCAGATATCTTTTTTGCTACAAATAAAACACATTACCATCAAAAGTTTCCAGATTTCATCTTTTGCAAGAGGTGCCGCGTTGTCCACCTTGTGCCAAGTATCTATGTTGATTGGCACTTGCTCTCGTACTAAACAACTAATAGTAGAGCTAAATCTCACTGAATGTTGTCCAACAGGTTGTCCATTTTCATTCCACACAACCTCTTGCTTTGTTGTCTCTCCCGTTGGAATGACTTGTAAGGTAGTTTTACCTCTTACACGCTTATTTCCTGTGTTACCACTAGGAGTAAGTTCAGATTCAAGCTCGGCCATGGTGAGCTTCACGGTCGCCTTCAGAGCATATAGTGCACCCGATTCAGCCCCTATTGTTGGACCTCTCTTCCTCCTGTTTTCATAGTCCTGCCTATGTAACAAGACAACAATGTTATATGATAATAATAATAATAATGATAATAATAGGATCGGATACACATGGTATTTTCACAATGTACCAATGTTCTAAACAAATGATAATTTTATATAATATATCAGTCACCAAAAATACAGATGAATAACATCAAAACTGATTACAAAACATTGATGCACAATCATATGCATAGTACAAAGAGCATAAAGTCTCACATTATACAGAGTCAAACATACAATAAATTACATATCCTCGTGGTCTATATCAAGTGCATATGACTCTTGAGCAACAAAAGTTGTAAAAGCACTCTCATCGAATAGTTCCAGGTTATAAAAGCCTCTTGGTGGTGCCTTTAACACTACATACCAACTTGATTTTTCATTATCTCTCGAGTAAAATACTTGCTCAGCATGTGATGCTAAAATAAAGGGATCTTTTTTAGTTAAACCTTCATGAATCCAATATAGAGTAGCGGCATGTCAGATATAATATTTTCACCTGTACTTAGAGTTGCAGTGATGTGACTTCCCATATGCCACTTTTGCCAACGAGCTTACAGATTTAACTTAGATTAATATGTATCTAAGCATTTAAAGATTTGTTGTTGTTTATAGCCACAAAATCTACTCACATTTTAAGCACTTACATAACCAGTGTTGATGCCCACCAGCTGAGAAAAAGAAGAGAGGTGGTTAGGAGGAAAGAGTAAGGCAACTTATATGACCCAGTACGATTAAAATAACAACCAGAAATAGGATATGATAGCACATAATGATATATTTGAGAAACTAAACATCATCCTGCGGAACCTAATAGAAAAAAAGTTAGAAAGTAACAAAAAAACTCTAAAAAAACGAAATAAATAAAAGAACAAAATGAACACTAAAAAATAAAAATGAACCTTAAAAATTGTTAAATCAAAAGATGAAATAAAAAAGTAAATCAAAAACCTTAAAAACAGAAAAAGGCCCTAAGAGAGATTAAAAGAACTAACAAAACTGGATTTTTTTGCTAAGAAATGAAAAAAAAAAAAGAAAAAAAAACTAAAAAAACTGAAAATCAGGCTCCATCTTATTAAATATTAAATATATTATGTGAGACGGTCTCCCATGCGTTTTTGCCAAAATTATAGGATAAGAATGGTATTACTCCTGAGGATGAGAATCTTGCATATCCAACTTATTCAACTGTCAACTAAATTTCACTGTTCATGACCGGTCTTTATTAAAGACTTTTCACGGTCTTTTTTTTAAAGCGAAAGAAACACACACAGATGCGGCAATTTACATTCGGAAAAGTGTGAGAAAAAAAAGCTCCTACACATTTAGCATCCACAATTGCATTATCATAATGTAACCTGCAACCAAATTGAAGTAAAATATCGAAAAAGAAGTTCAATGAGGTAATAAAGATGACGCTCACCAAGTCCAACAGCTTGGAATTTGTGGTTTTGAGAAATATTCCTATGAGTTAACTGGGTCAAGGCAAAATAAAGCCCGGCAACATCTATGAACCCAATCAAAGCTTTCAATAATTCCTGAGAGAGATTCATGAAAAGTACTTGACATTTCTGAAAAACTAAAAATAAACAAATGATTCCAAATAATGATCAGAAAACTTTTGCCGTGGAGAAGTAAAGGATGCTGCAAAACTTAACAATCAGCATGCCCTAAACTTCCATCCACCACCACCATCACCCTTTCCACCCCCCTTTGTTTGTTGAGTAATCATTCTAGCGAACAAAAAAATGTCTTACTATGCACACGACAGATACAAAGTCGGATAAAAACCCAAACTGAAATTGTTCATAAGCATCTATGAAATAGATACCTGAGAGGGATCGAAACTGTCACTTTCCGATACAGTAAGAAATGTTGCAAGACAAACAAGCTGAAAAAATCAATGCGGTAAGAATTCAAGTCCATGAAAGAGAAGCATAACATCTGGAACCATTCAATTGAGCCTAATGGATCATACCTTTACTAATGTCACAAGATAAATGAAGGTTGCTTTAATCAAGTACCAATCGTATCATACTCGGATCTGTTGAAGAAAACCGGTCAATACAACATACCTTTCATCTTATACGGTATAATTTAATATAGAATAAACAAGCTTGCAATAAACTTCAATAAACCTTTCAACATTTTTCTTTTAAAATCATAAACCCTACACTGTCGAGATTATAAATAGCTTACTCAACTCAAAACACCAAACTTAGCATAGCAACAAGGGGGTGGGTAATACCCCAACTGGGTAATCGCAGACTTAGGCATGGGTAATCGCAGACTTGAAATGACAAATAAAGAAAGTTGGATAACTCACGGTGGATGTCGCGGCGACAATATGAATCTGACGTGAAAAGTCGATGGACGCTGATTTGAACCCGATGTCCGTGGTCGCGGCTCTGAAGCAAACGTCTAAGGATGTTGGTGAGACCGTGAAATTGGGAGACAACGACGAGGAGAAGTGAGAGAGAGAGAGAGAGAAGTGAGAAATTGGAAGAGAGGAAAAGAAAGGAGACCGTGCAATTGGGAGACGGCGAGGACAAGTGAGAGAGAGGGAGAGAGCGGCTAGGGTAGTAGGGTTTCAGAAAGGGAGAGAAGGAAAACAAAATGAGTGGGGGGAGAGGAAGTCATACGGGAAATTTCCTAAGGGACTAATTTGGGATCAAACTTTTAATGATAGTAATAAATTGTCATTAGTGATAAACTATTTCATGACACTTTAAAACTGTCATAAAAAACTATTACATGATATTTTTTAAAATGTCATACTACAGGTAAATCATGACATTTTAAAAGTGTTATTGATAAACAAATATGACATGAAAAAAACATCATGAATCTCGAAGAAACCATGATGTTCACAAAATGTCATATGGTTGTTCCATATTTTACATCCATGACGTTTGCTGCTATAAACGTCATGGAAATACGTTACAATGACGTTTTTGGCAAAACGTCATAAAATTTCTGTCATTAAAGGTCATATTTGTAGTAGTGAAATAGGGACCCGAGGGCAACTTTCAGTTAGATTTATGAGATTTCTTGGGAGCCGAATACTTATCACACAACCACTCCTCATTCTTAAAAATCGTTGGTTATATAAACAAGAAATGACATTCCTCATACCACAAGGTCAGAATACCTGTGTTTATCTCAAAATGTTTGATTCGAAAAGAATGATGATTATCGATAACTATGCAATTACAAATCTGCCACATGATTTAATCATGTGCATTATGGAAAAGCTTGCACGTCAATCACCCAACGACTGGGCAAACGCTAGCGCCAGGTAATTTGCAGGTTTCATAGGTTCTTCATTCACTGCGCGTTATTGTATATATAAACAAATTATTAATTTCTAACTACAAACAATACTACGATTCCCAGCTGTCGACTCTTCTATGAGTTGGGTAACACAACAAGTATTTTGCAGCGGCTTAGTTTTGACATGCAACATGATGTTTTTCCTCCAATGCTAGATAAATTGGTGGCTTCTAAAAATCCTGAAGCACTGTTCAGAAAATCATTGGTACATTAATATCTAATTAGTTACTAATTATTTTTATCTCATCTTCTCCTAATTTTATTACTATTTCATTTTTTTGTAGTTAAAGTTCTTCATCGAACAAAATGAAGACGAAGCATTTGAATTAATGATTATAGCCCTAAACCTCAATCACCATGAAGCTACATATTGTTTAAACTTCATGAAGCTGTTTAGTGGCGAAGAAAAACACAGAGAAGAGGGAATTCAAGGGTTGTCGATGTTGGAGGATAATTCTAAGAGCGCATACTATGTGACATCATGCAGATGGCAACTGAAAAAAGACTTCCAAAAATGAAATTTAAGCTTCCTAACTACCTTGGTGTTCCATTATTCTGTAATTCAAGTGACGAAGAATTTCTATCGCATCTAGAAAGACAACTTCCGCACAACCAGTGCCTTAGATGTGTTGCCGATATTGAAGTGGTCTATATGAATGCTATAAGTACATGCGAGCACGATGCCAAAATATAGGAGTATTTCTGTTGGGAAAAACAAACACCCTGTATCGAAACAGCCGGGATACTGGAATCCCTGTATCGAATGTTATTTAGAGGTTTTGACATATATGCCAATCCGTATACAGTAAGGAAACTGTATCGAGGCTTCAAGGCTTTATCCTGTATCGAAGACCTGCCTTGAATCAGCATTAGTGAAGCTCACAAGACAAAGAAGAAGACTTATAAAAGACCAAGTATGGAAACTGTCTCGATGCTCAAAACACAGTCATCTTCCATACAGTTCACAAAAGGACAAGAAAGAACACAAGTCAAGTCCCGTTGAACAAAGAAGTATTTAAATACTCAAGGATAAAGTATTTAAATCGCTGCCTTCTCGATCTTCAGAATCCCGCGAAATCCGGATCATGTCATATTCCCGTTGAAGGAAATCTTATTCAAACGGATACATCTCAACGGATACTTTCTTCAGAGACTATATATATCCTTGAAGACATTGAAGATCAGTAACCTACCAACTCAAGTAACCTAATACTCAAGCTATCAAAGTTATCATCTGAGCAAACATATCTCCAAAGCATACTGCAAGTTAGAACGAAAGAGATATACAGTGCTCAACATCAAGAACAGCCATCATCAGCTCAAGAACTTCAAAGCTGCTGTTCTTACCTGGTTACCTACCTTTTACCTCTGTGTAAAAACCGAGCTCTGTGTGAACTCAAAAAGTTATTCTGACCTGTGTGGGACGAATAAGGATGAAGCTTTGGAACTGTGTGTGAAGAAGCTAGTCAAGAAGGAAGCTTTAACCAATCTGTGTGAACGGTTGAAAGCGACATTCTTTGTATCAATCTGTGTGAACGATACAAGGATAGGTTTGTTTATAATTACGTAGTTGTGTACGCAGTAATTATAATAAACTTTTTACTCCTGTGTGGAGGATCAGTGGACGTAGAGGGGTTTACCTCGAACCACTTAAATTACTGTGTTATTTACCTTCTGCTTTTACTGTTTGAAATAACTGTGATATATTAAGTATACACCAAATACGTCGTTGCTGTATCCACGGCAACTAACTGTATCCAAGACTTCCGCTACGCACTCAGATTTAGATTCCGTACAGTTTGTTGTTTAAACGATTTTCCAAACTGTATCCAGTATACTTAAGTGGCCAACAAGTGGTATCGGAGCGGTTGATTCTAAAAAGAATCAGTCGTATTTCTTTTTAACCGAATCAGATTCAAATCACTTATTTTCAAAACAGTTTCTTTCATTCCTATATTATCAGTATGGATACTTCTATGATTAACAAAGTCCCTATGTTCTCTATTAACGAATTTGACGACTGGAGAATTAGAATGGAAGCTCATCTTGCAGCAATGCACGAAGAGATGATTTTTGTTATACAGGATGGTCCTATCAAGATCATGAAGGTCAATCCAGCCGCAAGGATTGAGGGCCAAGCCCATGCTGAAATGCTCGAGAAGGAACGCGAGCAATGGACAACCGATGAAAGGAAGCGAGCCAATCTAGACAACGTGGCTAAGAACGAGTTATTTGTCACTCTTGACAAAGGCACGTTCTCAAAGGTAAAGAGCGCAAAATGTACCAAAGAAATCGGGATAAACTCACGTTAATTTGTGATGTAACTGAGATCTCAAACGAAAACATGATTTCAAATCTTACTCAGCTATTTGAATCTTTTGAAATGAAACCAACGGAAACACTTGAGGAACTTGACCTCGATTTACCGGTATTGTTGGTGAACTTGAAGCGTTGGGCAAGATTTACACCCAAAAGGAGAAGAACTTAAAAATTTTCGGATCTCTCCACCGATGGGACATTAAGACCACAACTATGCGTGTATCCCGTAATCTTAATGAAATATCCACTTTTGATCTCTTCTCCGACCTTAAAGCTTTTGAGTATGACATTGTAAGAGAGAAAGTCAAGAATCTCCTTCAAAGGTCACACTCTCTCGTCAGACGAACCGTCGACACAGATGCCTAGCTCGTCGAAGCCCGGCCACAAGAACGCCGACAGTGACGACGACTTCCTGTCACAAGATGAAATGGCGCTTCTAATGCATAAATTCAAAAGTTCATTAAACAACTGAAAGACTCCCTACAGGCCCAAACCTGTCAACAAGGTAAGTACCGAAACATCATCTGGTGATGCTAACCTGTGTTATAACTGCAAGAAACTAGGCCATTATGCAAACAAATGTCCTCATCCCAAAGTCCAAAGATTGCCTGAGGTCGAGCAACAAGAGAGAGATGAAAGAAGACGTGCTTGGAAAGACAAGCTCAAGGCCCTGATTGGAGAATCAGAAGCCTCCCCCACACCATCCAAATCAGCAGAATGTCTTCAGGTGGTCACTGAAAGTGATTCATCTGACGATGAGTTCGATGATAAAGCATACATGTGCTTTATGGCCAAAGATGTTCCAGAAGGAGAAGACAGCGACGATGAGGTAAGCTCAACCTCAGTTATTCCACCTAATGCATCTCATACTTTCGAAAATATGATGAATGAATTTAAAAACATTCAAAAGGCCCATGAGACTCTAAAAACTGAGAATATACAGCTTCAATTAACAAATTTAGAGCTGAAAGATGAGAATGACTTGTCAAGATAAACTATGAAAATATGTCCCTTGATTGTGAAACCAGCAAGGTCGATTTTGAAAAACTCATGGAGAGCAATCATCAACTTGCTCATGAACTAAATGAGGTTAAAACCCATAATGAGAGCAAGACAAATGATTTGGTTCTACTACAAACCAAAATTACAACTCTCGAGAAGCGAGAAACCGAACTTGAGACCATTCTAAAGTCTTTTGAAAAATCGTCCAAAAGAATGGAAGAAATTCTAAGCACCGGGCAACATGCTCATGATAAAAGTGGCTTAGGATACACTCATGTTCGAATAAAGGTAAAACTAGTACCGTGTTCGTCAAGAGTGTGGAACACATTCCAATCGGAAGATACTCCTAGTCCCATAAAGGAACTCATTGCACCGAGAAAACCGAAGGTCGCCATTCCGCCTCCACAACTCTACTATTCGAGACAGTGGAACCAATGGCCACTCGTAGGCGTAATCTAAAGCATGCTCCACAAGCATATCATCAAAGCCGGCATCATTCGAAGAAGAAGGTATCCAACCACCAAAGGCCCGCAAGAAGACACTCGATAAAGGCGCCTAGGTATTGGATACAGGAGCCCCGTTATCCCTCAAGACAAAGAGATGCCGCTCAAGATCAACAACAAGATTGGGAATCCAACCGGAGACCCGAGAAGACAAGGCTGTTAGGCCCAGAAAATGGCTCCACCTCCTAGACGGCACTCAGATCGAATAATAATAATAACCCCGAATTTTACATGCATAGTAATAAACATGATTAAAACAACTACGGATATGCCCCGTAGATATCGCAATATCGTACCAAGTACATCCTACAAGAAACCAATTGTCGTCAGAAAATCTGGGTACCTAAAGGAACTAACATATATGGACCCAAAAATCAAAGGGGACCTAAATCTACCTAATTTCTTTGTTACAGGACATTCTAGAGGAGGATACCTGGTATTTCGATAGTGGATGCTCTCGTCACATGACTGGAGACAGGAGCAAGCTATCTGATTTTGTAGAAGGTCGCGGTCCAAAAGTTCGCTTCGGTGATAAGTCTAAAGGAAGAACAAGAGGGAAAGGAAACCTACTTGTCGGGAAATTCAAGGTCACCGATGTTGCATATGTTGAAGGCTTACAGTATAATCTACTTTGTATTAGCCAGTTCTGTGATAAACAGTTCTCGGTGAAGTTCTATATAGATCGCTGTAGAGTCAAGAACACCCAAACCAAGGAAGTTGTGCTTACAGGAAGCAGATCAGGTAATATGTACATTGCTGACTGGAAGCCTATGAGCTCCTCAATTCCGTGTTTTGTTGACAAAGGCACTGCAGATCTTAGCTGGCTATGGCACAAGAGGATGTCTCACGTCAACTTCAAGACGATCAACAAGCTTTCAAGACAGGGTATGGTTAGAGGTTTGCCAGATGTGTCATTCAAAAAGGACAGCGTCTGCGGACCATGCCAGAAAGGCAAGCAAATCAAGTCAACCCTGAAAAGCAAATCCTACCTTTCAACCCAAAGAGTGTTGGAAATGCTACACATGGATCTCTACGGTCCTGTAGACCCAGTAAGTTTGGGAGGTAAGAAATATGGCATGGTTGTTGTTGATGATTACTCCAGGTATGCTTGGACGATCTTTCTTAGCAAGAAGAAGGAAACAACATCAAGGCTGCCCGAGCTCCTGAGGAAGTTGCAAAATGAAAAAGCGTCAAGTATCGTGTGCATTCGTTCCGACAGAGGTACTGAATTTACTAACCGCTTTATAGAGCAATACTGTTCGAGAATGGCATACAAAGACGAATACTCAAATGCCGTACACCTCAACAAAATGGTGTTGCCGAGCGAAAGAATAGGACGTTGAAAGAAGCAACAAGGACAATGATTGCCGCAAGCAAATTGCCACAGCTTACGGGTGAAGCAACCAATACAACGTGCTACACTCAAAACCGTCAGATCGTCAACAAGCACCACAACAAAACGACTTACGAGGTATGGAATAAAAACTCCATTAGTTTCGTATTTTTACATTTTGGATGCAGTGTTACGTATTGAACAATGGGAAGGACCAACTTAGAACCTTTGATGAAAAATCGATGAAGGAATATTCGTAGGATACTCTTCCGTCGATAAAGCTTTAATCTTTAATAAAAGGAAGTCGACGATCGAGGAATCGATTCATGTAGTGTTCGACGAACCACACCATGACCCTACAGGAGTAGATGATATCACTCAGGACATTCACCATCTATCTATCTTGGATCCACCTACACCTATAGAACCTGTCGTTGATTTAGAAATCAACCCCGCAGCTGTAAGAATCGATGTGGATGAAGCTGACGTTGTACAAGCTGAAGCTGTAACCACAGAAACTTTCGATACAGTACGGGATCCTGAACTAGAACCCGACCGAAGATGGTTGAGAGATCACCCGCAAGAGCTGATCATTGGAAACATTAATGCCGGTGTTTCTACTCGTAGGAGAATACAGAGTACACAAGGAAATGTACTTTGTGCACAAGAAGAATCTAATGTCAAGTCTCACGCTTCTGAATGGAAATCTCAATCCGAACTTAGGAGACTCAATATGTGCACTATCGCCGTATTCTTAGCCCATCGAACTGCTTTCGACCATAGACGCTCTTAACAACTCTCATTGGATAACATCTATGGAAGAAGAGCTTAACGGTTTGAAAGAAATAATGTATGGTATCTTGTACCAGACCGACACACCAATCGGTTATAGGAACCAAATGGGTATTTCAAACAAAAAGGATGGAAATGGACTTATCATAAGGAACAAATCCAAGAAAGACAAGGCTATTGTCGAAGAAGGAATCGACTATGATGAAACCTTCGCCTCTGTAGCGAGACTAGAAGCCATTAGGATATTTTTAGCCTTTGCCGCCCATAAGAGTTTTATCGTATACCAAATGGACGTCAAGAGTGCTTTCCGAATGGAGAGCTTGCGGAAGAAGTTTATGTTGAACAACCACCGTGGTTTGCCAACACGGACGGTATCGATCTAGTTTACAGTGCTAAGGAAAGCGGCATACGGACTTAAACAAGCCCCTAGAGCCACAGTACGAAACCCCGTCCCAAAGATCTAACCAACAACGGATTTGAGAAGGGTGTCACGACAAAACCTTGTTCAAGATACAGAAGGTGATGACCTTCTAATGGTACAAATCTATGTCGATGATATTATTTTTGGTTCAACTAACCTTGCTCTATGTCAAAGGTTCTCACATCTCATGCAAAGCAAATTTGAAATGAGTATGATGGGGAACTTAGTTATTTCCTAGGTTTGGTGTAAAGTTTGCCTACGTGTATATTCATCAACCAGAGAAATACAAGAAGGAACTTCTCAACAAATTTGGAATGAACAATTCCAAATCCTCAACCCCTATGAGCACTTCCGCAAATTAGTGCCGATGAAGCCTAAAGCCGTTTGACCAATCACTCTACAGAAGCTCATTGGTTCGCTCCTGTACTAACAGCAGCGTGCCCGATATCCAGCTTGTTGGAGTGTGTGCGAGATACCAAGTTGCACCTAAGGAATCACACTTCAATACAAATAAACGAATCTCAAGTACATTAAAGGAACAATCGATGCAGGATCGTGGTATCCTAAGGAAGGCGGATTCGATTTAGTCGATACAAACACTCGGATCTCGGAGGTCGCAAGCTAGATAGAAGAGTACAAGTGGGACTTGTCACTTTCTGACCTAGACTCGTATCTTGGTTCGAAGAAGCAATTGGCTAACTCTCTTCCACTGAATCAGAGTACTATGTCTTGGGTAGGCCGTATGCGATCCTTGGATGCAAAGAACAACCGCCGATTATGGAATCGATGCTAGAGAGACTCCAATCATGTGTGATAGCACGAGTGCAATCGTAATCACGCACAACTCGCTCGCACTCGCACTAAGCATATCAACATGAAGCATCATTTTATCGAAATCATGTCGAGAACAAGGATGTTCGCTCGAAAAAGTCCATACGTACATCCAAATTGGCCGACATTTTCACCAAGCCTCTCGACACGCCAAGATTCGACATGCTAAGAACAGACTGGGAATACTACACCAGACTCCTGTAAGTAAATTTCTGTTTTACTCAACAATTGAGGGGAATGTCAGAAGACCCGTGAATACAGATTCAACATTAATTATCCGTACACTCGTAATCATCAATACAAGATCAGAGCGAACGAAGGCATACGAATCCTACAGCTGGTGTGTGCAATAATTAAGGGGGAATACTGTAGGACCCATGAATACAGCATTAATCCAAATATTGTTGTATGGAATTCAAAACCTATTAGTACCTTTTTAAGGGGGAACGCTGTATCGACGCGGAGAACAGCACATGCTATAGGATTTCGATTCAGTATATAATATAATATTATTTCCTTTTTAAAATAATTTTTGTCCACGTGCCCTGTTTTTATGTCAAACGTCATGTTCATTAAATGCCTTACACGACATCTGGACAACTGAATCTCAAAAGCCGCGATGTTTTTAAATTGTTTATTATTTTTAAACCGCCGTTTTAGGCATTTAGGGTATCAACCTATGTCAGAAGTGGGACCCGCTGTATTTTAAAACCTTTTAATGGATTAGCGTACCAGTTACACTCAATCCATCTTGACCGTTGATTTCAAAACCGGTTCCCATCCCTTAAAATCTGACCATTCGCACTCTGCAAACCCTATTTCACCGCCCAAGTATAAAAGGACTGTATCTGCCATTGGAGACTCTTTACGCTTTCTGCAATTACAAGAGTTCTCCAGCAAACAGCCTACATATTTTCTGCATTTTCACTGCGAATTTCTACTGTTTTCTTCCACCTTCGTTTTAAGAAAACTTCAATGGCCAGTCAATCTTCTTCCCCTGTTCTGAAGAAAACCTCCAACATCATTGATGGCCGGATCTTCTCCAAACCTGTCATCATCGAGCGTATTATCTCGGAAATCAATGACACCGAACCAATGGAGTATATCATTACTCGTCTTGAACAACAAGGTCTCTATCGCTTCGGGAGCAAAACCGCCGACAAATACGACGCCCATCTGGTTGAGGAATTCTACCTCAACGCCGCCGTTCGTTTTATGTCACTAGCCCAGGGAGGACATGTTGCTGACATCACTGTGATCCAAGGAGTGCAAATCTGCATCAATAGCGACCTACTCGGAAAATCTACAGTGCCCGCCGGCTCGACCATGGACCAACTTGAGACGTTCGGGTCTCAAGAGCTTATTACCAAATTTTATGGACTATTTACAGGGTCCAAAGTGGTTGATATGGTGACAACCACTTGTCACAAGAAAAATTTTCTTCTTCATTTCGTTTATCTTCATGACTTTTGTTCCAGGATCATTGAAAACCGAACCGGTGCGTTCGAGATGTGCACGAATTTAAGGTTCAGGATAATGGTAGCTATTTTGACCTGTGAAAAGGTCAATTGGTGCCAAATCATTCTGAAACGTGCCAAATCATTCTGAAACGTCTTCAAGAAGAGGTGTGCAAACCAGCCACCCAAAAGAAATCCTTTGGTTTAATGCTGAACTACATTCTGACGAAGTGCGGAGTGATGCAATCCGCCGATGCAAAGAAAAATAGCTCGAGGATATACTTAGGAGGTGTCAAACCCTCTGCGTATAACCAGAGCACCATGCATGCCAACCATCCGCGAACCAGGCACATGCCTATTTCTGCCAACCCAAGAGATGAAACCGTGAAGGTCCCAGAAATGGAATCTTCAAAGAAGAAGCGAAAGCGTTCTCACAAAGAAGAAACACTCACGGGTGAGAAGTCCAAGAAGAGACTCGGAGGCTCTCAAAAATCAAAGCCAAGTACTCCGAGGATGTCTCGCCCGTGGCGCAACCCATCGATGAAGAACCCTGTGGCCCAACCCCGTGGAAGAGGTGTCTCCACCGCATCGACGGTAGATCCCGAGCCTTTGGCGGCTACGACGGATATAGAGACATCTCGCCAACGCTCAAGACTTTAGCGAGTCGGCCGCCCATTCGAGCCAAAAGCTACTTCTCCTCTCGCGGATCCCACACCCGCAGATCCAATTTCCTTCGGGCACCATCCCCTGCAAGGAGTCCATCTTCCGTACAGATCCCATACTCACTGAATCCTCAAACAGCGTCTGCACGTTATTCAAGTCCTCCCCGACTCGATCATAAATCAAACACTTTTTCGGTTCAAATTGACCACGCGTACGAAAGATTCCTGCAATGGAAAGGCTATAGGCTAGCTCCGTGCGACACACTGCATAACCGGAGCGAATGGAGCCACGAAGAGAGGTTCGTCTCCGAAGTGCACTCAATCAAATTGAGGCCCCGCTTCGATGGGACAACGCCTCTTGCAAGGATCTAATTGAAAGCCACCGCCGCACAACCGACACCAGAAGAAAAGGAAAGAAGAAGTCAGAGGATTCTCCCGTTAATCCAAAAGATGACGACGATCATGACTCAGACGACGACGACGATGCTCTTCAAGCAGGTCTGAGAATGAGCCGTGAAGAGGCTGAAGCACGAGACGCCTCTCCACCCAGAAAAGACGAAGGGCCTTCTAACCAAGCCAATCCCCCTTCGCCACAGCTGGAGAACATTCCCGACCAGGAGGAATCAGTCCCTCCAGTCGAGGAACTTCAAGAAATTTTGGAACAGGCACCCGAGCCTGCTGCGACTGAAGAAGCTATTCCTACAAGCCAACAGGAGGATTCAGTCCCTCCTGGATCCATATCCGCCGAAGAACCTTCGCCACAGGACGCTTCTGAACCATCTGTCGCCGAACCACAGGAAGCTGCCCCCGCCCCTGCAACCTTGGAATCCGAGGACGGTAACGAACCTGAGGATGTCCAACTTACTTCACGTCCATCCGTGAATGTAAGAAGATTGAACGGCGCTGCAGACTTCGCCCAGCCTGACTCTCCTATCTCTGCTGCACGTAAAGAGCGCCTGCAAGCTCTTGGACTTTAGACTGTATTTATCCAAGATGCAGTAAACGCTCTATCTTCCGTTGAAAAGGCACTGAATTGGATGCACACCTCTGCCATAGAAGAAATGACCACTCTTCAACACGAAGTATCTCGAGTTGTCGACGCATTCATCCTTTTGCCAGAAGTTTTCAAGCAAGCCTTGAAGATCATGGAAGATAAACAAGAGCAACTGCTGAAGGAGGAAGCTACAAAGACAAGGATTGCTGAAGCCAAGACTGCCTGTGCAATGATCGAGAACAGCTCTCAACTGCGTGCTCACGACAAATGCATTCAAGAAATGTCGCAGACTCTTTCCTCCCTTGTTGAAAGAATAACCAGCATCGAGACCAAACAGGACGCCGCTCTTGAAATCCTGCAAAGTCTTGATGAAGCCAAAAAGGGGGAAGAGGCACGAGAAGCTGCAAGGAGAATAAGGATGCAACAAGAAAGGGAATTTGAGGCTGTTCAGAACAGTATCACTGCCGAATTGAACAAGCTAGCACCTCAATCCCAAAGTTTTAAAATTTCAGGCTCCAGAACGGAATTCCATGACCCAAATGTCCCTTGGCAAAATCTTATTCAAAGACCTTCGGAAATACGTCTGCCGACCAACCGCAACCCAACTGCCGACGAAGTGAAGCACTGGAGGAAGAATGAACTGATGAGATATTTTGTCAGACTCATCAGGGAATCCGCCATCTTCAAAAATTATAAAACGTTAGCGGAAGCGGCAGATAAATTTTCAAAGATGCTAGAAGAAGGTAAACTCCCTCTCCAAATCGAAATGAAATCAAAACATAGAAGAGGAGGCACGAGAAGCTGCAAAGAGAATAAGGATGCAACAAGAAAGGGAATTTGAGGCTGCTCAGAACAGTATCACTGCCGAATTGAACAAGCTAACACCTCAATCCCAAAGTTTTAAAATTTCAGGCTCCAGACCGGAATTCCATGACCCAAATGTCCCTTGGCAAAATCTTATTCAAAGACCTTCGGAAATACGTCTGCCGACCAACCGCAACCCAACTGCCGACGAAGTGAAGCACTGGAGGAAGAATGAACTGATGAGATATTTTGTCAGACTCATCAGGGAATCCGCCATCTTCAAAAATTATAAAACGTTAGCGGAAGCGGCAGATAAATTTTCAAAGATGCTAGAAGAAGGTAAACTCCCTCTCCAAATCGAAATGAAATCAAAACATAGAAGAGGAGATCGGGTCACCCATCCGTAAGATCGATACTTGCCTTTGATCGTTCATATGAAGGAAGAGCGATATACCAGGACCGAGGCAATGATTCACTTCAAAACTGGTGGCGCGGCACCGAGAATGAACAAGGAAAAAGACCATGGAGGCATGCGGATTATAGATGAAGAGCTGAAATTTATGTACATTATTTTTGTTTTTGTAATTTCTATTCGAAACAGCGAACTTTGTACTCAATCATTTTGAATATCAATAAAAACCGTTTGTTTGTCTTGAAAGATTACAACTCGTAATCTACTGTGTTTATGTATGATTATTTAAAATTGTTTGATAGGAATCTCAAGTTAGATAAACTTGATTGAAAAATAAGTTGTACGAACTAGTCTACGAATAGTTCATAATTTCAGTTGTAAAACTTAGAAATACATTGTAAGATTGTGCCTGCGCGCCAATCATAGGCTTAAGTTGTAATAAATCTCAAACTGTATCGAACTTGCCTGCGACCAGTTCATTATTGTAGACTAAGTCACTAAGTCAGACCTATTGACAAAAGACCAAGAAATCTGCCAGAAGTCATCAAAGAAGAAATGCTTCATGAAGAAGGTTTTGGCATCATCAAGAAGACTCGAAGAGTTAAGTAAGAAGGTCTTGGCAAATTGTCAAAAAGGGGGAAATTGTTGGGAAAAACAAACACCCTGTATCGAAACAGCCGGGATACTCGAATCCCTGTATCGAATGTTATTTAGAGGTTTTGACATATATGCCAATCCGTATACAGTAAGGAAACTGTATCGAGGCTTCAAGGCTTTATCCTGTATCGAAGACCTGCCTTGAATCAGCATTAGTGAAGCTCGTCGATCTGAGAAGAAGACTTATAAAAGACCAAGTATGGAAACTGTCTCGATGCTCAAAACACGATCATCTTCCATACTGATTCACAAAAGGACAAGAAAGAACACAAGTCAAGTCCCGTTGAACAAAGAAGTATTTAAATACTCAAGGATAAAGTATTTAAATACTGCCAGTCTTCAGATCTTCAGAATCCCGCGAAATCCGGATCATGTCATATTCCCGTTGAAGGAAATCTTATTCAAACGGATACATCTCAACGGATACTTTCTTCAGAGACTATATATCCTTGAAGACATTGAAGATCAGTAACCTACCAACTCAAGTAACCTAATACTCAAGCTATCAAAGTTATCATCTGAGCAAACATATCTCCAAAGCATACTGCAAGTTAGAACGAAAGAGATATACAGTGCTCAACATCAAGAACAACCATCATCAGCTCAAGAACTTCAAAGCTGCTGTTCTTACCTGGTTACCTACCTTTTACCTCTGTGTAAAATCGAGCTCTGTGTGAACTCAACAAGTTATTCTGACCTGTGTGGGACGAATAAGGACGAAGCTTTGGAACTGTGTGTGAAGAAGCTAGTCAAGAAGGAAGCTTTAACCAATCTGTTTGAACGGTTGAAAGCGACATTCTTTGTATCAATCTGTGTGAACGATACAAGGATAGGTTTGTTTATAATTACGTAGTTGTGTACGCAGTAATTATAATAAACTTTTTACTCCTGTGTGGAGGATCAGTGGACGTAGAGGGGTTTACCTCGAACCACTTAAATTACTGTGTTATTTACCTTCTGCTTTTACTGTTTGAAATAACTGTGATATATTAAGTATACACCAAATACGTCGTTGCTGTATTCACGGCAACTAACTATATCCAAGACTTCCGCTACGCACTCAGATTTAGATTCCGTACAGTTTGTTGTTTAAACGATTTTCCAAACTGTATCCAGTATACTTAAGTGGCCAAAAATTTCAATATCGTTGTAATTGTCTCAGTTCATATTTCTCTATCAACTTATATTTGTGAATCATATTCACTTATCTTGGGTTTCAAATTCTCACTTTTCTGCTCATGCGTGTTTCAATTATTCCAAGCATGTTAACTGATTCTCTTGGGAGCGTATAACATTGCCAATTAGATAGCTAATAGATAATTGGCTTTGTGTAAATAATTGAAACCCAGATCCTAACAACTCTAGCAAGATAAATAACTTATATTTATAAAAGTTATAAATTACCTGTATAGATAATTCCCGTGTTTCTATGATTATTTTTATTTAATTCTAATTAAATAAAAAGACCGAATAAATTATTATTATAGATAATGACTTGAATATTTTAAATGCTCGAATCAAATTGTAAATTAATCTGATCAAAATTATTAACAATCTTTTAAAAGATGAGGATTGTTTTAATATTTAATAGAAACTGAGATCCTAACAACTCACAAAAATAAACACCTTATAATAAGCTGTTTAGCTAATAAGATATCTACTATATATTCAAAACAATGTTCTTTTAATTCTAATTTGTTCGATCTTTTAACGCGCAGTGAAGGACTGTTTTATAATATTGTCAAAGACCATATCAAATTAATATTTAAATAACTAAAATTCGGATAATCTTAACTGAAACCTAGATCCTGAAAATTCTACAAAGTTGAACCACTTCTGACTGTTTTATGATATTTTCGAAGACCAGATCAAATTGATACCTGGATCCTACAAACTCTAGAAAGTCCAATTCGGACTGTTTTATAATATTTTAAAAGACCACATCAAATTGATAATTAAATAACTAAAATTCGAATAATATTAACAACTAAGACCAAGATCCTGAAAACTCTAGATAGTTAAACCACTTCAGACTGTTTTAAGATATTTTAAAATACCAGATTAAATTGATATTTAAATAACTAAAATTCGGATAATCTTAACAATTGAGACCAAGATCCTGAAAACTCTACAAAGTTAAAACACTTCAGACTGTTTCATGATGTTTTAAAAGACCAGATCAAATTGATATTTAAATAGCTAAAATTGAGATAATATTAACAACTTAAATCTAGATCCTATAAACTCTAGAAAGTTAAAACACTTCAGACTGTTTTATGATATTTTAAAAGACCACATCAAATTGATGTTTAAATAGCTACAATTTGGATAATCTAAACAACTTAAACCTGAATCCTATAAACTCTAAAAAGTTAAAACACTTCAGACTGTTTTATGATATTTTAAAAGACCAGATCAAATTGATATTTAAATAGCTAACATTCGGATAATCACAACAATAATTGAAAACCATATCCTAAAGTCTTTTACCGAATCAACTTGCAAATTGTAGAACTAAAGATTTGGGTAATCTAAATAATTGAAAACTATATCCTAATAATCCTACAAGTTTAAACCACTCGATTATAATGACTTAGATAATAAAATATCTATCATCAATACGATTTTATTTTATTTCAGGTCGAGATAATCAAGTCTTTTGAAAAAGATGGACTGTTATGATATTTTCGGATAACGACAGCAAATTCAATGGCGATCTGACAGGACTTTTGAAGAGTACAAAGCTAATCATATGGGATAAGGAACCCATGACTAATAAGTTTTGCTTTGAGGCACTGGATCGCAGTATAAGGGATATGATGAAAGATCGTCATGGTATGGAATCTAACAAGCTGTTTGGATTGGTCATTGTCTTTGGTGATGATTACAGACAGATATTGCCCGTCATACCAAAGGGTAGTAGGCAGGATATAGTCCACGCATCCCTTTGCTCATCTAAGACAATTTGGAGTTCATGTCGTGTCTTGAAGCTTACGAAGAACATACGTCTACAGGTACTTTTCTAAAATTTTATGCTAGATAATTACTTTTTATATAAATAACTTATTTTAAATGTATATAAATTATTGACTTTATGCTATTAAATTACAGTCTGGCGGCTCTTATGATGAGACCGAGAGAATCAGGGATTTTGCTGAGTGGCTGCTGAAGGTTGGAGATGGTGAAATTGGTGTTGATAATGATGGTGAGGTAGAATTCAAATTGCCTGATGATATTCTGATTCGGTCTATTGATGAACCAATTGCTGCAATAGTTAAGAGCACATATCCGAGCATATTAGACCATGTCGGTGATGGTCGGTACTTTCATGATAGTGCTATTCTTGCTCCCACCAATGAGATCGTCCAGGAAGTAAATGATATAATGTCTCTTTTACTTGGAGATGCCACGGAATTCATGAGTTCAGATAGCATATGCCCTAACGAAGATGATACCGTCAATAGAGAAGATGTCTATTCTGTCGAGTTCCTGAACACTATAAGGACTTCTGGGATACCAAATCATATAATTCGACTTAAGGTCGGTTGTCCTATAATGCTTCTTAGAAATATTGACCAGTCTGCCGAGCTTTGTAATGGAACTAGATTGATTGTTACTGCGATTGGCAAGCACGTTATTGAGGCTAAGACGATACATGGAAAGAACGCTGGAGTGAAGGTTTTCATACCAAGGATGGTAGTTTCACCTTCTGATATTACCAAGTTTCCTATTAGATTTCAGCGAAGGCAATTTCCTATATCAGTTTGTTATGCAATAACTATCAATAAGATTCAGGGACAGTCTTTATCTCATGTTGGGCCTACCTCCCAAAGTCTGTTTTCAGCCATGGCCAGCTCTATATTGCATTTTCCAGAGTAACAAGCAGAAAGGGGCTCAAGGTTTTAGCATTGAATGAGGAAGGCAATCCCACCGACACGATCACCAACATTGTATACAAGGAGGTGACTTTGAGGTATGTTTTTTATCATATTAATACACTTTATGTATAAAGTAGCAATATACATTTATTTGATTTTGTTATTGCTTACTGATTTGTACAGATATCGTTTTGCAGATGGCGATTATTCAGATGTCTACTGTGGTTGTACACGTTGACTTTGCATTCTCTTTCATATTTTTCGATGTACTGAACATTTGATTCTATTTAATATTATTTATTGTTTGGATGATATTTTATTTCACGTATTACTGATTTAAAGGAAATCATGTAGTGGCAACGCCACGAGTTAGTACTAGTTATTAAAGTCATGGCCGGCGACATTAATCCATAAAAATTCTACTGGCAGTGGTTGGACATATCACGTAAGGATTAGTTTGGCATAATTCACCCATTATTTTTGTTTTCAAGTGTATTTATAATAAGAGATATTATTCCTAAATATTCCTAACTCTATAGAGTTAAAATTATTTTTCCTATTTGGATTATTGTACTCCCCCATTTCATATTAATTGGCCTTGTGATTTTTTCAGATTGTATTTTGACCATAGATTATTTAATAGAAAATAATCATAAAATTTATAGAATTTACATTGCTAGATTCACATTAAAACATATTTTATAATAATATTTTTAAATAATTTTTATTGTTATATTTTAAGAGATACATTAATATCAAAATTCAACTTGCAAAAATAAAAAAGTAATTAATATAAAACGGGGTAACATTAATTTATTCCACGTTTTATTATAAATTAATAATCGAGAAACTTAATGTTTTTTTTTTGGTATTTTGCTACCTAATCATTATAGAAGTATATGATGGATATTAAAAAATCCAGTAAAAAATAAGTAAAAAAAGCAGTAAAAAAATGAAGTAAAAAAAAGTATTAAAAAAAGCAGTAAAAAAAGCATTAAAAACCCATTAAAAAAATAAGTAAAAAAAGCAGTAAAAAATTAAGTAAAAAAATAAGTAAAAAACAGTAAAATAATTTAAGTATCCTTGTTCTCATGTCTTGGGTGCATGTGCCAAACTTTCGTTGAATAGTTTGCAATATGTTGATAGATGTTACTCAATTGTTGAATATTGTGCTACTTGGGCACCCGAATTTTCCCCGCTTCCTCATGAAGCGTATTGGCCACCATCATCATCTACCGTATTGCTTCCAAATTTAGAGCTCTTACGAAATAAAAAAGGTCGTTCTCGCTCAACGAGACTACGAAATAAAATGGAACCAAAGAAAGAAAAAAGTCAAACCTTTGTGGAATTTGTAGGCAAAGTGGTCACAACTGAAAAGGATGCCCGTTTAAGACACGGTATATAAAGACAAATTTTGGAAAATTTATTTGGTTGATTAGTATGTCTATATTTCTCATTTTTTTTTGCAGATAAAGATTGATTATCGGCTCAAGATATTCGGAAGAAATTGGGAATGAAACTTGTATTTTCATTTTTGTAAGAAAATATTGTTTAGTACCTTGAAAACTTTGTGATGGTGTTGGTTTTAATTTATTTTTGTTGGCATTGTTTAAAAATTGCAGTAAAAAAATGAAGTAAAAAAAGCATTAAAAAAGGTAAAAAAGGCATTAAAAACCCAGTAAAAAAATAAGTAAAAAAAAGCAGTAAAAAAATTGCAGTAAAAAAATGAAGTAAAAAAAAGTATTAAAAAAAGCAGTAAAAAAGCATTAAAAAACCAGTAAAAAAATATAAAAAAAAACAGTAAAAAATTAAGTAAAAAAACAATAAAACAATTTAAGTATCCTTGTTCTCATGTCTTGGGTGCATGTGCCAAACATTTTTTTTTTTAAAAGAAAAAGCGTCCAGTGTGGACGGGGGTTGAGGCGGGACCCACCAACCTGTAGATAAGAAGAAATCAAGAAATACAAAGTATCAACCCCGAATTATGACCAAAAATGGGCCATAATTCGGGTTCAAACATCGAAGAAATCTACGGCCCGCTAAAGAAATACAAAGTGCACCACAAACCGTGGGCTAATGTGCCGTAGACTAAAATAACTCAACTCCGATTTATGATAAAAAATGGGCCATAATACGGAATCTAAAATCTAAAGTGCCTACGGCCCGCTAGATCAATACAAGGTGCACCACTAAAACTGTGGGCTAATGTGCGAACCAATAGACAAGCAAGCAATCAATAAAATAAAACCTATCTAAATCTAAAAGACGGATAACCAAGCTGATCCATTCGTATAAGGGAGAGAAGAAACGAAGGAGCAGTATCGTAAGTATAAGTCTGAATGTCGAGGGACGACATGCCGAGCTCAGAAAGATAGTCGGCCAGCCTATTGCCCTCCCGGAAAATGTGAGTGACTCTGAACTGAATATCTCTCAGAATGTGTCGGATACGCATAAGAGTGTGACGAACCTGCCAAGAGCCCCGATGGCCAGATGATAGCAGGGTCACCACAGCAGCAGCATCAAGCTCAATCCAAACATGTCTCGATCTCTGGGAAGCTAGAATCAATCCAATCACCAACGCCTGGACCTCAGCATCAAAACTCGAAGAGGCCTGAAAAGAGGAATGGAAAGCAAGAAGGAGCTCTCCGTGGTGATCTCTAATCAGACCTCCCCCACCCACAATCTGTGTGTCTCTATCGAACGAACCATCCGTGTTCAGCTTGATCCAAGGGGTCTCGGGTCGAAGCCAAACCACCGGGACGGGGCGACGAGTCTGAGCGGGAAAAGATGTAGCTCGCTGGAAACGATCAGGCGGCGAGCAACCCGCCCAGAACTCATATGAAATAAGCCCCGCAGAAGCCAATAAAGCAACATGGCGCTCCACCTGCACAATAACATGAGACGAAAGAAAAGTAACCGCCCTATGCTTTGCACTATTCCTTTCTGTCCAGATGAACCAAAGGATCAGACAAGGAATAATGAAAGTCGCGTGCCTAAAGTGTGTGCCGTGTGCGAAAAAACTCAGGAGCTCAAAGATATTCTGAGTATGAGGTAGGGATAAATGTGTCCATGCGCCAAAATACTCCCACACGTCACGAGCCACATCACTCTCCAAGAAAAGGTGGGCAATGATCTCGGTATGGTAGGTCTGGGTAAGGGTATGCGAGCAGCACAAACATCTAGAAGCCAGTGAAACGCCCCTCCTCTGAAGAATGTCACCAGTCGGTATCCGTCGCATGAGAAGTCTCCAAATAAACACCGAAGTGGTCGGTGTAAGTAAGACAGTCCAGATGGCCCCGTAAACAAGATTAGCCTGACCCCTCACCCTGATGTGAGACCAAGCCAACGACAATGAGAACGCACCCAAAGAGGTAAGAGTCCAGCACATACTATCCGAATCCTCCTCGGCGATGGGAATCGCGGAGATCTCCTGGATGAACTGAGGGGTAAATCCTAGCTCCTCTCCAACAATAGACTCCAATCTACCCATGTCCCACGTCCCATCAACCCATAACTCATGAATCCTAAGATGGGGTCTACCAGTAACCTGATGAAAAGAAGAAATAGGCCTATCCTCAATCCAAGTATCGTCCCAAAAGCTGACCTCCCTGCAGCCACGACCAAGAGTCCAGCGGATGAACTCCTAAGCCTCAATACCCACTCTGAGGAGACGGCGCCACGGGTGGCTGGCACGATCTTTAAGAGCGGTACGCATAGGCGTATAAAGGCCAGCAAAGTAGTTTCTGTGGAGCATAAACTGCACCCACAGAGACGTGCCCGCGCGAAGGCGCCACCAGAGCTTATAACTAAAAGCTCTCGCCATATCTGAAAGGCTCCGAACCCCGAGGCCTCCCTCAGAGACCGGACGACAAATTTGCCGCCAACTGACCCAGTGCGTCTTTCTCTTCAGACCAACAGCACCTCAGAAGTATCTCGCAATGATCTGCTCGAGCTCCTGGATAATGTACTGTGGAGGGTCCAACACCTGAAGCAGGTGTAGAGGAATCGTGCAGAGAGTGCTCTTAATAAGAGCCAAGTATCCCCCATAAGCAAGGTGGCAATGGGACCAACCAGAGATCCTATCCAACATCCGTTGCTTCACCCCAGCAAAGAGCTCTCGTCTCATAAAGCCTTTGTAAAGGGGCACACCAAGATAGGTGATGGGAAGAACGCCCTGGCGAAGACCTGTAAGATCGTGAACTCTCTGGTGCCAACGAGGCGCATGCTTAGGAGCAAGAATAAAAGTGTTTTTTTGGATACTAACCATTTGGCCCGAAGCCATAGAGTAGTGATCCAGGAGACGCATGAGATCAACGAGACCATCATCCACAGCCCGTGTGAATATAATGATGTCATCGGCGTATGATAGGTGCGAGATGGGGAAAGGCCGTCCAGCCGTCCTATACCTCATCAAAGGATGGTCTCGAATGAATCGGTCCAAGCAGCGCGATAAATAATCATCGGCAAGCACGAAGAGCGACGGAGAGATAGGGTCGCCCTGACGCAAACCCCGACTAGAGTCAGAATATCCGGACGGACTGCCATTCACCAAAATAGAGAACGTGCAACTCTCGACGCAATGACGGATGAACAAAATCCATCTAGTTGGGAATCCCATCCTCACCAGGACCTCACGTAAAAACTGCCAGTGAACCCTAGCATACGCCTTAGCCATATCATGCTTCAGCGCAAGGTTCGGGACACCATGAATGTCCGCGACGTGGAGGTCATGAATAAGTTCTTAGGCCAGAAGGATATTATCAGTAATAACCCGCCCGTGAACAAATCCACTCTGGTTCGGAGAGATAATCAGAGGGAGGAGAGGAGCAAGCCGAGTGTTAAGGATTTTCGAGATAATCTTATTGGTCACATTACACAGACTAATAGGCCGGTAATCTGACCAACCGCTCGGAACAGGCTTCTTCAGGATCAAGACGACCGTAGTCGCCGTGATAGCCGGAGGCATAGGATGACCCTCAAAAAACTCGAGCACAGCCCCCTCCACGTCGGAAGAGGCAATCTCCCAACAATGCTGAAAAAACAAAGACGAGAACCCGTCAGGCCCAGAAGCGCTGTGAGGATTGATATCAAATACCGCAGCACCAATCTCCTGGGGAGAGGGTGGGACACACAAACTATCAGAATCAAAAGAACAGGGGATAGAGGGAAAACAAGTGTCATCCGGGGGGACGAGAACATCACCATCGGATGTAAGTAGAGTCCTAAAGAAATTCACAGTGGATGATCGGATGTCCGACTCTACAGCGATCGTCGTACCACCATCCTCAATGCTGTGAATATGCGACTGACAACGCTTCTGCTTCGCAAAACCCTGAAAGAACCGGGTGTTGCGCTCGCCCTCAGTAACCCAACGAACTGCGGCTTTCTGTTTCCAGAAATCTTCCTCCATAGAGAGACGAAGATGGTACTCAGCACGAAAACAGTGCATAGCGGTTCTATTCTCTGGAGTATGATCCGAATCATATCGTCGCTCGGCCTCGTCAGCAGCCCTCAAGGCCTCATCCAACTTCGTATGAAGATTTCCAAAAACAGACCAGTTCCACTGTTTCAGCCTGCGCTTAACCCTAAGGAGTTTGGCCTGTAGGTTACACATGCCAGATAATCGAGTCGGGGTAAGCCAGACCTCCCTAACAGTGTCCAGGAATGTGTGATGCCGGATCCACATACTCTGGAAACGGAATGACGACTTGTGACGAATCGCGGAGAAGCGACACTGGATAAGAAGGGCGCATGGTCCGACCGAAGTCTAGGTAGGTGAGTGACGGTATAAACCGAAAACACGTTCTACCATGCTTCATTAAATAAAGCATGATCTAGCCTTTCCCTCAAACCATTGCGCTCCCAAGTGAAAATATCGCCCTCGCAGCCCGCATCAATCAACTCACAGTCCGCAATAGTCTGTGCGAAGTCTAGAATCTCTGGAGAACGGTCTGTGTTACTACCCTCGTGCTCATGTGAATGCAAGAAGATGTTGAAGTCACCGCTGACTAGCCACGACAACCCCTCTACTTCCAAAGCAATCTCACGGAGGGTGTCCCAAAGGGCGTAACGACCAACACGGTTAGTGCTGGCATAGACAAAGGTGACATAAATCGACTGAGGAAGAAGGGGGGAAGAAATAGAAAGATGGAGGACTTGATCGGTATCCAACAAAACTTGGTGCTGAAAGTGAGGGGAAGAAAAGAACCAAATTTTGTTAGACTGATTATAAAGTCCCGACGCAAAACCTAAAGAATGAATATAAAAATCAAAATTAGCATTGGAACCCATGAGTTCTAAAATTCCAATAAAAGAAAACCTATGAACACGGTTGAGATATCGAATGCGCTTCTGTGCTCCGGTGTTAGCAAAACCACGAGCGTTCCATGTAAGAATGGGTATCGACATAAACTAACCAACCAACTCAAACGAAGACCTAGGATGCTGACTGGAGCGGCCCCGTCTCCGATGTGTATCCTGCCGGGTAGATGTTCCCCCTTTCAAGGGCGATGAAGATCGCCCCTTCGAGGAGGAGGAGGGTCCGCGAAAAGCTGTTCTTCCTCGTGTGGAAATCGAGGAGTCGGAAGCAGCTTTGCCCCTAGTGGTGACACCAGGAGCAGCAGTAGAAGACAACAGACATCTCTTAACCGGGGGCTTTGGTGCCGTAGTAAGAGGCACCAGCGCCGAGAAAGAGAGACTGGACTTAGGAATCTCAAATTGGGTGCGTTTAAGACCACACTCAGTCTGAGGTAGAGAAGGAAAAGAAGAAGAAGGGGGAGGAGGGGGAGGCTCGTAAACCACCATGGCAAGGGTCTCAGGCTCCACGATGATCGGATCATCCGTGCAGGCCTCACCGTCATGGCGGGGGGAGGTAGACTCTACGAGTCTAGAAAAGTGTGGGACGGTAGAGGACTCCGTGTCGTCCTCTAAAAGACGCTCAATATCGCTATCTCGACCACCATCCTCGCTACCCAATACGCTATCTTTATTGCGCACGCTAATAATGTCATCTGTGCCTACTAAATCCTCTTCCTCTATAGTAGAGGAGTCTAACGATGCAAAGTACGAGTGCTGTCCTGTGGCAGCCGTGCCCTTGGGGAGCATCCCCGTCTCTCTAGCTCCTTTTTTGGTAACAACCTGCCAAACAGCAGGCTCCTTCCCTTTAGCGGTCGTAGGAGCAGCCTCAAAGGTATTAGCCTTAGGGCCTTTAGCAGGGGCTGGCTGCGCCTTCTGTTGTCTACATGTGACAACAGCAGGCTTCTTACGCTGGGACAGAGGTGGCCGTTCTTTGTTGCCAACTATGTAGCAACTGAATGGGTCGTGCCCCACATGAGAACAAAGAGAGCAATACAATGGAACTCTCTCATAGATAATGCGCTGCGTAAGAATGTGATCATCAAATTTAACTTCAATCTCGGGCACTCTGGGCGCCAAAAGATCAATCTCAACACACACACGGGCAACTGAAAGTCGTGAATGTGTGGCCGTCGGGGCATCAACTAAGATGGAATTGCCTACAGCTTTGGCAATCGTGTATAATGCGCGTGGGTGAAATAAATGCAAAGGCAAACCCGGAAGTCTAATCCAAACCGGGCAGATCGAAGTCTCTGTCCTAACCGAAAAACTAGATGACCACTTAAAAACACGGGCAGGACATCCAGAAAAATTTCACGTTGATCCTAACCAAATACGTCTAAAATCCTCATCATTATCAAATCTAATCGCTATGTGGCAATAATTTAACCAACTCCAACTAAATTTACCCCTCAGTTTCATATCATTCAAACCCGTAGACACATCTCGAGGGGAAGGGATAGCATGCGAGAATTTAAGAATAAAAGTGCGTTCCCATGACGCAGCAAGAGAAATCATATCAGAAGTAGAGAAAGTAACACGCGTTTTCTCATTTACGGAGGAAAGAGTACCAAAGGGACATACCTTTGCTCCGCCGAAATTGAAACTTTTAACTGTCGACCCGATGTGCTGGACTAGGCCGGGCTGCTGTGCCGAACCGGATGAATTATTCACCATCTGTGCAAAGGATTTCGGCTTAGGCGGTTTGGTAGGATGGCTGGTGTTCGGCTGGTGGTTCGTCGTGGTGGTAGACGGAGCTGGCTGGCGAATTGGATTGAAAATGTCCGGAGCTGCTCGAACTTGGTGGGCTGGATTATTCAGATTATGGTCATTGGGCCGAGAAGAGGAGTGGGCTGGTTGATGGTTAGGCAAATTGGGCTGGGCTGACTTGGATGTAGTTGGGTCGGTTAAAGGGCCGGGAATATAGGCAGGTTTATGGCCTAAAGGCTGATTTGTGGTTGTTGGGATTTTATTAATTGGGAGGAAGTAATTTAGTAGGGTATTGGGTTTAGTTAGGGTATTGGGCTTTGGAAATAATATAGGGGGAGTGGGCTGTGCTTTCTGGGAGTTGGTCTTAGGAGGATAATGTGGTTGTGGTGAGGTGGGTTTAGGGGCATTGGGCCGGGTGGAAGAAATGGGCTGGGGAATAATAAAATCGACTTGATGGGCCGAAAGTAATTTAGGGTTAAAATCAAATGGTTTGATAATTTCTTCTGGGCTATTATCAGGTATAGAGATTGGGCTGAATTGCATATAAGAATTGGGCCAAATAGTGGCTGGCCCAGTATGGTTAGGGATAGTGGGCCGCACCTTAATAACTTGGGCTGCTGAAATGGACTCCCTTGCAAGGCCCGGCAAATCTGAGCCGCTGGAGGGAATTGGACCTAATATCGACGACTCCCCTTCATCAGACGAAACCTTAATAAGCTTTAATGCTTCCGCCGTTAGGGTTGCGAGCGGCGCGGAGTTTCCAGCTAGGGTTTTGGAGAAAACCGACGGCGCGGGAGCTGGAGCTTGGATGGTCGACGGTACGACATCTCCGAGAGAACTAGTGATAGGTAAACCTTTGCTACGGGGAGACACGACGGAGCTAGCAAGATTTCGGAGATGTGCGGAAGAATTCTTTGACGACGGCGACGGCAAATGCGAAGCTGACGGCGAAGGTGAGACAGTTGCAGACGACGATGACATTATTTTTTTTTCTACCGACTTTCTTTTTCTTCTTCTTCCGACTTTCTTTTATCTTTTGCCGGCGACGGAGCTGGCCTGTAATGCAAACTATCATGCTGGGCGATAGTCACGGTTGGTGACTTGTCGGGCGTCCGCGACGCCCGCTTTTTCCTTATCATGGGTGCAGGCTTCTTACTCACCGGAGTTAGTGCCGGCGAACATGAAGTTATGAAGTTGGTGTGTTCGGCTTGCTGCCGGCGTCGAATATGGATGGAAGGTGTAGGCGAGTGTTCGGGGGGATGAGACGAGTCGGATGGTGGGTTAGATGGCCGGGCGGCGGTGCGGTTGGAGGGTGAAGTGGCGGCGTGAGTGAAGGGAGCAAACGGCGCAAGGTCAGATCAACGCTTGCATTGAGAGAATAATGTCATTACTTTGAAGTTGAGGGGGGCATGTGCCAAACTTTCGTTGAATAGTTTGCAATACGTTGATAGATGTTACTCAATTGTTGAATATTGTGCTACTTGGGCACCCGAATTTTCCCCGCTTCCTCATGAAGCGTATTGGCCACCATCATCATCTACCGTATTGCTTCCAAATTTAGAGCTCTTACGAAATAAAAAAGGTCGTTCTCGCTCAACGAGACTACGAAATGAAATAGATACCAAAAAGCCAAACCTTTGTGGAACTTGTAGGCAAAGTGGTCACAACCGAAAAGGATGCCCGTTTAAGCCACGATATATAAAGACAAATTTTAGAAAATTTATTTGGTTGATTGGTATGTCTATATTTCTCATTTTTTTTGCAGATAAAGATTGATTATCGGCTCAAGATATTCGGAAGAAATTGGGAATGAAACTTGTATTTTCATTTTTGTAAGAAAATATTGTTTATTACCTTGAAAACTTTGTGATGATGTTGTTGGTTTTAATTTATTTTTGTTGGCATTGTTTAAAAATTGCAGTAAAAAAGCATTAAAAAAAGCAGTAAAAAGCAGTAAAATAGCATTAAAAAATCCAGTAAAAAAATAAGTAAAAAAAACAGTAAAAAAATTGCAGTAAAAAAATGAAGTAAAAAAAAAGCATTAAAAAAAACAGTAAAAAAAGCATTAAAAAACCCAGTAAAAAATAAGTAAAAAAAGCAGTAAAAAATTAAGTAAAAAAACAGTAAAACAATTTTAAAAAACATTAAAAAGCCAAATAAATAGGTTATTACATCATTTTGGTAATTATGTTCAAAAGTACACTAGATTGGTAAATATGTTTTTAAAAAACACCCATTTGGGCATTAACTCTGATTCCTGTAATCATTAGGGGTGTTCAAAAATATCCGATATCTAATATCCGATCCGAAATATCCAAAAATTCGAATATCCGAAGTTCGGATATCCGAAACTTCGGATTCGGATATCGGATAGTACTTTTCAGAAAAATCGGATATTCGGATATCCGAAATATCCGGAAAATCTTACATTTTTTATTTTTTATATTTTAAATAATAGAAGGTATTCGGATATTCGGATATCCGATATCCATATCCGAAGTTTTTTTCGGATATTCGAATATCCGATATCCAAATCCGAATATTTTTTTCGAATATAAGGATATCCGAATAAAATTCATATTCTTTTCGGAAATTCGAATATCCGATATCCGTATCCAAAATTTCGGATATCAGAAAATCGGATATCCGAAATTTCGAATACGAATATCGAATATCAAAATCTACTATCCGAACTTTCGGATATCCGATTTTGAACACCCCGAGTAATCATGTATCAGTTCAGCTCAACTTAAAAAATAATATTAAGTAAAAATAAATTTTAATCGATAAAATTCAATTTTGATCAATAAGAATCAATTTTTATTAGTAAATATCAGTTTCAATTAGTAAAATTCAGTCATGATCAGTACGAGTCAGTAACTTCATTTAACAAAATACACTTGTAAATTTGTAAAAATCACTTTCAATCCATAAATATTAAACAAACGTGAATCAAACAATCACATTGGCCATTTAGAGGGATTATGCAAAACAAACATAAACTAAGGTGGGGCAACTCCATCTATCAAACTTTTATAAGACCATCTTTAGTGGTGATCTTCTTCAAACCAATCCAATCCCAAAACACAAAAGACAAAATAACTTTAATAAAAAGAAAAAGAAAAAAGGAAGTAATATTTCCGTCAGTGTTGCAATCCGATCAAAGATTGGGTTGATTTTTTATTTTTTTTATATTAAAGTTATTACACATGTCAAAACTTGATTGGTAGTTGTAGATTTTTTTAAAATAAATCTTATCTTAATAAAAAGATAAGTTAAACAAAAAAAGTAAAAAATAAAAAATATACCAAAATTCATATTTTTTAATTCCCTACCAATAGAGACCACTCTTCACATATTTTTAATGTAAGTTTCTTTTTTTATAATTATAATTATGTTTTATAATATTAGATAGTTTTTTTATCTATTTTTTTATATTCAACAATAATAATAAAAATATTATATATATATGATAATATATTAAATATATATTTTTTAAAAATATTTGAGATTGGATTGGATTGCTAATAAAGTGTGCAAAAATGTAAGATTGGATTGAGATTGAAATTAGGTAGATGGAAGGGAGAGAAATTAATTTTTTAATAGAAATTGGATTGGATTGGATTACTGATAAAGATGGTCTAACATGAATCAAACGAGCCCTTTAAAACATTAATTTTTCATCCGTATTTCAGTCTTAATTCTTCACTACTGAAGTTACTATATTAATAAAGCATTTTTAATTGGCCACTAATTAATTGCTTAATAACGTATTATCACGCTAATGAATCTATTAGTAGCTGTCTTGACCGATCTACATTCAGTTACACCTAAACTAAAAAAACGTACGATCTCTAATACATACCTAATATTAAAAGAGAGTCGTAAGAAATTTAAAGGACAAGTGTCATTGTAATATTATTTTTGTTTAAAAAATCTTAAAAAAATGGATATTTAGTTTGAGAGGGAAGTTAGAGGGTTATTCCATATATAATTTCTACCAATTAAAAATTTTCTCTCATTTTATTCTTTTTATTTTTAACTTAATACTTTAAACAATTATAACTTTTCGTATCAATTTTATTTTGTGATAAAAAAATATATCCAATTAATTCTTACTTCGTACTCTTTAATTTGACATCCATATAGTTTACATATAAAGTAATTTAAATATAATAATGATATATTAGATGATTAAAATATCACCATATAAAAATATAAGAATATTGAAAAAAAATATATTTTTAGTTTATTTTCATACTTTTCTACTTTAACAGTTATTTGATTTTTCAAAATTATTTTGTTCTGATTGTAAAATAATAAAATAATTATAATAATACCAAATCATATAAAAGAAATTAATATTAGTAATAATATGGGTTGGATACTTTTAATGAAAGTTGATAATAATAAATATAATTTAATTTAATATTTATAAATTAGATATAAGACTCATATTGTCCTACATGAAAAATAAATGTCCTTACTTAATTTACTTATGGTTTTCCTATCATGTGCCCTTAGATTTATAAATTAAAATCAAATAATAGTTTATGTGTATATGTGTGTGTATATTGGCTCATGTATATTTTCTAATAAATTTACAATATTATTGAAATCCAATCACATATCCATACTTAATATTAAAAGAGAGTCGCAAGAAAAATTAAAGGACATGTGGCATTACCGCATTATTTCTCTTTTTAAAAATCTTAAAAAAAAATGGATATTTAGTTTGAGAGGGAAGTTAGAGGGTTATATCCATATGTAATATCTACCAATTAAAAAGTTTCTCTCATTTTATTCCTTTATTTTTAACTTAATACTTTAAATAATTATAACTTTTTTGTATCAATTTTATTTTGATAAAAAAATATCAAATTAATTCTTACTCCGTACTCTTTAATTTGACATCCATATAGTATACATATAAAGTAATTTATATATAATAATGATATATTAGATGATTAAAATATACCATATAAAAATATAAGAATATTGAAAAAAATATATATTTTTAGTTTATTTTCATACTTTTGTACTTCAACAGTCATTTGATTTTTCACAATTATTTTGTTCTGATTGTAAAATAATTAAATAATTATAATAATGTCAAATCATATAAAAGAAATTTATATTAATAAGAATATGAGTTGGATACTTTTAATGAAAGTTGATAATAATAAATATAATTTAATTTGTTATTTATAAAATTAGATGTAAGACTCATATTGTCCTACATGAAAAATAAATGTCTATGCTTAATTAAATTATGGTTTTCCTATTTGCCCTTAGATTTATAAATTAAAGCAAATCAAATAATAGTTTATATGTATGTGTGTGTATATTGGCCCACGTATATTTTCTAATAAAGTTACAATATTATTGAAATTCAATCACATGTTACTAATATAATAAAATATTTAATAGTTTACGTCGTGCATCGCACGTGCGAACATCTAGTTCTTTTAGAAGAGAATCGTGACACGTGTCATTTTATAAGATTTTTTTTAAAGTATAGCATATATATATATATATTCTTGAATTTTTAGAAAAATAATAAATAAATATCTGGATATGTGTTGTTGCAGTTTACTCCACAGCTTACATTCATCTATCAAGAGAAAATTTCTTTCATTATTATTTTACCTTAAAGTTCTAAATATTTATAATTTTTTATATCAAGTTTATTTTTAATAAAAAATATATCAAATTAATCCTTATTTAACGATCTTCAATTAGACATTCATATTGAATATTATAAATTTGATGGATTAACATTAATGACCAATTGTATTTATATTAGAAAAAAATTGATATTATTTTTTAGCAGAATTAATTGATGTAAAATAAAAGAAAAATTAACTCACTTTTATGAAATTAGATTTAAAATTTTATTGCCTATATAAAACATAACCAGGATTAGTTATAAACAGGGTCCAGTAATAATAACGGCTGGCAAGGAGTCTATGAGCGGTTTTGACCAACCCACATTTAATTATAAATAAATTATGAAATATGTACAATAGGCTTAATTTTCAAATCGGTCCCGTAACAATTACGGGCTAAAAATTTTGCTCCCAAATATATGATGTCGAAATTATGATCTCCGGTTGCTGCTCTCTTCTTTGCGAAATCAGATGTCCTCCCATGCGATACATGTGTAAATATTGAATATTTTATTATATTAATAATATGTGATGGAATTTCAGTATTGTAAAGTTATTATAAAATATACATGAATCAATATACACACATACATATATACTATTATTTATTTTCGATTTTTTAAATAAAAAATTCTAATATTTTTATATTAATATTCGAGAATTTAAAATAATTAGCTAATATATACAGTTCCAATTTTTTTTAATTTTCCAGATTTTTTAAATAAAAACTAAGTACTGATCTTTTTTTAAACGTTTTTAGATTTTCTATATTTTTAGGTTTTTATATTTTTTTATCATTTGTATTATTATTTTATGAAAATACAATAGTTTTTATTATTAATTATATTATTATTTTTTATTATTACAAGTTTGTATTATCTTTCCCACATGGCCTGATATGGACCCACTATTTTTGCCACTTGTCAGTCACGTCAACTCCGATGGCCGGAAAATACTCCGACCGACGACTGAAGACTAAATTAGCGAAAGCAGGGGGAGATGCAGGGTTTTTTTGTCCGCCGAAGACAAATGAGACTTTTTGACCAGTTAATTCCACGTACTAATTTGATAATTTTCTCTAAATTATAAACTTTAAATTTACGTTTTTAGTCCCACAAAATTTTAAAATAACAAAAATAAATTTGACCATTCATAAAATAGGCACATTCACAAGTTGTAATACTAAATTTGCAAGCCCTTAAAAATCACAGGACTAACTTGCAAAACAACCGAATAGCAAGGACTTATGTATAAATGATTATTTATTTCCGGAAATCTAAGCAAGGCGTAAGAATTTTCCATGCACTGTTCGCAGCTTTCATCTTTTTAACGGTCCTTCATCTTTTGGCACATTATTTCCAAGAATTTAGTTCCGAACCCCCATAAATCGAAATATTTCAATAATGCCCCAACTACGCCATGGAATTTTGCTTCTTCAGATTCTTATAAAACCTCACGATGAACTCTTCAGCCGCCTTGTCGACATGATTGTCTTCTTCAAAATTTCCCATCGGAAAAGGCGAGTCGGTTATCCTCAGCTGCCTCACCAACGGGCTCGGTCCGAACCCCGGAAGCGCCGGCGACGCCGCGGCGCTCTTAAATATCTCCAGGGCCGCCGCCGCCGCGGCGCAATCGAACGGTGGCGCTGCTTCGCCGGAGCTCTTTCGCTTGTTCATGAAGTGGGGGCCGAAGATAATGGGGCTGTTGCTGCAGCTGAACTCATACTCGTTCGGAGGGCCGCCTACGGGGAAGGAACAGCGGCTCTCGGTGGCGTGGTGGTGGTGGTGGTGGAACATGAGGTTCTGTATGGCGGCTTTTCCGGCGATCTTGCCGCGCTTCATGAGGGTGACGAGGTCGGCTAGTAATTTTCCCTTTGAAATACCTCTTCTCAGCATGAGATATACGACTCGTATGACTTTCCAGATTTTTTTGGTTATAATCGGTAGGTTTTGCTCCATTTCTGTGTTTTTTGAAATTTGTTCGGACGGTTTCTGCATTTGTGTTGATTTTGTAGAGAGAGAGAGAGAGAAAGAGGAGAGAGAAGGGAATTGGATTATGAATCAGGCTGAGACTGAGAGAGGTATTTAAAGGCCAAGCCGGAGGGAGAAGACGACACGAAATCGTACGTCAATAAAGATGATCCAAGTTGCACGGAAACTTCATGCGTTTAATCTAATACTCCCTCTGTCCATCCAAAGGTTGACGGAGAGTGTATATTTGGTGTATTTTAGGTAATGATTGGTATAAGTAATAATGATTAAATGTGTGGTAGAGATTAAAAAGTAAAAAGTATTGATGATGAATGAGTGGTGGAGATTAAAAAGTAAAAATTGATTGTTTGATTTGATTGTAAAAAGTTATATATGTAAATTTACTAAAGGGACTACCTTTTTGATAGAAATGCAAACCTTTGGGCGGGACGGAGGTAGTATTTATTTGTGTTTTAAGATGTTTTTTATTTTTTTGAATTATTGGAGGGTGTAAAATGTAAATAGTCAATTAATATTTTTGAGTAATGTGTATTTAAAATAAATTATCTACATGGGTAGTGGCTACGCAGGATTTTCCTGATGGGGTTTAGAGACTTTTCATTTCGGCGGATCTTTGTCGGACCAAAGTGCAAAAAGTAGAATAAAAAAATAGAAAAAAAATGATAAAGCATAAAATTATATATTTCAAATTTTTTTTTTTTTTTGATATCGAGGTTCACTACACTGACTAGTCGCCGGGATAACAATTTGCCCACAAGATCGCTACCAGCTTAAATCGCGAGATGTGTATCCCGCCTGGTTCTTAAATATCCTCAACTACCGCGCAAGGAGTCGTCCCCAAGTGATTCTTGTCTTGGACCCCCAAATCCAACCGCAGTTCCGAGATCTGGCCTCCCACACCGCTTGAAGCCCTCAATATTTAATTGTTCCACCAGCGTCTGGAGGCTGGCCCTAACCCTTAGTCAAAGACTAAGGGATCATTGAGCCTTGATAAATTCAATTCCAAAGTGTTGCCACTAGGAATTGAACCCCTGACCTCCAACTAAATTGAAGGTCAGGTGGCCAACTGCGCCAAGGCAGTTGGTTATATATTTCAATTTTGATTACCAATCAATTTTCACTCCGCAATGCCAATGATAGGGCTGTAAACGAAACTGAAAACTCAACCCGGTTCGAGATATTCGACTCGAAAAAGCTCGATCCGAGACTTTATTCGGCCCCTCAAACTTTGAGCCAAACCTTAATATTTGGGGTTCGCAAACCGGACCAAACGGTTCAGCTCGGCTCGGTTACTGTAGCAGATAGGGTTTCTCGATCCAGTTTGGTCCGGGTACTGTCTTCCCGGGTCTAGACCGTTAAGGTATCGAGTATTTCCAGTTTCGGTCCTTACTTCGGGTCCCAACTTCAATACCTGTATCCGGACCGCTAACGTTTCGGTTGAGTATCGATTCCGGGTATCTTGGGTGGGTTCTCGGGTATCTTGGATCGTTAAAAGCCCTAATCACCAAAACCTCATAATCGAAACATGGAGAATTTTTTCAAATGTATGCTAAGGAAATAAAGAGATAAGGCCTTTTAAACTTATTTTTTCTATATGTACTAATAACTTATACAATATTTTGTACGATATATGTTTACGAAAAATTACCAGTTTTTTTACCGGGTTAACAGTTTCAGTCTTTACCGGTTTCGATTTTAACTTCGGTACCAGTATCTGGACCGCTAATGTTTCGGGTGAGTTTCGGTCCGAGGTATTATCGGGCGCGATTCTCGGGTATACTTGGATCGCTAACAACCCTAGTAGCAGAGGCCCTTTAAAAACAACTCTCTCCCAGCCCAACTAATTCTATTAGTCCATTTAAGCAAAAACACAGCCCTGGTTTAATTTGTGGATGCTTCATGCAATATTTTTGCTTCATGCCTAAGATATGATGTAAAGCTATGTTGAAAATGTGATAAAGATACAAATTTATCATCATTTATCTCATTTTTTTCATTTCTCAGCAATCTCATATATTTAATTAAGTCACTCGTACAAATGCAAGGTGTTCCGGAGCGAGGCATGTGCTTCTCAACACCGGCTGCTGGCTATGAATGTATCCATGGGAGGGCGTGTTGTTAACAGGGCTAGAGAAGCTAGACCTAGGATTCTCTGGAAGGATATGAAGGGTGAGAAGGTGACAGTATTCAAGGAGTCTCTGACCTGCGAAGGAGGTTTTTTGCGAAGGCGCGATGCTAACCTTATGTGGACCAGCATGGCCAATGCTATTAGGAGAGTGGGCGAGAAGGTGGTAGGGGTTTCTTCGGGCAGGTCTAGTGGACCTAGGGAGGCATGGTGGTGGAATGAGGAGGTCCAAAACAAGGTTAAGGCAAAACAAGCGCTATTTAAGGAGCTTTTGTCGGTTAGTGCTGGGGAGGAGAGAATCTTGAAGATTGTAGCGTACAAGGTGGCGAAAAGAGAGGCTAAGAAGGCAGTAGCTAAGGCTAAAGGTGATGCTTACGAGGAGATGTACAAGCGCCTAGACACCAAAGAAGGAGCGAATGCTATTTTTAAACTAGCGAAAGCTAGGGAAAGAGGGCGGTGCGACCTGGGTCCCGTTAAGTTTATTAAGGATGATTTGGGCCAAGTGTTAGTAAACGATGTAACACCCCAAACTATGCGGATATTACAGTGCCGTGAATCCCCGACTGGGACCCACCAGGCGAAAGAAAATGATGAATTAAATAATATAATTGTAGTACCGAACCATATTATATTACCAAATACTCCGATGAGGAGTTTAAGTACAACACACCAGGACAATACCGAATACTAGTATATTTTATATGAAGATAAAATAAACAACACTGAATGAAACGGAGTATCCAAATGAAAGTCTGCAGCGGAAAATAAAGGACAATAACATGAATAACTGAAAGATCGGGGGCCCCTACTAGTATCACTGGGACTCCTCGCCGTCAACATGTTATTCCCGTGCTTTTGCCTTGCCATGACCTGAAAAAAATAATCCCCAGCCGGGGTCAGTTACACAGAACAACAATCCTCAAGAGTTGAATAAACACAATCATATATATATATATATATATATAGTATAAACCACAAGTTCGATCAAAATGAAACGGTTAGATTATAACCCAATCTTGTTGAAAACATACGCAATCAAACATGCTATATGAATCAACTAACAGTACGGCTCAAAGGGTGGCGCCACACTACGCCTGGGATGGAAATGTGTCCGTGCACAAGCCACCAACGAGTATCGATCGAATACACGCGTGGTCTTGTACCTAATCAGTCTCACGAAGCAATCAACTCGTGTGCACAGTCCAATGTGAGGCCAACAACCAACACACGACATAAATGTGCCCGACATGAAAATCCTACACATACCAACCAGCACGCCAGTATGACCCGGAATGCCACGATATAACAAAAGTGACATCGGAAACGGATAATGACTCACCGAGATGAAATGATAGTGAAATGAATGATAGCTCAATGAAATGATTGGAACCGTCGTTCCTTGTGACTGAAGTGATTAATTGACAATGACAAGTTTTGATACGGTTAACACAATGATGAATGAGTTATGATTATGAATGAACAACAACAAAAGGAAATGAATATCCTTTTAACTGAGTAAGAATCAACTTACTCAACACCGGTGACAATTATCCTTCCACGAACAACGTCCTAATTGAGATATCGGTCGCTCGAACAACCTTGAATAACACAATAACCAACAATCCGTTCAACATACGTAACAAACATGAATATAACGAACTCAACACGTCGATATGACTAAACCAAGTCCATTGAGGCATTAAATCAAACACGTTGCGGCCAAACTCCGATTGTTTACAATCAAACCTCAATATACCAATATCAAATCCCCCAAGAAGTGTTTCAAACCAACAAAACATCTTCAATACGATTAATAATCCAAAACGAATATCCAAAAACGTGATTATAACGACAATTAATCGAAAACCCCCAATTCCAACTCGATATTCAAAGTGTTCTTGAATAATCCCTCAATAATCCAATGAATCTTATACAAACTCATAATCATATACATATCCCTTCATATAACATGATTATAACGTCCAAAACATCATATCTCAACACAAAATCGAAATCCAAGATGTTGAAGAAATTACCTCTTGAAGATCCAACCACTTCGATCCGATGAACACGAGTTAAATCGAGTATCAAGCTTCCCAAATGAATGAGGATGATGAAAATCTAACACTCAAGTGATTGAGGATGGAAAAAAATCCCTCCCTCAAGTCTCTCTCTCGGAACAAAATGAAGAAAAGGATGAAAATGATGAAAAAGTCCCGGCCAGCCCTATATAAACTGCCGGAAGTTACGGCCGTAACTCGACCCTCATACGGCCGTAACATCCCAGGTCAACGGTCTTACGGCCGTAACCGGCCAACTCGTATGGCCGTAACTCGGCTTCATCCAAAATCCTGCCGATAGACTTACGGCCGTAACCGCTCCTGAGTTACGGGCGTAACTCGCCTTCGTCAAAAACATCTGTCGGCATCCTTACGGCCGTACCCGCACACCTTACGGGCGTAACTCGGATGATACGGACGTATCCGGCCAAACTTACGGGCGTAAGCCCCCTTCGTCGAAAATGACCAGGCACCCTGCCTGCAGCGTACGGCCGTATTCGGCCAAGCCTTATGGCCGTATCTCCCTCGCCTTACGGCCGTATGCCGAAACCCTTACGACCGTAACTCGCCTTCGGCCAAAAACGTCTGGGCACCCTGCTCGACACGTACGGCCGTATCCGGCCAAGCCTTACGGCCGTACTGCCCAACTTACGGCCGTATGCCGAAATCCTTACGGACGTAAGTCCCGCTCGTACGAAATGGCCTGAAAACAACGAACGTCTATTACGGCCGTATCCGACACTCCTTACGGCCGTAACTCGTTGCTGGACAAGATGAAATTCCGACAACTCCGATTTCTCGCTACGATCGATGAATGATTCGACATACCAAACGTTTGCGAACGCGAACAAGTCCAACACATGCCAAAAATGATACTTCCAGCACAAGACTACCAATCACGATGATAATGATAATACTCCCGTTCCGACACTCAAACGGAGATGAAATGACGATCGGTAATTGATACACGGTTACAACATGCCAAATGAACTCAAATGAATGAATCATGACTGATGAATGATTATTAATGAGTGAAAATTACTGAGTGATAATTACTGACTGATAGTTACTGAATGATAATGAACGAATAACAACCGGGTATTACATACTCCCCCCCTTAAAAGGAGTTTCGTCCCTGAAACTAAGTGTCAAATAACTCGGAATAACTCTCCCGCATACTCTCCTCGGTTCCCAAGTAGCCTCTTCGACTCCGTGTCTAGACCACTGAAACTTAACCAAAGGAATCGCCTTATTCCTCAACTGTTTGATTTGCCGCTCTAACACTCGTATGGGACGCTCCTCATACGAATGATCATCTGCGATCTCGATTTCGTCGAACTGAAGTATGTGACTCGGGTCGGCAACATACTTCCGCAACTGCGAGACGTGCAATACATTATGAATTTGGCTCAACGCCGGAGGTAAAGCCAATCGAACTCGCCTACTCGATCCAAAATCTCAAACGATCCAATGAATCTCAGACTTAATTTCCCCCGTTTTCCAAAACGGAAGATACCTCGACTCGGGGATACCTTGACCAAAACGTGGTCACCCATCTCGAACTCTAGTGGTCGACGATTATCTGCATATAATTTCGCCGATTCTCGAGCAACAATGAGACGAGTCCTGATCAAAGCTACCTTCTCCCGGGCGGCTATTAGTATATCGGGCTCGGTGCCGATTGACTCTGATGGGTCGTCCCAACACAAGGGAGATCGACAACGACGACCGTACCAGGCCTCGTAAGGTGCTACCTTCATCGCAGCATGCCAACTATAACTGTACGTGAACTCAATCAACAGTAATTGGGCTTCCCAATCGTCTACTAATCGAGGACGCATGCCCTCAACATGTCCTCCAATGTCTGAAAAGTCCTCTCTGATTGTCCGTCGGACTGAGGATGAAAAACGGTAATGAGATTAAGCTGAGTTCCCATAGCACGATGAACTGATTACCAAAATGAGACACGAATCGCCCGTCACGATCAGAAACGATACTCTTAGGAGTACCGTGCAATCTCACTATCTCTTTGATGAACAGCTGGGCAAGTCTCTCGGGACCCCACGTATTCTTAATCTCAAGAAAATGAGCTGACTTAGTTAAGCGGTCCACGATCACCCAGATCGTATTCATGACCCGACGACTCGTCGGCACTCTCGTGATGAAATCCACAGAAATGTCTTCCCACCTCCATTCTGGAATAGGGAGCGGTTTCAGCATACCCGCATCGGCCGATGCCGACTCGATCTCGGGTCTAAGGAATTCCTGCTGAAGCTCCTTCTGAACTGATAAACGAGCAAGCATCTGCTCCTGAACGGACTTATGACCCCAGGTGTCGGCGACACTGTCTGCCTTGCCTGGGTGGTAAAGGATCTCGATATCATAATCTTTGATTAGTGCCAACCACCGTCTTTGTCGCATATTTAACTCCTTATGAGTAAATATATACTTCAACTCTTGTGATCAGTGAAGATCTGATAGGTGACGCCATAAAGGTAATGACGCCAAATTTCCAACGCGAAAACCACGGCTGCTAGCTCCAGGTCGTGGGTCGGATAATTAATCAGCTAATCCGAGGAAACCTCGGATTTCCTTAACATCTTTCGGAGGTTGCCAATATCGGATAGCCTCCATCTTCTGAGGGTCGACACGAACTCTGGCAGATGAAATTACATGCCCGAGAAAAGTCACTTCGGACATCCAGAACTCAGATTACGAAAACTTTCCATAAAGTTGCTCGCATTTTAACACGTCGAGAACCTGCTGAAGACGTACCTTGTGTTCCTCTAGATCACGAGAATAAATCAAAATGTCATCGATGAAGACAACAACAAACTGATCCAAAAAGTCGATGCAAACCCGATTCATTAACTCCATGAATACCGCAGGTGCATTAGTTAGCCCGAACGGTATAACTACGAACTCATAATGACCATAGCGTGTACGAAACGCCGTCCTTGTGATACCCGACTCTTGAATTCGCAGCTGATGATATCCAGATCTTCAGTCGACCTAGGAAAATATTGAAGCTCCCTGAAGTTGATCTAAGAGATCATCAATACGGGGTAGAGGATACTAATCTTGATCATCACCCTGTTCAACTCCTGATAATTAATACACACACGAGACGAGCCACCCTTCTCCTTGACAGATCACACTGGTGCTCCTCACGGGGACGCATTCGGTTGGAGATAACCTTTCTCGAACTATTCTTCAAGTTGAATCTTCAACTCCTGCATTTCGGTCGGGGCCATCCGATACAGTGCCTTCGATAACGGGGACGTACCGGGCTCCAACTCACTCCTGAATTCCACTAATCTATGTGAAGGAAACCAGATAACTCGTCTGGAAGTACATCGTAAATCGATGACAATGATACCACGAATGATTGAATATTTCGATTGCCCTAGAATGGTCAATCGGTAAAAAGTGATACATGATTGAACATCTCGATTGCCTTAGAAAGGCCAATCGATGAAAATGATACAATGAATGTTTGAATAACTCGATTGCCTTAGAAAGGCCAATCGATGAAAATGATACAATGAATGATTGAATGACTCGATTGTCTTAGAAAGGCCAATCGATGAAAATGATACAATGAATGATTGAATAACTCGATTGCCTTAGAAAGGCCAATCGATGAAAATGATACAATGAATGATTGAATAACTCGATTGCCTTAGAAAGGCCAATCGATGAAAATGATACAATGAATGATTGAATAGCTCGATTGCCTTAGAAAGGACAATCGATGAAAATGATGCAATGAATGATTGAATAACTCGATTGCCTTAGAAAGGCTAATCGATGAAAATGATACAATGAATGATTGAACAATTCGATTGCGGAATTTCTCTGCTTCCGTCATAATAATAATTCTTCTGGAACAACGGGGATTACTTCCCTGAAGCACACATTCGACAACCAACGACGGAAAGATAGCGACCAAACGCTAACAAACACTGAGGATAGTATCAAGACGATCAAACCAACTAATACCGAAAATTACATCGTCATAAGATAAATTGACCACGATTAGGTCCACCAACCAATCGCGGTCATTAAGCTTAATTCGGTATGATTTCCGAAAAATCTTCCATCGTCAGGTAGACCGATGGTATGAGGTCCATAAGCAATAGGACTATCCCAAAATAAGTCTATTTAAACATGATTCGAAAATGAATGAATGCGGTGCACCAGTATCCAAAAGGTACACACAGGTTGAAATAAAATTACGAGTATACCTGAGGTCATTCGGGCCACCGGGTCATCGATCCTCCTCATCACATGAATCTGGGACTTGCCGGCCCCCGAACCGGACGCTCCCGTCTGATAAATATGAGCCCCAACTCTATTTGCTTCCATTGTCTTAAACGACATTGACAAAGCGATCTCAAACGCCGATTGCCGGGCTCGAGATGCGCCGAGCCGACTTGGAGTCCTTTCGGCAAAAACGGGCCTTATGCCCAAAATTCCCACAATTATGGCACGTGATAGACGGTTTCAGACACTTAGTGCTGTAATGACCCGGCGCTCCACAGTTGAAACAGATGATGGCCGGATTGGCTGCTCGGGATTGAGATCCCGCACGATTATGCACCGTAGGAGGTCGCTCAGAAACGATAGGACTCACACGAGGCTTCTTGAAGGTTGAATGACCGCCTTCGGATTGATTACGCTTCGTTGATTTCTTGCTGACAGATGAAGGTTGTTGTTCAGCACTATCCTTAGCAGCTGGCTCACACGAGAGAGTTCTCTCGATTAATCCGGCCAGAGTGGCGCAATGATGATTGAGCAATTGCACATGGGTCATCATGGCCTGCATAAAAGTGAGTGGATCAACCCAAACATCTTCTGATCGAGCCGAGTCCTGGGTACGATTTCCCAACAGCGAGTGATTATATCCCGGGTTTCGGCCCGCACCGCGGCCTCTCCCCGTGCATCCCCTGATAGCTCTCCCCATACTGAAGTAGGAAGGTCGCATAACGATTATATTTCCCGCATGATTATCACATTATGATTATGTCATGAGATGATAAAAATGAGTATACATGCTCTAACTTAGCGATTATATGAATGATTTACTGAAGTGACATGATTATCTGATGAAATTCTTGAAACGATTACCTTGAACAACTTAACAAGATTAATAATATGATCATTCAGATCGACAACTGAGTAATGAAATGAATTGATTAATTAATGAGTTAACATGATCGTCCTAATCATTAACTAAGTAATGAAATGAATTAAGTGATTAATGAGTTAACATGATCGTCCTAATCATGATGAATGATGATGTTTGAGGATTGTTAACTGATGAATGATGAATGAATGATTATTGCCAGAAATTATATCATGGCGTTAGAAGTCTTACAGTTCTTTCGGTCTGATTGGCTCGGCATTTGCACAGGTCACACGTGATGCGGAAGTCCAATGATACTAGTCTGATGACGATGATTTCAAATGAGACATGACTCGGGAGGTAGTATTCAAAACCACGCTCCGATACCAACTCTGTAACACCCCAAACTAGGCGGATATTACAGTGCCGTGAATCCCCAACTGGGACCCACCAGGCGAATGAAAATGATGAATTAAATAATATAATTGTAGTACCAAACCACATTATATTACCAAATACTCCGATGAGGAGTTTAAGTAAAACACACCAGGACAATACCGAATACTAGTATATTTTATATGAAGATAAAATACACAACACTGAATGAAACGGAGTATCCAAATGAAAGTCTGCAGCGGAAAATAAAGGACAATAACATGAATAACTGAAAGATCGGGGCCCCTACTAGTATCACTGACTCTCGCCGTCAACATGCCATTCCCGTGCTTTTGCCTTGCCATGACTGAAAAAAATCCCAAATGGGTCGATACGTAACAACAATCCTCAAGAGTTGAATAAACACAATCATATATATATGTAGTATAAACCACAAGTTCGATCAAAATGAAACGGTTAGATTATAACCCAATCTTGCTGAAAACATACGCAATCAAACATGCTGTATGAATCAACTAACAGTACGGCTCAAAGGGTGGCGCCACACTACGCCCGGGATGGAAATGTGTCCGTGCACAAGCCACCAACGAGTATCGATCGAATACACGTGTGGTCTTATACCTAATCAGTCTCACGAAGCAATCGACTCGTGTGCACAGTCCAATGTGAGGCCAACAACCAACACACGACATAAATGTGCCCGACATGAAAATCCTACACATACCAACCGGCACGCCAGTATGACCCGGAATGCCACGATATAACAAAAGTGACATCGGAAACGAATAATGACTCACCGAGATGAAATGATAGTGAAATGAATGATAGCTCAATGAGATGATTGGAACCGCTGCTCCTTGTGATCAAGTGATTAATTGACAATGACAAGTTTTGATACGGTTAACACAATGATGAATGAGTTATGATTATGAATGAACAACAACAAAAGGAAATGAATATCCTTTTAACTGAGTAAGAATCAACTTACACAACACCGGTGACAATTATCCTTCCACGAACAACGTCCTAATTGAGATATCGGTCGCTCGAACAACCTTGAATAACACAATAACCAACAATCCGTTCAACATACGTAACAAACATGAATATAACGAACTCAACACGTCGATACGACTAAACCAAGTCCATTGAGGCATTAAATCAAGCACGTTGCGGCCAAACTCCGATTGTTTATAATCAAACCTCAATATACCAATATCAAATCCCCCAATAAGTGTTTCAAACCAACAAAACATCTTCAATACGATTAATAATCCAAAACGAATATCCAAAAATGTGATTATAACGACAATTAATCGAAAACCCCCAATTCCAACTCGATATTCAAAGTGTTCTTGAATAATCCATCAATAATCCAATGAATCTTTATACAAACTCATAATCATATACATATCCCTTCATATAACATGATTATAACGTCCAAAACATCATATCTCAACACAAAATCGAAATCCAAGATGTTGAAGAAATTACCTCTTGAAGATCCAACCACTTCAATCCGATGAACACGAGTTAAATCGAGTATCCGAGCTTCCCAAATGAATGAGGATGATGAAAATCTAACACTCAAGTGATTGAGGATGGAAAAAAAATCCCTCCCTCAAGTCTCTCTCTCGGAACAAAATGAAGAAAAGGATGAAAATGATGAAAAGTCCCCACACTCTATATAAACTGCCGGAAGTTACGGCCGTAACTCGGCCCTCATACGGCCGTAACATTCCAGGTCAACGGTCTTACGGCCGTAACCGGCCAACTCACACGGCCGTAACTCGGCTTCGTCCAAAATCCTGCCGACAGACTTACGGCCGTAACCGCTCCTGAGTTACGGGCGTAACTCGCCTTCGTCAAAAACATCTGCCGGCATCCTTACGGCCGTACCCGCACACCTTACGGGCGTAACTCGGATGATACGGCCATATCCGGCCAAACTTACGGGCGTAAGCCCCCTTCGTCGAAAATGACCAGGCACCGTCATGCCAGACGGCCGTATCCGGCCAAGCCTTACGGCCGTATCTCCCTCGCCTTACGGCCGTATGCCGAAACCCTTACGGCCGTAACTTGCCTTCGGCCAAAAACGTCTGGGCACCCTGCTCGACACGTACGGCCATATCCGGTCAAGCCTTACGGCCGTACTGCCCAACTTACGGCCGTATGCCAAAATCCTTACGGCCATAAGTCCCGCTCGTCCGAAATGGCCTGAAAACAACGAACGTCTATTACGGCTGTATCCGACACTCCTTACGGCCGTAACTCATTGCTAGACAAGATGAAATTCCGACAACTCCGATTTCTCGCTACGATCGATGAATGATTCTACATACCAAACGTTTGCGAACGCGAACAAGTCCAACACATGCCAAAAATGATACTTCCAGCACAAGACTACCAATCACGATGATAATGATAATACTCCCGTTCCGACACTCAAACGGAGATGAAATGACGATCGGTAACTGATACACGGTTACAACATGCCAAATGAACTCAAATGAATGAATCATGACTGATGAATGATTATTAATGAGTGAAAATTACTGAGTGATAATTACTGACTGATAGTTACTGAATGATAATGAACGAATAACAACCGGGTATTACAAATGATGTGGCTATTAAGGAGCGGTGGAATAGGTATTTTTTCGAACTTTTCAATGACGCTAGAGGTAGTGACTCGGTGGTGCAAGGAGTTAGTCTATCTTCTGCTCGTTCGTTTAGTTCCTGTGAGAGCATCAGCAAGGAGGAAGTAAAGGGTGCCCTAATGAAAATGGGTAGAGCTAAGGCTGTAGGTCCGAATCAGATCCCTATTGAGGTGTGGCTTTGTCTGGGGGAATTCGGAATTCAGTGGCTAGCAGAGCTGTTCAACGTCCTCCTCAGAGGTTCTAAGCTGCCGACAGAGTGGAGGCATAGTCTTGTCGTGCTATTTTTCAAGAAAAAAAGCGATGCTCAGTGTTGTAGTAACTATAGGGGTATTAAACTCTTAAGTCATACTATGAAACTTTGGGAAAGAGTGATGGAAGGCAGGGTTAGAAGAGAAGTTGAGATCTCAGAGAACCAATTTAGCTTCATACCGGGGAGGTCCACGACTGAGGCCATTCATATCGTCAGATGCCTTATGGAGACGTTTAAAGAGTGGCGTAAGGACCTCCATATGGTGTTCATAGATCTAGAGAAGGCTTATGATAGCATTCCACGCGATGTTATTTGGAGGAGCCTTGTAGAGAGGAGGGTGTCGTGGCCGTTCGTCAGGGCGATCCAAGACATGTACTCCCAAGCTAGGACGTGCGTTAGGACCCCAGTTGGTGACACCCAGTATTTTCCGGTTGAGATAGGGCTACACCAGGGGTCGGCGCTAAGCCCTCTTCTCTTCGCTCTAATCCTTGACGTCATTTCGCGAGGGATTCAAGATGGCATCCCGTGGTGCATGCATTTTGCTGACGACATTGTGTTAGTGGCAGAGTCAAGGAGGGAGGTGAACTCGAAGTTGGAGCTTTGGAGGGATAAGTTAGAATCCCAGGGCTTACGTGTGAGCTGGTCTAAGACCGAGTATCTCTGGTGTAACTTTAGTGGTGAGGCCTACGAGGAAGATGTAGAGTTAATGATTGCGGATCAGATCGTACCTCGTACGGATAAGTTCAAGTATTTGGATTCGATCATTCAGAAGGAAGGTGATTGTGAAGATGATGTCACGCATCGCATCAAGGTGGGGTGGCTAAGGTGGAGAGCAGCGACAGGGGTCCTGTGCGACAAGAAAGTCCCTCTAAAGTTGAAGGGTAAATTCTATAGAGCGGCAATCCGACCTGTAATGTTGTATGGTTCCGAATGTTAGGCGATGAAGAAGTCGCTTGAGAGCAAGTTGGAAGTGGCTGAAATGAGAATGTTACGTTGGTCGTGTGGTCTCACAATGTTAGATAGAATCGCGAATGGGGTTTTCAGGAACACGCTGGAAGTGGCGCCCATTTCAACGAAAGTTAGGGAAGGAAGATTGAGATGGTTTGACCACGTCCGCAGGAGGCAGGCATCTGCTCTGGTGAGGAGGGTCGAGAGTTTATTGGTTGTCGGGGATAGGAGGAGAGGCAGACCAAGGAGGACGTGGGAGGAACAACTGAGATTAGATTTGAAGGCCTTAAATCTTTCCGAGACCATGACTTTTGATAGGTGCGCTTGGAGGCGCCAGATCAGAGTTGTGGATTCTTTTGTAGGGAGCGGTGCTGTAGTTGAGAGCCTCAAGGTTGGGTTGTCTCAGTTAGCTTTGACCTAGAGCATTGTATTTTTACTTTTATTGTATATTTTATCCTATTGTCTTTGCGTGTGGTGTATTTTTGGCAGGGAAATGTCCGCAGAGTCAACCTCTCTTTTGTTAGAGCAGCGTTCATCGGGAGTGAAGTGGCCAAATCCCGCTTAGGTAAGTCCAATGTGGATTAAGCCATGGGCTCAAGTATCGTCTCGAGATTTTTCGAATCATATGTTTTCCTTTGTATTTATCATACAAGATTCTGCTTTTGTAATACCCGTAATTTCGATTTTTCGGCAATTTTTTTTTGGTGGAAGTCCATTCTAATAACTCTCCCATGACCGTATCGTCATTCTGAGAATGATTAATTCTGCACTTTTTGTCATCCGAGTTCGTTTCGGTATCGTTTTGTTGAGATCCGTGTTCTTAAGCGGCTTTTCCGCACTTGAGTTCGATTCTTGCGAATCTCGTCCGAAACTATCGTTTCGAGTTTCTCGTAAGTTCATTTAATGTTATTATTCATGTTGCGAGCTTTGTCATGGTGTTTCGATCGTGTATCGTGTATTTCGGACGTTTTGGGCCATTTTCGTAATTTCCCAAAGTTTGGGGTAATTACTTCCGTTGTCGAATTTCGAGCATTCGGGTGGTCGGAATCGTGTGTTATCTTAGCTCTTAGATTCATATTTGCGAGTACGTCGTAACCGTATCTTCGATTCGTATTCAGGTTCGGATTTCGGGATCGTCGGGCCGTCAGAGTGGCCACGGCCGGAGCCGAGCCTGGCCTGGCCGAGTTACGGCCGTAAGGTGCCGGTTACGGCCGTACTGTTAGGTGTATTTTTATGCGCTTTTATATCATTATTTTATATCCATCTTGAGCCTAAATCAGCATAAATGAGATTTTAATGCATTATTCTTATATGTTTTGCAGGAAATCGGACTCCGGAAGCCAAAACGATGAAAAACGGGCGAAAATAGCAGTTTTTGGTCATGAGCCGCGGCACACACCAAGTGAACCGCGGCACATGAAGACAACCAAATAACGCTGCACATCAGATCTTGTGCCGCGGCACACACCAAGTGAGCCGCGGCACAGGAGAAAAAAAGACGCCACTGTGAGGAAACTAAGTGTGCAGAATTCTTTGTGTTTGGGCCGCAGATCATTGGGCTTTTGTTTTGGGTGTGCCGAGAGGAGCACTTTGAGGAGGAATGATTGGATTTCTTTTTTGTGAGACACCTACTGAAGGGGAGGGGAATTGAAAAAGAAAATATATAAAAGGCACATCAATTATTAGAACCAGGGGGATCGGCGGGGAAGAAATCAAGCAGAACACAAGACTCCGGGGAGAGCGGAAACGAAGAGATTTGTGGGCGACGATAAGACCACGGATCCCTTACAGTTTTTCTTAATTTTTCCGCATCATAGTTTCTAGATCTATTCGAGTAGGGTTGTGATGGTAGCCGATTACATGACGGTTTGATTTAATTATTATTATTTCAATTTACTCGTTATTCGTATTGAGTTGGATTTTTCTCATTGTTATTAATGCTTTTTAATTGTCTGGCCAACAGTTGAATTGTTTTGAATGTCTTTATGAATTCGGGAGATGAAATTTAGGCATAGTTCTTGTGAGAATAATCATGATTTTCGTGAGATAGGGATATACTCATGGGAATTGTGAAGCCTATTTGTGGGAATTCTTGAACTGTTTTAGCTATTAATTATCTAATTCGAATAGGGATATATCGAGTTAATAATTCGTAGTATTTTCTATCGACCTTGGGAGAGGCTTTAGAATAATTTAGGAATTCCTGGCTTACAATCAATTGAATAAAAGTGAATTGAATTGAATAAAAATCATTCCTGATTGTTTGAGGTGAAAATCATAATCCTACACCCTTATTACTATTATTATCTATTTTTCTGAAATTAGTTTAGATATAAATTCCATATAATTGTTCTTCAAATAAAATTGTGAGTTGACTATATTTTGGTAGTTAGTGAAATCAGTCCTCGAGGGAACGATACTTTACTTATCACTTTATTACTTGTTGACACCGTGCACTTGCGGCATATTGTGAGGGATTTTCCCACAACAAGTTTTTGGCCATTGTTGGGACTCGATTTTTCGCTAATATCAATACCAAGCGACTCTAATTTTAATTTGAAGTTTTTTTTAGTCTCTATATTTTTATTTTCTTCGTTATGTTTTCCTTTGAGTATCGTGGCCCTTGGCATTTCATAAATTTTGATGTTCTTAATAATTTTCCAAATAGGGTCAGTCAGCCCCCTCCCCCAAAACAAAAGACCATGCTTGAACAATATGTAGACACTCTTAAAAATCCTGATAGTACCCTTTTTGAGCTAGAATGTGCACGTCGTGGTCTTGAGATTCACTATGGTTATTTTCCAGCTCATTTATTTAGTAGTGAAGTTGAGGGGGAGGTTGAGAAGAAAGACATGCTAAGTTTTAGGGTCGATCCCCCAGCACTCGATAATTACATAAAGTGTGATGATCTTGTAGAAGAAGTTACCATTGATGATGTTTCCCAAGAAATTTCATTAGATTGTCATCAAACTTCGACTAATAAGGAGAACACTTATGTGCCAAAAATTTTATTAACGGTGCCGCGCATAATTTTTCCTAAATCCATAATGGGAGAGATTAACCCTATTACTTTTGATTCTGTTGAGGCTGATACCATGAGTTCTAATGAGGTTGTTCGTGACATGTCTTTATTATCTACCCATTCGAACTCTGCTTATTTTTTCATGCCTTATAATTATTACATTCTTCAATTATTTTTTGGTTGTCCGGACAATTATTCTTACTCATTATTTGTGTAATATCCGCAATTTTCGATTTCCGGTAATTTCTTTTTTTTTCGGCGGAAGTCTGTTTTGACGACTCGCTCATGTCCGTTTCGTCATTCTGAGAATGATTAATTCTACACTTTTTGACATCCGAGTTCGTTTCGGTGTCGTTTCGTTGAGTTCTGTGCTTTTTAGCGACTTTTCCGCACTTGAGTTCGATTCTTGCGAATCTCGTCCGAAACTGTTGTTTCGAGTTTCCCGCAAGTCCGTTTAACTTTGTTAGACGTGTTGTGAACTTCGGTTTGGTTATTCGATCACGTATCGTGATTTCCGCGCTTTGGGCCATTTTGTAAATTCTTGAAAGTTACGGTATCCGTATCAGTAATTGTCGTCTCGACCCGTTTCTTGGTCGCGTATGACTAATTATGGTATTACGCTTTCAATTCGAGTCGTTTAAGTTTTACGCGAACTTTCGCCGTGTTCGCCCGCACGTTTTGGAAATCGGTCGCCGAGCCACAGCGGTTGCGGATCGCCGACGGCTATGGATCGCCGGACGATTATGGCACCGGCCGACGGTGCGGCAGAACCGCGTAGCGCACGCTTCGGCCGGAAGGATGCGCGCGCTAACCGGCAGTGTAGCGACGCCGGTGGCCTAGCGACGCTATCGCCCGGGCAGCTGGGGTTTCGAGGTTACTCGACTCGGCCAGATCGGGCAGTAGCGCACGCTACGCCGAGCGTAGCGCGCTAGTCGGAAGGCGTAGCGCACGCCGTCGGCCGGCTAGCGTCGTTACTGGCGGGCAGATCCGGTGGCTACCGAGTGCCGCTAGCGCGCGCAGTATCCGGCCGTAGCGCACGCCAGCGGGAGTCAATCGGCGAGTTCGGCGAGGTTGGTCGGTGATGCCGGGTCGTGTGGGCCCTGGCCGAGGGTGCTCGGCCGATACCGGCCAATAGCGCACGCTAGTCCGGGAAGGCTAGCGCACGCTAGTCTGGCCAGTATAAATATGGCTGAGCAGTCACATTTCACTTCGTTTTTCATTTCCTTCCTTCTCCGTCCGCGAATGCGATTCATGGGAGACGAAGCCATGTTGTTTAACAACAAATCCATGAAGTCCTTGAGTTCATAACATCAATCGATCGTCCGTTATCAACCTTTGATCCAGCGAATCAAGGTAATTTTCCTTAGAACCCTAATTTCGTGAATTTGGGGATTTTTGCATTTTCGTCCGATTCGTTCCGTGTTGTTGATTAATTCATGATGGGTATGATTAATCTTGATAGTATTCTTGTGTTTAACATCATTTAATCCATTGTTCTTCGTCGAATCGAAGTATAATTCTTGATTTCCTTCGAATTGACTTTTTGAGGGATTTGTCCCCGATCTCGTTTTTCATCCGTTTTCGATGGATCGATTATGGTTAAATGATGTTGTTAAACATATTCTATGGATTGTATATCCATATTTCAACTTGGAATTCCGTTTTCGGGTTTTGACGGAACGAATCGTGTTCTTGGCCGTTTTGGGGGAAATCCGTGAACTTTCGTCATCCGTTCTTTGAATTCAACGGCTTTGAGTCGTGTTATGGAATTCATTTCATTGTTATTATTTGTCCTTCATAGTTTGTGGACGTGAGTTGGCGTTCGGTAGAGTCGGCAGGTTCGTAGTCGGTTCGGGCCAACCTACTTCGGTCGATTCTCCGCGTTGTTCTTATTCGAGGCAAGTACCTTGCCCATACTATTCTTGTTTTGTGAATGTGATAATTGGTGATCGTCTTTATATATTTGTTTGATTGTTTAAAACGAGTTTTCAAAAGATTTGGTTAGCCTTGTTAAAGGCCCTCTTTCAAAATCGTGTGTGTTTTGTGATCGATGTGTTTCTCGAACGAGTATGTGAATCTTATGGACATGTTGGTGTTGATGATGCACTTGGTAATTGCGTGTGGACGTATATTGTTTCATTTCGGTGCATTGTGGTTGACGTGTTGTTTTACTAAGTGTTTGATGCCTCTGGGTGTATTGTTTGGATATCCTCGGTGTGATATATTACTCGTGCTTGAGTTTGTTTAGCTAGCCAGTGCGGGAGGGTCCTTCGAGGCCTCGTGCGGGAATCTATGATATTACTCTGTTCCCAAGGCGATGCTTATGTTGTGATTTGTTTAGCTAGCCAGTGCGGAAGGGTCCTTCGAGGCCTCGTGCGGGAATCTATGATATTACTCTGTTCCCAAGGCGATGCTTATGTTGTGATTTGTTTAGATAGCCAGTGCGGGAGGGTCCTTCGAGGCCTCGTGCGGGAATCTATGATATTACTCTGTTCCCAAGGCGATGCTTATGTTGAGATTTGTTTAGCTAGCCAGTGCGGGAGGGTCCTTCGAGGCCTCGTGCGGGAATCTATGATATTACTCTGTTCCCAAGGCGATGCTTGTGCATGATTACGTTGTGTTGATTTTATGTCCGTTGAGGACACGTGATGTTGGGCTCTGGCCCTGTGAATTGTTGTTGGTTTTCTATTTGCGAAAACAAAACATTTGGGCTATGACCCTATTGATTCTTGGAAAGATATGGATTTGATATCCCTAATTTGATTTCTATTAAAACTCCCGAGGGTATTCTAAACCATTTTGCAAACCATTCTCGTTATTTGTGATCTTTCGGATTTGGAAAGTTTTACTCAAACTCGTGCCTCGGGAAGTACTTTTCACACGTTTGGAACCTTGAGGATTTTCTGATTATTATTGTTCTTGAAATTTTTAATGTATGGCTCGTATTTTGCACTTGTACTTGCACTAGCAAAACAGTGGAGTTTTGCTAACCCCAGAGTATTCGGGGTGGATGTCTATTTTGCATTCGGGTTTTGGAGCATAGCACAGGTCGGCACGAAGGATGATGAAAGATGAACGATACTAATCACACGAGGATCTTGACGTCGTTTTGGTCTAGTTGTATTTTCTTTTCATTGCAAGATCTTTTCCCGTTGTACGGGAGTTTATTGTATTTTGACCCCTGCGTGGGTATGTGTTTGGAATTGAGTTGTATGTATTTGTTGAAAGACCAAATCGGTCTACTGAGTCATTTTAGCCTTAAAGGCGAGGTTTAGATGTTTGATTTTAGTTATCAGCCTGGTAGATCCTCGAGGAGAGGGTCTACGGCGTGTAATATCCCTGAGCGGATTTGGGGGTGTTAAAATTTGTGGCAACCAAGCATGAACCAAAGCCTCCCTTATGGCATAAGAGGCTTATAGATTGCAAGAAGGGGGCATTTGGCAATCTCCCTAGAAAAAAGCCACGTTAAACTCTTTTTGCCACGTCGTGCTCAAGACGTAAAATAGAGCGCTTGATGGGAGGCAACCCATCATTTTTAATTGCTTTCTAGTTAGTTATTTTTATTTGATTTCTAGTTATTAATTTTTTCTTTGTTTTGTTATTTCTTTTGGATTCGTATTCTTGTGGGCCTTATCTCTCTAATATTTTAACCCCAAATGAGTTATTATTCTTCATATTCTAGTCTTTCGTGATTTAATGTATATTGTTATTTCATGACTAGAGACTAAGTTTGGGGATCCCTCGTGATGTTGAGCGTTATTGGACGTATGGACAGTCGATTCCACTCGGACATGTGCTGGCTTTCAAGAAGACATTTGGAATAAGCTTCACTTTTCCTTATCTCTTTTATTTTTACATGAGTTTTATTATGGATGATTTTATGTGTAGTGGAATTGAGTTTCTTGGTTATAAATTGCGATTTCATCATTGCTTTACTTTTCGTGAATTTTTCATGCTTCCATGTGTTAAAACTGATGTTACAATACTGATTTCTCTTGGAAGAAACGGTTGAGTTTAGTCGAGTTGTAGTCAGTGATATATGTTTCTGTTAAGTATTCAGTTAGGTCCGAAATTTTATCGTTTTTGTAGAAATTTTAGCAGATAAGAAAGGAGACATACGTGTTTTTAAATCACCGTTTATACGTTTGGTTAAACTTTTCGCGTAGCTAGTCGTCCAGTAATATGAGTCTTGTTGGCACTTGGATTGAGTTTAGAGTCGGACAATTTTTCGAGATATTAGTTGTTCTATGATGGGAAATCTAGTAACCGGGGGTATTCACGTGACCCGTTGTTTACTCTCGCGTAAAACGGCGACCCTGAGTAGATTAATAATTTAGAAATATCGCATTACCGATGATGGGAAGCCTAGTAACCGGGGGTATTCACGTGACCCGTTGTTTACTCTCGCGTAAAACAGCAACCTTGACATGCGGGACTTGCTATTCGAGTTTTTTCTCCGCTGTAGAGGGGGGCTTAGTAACTAGAAGCATCCATGTTCCCCATGAGTGTCTTTTACGTCAAACGGTTCCCCGATACATGAGAATGGAAATCCACCCTAGGATCATCCCGATGAAATATCCCGAGAGCCGAAACCTAGTGGTTAACTCGAATCATATTATTGATCATACATAAGAGAATGCTGTCCGAGGAGTAATGTCGATTATGAAACTCTTAAATTTTTGCCACTAGATCATGGATCGGAATTAGCTTGTTTAATCTAACCCTTCATATTGACGGTCAGTTAAATTCACGATTGTTAATCTTTGAGCTTGATTTTCTTCATGAACAATTGATTAGGACTGAAATTGGTTACTATGTGGAATCAGTGTCCGGGACGTGACTCAATATTACGATACTTGTATTATTCTTTGAGATTTTCAGGGTAGTATTGATTAAGTTGAGCACTATGAATTTGCATGATTATTCACGATACATTTTGTTTAAAATTGAATTTTATTTTGCTTGAGGACAAGCAAAGGCTCAAGTTTGGGGGTATTTGTTAGGTGTATTTTTATGCTCTTTTATGTCATTATTTTATATCCATCTTGAGCCTAAATCAGCATAAATGAGCTTTTAATGCATTATTCTTATATGTTTTGCAGGAAATCGGAGTCCGGAAGCCAAAACGATGAAAAACGGGCGAAAATAGCAGTTTTTGGTCATGAGCCGCGGCACACACCAAGTGAACCGCGACAGACGAAGACAACCAGCGAATGCTGTGCACACTGTACTGTGTGACGCGGCACACACCAAGTGAGCCGCGGCACAGGAGGAAAAAAGACGCCACTGTGAGGAAACTAAGTGTGCAGAATTCTTTGTGTTGGGCCGCAGATCATTGGGCTTTTGTTTTGGGTGTGCCGAGAGGAGCACTTTGAGGAGGAATGATTGGATTTCTTTTTCGTGAGACACCTACTGAAGGGGAGGGCAATTGAAAAAGAAAATCTATAAAAGGCACATCAATTATTAGAACCAGGGGGATCGGCGGGGAAGAAATCAAGCAGAACACAAGACTCCGGGGAGAGCGGAAACGAAGAGATTTGTGGGCGACGATAAGATCACGGATCCCTTACGGTTTTTCTTAATTTTTCCGCATCTTAGTTTCTAGATCTATTCGAGTAGGGTTGTGATGGTAGCCGATTACATGACGGTTTGATTTAATTATTATTATTATTTTAATTTACTCGTTATTCATATTGAGTTGGATTTTTCTCATTGTTATTAATGCTTTTTAATTATCTGGCCAACAGTTGAATTGTTTTGAATGTCTTTATGAATTCGGGAGATGAAATTTAGGCATAGTTCTTGTGAGAATAATCATGATTTTCGTGAGATAGGGATATACTCATGGGAATTGTGAAGCCTATTTGTGGGAATTCTTGAACTGTTTTAGCTATTAATTATCTAATTCGAATAGGGATATATCGAGTTAATAATTCGTAGTATTTTATATCGGCCTTGGGAGAGGCTTTAGAATAATTTAGGAATTCCTGGCTTACAATCAATTGAATAAAAGTGAATTGAATTGAATAAAAATCATTCCTGATTGTTTGAGGTGAAAATCATAATCCTACACCCTTATTACTATTATTATCTATTTTTCTGAAATTAGTTTAGATATAAATTCCATATAATTGTTCTTCAAATAAAATTGTGAGTTGACTATATTTTGGTACTTAGTGAAATCAGTCCTCGAGGGAACGATACTTTACTTATCACTTTATTACTTGTTGACACCGTGCACTTGCGGCATATTCTGAGGGATTTTCCCACAACACGTACGTGCTCGGCAGGCATGGCCTGACGAATGCCAGTTACGGCCGTAAGGGCCGAGAGTTACGGTCGTACGGGCGCTGGGCATCTTCCGGACGAAGGCTGGTTACGGCCGTAATGTGTGTCAGTTACGGCCGTAAGTGTCCGACAGTCCGGGCGATTTTTGACGAATGCGATTCTGGCGTAAGGCTCGCGAGTACGGCCGTAAGGGCAGAGTTACGGCTGTAAGGCACTGCCGGTTACGGCCGTAACCCTGCCGGCTATATATAGCCTGGGCTCGGCCAGACCTTCAGTTTTACTCGTTTTTCTCCTTTTTTCGGCGGCTGGCGACGGGAGGCTCGGGAAATCGAGTTCTTGGCCGATTCTAATCAATTCCAAGACGTTTTGGAAGATCCTTGTTGATTATATCATCATCCAATCCGTGTTCTTCGTCGAATCAAGGTATATTTCTTGATTTTCCTCCAAGTTGACTTTTTGGGGAATTTGTTCTTAATTTCGATTCTAGTCCGATTTTGATGAATCGGTTGATGTTAGTAAACATTATTAATCGTGTTCTATGGATTGTATATCCATATTTTCAATTCGTTCAACCCGATTAATGATTCTTAGGCTCTTGAGGAACTTTGAACATTTAGTGTTCGATTAAATGCCCCAAAGAGTTTCTTTCGGTCGTTATGTTGATTTCGATTGATATTGTGTTATTGAATCAATTTTATTTCATTCAAGGTTGTTCGAGTACTTGTGTTTATCGGAGGACGCCGTTCGTTGTTCGTGGAAGGATTTCATCGCCTTCGGTTGAGGCAAGTTTTATACTTGTACTCGTCAATGAGATTAATGTTATCATATATGTGTATGAATGTGTTGCATCATTCTGAGACATAGTCTCTTCATAAGTTCATTGATATTAGGGGATCGTTCGATATGATACTCTCCGGCAATTATGCCAAATGTTTATTATCATTCATTAATGGCCGGTAAGGCATTGAGATATTCGTTGTTAATGTTATTATCGATCACCGGTTCGCAGTATCGATGTATCAGTTGTTGTTGTTAATATTGATGTCGATCTAGACGTTGTTGTAATCATTGTTATTAATGTTGGCATCTTGTCATTCATGTTGTATTGGCCGATTGAAGGCATTGTCGTATTCGTTCTCATCTTCGTCGTCGGTAGCCCATTAAAGGTGCCGAGGCATTCATTGTATCATTGTTATCGATTGACCGTTCTAAGGCAATCGAGAAGTTCAATCATTCATTGTATCATTCTTATCGATTGACCGTTCTAAGGCAATCGAGGAGTTCAATCATTCATTGTATCATTGTTATCGATTGACCGTTCTAAGGCAATCGAGGAGTTCAATCATTCACTGTATCATTGTTATCGATTGGCTGTTTTGAGGCAATCGAGGTATTGGATCATCCGCTGCATCATTGTTATCGGTTGGCCATTCTAAGGCAATCGAGGTATTGAATTGGGACCACCGAGGACGGTGCCCATCCGTGAGTCATCATTATCGTGTTGGCCGACTCAAGGCAGCACACCATCATTCTCGTGAATTCGGTAATCTACGAATCGTTGTCGTTTGTGATTAATTATATTTTGGAGGCTAGTCTCGGCTAGTGCTTATGGGTAAGCTTGGGGCTTGAACCTTCGCGGTTGGCTTCCCAACACCTACAACTCAGTAGGTCACGGTCATGTTTATGATCTTATGGGTAATCTTGGGGCTTGAACCTTCGCGGTTGGCTTCCCAACACCTACAACTCAGTAGGTCACGGTCGTGTTTATGATCTTATGGGTAAGCTTGGGGCTTGAACCTTCGCGGTTGGCTTCCCAACACCTACAACTCAGTAGGTCACGGTCGTGTTTATGATCTTATGGGTAAGCTTGGGGCTTGAACCTTCGCCGTTGGCTTCCCAACACCTACAGCTCAGTAGGTAACGGTCGTGGTTATGATCTTATTAGCCCTCATTAACTACAGCTTCGGGCTGTTCCGATTTCATGTGATTGTGATATTTGACAGCTTCGGCTGAGTGGCTTTCAGGCCTTTGTGATTGTCTTGGTAATTTCATTGGAGCCTTCGGGCATTGTGATTCATAATTAATTCAGTTCTGGTTTGGTTCATGTCGTGTAATTCATTATGGTACTCTATGATTATGATTCGCCGTTGGGCATAGTGTTTCACGAATGCTCGGTTCTTACCTTGGTTTGTGAGCATCTCGTATTATTATTATCATTGTACCATTTCATTCTGCCTTTGGATGCATATCATGTTATACATGTATTTGATGTTCATTATCTGGATGACTGACCCCATGGGGGCGGAACATGTTTTCATGTTTTAGGTGCTTGCGAGGAGAGAGTTGAGACACAGGGGCATGATGATGGCGACGAGGCATTCGAGCGATACTAGTACGATTTGTTCATTGTTGGTCAGTCAGTTGGAGTGTACTCCAGTCTTGTCAGTTGTTGTCATGTTGTATTACCCGAGCAGATGCTCGTGGATGTTGTTGTATTTCATTTTTTGGCCATGTAGGCCACTTTTGTCGTTGAAATTCCTTATCGGAATATTGTGTCGGATATCATGGTAGGGACTGTGATTTCCCTTGTTGGTTAATTTAATGTATTTTAGTCATATTCGCCTGGTGGATCTCCTGGCGTGGGGTCCACGGCACTGTAATAACCCAATAAGATTTGGGGGTGTTACAGAAGATGGTATCAGAGCCTTTTGGGTTGTGAGATACCCTGATATGTGAGTTATGTGGCTCTACCGACGCGGTAGTAGTGGGACTGTCAGGTTATGACAATCTAGTCAGCCGGGTTTTGTGAGTCGTAATATTAGTACGGCTGCACGAGTCATTCATTCATCGAGTCGTCGTCAGTGAAGACTAGTATCGCGAGACCTCGAAGCTTCGTATGACCTGTGTAAGGACTCGATTCTCTTTATGTTCATACATTCATCATGTCATTAATTATTCATGCTTTGTTGAAACCTATATGTGATATTAGTGTTATGGTTGATTCATGAATAATTGTTTTAGAGCACGTGTGACTTGTGTAAGCGTTAAGGATCAACTCATTCATCAGTTAATAATCCTCAATCATCATTTTGATCTCATCACTCAATTAATTAATTCATCACTCTGTCAATATCATTCATCACTCAGTTAATTCATTCATCACTCAGTCAAAATCATTACTCAGATAATTCATTCATCACTCAGTTAATTCATTCATCACTCAGTCAATATCATTACTCAGATAATTCATTCATCACTCAGTTACTTCATTCATGACTCAGTCAATATCATTACTCAGATAATTCATTCATCACTCAGTTAATTCATTCATCACTCAGTCAAAATCATTACTCAGATAATTCATTCATCACTCAGTTAATTCATTCATCACTCAGTCAATATCATTACTCAGATAATTCATTCATCACTCGGTTAATTCATTCATCACCCATTCAATATCATTGCTCAATTAATTCATTCACCACTCAGTTAATTCCTTCATCACTTAGTCAATATCATTGTCCAGATTAATTCATTAATCATTCAGTCCATCTCATTGTTCAGTTGTTGATCTTATGGATCGAATTTTCAACCTTGTTAACTTGTTCAAGGTAATCGTTTCAGGAATTTCAGCAGGTAATCATGTTTCCTCATTCGATCTTTCATGCGACCTTATCATATTTCAGCGTCATGTTGACGATCATTTTATTGCATTATTAATGCATTCATTGTGTTATAGCGTGTATGCTCATTGTTATCATTCCGTCACGTAATCATAATGCGATATTCATGCGGGATCTATAATTATCATGTGGCTTTCCTGCTTCAGTATGGATAGAGCTGTCAGAGGACGCATGGGAAGAGGCCGCGGTGCGGGCCAGAACCCGGGATCTTGTATGAACGCCCGCGCGGATGCGAGGGTTAGCATGTGTTCATCAGATAGATATGCTACTCATTCAGTGTCAGATAATCATTCACCGTCAGGGAGTCGTACCCGAGAAGCAGCTCACTCGGAAGGTGTTCAGGTTGACCCATTCATATTTATGCAGGGCATGATGGCCCAGATGACTCAGATGACGCGGAGAGTGGAGACCATGCAGACCTCGATAGTTCGTGGTCCACCGCAACAGGGATTCCAGGTGCCGTTTCATGGACAGACTGGGGGAGTGAATCAGATTGTTGGCGATATCTCTCGTCAGAGGCCGCCTACTTTTGAGGGTTCGTCGGAACCAGCTGATATTGTTCATTGGCTTGAGCATTTTGATAAACTCTTCGACATGGTTCAGTGTCCGGAAGAGAGTAAAGTGGCAGTATCGGCTTATTACTTGATTAAGGGTGCTTATTCGTGGTGGCTTTCTGTGAAACCCACCGATCGCGATTGTGGTTGGAGTGAGTTCAAGACCCTCATGTTAGAGAGGTATTATCCGGCTCCACTTCATGAAGCCAAGTTGTCAGAGGTTTTGAACCCCGAATCTGTCGAGGACGAGGGTGTTATTGTCATTGCTGAGAAGTTTCAGGGACTACTTGATTTGCCTCACGATTATCCGCATCGAAAGGTGGATAAGATCAAATATTTTAGCAAGAGGCTAAATCCGCAGTTGAGGATGCAGTTGTTCAATCACAATTGTAATTCACTTAGTGAGTTCATCGGGAAGGCTCTGGGAGCAGAGCTTTTGATCAAGGAGCTTACTCAGAAGCATCCTTCAGTTTCTTCGGGTGAGAGGACTAGAATGCCGGCTCGTTCAGAGGGACATCGGGCCCCGACATCCAAGAGGTCATTTTCTAGTCGTCTTCGTGCGGAGGGAGCGTCCTCTTCTAAGGCCACGAGTTCGACCATCGTTTGCTTTAACTGTGATGTAATAGGACATCGCAGCACCCGGTGCTCGATGCAGGCCGTTATTTGTTTTCGATGTGGGCGGCAGGGACACCTTCAGAAATACTGCAGGAGTTCTAGTGCCGGTAGATCTCGAGAGAGCTCAAGGGCCTCGAGGGACTTTGTTACTCCAGCTCGTGCTTCATTCAAGGGGTCCTATCAGGCTTCGAGAGCCCGAGGTAAGGACATTCATCTCTGGTTTTTAGCAAGTTAATTCTTGCTCGGTAATAGGATATTCATTCATTTCATTGTCGTTCATTCATTCATATAATTCATTCATCATATATCAATCACGTTGAGACTTATAATTATCAAACTAATCATTCACTTCACGGGGAACGATGGTTCTAACCATCTCATTTGAGCTATCACTCATTACGTTATCATTTCACCCCGGTGAGTCATTCTTGGTCCTTGTTGGATTTCGATTCATTATCATTTATTGTGATCATTCTTGTTCATTGTGATTCGGGGCGTCAAGTCATGAGAACTTGGGCGTTCGATGCCGATGAGAAGTGAGTTTTCGGTTCTTTTGGATCTCGTTGATTTTTCATGACGGGATATTGCTTCTCCCTACTTGTTATAAGTTTCGGGACGAAACTTCTTTTAAGGAGGGTAGTATGTAATACCCGTAATTTTGATTTTTCGGTAATTTTCTTTTTTGGCGGAAGTTTGTTCTGACGACTCGCTCATGACTGTATCGTCATTCTGAGAATTATTAATTCTGCACTTTTTGTCATCCGAGTTCGTTTCGGTATCGTTTTGTTGAGATCCGTGTTCTTAAGCGGCTTTTCCGCACTTGAGTTCGATTCATGCGAATCTCGTCCGAAACTGTCGTTTCGAGTTTCTCATAAGTTCATTTAATGTTATTATTCATGTTGCGAGCTTTGGCTTGGTGTTTCGATCGTGTATCGTGTATTTCGGACGTTTTGGGCCATTTTCGTAATTTCCCAAAGTTTGGGGTAATTACTTCCGTTGTCGAATTTCGAGCCTTCGGGTGGTCGGAATCGTGTGTTCTCTTAGCTCTTAGATTCGTCTTTGCGAGTACGTCGTAATCGTATCTTCGATTCGTATTCAGGTTCGGATTTCGGGGTCATCGGGCCGTCAGAGTGGCCACGGCCGGAGCTGGGCCTGGCTTGACCGAGTTACGGCCGTAAGGTGCCGGTTACGGCCGTACGTGCTCGGCAGGCATGGCCTGACGAATGCCAGTTACGGCTGTAAGGGCCGAGAGTTACGGCCGTACGGGTGCTGGGCATCTTCCGGACGAAGGCCGGTTACGGCCGTAATGTGTGTCAGTTACGGCCGTAAGTGTCCGACAGGTGCTGGGCAGATTTTTTGACGAATGCCGAGTACGGCCGTAAGGGCCGAGTTACGGCCGTAAGGCACTGCCGGTTATGGCCGTAACCCTGCCGGCTATATATAGCCTGGGCTCGGCCAGACCTTCATTTTTACTCGTTTTTCTCCTTTTTTCGGCGGCTGGCGACGGAAGGCTCGGGAAATCGAGTTCTTGGCCGATTCTAATCAATTCCAAGATGTTTTGGAAGATCCTTGTTGATTATATCATCATCCAATCCGTGTTCTTCGTCAAATCAAGGTATATTTCTTGATTTACCTCCAAGTTGACTTTTTGGGGAATTTGTTCTTGATTTCGATTCTAGTCCGATTTTGATGAATCTGTTGATGTTAGTAAACATTATTAATCGTGTTCTATGTATTTTATATCCATATTTTCGATTCGTTCAACCCGATTGATGATTCTTAGTCTCTTGAGGAACTTTGAACATTTAGTGTTCGATTAAATGCCTCAAAGAGTTTCTTTCGGTCGTTATATTGATTTCGATTGATATTGTGTTACTGAATGAATTGTATTTCATTCAAGCTTGTTCGAGTACTTGTGTTTATCGGAGGACGCCGTTCTTTCTTCGTGGAAGGATTTCATCGCCTTCGGTTGAGGCAAGTTTTATACTTGTACTAGTCAATGAGATTAATGTTATCATATATGTGTATGAATGTGTTGTATCATTCCGAGACATAGTCTCTTCATAAGTTCATTGATATTAGGGGATCGTTCGATACGACACTCTCCGGCAATTATGCCCAATGTTTATTATCATTCATTAATGGCCGGTAAGGCATTGAAATATTCGTTGTTAATGTTATTATCGATCACCGGTTCTCGGTATCGATGTATCGGTTGTTGTTGTTAATATTGATGTCGATCTAGACGTTGTTGTAATCATTGTTATTAATGTTGGCGTCCTGTCATTCATGTTGTATCGGACGATTGAAGGCATTGTCGTATTCGTTCTCATCTTCATCGTCGGTAGCCCATTAAAGGTGCCGAGGCATTCATTGTATCATTGTTATCGATTGTTCTAAGGCAATCGAGAAGTTCAATAATTCATTGTATCATTCTTATCGATTGACCGTTCTAAGGCAATCGAGGAGTTCAATCATTCATTGTATCATTGTTATCGATTGACCGTTCTAAGGCAATCGAGGAGTTCAATCAGTCACTGTATCATTATTATCGATTGGCCGTTTTGAGGCAATCAAGGTATTGGATCATCCGCTGCATCATTGTTATCGGTTTGCCATTCTAAGGCAATTGAGGTATTTAATTGGGACCACCGAGGACGGTGCCCATCCATGAGTCATCATTATCGTGTTGGCCGACTCAAGGCAGCACACCATCATTCTCGTGAATTCGGTAATCTACGAATCATTGTCGTTTGTGATTAATTATATTTTGGCGGCTAGTCTCGGCTAGTGCTTATGGGTAAGCTTGGGGCTTGAACCTTCGCGGTTGGCTTACCAACACCTACAACTCAGTAGGTCACGGTCGTGTTTATAATCTTATGGGTAATCTTGAGGCTTGAACCTTCGTGGTTGGCTTCCCAACACCTACAACTCAGTAGGTCACGGTCGTGTTTGTGATCTTATGGGTAAGCTTGGGGCTTGAACCTTCGTGGTTGGCTTCCCAACACCTACAACTCAGTAAGTCACGGTCGTGTTTATGATCTTATGGGTAAGCTTGGGGCTTGAACCTTCGCGGTTGGCTTCCCAACACCTACATCTCAGTAGGTCACAGTCAGGGCTATGATCTTATTAGCCCTCATTAACTCTGACAAATTTCTGGGTTTCATGTGATTGTGATATTTGACAGCTTCGGCTGAGTGGCTTTCAGGCCTTTGTGATTGTCTTGGTAATTTCATTGGAGCCTTCAGGCATTGTGATTCATAATTAGTTCAGTTCTGGTTTGGTTCATGTCGTGTAATTCATTATGGTACTCTATGATTATGATTCGCCGTTGGGCATTTATGTTCTAACCTGTTGAACAGGTATTAATAGTATGCCGTGGGCATAGTGTTTCACGAATGCTCGGTTCTTACCTTGGTTTGTGAGCATCTCGTATTATTATTATCATTGTACCGTTTCATTCTGCCTTTGGATGCATATCATGTTATACATATATTTGATGTCATTATCTGGATTGACCCCATGGGGGCGGAACATGTTTTCATGTTTTAGGTGCTTGCGAGGAGAGAGTTGAGACACAGGGGCATGATGATGGCGACGAGGCATTCGAGCGATACTAGTCCGAGTTGTTCATTGTTGGTCAGTCAGTTGGAGTGTACTCCAGTCTTGTCAGTTGTTGTCATGTTGTATTACCCGAGCAGATGCTCGTGGATGTTGTTGTATTTCATTTTTGGCCATGTAGGCCACTTTTGTCGTTGAAATTCCTTATCGGAATATTGTGTCGGATATCATGGTAGGGACTGTGATTTCCCTTGTTGGTTAATTTAATGTATTTTAGTCATATTCGCCTGGTGGATCTCCTGGCGTGGGGTCCACGGCACTGTAATAACCCAATAGGATTTGGGGGTGTTACAGCTATGCACTAAGCTGGGGGTCTTCACGGAAACAGCCTCCCTACCGTAATAAGTAGGGACATGGTCTGTGTACATCTTACCCTCCACAGACCCTGCTCTGAGCGGGATATACTGGGTATGTTTGGTTTGGTTTGGTTTACTCGTACAAAATTTGAAATGTTTAGTCAAACGGTTCGACTCGATTCACAAAAGTTCAGCTCGGTTCGAGGTGTTCAAACGTATACTCAAACGTTAAATTCTAAGATTCGACACTTTCAAACGTGTTCGAACGTATGGTTCGATAATGTCAAACGTATACTCAAACATACCATAGTTCGATATAGTTCGGTCCGTTTACAACCCTAGCCAATGATACATTTTGATACCAACCTGAACTAGGGTGTAACTAGACAAAATCGAGAGTTGGTATATCCCATAATATAATATACCAATTGTCATTACTAGTACAATTACTCTGATATATAATATAATCACAATTGGTGTATAATATAATTATAGTAAATATGACGCAACAATATAATCACAATTGATGTATAACATAATCACCACTGATGCACCATGCATGGTACATCATGTTGTACGGTATAATTTTCCGAAATCGCCAATCATATTTAGATCATTTGATTACATATTTCAGCTAAAAATTATTATTTAATATCTAAAAAATATCACACTATTATTATAGATATTTAAATGTTCTCGCTCTTATAGATTTACTAATAATGACGAACTGACGATCCAACTTTCGATTTCACTACATGTGATCTAGGTCGAGATATTTTGTTGGCTTTTTCTTTTTTGCAATAATAAAGTGAAAGTCACTTTTTTTTTATCCAAGTAGAATATCTACAATTAAAATAGACTTCACGTGTATAATTTTTTTATGGTTCTCCTGTGTAATATCTTTTATGAGTCATATAACATATTTATATGGTTCTCCCATCGATCCTTTTTTACGATTTTCCTATGTAGCCTCTTCTTACGGTTATCTCATTTAGCTTCTAATAGTTCTTCCGTGTAGCTTCTTTTTATACTTCTTCCGCTTAGTATTTTCTTATAGTTCAACTTGTAACTTGGTTCTCCCATTAACATTATAAGATCTCTTCTTATGGTTTTCCGGTTAATATCTTCTTATTGTTGTCCCATTTAATCTATTCTTATGGATCTCCACTGTAGCATTTTAGCATTGTTCTCCCGCCTATCAACTTCTTATGGTCCTCCCATGTAGCATCATATTCTTAGGGTTCTCCCATGTATCATCTTTTTAAGGTTATTCCATCTAGCAAATTCTTACAATTATTCCGTATAGCATCTTCTTATGTTCTCTCATTATTTGGTAATTATTTTTGTGATAACGATTGTAAGAAATAAATTATGAAAAGCGATAAGAACACAAACAAATTACGTGGTTCACTAACGATGAGTTAGCTACATCCACAGACAGAAGAGAGGAAAGATTTTTACTATTGATAGGAGATTACAGAGATCGATATTGTGTATTTCGGCTAGGTTACAAACCATCATTATATAGGCAAGAATCCTAACTCTGTGTACCGGGAGTTCAAGACATCCCAACAAATCCCCACCTTGACTTGAATCCTCTCACAAAAAACAGATGCACCAATAACGATGCCCAGACTTGCTTTTCAGCAACAGAAATACCAGACGTACCAATGAAGATACCTAGACGTACGAAGTAGCTCATACCTTCGTACTCAGACTTTCCTCCAAAGGGCAACTAACAACTTGAAACATTTAACAAGTCCTAACAGTGTCGGAACTTGTTATGTGTAACTGACTTGGTGAACATATCGGTGGGATTATCAGCAGTCCCAACCTTCTTCACCTTTATCCTCTTATCACTTTGCAGCCAATGATACCTCACATCATTATGCTTCATCCTCTCGTGATAAACTTGGTCATTGGACAAACAAATAACAATAAGACTATCACAAAAATTATTTGCATAGTCATGATACCAACCAAGATCACTAACCAACCCTTTCAGCCAAATTCCCTCCTTGGCCGCTTCTGTCAAAGCCATATACTCCGCCTCGATAGTAGACAAAGTAACAATGGGCTGCAAAGTCGCCTTCCAACTAACAACCGAACCTCCAAGAGTAAAAGCATAACCAGACATGGACCTTCTACTATCAACATCTCCTGCATAATCAGAGTCACAGTAGCCGACCACTAAACAGCTCGTATCACCACTGTAAATGAGACCCACATCAGACGTACCCTTAAGATACCAAATAATCCTCTTCACAACCTGCCAATGTTCCTTTCCAGGATCACCCATAAATCGGCTGATAACACTAACAGCATGCGCAAGACCAGGTCTAGTGCAGACCATAACATACATCAAACTCCCGAATGCACTAGCATAAGGAACTAGGGACATGTACTCCTTCTCTTCATCCGACTTAGGAGCAAAAACAACAGACAAATGAATATTGGAAGCACTCGGAGTATCTATAGGTTTTGCTGTAGACATACCAAAACGAGACAATATCCTCTCAATGTAAGTCTTCTGTGATAGAAATAGCCTCTTACGACTTTTATTATATAGATCTCTATCCCTAGAATTTTCTTAGCAGCTCCCAAATCCTTCATCTCAAACTCAGCACTGAGAAGACCTTTCAACTTCTGACTATCCGACTTGTTATTGGACGCAATCAACATATCATCGACATACAGGACCAAATAGATGAACGTACCATCCTCCAGCTTGTTGTGATGCACACAACTATCATACGGACTTCTGTCATAGCCGAGCTCTATCATATGAGTCACATAACATATTCATATGGTTCTTCCATCGATCCTTTCTTATGATTACCCTGTGTACCCTCTTCTTACGGTTAACCCATTTAGCTTCTTATAGTTCTTCCACGTAGCTTCTTTTTATATTTCTTCCCCTGTAACTTGGTTCTCCCATTAACATTATAAGATCTCTTCTTATGGTTCTCCAGCTAATATCTTCTTATTGTTGTCCCGTTTAATCTACTATTATGGATCTCCACTGTAGCATTTTATTATTGTTCTCCTGTTTAGCAACTTCTTATAGTTCTCCCATGTAGCATCATATTCTTAGTGTTCTCCCATGTATCATCTTTTTATGGTTATTCCATCTAGCAAATTCTTATAATTCTTCCGTATAACATCTTCTTATGTTCTCTCATTGTTCGGTAATTATTTTACTACCAGGAAGTGCACGAAATAATTGCAGTTAAGGGTGAGAAAGTTCGTATTTCCACAGGGATTATTTGAATTATTGAATTAAGTACTAGACCGTGGTCTTCTCGACTTTATCTAGATGACCGAAAATTGGACTGAGTATTTAACTAAATTAAGAAAGTGAAAAATAAAATAAAAGTAATTATATCCAATAGAGTTGAAAATGATCACAAAATAATTTATCAAGTTTTATAAAGATATACCAAGACTATGGTTTCTATCAATTGCTAGGTTCCCTTAGATGAATTTCTATTGAAGTTCTCTACATGGTTTCCCTATAAGACAATCACTCAAGTTATTTATGGCCTCTCTCGAAATCACAGACATGTTGATTAAGATGCATAAATTTACGTCTCCATCTAATTTATATAAATCAACTATTTAAAATCCTAGATAAAATGTCTTCACAATTTTATAACCAATATCTCAATCTTATAATTAAATTATGTCAAATAGTAGAGACCTAATATTACCTTCTTATCTCGAATTATAAGTAATATCTGCTAAAACACGCAAAGACATTGATCAACTGCTTAAACATGAAATTAAGCCAACTATTTGCATGAGGAATTCAAGAAGAACATTGGATGTTAATAAATTAATAAGAAACTATTGCAATTAATATAATCCCATGTCTTGGAATAGAGTAAATTAGCTAGACATGATGATCATAAAACATAGACATAATTATGATCCACATGTTCAACAAGATCAAATAAAAATACAAAAAATAAGAAGAAAGAACAAAAACCGAATTTAGACAGAGTCTCTCGATCCGTCTTGATCTTCGACTGTAGATTCTCTTGTCGTCTTGGAGCACTTCCTTGCGAGTTCTAAATCTCTTGTACAAAATAGACCGGGACCTTAAACAACTATTTACAACCTTTCAAAGGAGTCCCAAACCCTAAAGAAATCGAGATTACCATACCTGGTCCGCCGTCTGAAATAATTGGGTTCCGAATGTGACACCGTCGTGTATGGCCCTCTATATCTCATTCTGTGAAGTGACATGGCCAAGCACATGTCCATGTCGCTCATCGCATCTGTTGGACACAAGCGTGTTTGTGCCCGTGTTAGGCCTGTCTGGACCGTTTTCCCGCCTTTTTTTTCACCTGACCCTCATGCTCGTGCCTTGTTTCCGTAATGTATGGAGTCGGGATATCTTACTTGGTCACTAGTGACCTTAAAATACCTCAATGTATTCCAGAAATTACATAAAAATGCCAAAGCATAATCAAGCCCAATACAATCAAGAACTAATAAATAGTGATACAATAACACATTTATATATATTTAAGTTGGACAAAAAGACTAAATATGTGTAAAATTATATGCCAACACTCATTTAGCTGCTTGTTATGGTTTTCTCGTGTAAAATGATCTTCTTGTTCTGAGGAGTATGGCGCAATAAAAGGATGGTACCCTATCTTCTAATGATTATTCCATGTAGCTTTGATAGTTCTCCCTTGTAGACTATTCTTCTATGACAAAAATATTATACTTAAAAATAAACCTTTTTCCTAGCTTTATTCTATCCATTTAAGGAATACTCGATACATGAAGATAAATGATAATAATGCAATGGTTATATAAATAAAAAATAAAAAATTACCTCTGAATAGGATGTCGAGAACAATAATAATGCGAGAAATCAAGCTCCAGGAACAAAACTTACATACTCACACACACGATGCATTACTTTTAAATGTACAAGAACATACAATCATACATAAAACTTACCATTATTACATCGCCGCTAAGGGTTGAAAATGGGTATTCAAAGACGATCAGTCCGAGAATGGATTTCAGACCCTAGACGATACGAATAGAACATGATTAACAATGGTCTGAGAGGGTTTAAAATGGAAATACATCTGAAACCCCGACTACGAATTGCCGAATATAATATAGGGGTTGGGAACCACCCAAATCTCTTCAAGTCCGCATCATACACGAAAATAGACATGAAATATAGGGGGTTACTTATATATGAAGTATATTAATCACAATCTCAGGGTTCCCATGCTCAAAAACGGGATTAAACGGGCAAATCTAACAAAACCCCAAAAAATCCCAATTTAAGGTTTTAAGAAATTCTTACCTCGATTCGAAGGATAAAATGGATGTAATGATGATTAGACCATGTTAGAAAGTCAAGGATGAATTTGGATGATGAAGAACGCCTGTTCAGTTTATAAACCCACAGAGGCGCACGATGAGTCACGCCCGACCAGCTGCTCATGTGTCGACTCGTGCTCAGGATCAAGAGTCTAAACCTTTAGGGACTCACGACCAATATGCTCGTGCATCTTACCGTGTGCGCGATCGTGCATTGCTCTCTGCTCGAGTCCTTTTGTGATGTGCGAGCACAAGCATGAGGATCTACTCGTGTGCCTGCTCATGCGCTGCACACTGGATCTGAAAACACATCCATGTAGAAGTGCATAACATATGCAACACCTCACTGACCCGTTTGTTTGCACTCGTGCAAATACCACATGCAACGAAGCGCTTATGTAGATCATCAATATACGAACTCAAATGCTGATCAAGTTCAAAAAACATCAACTCTAAATACAAGAAAACAGACTCTGACGGCCGTAGTTTCAATAATTAAGAAAATAGTAAATTCACAGAATATCTCAAAATAGCCACAAAACTCGTCTGAATCAGGAAATGTAAAAAGGAGAACATATCATTAAAATCCTAACAAGTATAAGCAAGTCGCTAAAATTAAAAAAATATGAAAAATGAAAAGTACAGATATTATCTTTTCCACCTCTAAAAAGAAGTTCCGTAACTAAAGAAAGCTTGAGGTATCTCGCACACATTTTGTCTTCCATATCCTAAATGGCTTCTTCGACTCCATGCCTTGACCATTGCGCCTTAACCAACAGAATGATTTGTGCCAAAGTTGTTTCTCATGACGCTCTAGGATCTTCTTCAGCGTTTCTTTAAATATGACATCATCATCTATCTCAATATCATCGTAATCAATTATATGACCCAGGGTCAGAATATACTCTTAACTGAGAAAGGTGAAAAATGTTATGGACGTGACTCAAAGTTGGAGGTCAAACTAAGTGATAAGCCAACTCACCGACTTTGTTTAAAATCTCAAATGGCCTGATGTATCTCGGCCTGAGTTTCCCTTTCTTCCCAAAGTGGAATACTCCCTTCGTTGGTGACACCTTGAGCAGAACCTGGTCTCCCACTTAGAACTCTAAAGATCGGCGACGTACATTAACATATGATCCTTAGTTTTCAACAACATCTCGGGATCTATCCCGACCAACTCTGAGTCCTCATCCCAACATAATGACGATCTCCACTGCCTACCATTTATTGCCTCGAAAGGTGCTATTTTGATCGATCATGCCAATTAGTGTTTTAGGTAAACTCGATCAATAAAAAATGGAGTTTCCAATCACTACTTCAATCTAATGCGCATGTCTATAGCATGTCCTCTAGGGTATAAATGGTTTGATTTTTCTGACCATCTAACTGCCAAAAATATGACACAAAATAACACAAAGTGGCCATCTCGATCAGAAACAATCATCTTAGGTGTACATTATAGTATCACAAGCTCTATTATAAACACTCGATCCAGTCCCTCCGGTCCCCAAGTATCCTTTATACCTAGGAAGTGCACTGACTTGGTTAATCGATCGACGATCACCCAAATCATATTCATTCTAATTTTATTCCTCGACATCCCCATGATAAAATCCATGGAAATTTCTCCCTACTTCAACTCGGGATTGATGCTCGATTTTGATCTACTGGAAAGGCAAATAACACAATACAAACTCTGTGACATCCTTCTTCATATTATTCCACCAGAAGTTCTGTTTCAAATCCTTGTACATCTTACTTGTTCCCGTATGGATTTAGTAAGGCGTAACATGAACCTCTCGGAGTATCCTATGCCTCAACTCCAAATCATTTGGAACATATAGTCTGCCATGAAACCTCAAGATATTGCCCTAGTAAACCATAAAACCAAGGGCTTTCCCTTTAATTACATCCTCATTCAGTCGAATAATCATCGGGTCACTCCACTATTTCCCTTTGATATCATCAACTAATGAAGAAGTAATCTCGAGAGTATATATCCGCCCTTGTACTTTCTGAATCCAAACTTCAATTCTCTGCTCCATCAACTCTTTCCAAATCTTTTTTTAAGGTGTAAGAACCTCTAACATCTGAAGTGATACTGGCTTCCGGCTCAACACGCCCGTGACGACATTGACCTTACCTATATGGTAAATGATTTCCATATCGTGATATTTTGTTAACTCCAACCAACAGTGCTACCTCATATTCAACTTTGGTAACACTCATTTTTACACATACTTTTATAAGGTTTTTCCGGATTTTAAGATCCCAGAATGTGTAGAATTTTGATATTTGTGCTTATTGTGTTTGTTGGACTCGATCACGCTTGGGTGCGTTTTATTGATTTTATAGGTGTTTTAAGGACATTATCAAGCAAGGACGAAGTCTCAATCCCCAATACATATCAAGCAATACATAAACGAAAGATCGAGTCGAAAAAGAATAAAAAATGGAGTCAGAACAGATCAATATGGACTCTGCCGTGTCACCTGCTCGACCGTGTCATGTACCACGGTCGGGTTGCTTATCCAGAAGCTTTTGTCAATTCTAGAACACTTTGACACGGGCCGTGTCACTTTTCGGTGCAAAATCACTTTATTGATATTTTTACACGGTTTGAACAAGAATTTTGGCTTTTTGGCTTGATAAAATGCCCTAGACTGGACTTGGAATGATATTATTCTGATATGGAGAGTTGGTGAGTGTGGAAAGACACAAGATTTGAGAGAAACTTACCAAAAGAAGGAGACTTTGAAGGAAGCACAAGGAAGAACACACCAAGAACACTTGAAAGCTTGAACCGAGACCACTCAAGACACCATCCGAGTTTTCTTCTTCATATCTTTTACTCATTTTTGTTATTTATTTCGCTTGAACATGACGAACATGATGATTATTAATCTTTCTTTCATTACCATGTCCGGCTACGTTGATTTATAAGGTTTTGAAGGATTGATGATTATATATTTCTAGTGTGTTTTCTTTATCAAATATTTGGTTTTGATTCATGTTAGAACACTTGATCAATATTTTTACATATTAAACTTAATTGCTCATAATTCGAGAGAAGAGGGCATTAATAGGTTTTGATTATTTGACGTAGTTAATTACGAGAGGTGATAAACTATGATGATATTTAATCTTATGAAGGAGTTAGATAATTTATAATAGACGGAGACATTATTATAAGTTGTTTAATCTACGTTTTAATGCATCTCGAGAGGGACTTTAGAATATTGTTGTGAATATCATTTTGGAAACACACTTAGAACTCTTTGGAATCACTTCCAACTAAACTTAGTAATTAATGGAAACCTAGCCTTGGAATCTATATTTTAAACTCTTAAAACTCTCTTTGATTCGAATATTACACTTGTTTAAATTAATTGTCATTATTTTATCGTTTAGATTAATCATTCATTCACCTCAATGATCGTCTAGATAAAATTGGGATCACTATAATCTAGTAATCAATACAATAGGAATAATTAGTCTCTGTGGAATACGACCTTGCTCGCTGCTTTCTACATTTACTCCGTACACTTGCGGATTGTTTAAAAATATAGCGAACAAGTTTTTGACGCCGTTATCGGGGACTAGTTTATTCTTATTAGTTTTGATATTACGATAAGTGTTTTTAGTCTTACTTTAGACATTTTCTTATTTTTGTTACATAACTCATGTTGTGCACATTTAAATCCTACTCAGGGAGTGCATGAACACCCGTTCATCTCGAGTGCCTTTAGAAACTTTCATTCCGAAAGTAGAAGCATTTGCTCGAAGAACAAGTGCTACCTCAAGAAAACTAAGAAGGGATCTTTTTGAAGACATGGAAAGTGCAGGAGACAACATGGGGATGAATAAAACGAACACAATAAATGAGAATGCAATAATCCAGGACGATGTGGCAGAAGGATTGAAAATCCAACAACTAGAGTGCAATCAATTCGATACGGATTCCGACCAAAGATTGACTGAAACTTTGGAGGAATCACTCATGTTCCAATCAACGCTCTAAATATCGAGTTGAAGCCCGCCTTAATTTCAATGGTTCAACAAAATCAATTTGGAGGATTTGCTGTCGAGGATACGCATGCCCATCTCACACATTTCATGCAAATATGTGATACTATCAAAATGAATGGGGTCTCGGATGACGCAATACGCTTACGATTGTTTCCATTATCTTTGAGAGAGAAAGCAAGAAACTAGCTTGGGACTTTAGCTCCGGGATGTATAAGTACATGGGGTGATTTGAGCGAAATTTTTTTGTTCAAAACCTAACAAGACGATGAAGCTAAAAAGTGAGATTACTCAATTTCATCAATTGGACTCCGAACTGTTATATGAAGCATGGGAACGTTTCAAATATCTACGAAGGCGATGTCCTTGATATGGTTTCTCAGAAGACCAACAAATGTGTTTCTTCTACAATGGTCTTGTGGGAGAAACGAGGAATTTTATTGATGCTTCCGCGGGAGGGGCATTGCTAGCAAGAAGCACTGAAGAAGCTTATGGATTAGTAGAAGAAATGGCTATGAATAGTTATCAATATTCGATGGAAAGAGCAAATGTTAGAAGGGTGGCTGAGATATCCGATTCGGACCCTATCAAGGCACTAACCGCGCAAATGACGACGTTAACTAATCAGTTGGGGGCCCTAACAAAAGGAGGTGATTCGAAAATACCTCCTCAAGGAAGTACACTACCGTCCAACACATTGGAGGAGGCTCATTACATTAATAATTGGAATTACAACAATTTCCGGAATAATCCACCTCCGGGTTTCTACCATCCAACCGAAATCATGAAAATTTTAGCTTTGCTAATCAAAAGAATGCCTTACAACCACCGGCCGGATTCAAAGTGTCAAATGGCGAAATAATTGAAGAATCGAAGCCAACTTCGAATCTCGAGAATATTCTAGCTACCTTTATGATGGAAACAAAGAGTCAATTTAGTCGAGATGAGGAAAAATTAGACAAAATTGAAGGCCATGTTACTCAATTAGCTACCACCATGGGATCTCAAATGAAAAATCTCGAAACTCAAATTGGACAATTGGCTAAATTTGTCGGAAGTCAACATCACCGGGGACAATTTCCAAGCAATACCGAAATAAATCCAAAAGAATCTTGTCAAGCTATCAACTTAAGAAGCAGAACGAATTACGAAGGGCCAAAGATGCCAACGGTCCACCAAAGCGAGGAAGCCAAAGAGGATCAAATTAAAATTGTAGAGGAAGAAGTGAAGCATGACACATCTAAGGGGGCTGGGAAGCCTAAAATACCTTCTAACTCTACTTCTACTTTCAAAGTTCCTCTCCATTTTCCTCAACGTTTTAAAAATAAAAAGTTAGATGCCCAATTTGCAAGATTTTTAGATATCTTCAAGAAAATTAAAATCAATATTCCTTTTGCAGACGCTTTGGAACAAATGCCTAATTATGCAAAATTCTTGAAGGATGTGATGTCAAGAAAAAGAAGGATGGAAGAGCATGAAACGTTTGAACTAACCAAAGAATGTAGCGCTATTATCCAACGCAAATTACCTCAAAAGCTTAAGGAACCTGGAAGCTGTACCGTTCCATGTACCATTGGAAAAGTTTTATTCGATAAAGCTTTGTGTGATTTAGGTGCTTCAATTAACCTTATGCCTTTATCTATTTTCAGGAAATTAGGAGTTGGGGAAATGAAATCTACAAGGATAATGTTACAATTGGCGGATCGATCCATAACACACCCCAAGGGGATTGTCGAAATGTGCTCATAAAGGTCGACACATTTATATTTCCAGCGGACTTCGTGTTCTTGACATAGAGGAAGATGAAGATTTATCACTTATCCTTGGACGTCTGTTTTTAGCAACGGGAAAGGCTCTTACTGATGTTGAAAGGGGAGAATTAACACTACGTTTCAATGATGAACATGTTCTATTTTCCATATTTAAAGCTATGAAATTTCATGATGATATTAAATATTGCAATGTTATTGATAGTATAAGTTTGTATGGAAAGAAAAAAGTCTTACACTCATTATCTTCAGATCCGTTAGAGTTTTCTCTTGTGAACTCATGCTTTTCTAATGACTTAACCTTGGGGTTTGATGATTCTGACTTGTTTGATTTTGTGAATTAAATCCCTGCAGAAAGAACCACAAATCAATAAATTCGACGATTTTGACAGAGAAACGAAACAAGAGGAGCATGAAGTAGTTGCTAAAATCAAGCTGACAGGCGACTCGACCGTGTCAACTGACCCGGTCCAAAATTTAAGATCCATTTCATCTTAGTCGGGTGTATCACAACCGAGCCTGGACCTTGAAGCCCTTCCAGAACACCTCAAGTATGCATTTCTAGGTTGTAATAATACAAATCCGGTAATTGTATCCTCTTCGCTTTCCTCTACTCAATTAGATAAATTGCTTCGTGTTTTGAGAGCTCATAAGTCTGCTATAGAATGGTCTATCTCAAACTTCAAGGGAATCAGCCCTTTAATATGCATGCAAAGGATTTTGCTTGAAGAAAATTATAAACCTAAAATGCAAAATCAACGAAGACTCAATCCTATAATGAAAGTAGTAAAAAAGGAAGTGCTCAAACTGTTAGATGCTGGAATGATTTACCCAATTTCCGATAGTGAGTGGGTGAGTCCTACACAAGTAGTGTCTAAAAAGGGAGGAATGACCGTAACTAAAGATGAGAAAGATGAATAAATTGCTATCAGAGTAGTTACGGGATGACGAGTGTGTATAGATTATAGGGCGTTGAATGCGGCTACTCGCAAAGATCATTTTCCTCTCCCCTTCATTGATCAAATGCTTGATAGATTGGCGGGGCATGATTTTTTCTGTTTTCTTGATGGCTATTCAAGATATAATCAAATCTACATAACGCCGGAAGATCAAGAAAAAATGGCTTTTACATGTCCTTATGGAATTTATGCTTATCGTAGGATGCCGTTTGGCTTATGTAATGCCCCAACCACTTTTCAGCGTTGCATAATGGCTATCTTCAAACTTCTTCTGACTGGATATGTATTTCAAACTTTTATGGTTAGTATACATCCGATACAAAGAGCCATATAGATAACATCGCAAATCTTAAGTGCAAACGCTACGGCAACTAACTCCAACTCGTGAGTAGGATAGATCATATCATGTGGCTTCAGTGGCCGTGATGCAAAAGCTATCATCTTATCGTACTGCATAAACACATCTGTGACCTTGACCTGAAGCATCACTATTTACTGCAAACCCCTCACTATCTTGTGGTAAAGCCAAAATCGACAATGATGTCAAATGCCTCTTTAGTTCCTCAAAGCTCTGCTGTCTCTGATCCGTCCATTCAAACTTTTCTGTCTTCTGAAGCAAATGTGTAAATGGACGAGCAAGTTTAGAGAACCCCTAGACAAACCTACGGTAGTACCTAATAAGACCCCAAGAGCTTCAAACCTCTCTCATATTTTAGAGGGGGCCAATCCAACACTGCCTCACTCTTCTGTGGGTCCAAACGAACCCCTTCGGCTGTAACACCCCAATTCTCATTAGGGTTATTACACGCCGTAAAACCTTCATTAAGTTCTACCAGGCTAGTACATTCGCACAATTCACAATAATTCCATAATGACAATATTTAATATTGTAAATAAGGTTGTGGCTTCGACCAAAACAATTTAATTTAAACGCAGAAAAATAGAATGTAGCATGAACCCATTGCCCACGCAGGGACCTTCAACATTATTTTTAAAGCAAAAATATGTTTACTCGACTGACTCCGACAAACAACATAGACATAATAAAATAAACGACGCAGACTCGAGCCTCATCATGACCATCCTTTGCAGGCATTTCCCGTGCTAGCTCCTCAGTTCGCCCGATACCTGAAATGCATGAAATGCATTTCCCCATTTAAGAGGTTAGTATTCGAATAGCTAGTGCAAGTACACAATTACACGATATTATATACGAATACAATTCAACATGATTATCACATTTGAAAACATTTAAGAAAATAATATTCCTGGTTACCACATTTTCATCAATACATGATCATCAAGAAAACCATAACATCACATTTCATTATCACAAAAATCCACACTTGGTAACCTGTGGCCGTACCCCTTAGTATCGACCCCAGGGACCCCGTCGGACCGTCCCCATGTGGGAAACCACTTCCGCGGTCGTACCCCTTACTAGCGATCCCCGGAAGTTCCGTCGAACCATCCCCAGGTGTAAGAACAACAACAACACACCCATACAATTTATCATAAATCATCATTTATGTCGAATTTACATTCTAAATAACATAATGTAAAATATGTACTTGCCTTGAGAAATATGACGTAAGGAAATGCTGAACGGGAAAAATCTTTGAAAATTCTATTCTATCATATAACGGTATAAAATTAACCACAACATCTCAGAAACGTAAGAATCCGTCCTAAATTCTACCCTTTAGGACGATTCAACGAACACCACGAGGTAATAATCGATCTTAATTGACTAACGGTGAAAATATCAAGACACATTCCAAAAAATTCAAGGAAATAAGGGATTATGATTACACAATCATAATCTAACAACCATCTAAGCTAAATCGGACTAGAAATACGTAATCATCACAAAACCCCTAAAATCCCCAAAAACTAGTGTTCTAGCAAAAATACCTCGATTAGAATGGTGGAAGATGTTGTAATGATGCTAAATCCTTGTTGGGAACTCGAAAATATTGATATGTGATGACAATCGACCAAAATCCGCACTACCCTGACCAAACCATCGCAAATCGCCAAGGAAGAGATGAAGGAGATGAAAAACGGCGAAATCAGGACTGAAGTCCGTTGATATAGGTAAATATCATTACGTACGCAATACCCTCAGCATTACGTACGTTAAGATCTTAACGTACATTAACGCATCTGCATTGCGTACGCACGAACCCCACAGAGATCACTGCCTCGATGCATAGGTTACATTACGTACGTTGCATGGCAGGCTTAGCATACGTAAAAGGTACTAGTGTACGCTACGGTCTAATGTTAACGTACCTAATAGAATGTCTAGTGCTTACTGACCTGATTACCAGGTATCCTTACGTATGTTGAGGAGTTCAGATAACGTACGTAATGAACCTTTGCATACGTTGCATCCTGCAGGTAGCGTACGCAAAGATGTCTCCAGAGGCTACTGACCTAACTACACAGAAGAACTAACATATGCTAAATGTTAAGCATAATGTACGTTATGCTCAGTAATCAGCAGTATTGTTCTATCCAATAGTTACATGACAAGACATATAATTATCCATCCAATACGATACATTCAAATACAAACATCAATAAATAGCTCAAGAATCACGATAATAGAATGAGTATAATATACGATACGAAACACAAAAGTCATATCAAGTACAGATGGATCACAACACTTGGGATAAACGGAAATAAAAAGTGTGGATATTACATTCTCTCCCTCTAAAAAGAAGTTTCGTCCCGAAACTTACAAGGTGAATAATTCGGGATATCTCGCCTTCATTTTATCTTCCGTTTCCCATGTAGCCTCTTATTTTCCATGCCTCGACCATTGCACTTTAACCAAAAGAATGGTTTTGTGCCTAAGTTGCTTTACCCGATGCTCCAAAATCTGAATCGGTCTCTCCTCAAATATGATGTCGGGTCCTAGTTCAATCTCTCTAAAATCAATAACGTGGCTAGGATCCGGTACGTACTTTCTTTGCTGGGAGACATGAAATACATTATGCACGTGACTCAAGGACAGCGGCAAACCCAACCGATATGCAAGATCTCCAACTTGCTCTACAATCTCGAAAGGTCCAATGTACCTCGGACTAAGTTTACCCTTCCGACCGAAGCGGTAAACTCCCCAAGTCGGCAATACCTTCAGTAATATATGGTCCCTAACCTCAAACTCTAACGGCCGGAGACGCGTGTCGGCATAAGACTTCTGTCGACTCTGAGCTGTTAACATCCTATCACGAATCAAGACAATCTTCTCTCTTGTCTCAACTACTAAATATGGTTCGGTACGAGTCAATTCAGATGCATCATCCTAACACAACGGCAATCTGCACCTCCTTCCGTACAAAGCCTCAAATGGTGCCATTCTAATCGAGGCGTACCAACTATTGTTGTACGTAAACTCGATCAACGGCAGGTGCGATTGCCAATCATCTTTCCAGTCTAATGCATATGCTCTTAACACATCCTCAAGTGTCTGAATCATCCGCTCTGACTATCCGCCTGTCTGGGGATGGTAGGATGTACTGAGTCTTAACTCGGTTCCCAAAGCTCGATGAACGGTCTGCCAAAAATGTGATACAAATCGACCATCTCGATCAAATATAATACTCTTAGGAGTCCCATGCAACCTCACTATTTCTACAATGAACACCCGGCTAGTCTCTCCAGTTCCCAAGTATCCTTAGTACCCAGAAAATGAGCAGATTTGATTAGTCGATTGATAATGACCCGAATCATGTTTATTCCGGTCCGAGTCCTAGGCATGCTGGTAATGAAATCCATGGAAATATCCTCCCACTTTCACTCTGGAATAGGAAGTGGTCGCAATAACCCCGCGGGTCGCTGATGCTCGATCTTAACCTGCTGATAGGTCAAACACTTCGATACAAACTCGTTAACGTCCGTATTCAAGTTGCTCAACCACAAATTACTCCTTACATCCTTGTACATTTTACTTGTACCCGGATGTATGGAATAAGATGTAGCATGAGCTTCTCTCAAAATCTTCTGTCTCAACTCACACACAATCTTCCTCGAAATCTCAAAATTCCGTCCTCCTGAATTACAAATACAGGGGCTTTCCCTTTCTTTACATTCTCCCTCAACTGAACTAAAACGGGTCATCATACTGCCTCGTCTTGATGTCATCAATCAAAGATGAAGTGATTTCTAACGCACACAACTGACCCTGAACTCTCTGAAGCCAAACCTTGATATTCTGACAAATTAAATCCCGTTGGATCTTGCTTTGAGGCATAAGCACTTCTAACATCTGCAGAGCCATCAGCTTATGACTCAACGCATCCACTACTACATTGGCCTTGCCCGGATGATGAAAAATCTCAAGATCATAGTCCTTGATTAATTCTAACCACCTTCGCCGCCTTATGTTCAATTCCTTATGGATGAATACATACTTCAGACTCTTGTGGTCCGTGTAAATCTTACACGACGATCCGTATAGATAATGCCTCCAAATTTTTAAAGCAAAAACGACCGCAGCTAATTCCAAATCATGAGTGAGGTAATTTCCTTCATATAGTTTCAACTGTCAAGACGCATAATCAATAACCGTTTCTCTCTGCATCAAAACGCATCCAAATACGAGGCCTGAAGGATCACTATAAACCACAAAATCATCGTTCCCCTGTGGCAAGGCTAGAACTGGTGCGGTAGTCAACCACCTCTTCAACTCCTCGAAACTATTATGCCTATCTGCGTTTCACTTGAATTTCTGAGTTTTCTGAAGTGGCCCAGGCCCACGAGCCGGTCCAACCCACCCATGAATAAATGGACTTTGGGCTTTACTTTTTTAGCCCATAGAAACTTGGGCCTTTTTGGCCCGCCCAGATTTTGGCCCAGCCCAGGAAGGCCCAGCCCACGGGCGCCCAGAGGCCCATGAAAAATTTAATAACTAATAAATATTAATTAATTAGGCTAAGGTTAATGGGTATAACCTTACACCGTAACTTATTTCAATTTAAAGTTGATTTTGTTTAGATTTTTGTATTGATATTTTGCTATCGAATACAGATAATGGACCAAGTGATGAGCTACTTTCCGTACCGATGGTTGTAGTGCAAGAATCAACGGTTTTAATAGTATTGAAATAGATGTTTGAACTTTTTAAAATAGTTGAAAATATATTTCTATCATATTATTGATACTTCTAATATATTTTGGTTAATTAAGTTGGAAGCAAGAAAAAACCTGTAGCCCATGGGCTGGGCTATGCCCGCCCAGCATGGGCCACGGGCCTCAATATTTAGGCCCAAAAAATCCTGGGCCTTTTTGGCCCAGCCCAAAATTTGACCCACCCGTTGGCAGCCCAGCTCGTTTGGGCTGGCCCAGCCCGTTTGCCAGGTATATGCATAAGTAGTCGAGCGATCCTGGAAAATCCTTCAACGAACCTACGATAGTAACCCGAAAGTCATAAGCAACTCCTCACATCCTTCACATTCTTATGTGGTTCCCATGCCAGTACCGCCTATTGGATTTTTGGTACTGCCACTTTAATAGTGCGGGGTAGAGTTTTGAAACTCTTTTGTGTTTGCGGAAGTGTATATAAAATGCGGAATATAAAAAACACAAGATTAATAGAGGTTCGGCCAAACATGCCTAGGTCCTCTCTTTGTATCTTTTTCTATAAGCTTAAGATAAACCTTTTCGCCATGTCTTCTATCGGTCCGAGGTAAACCGTTACAATCTTGTCTTCTATCGGTCCAAGATAAAACCGTTTTCCTTTTCTATCGGACAAGAAATCAAACTATCTAGCTTTCGATTGGTACTAGAAAAACCTCACTTTGATTTAGATTGTGATTCTAATAATGCCGGAAACACGATCCTAATAACACCGAATCAAATCTACAATCCTTTCTTTCCTCTCGTGTATGGTTTAGTGTCTGAACACTCAAACACTTGATAAAGAAGCTTGATTACAACAACAATAATGAAGATAATGATATCTGAATAATATAGGTTTTGCTTGAAGTTGTTGTTGGATGAATACCATATAAAGTGGTAATTATAGGCTTCAAAGGCTAAACTAGCCGTTGACCACTGCATCCTTTATTACCTATGTTATATGTCAACCGTTACGTACATTAATCTTGTTACGTATGTTAACCTCTCAGGTTGCGTACGCTATGAGATGTACAGATCAGCCCAGTAGCTTCTGTCTCTTACGTAGTGTACGTTATCATTACACGTAGCGTACGTAATATCTTCCCCATAGCGTACGCTATTTCATATCCATTCCGTATGTTATCTTCACATATTCGTTGCATGCTTTTTGACTTTCTAGAATCAATCCAACAGATTGATTTATTTGAATTCGTAATTCAACTTGTCATTATGTCCGTTAAGCACATCGTCTTACGTACGTTAGTCTTTTTCCACAGCGTGTGTTATATTTCATGTATTACGTATGTTAACATTGCCATACTCGTCTGCCTTCAGCTGGGTCTTCTATTACGTATGTTAGATGTTGGTCAGAGCGTACGTTATATATGTTTGTGCTTCAATACAATGTTCTTCTGTCCAGCTCGTGCGTCTTTGACTTCTTCTTGACTCATTGATGTTTATCTTTGTTTCATTTTTGTTTTGCTTTGTTTATCAACTTATCATCAAAACCTCAATTATGAATGTATGGAATAAAATGTTCCAACAATCTTCCCCTTTTTTATGATGACAAAACAACAATCCTTCGAAAAAAATATACAAATTAAAGTTTCCGGCTTTGTCCATTTCGTTAGTTTTATCCTTCTCATCATTCTTCTCCTTTCTCCCATAACTTCTCATATTCTCCCCCTTTTTGTCATTAGCAAAAAGTGCAATTGATTATTGAAATGATGACAATTATTTGGAAGAAAATGGGTAAAACTCCCCCGGAAAATTAGATCTCCCTTTTTTAAAATAATAACTCCCCCTGAGTTAAATATCAATTATTAAATACCAATTGATGAAATATATAAATTTTGAATTTTGGGGATCCAACCGACTCTAGGTCGTTTTTCATTAGGTAAATAGACGATATTCGGTATTATGGTTCCTTTTGGAATCCATATTTTCTTAATTTTTATTGTCGTCTTGGGCTTTTACAATACGAAACATGGTGCCCGATGTTCAAACATTTACCACATCGTGGTATTCTCAAATATAAGGATTCGGTTTTATCACTTGGTTTGAATCCTAATTCTTGTTTGTTTAACGAAAATTTTTGAACCGAAAGCAATTTTTAAAATTTCTCATTTCCGAGAGAAATTTTGTTCGTTAAATCCTTTAGTTCATTTTGAACTTTTAAAAAATCATTCTTTTAAGTATTTTCTTTTTCTCGACATAGAGAATGATCAATTTCAATAAATTTCCCTTTTTCTCATAATTTGGAGATTTCGTCTTCCAAAAATTTATTTTTCATCTTTAGGGATTTATTATCTTTCAACGAATTTTGAAAATTCGTATGTAATTGTTCGAAAGCTTCAAATAATTCGTCGTGAGACGAGGTACTTACCTGGATTTCGTCGGCACTGTCGTCAAATGAGCTTCTTGTTATTAGTGCGAGATTATTTTGAATATAATCTTCTTCTTCATCTTCGTCACTCCACGTGGCTATAAGTACTTCCTTCTTGAAAGTCGAACATCGGCAATTTTGAGCAACGTGGCCTGGTTTTTCACAGTTTCGACAATTATTGTCGAATCTTTTTGACTCGATCGTTTTGATGTCTTTTCTTCGTTGGTTTAATAAGTTTTGATACTTATTGATGTTTTTGACATAATATGCCGATTCTTCATCATCGTCATCAACCGGGATGATTTTTTCCGTTCTTCACATCTTTGTAGCTTTTAAAGCTATAGATCTTTCCTTCGGTTTCAACTTTGTGTTCCTTGATTTAAGGACTATTTTGTAATTTATTAGCGAACCGACAAGGGCGCTAAAATCAAGAGTATTGAGATCTTTATATTCCATGATTGCCATAACCGTTCCATCCCATTCACGAGGTAGTGATCGTAGTATTTTCTTGAATTTTTCACTACTCGACAATGGTTTTCCGAAGCATGCAAGTCCATTTGTAATGACCAAAAATCAGTCGAGCATATTTGTAATGGACTCTTCGTCTTTCATCATAAAAAGTTCGTAATCAGGGGTAAGCATATTAATCTTCGTCTCTTTGACTTGGTTCGTTCCTTCATGTGTTACCTCTAGCATTTTCCAAATTTCTTTGGCACTATCACATGATGATATCCGTTTGTGTTCTTCCGGATTTAAAGCACAATAAAGCAATTTCGTTGCTTTACAACTGTGATGATCGTTTTTCCAATCTTCATCACTATAATATTCGAAGCTTTTGAGAGAACCATCAAGTTTTGTAGAAATCTTTGGACCACGACAAATAACCTTCCAAAGCGCGATCATAAGCTCCAATGAATATTTACATCTTCTTCTTCCATGTCATAAAATTTGATCAATCAAAAAATGGAGGTCGGTTTAAGGCGAGGCCTTCGACCGGTGAAAAATGGAGCGCCATTGGATCTTTTTCTCCTCTGATTACCAAATGTTGGATTTTTGGTATCGCCACTTTAATAGTGCGGAGTAGAGTTTTCAAACTCTTTTGCATTTGCGGAAGCGTATATAAAATGCGGAATATAAACGACACAAGATTTATGGAGGTTCGGCCAAATATACCTACGTCCTCTCTTCGTTCTTTTTCTATAGGCTAAAGATAAACCTTTCTGCGTTGTCTTATATCGGTCTGAGGTAAACCATTACAATTTTGTCTTCTATCAGTCCAAGATAAACTGTTTTTCTTTTCTATCGGACAAGGAAGCAACCTATCTAGATTTCGATTGGTACTAGACAAACCTCACTTGGATTTAGATTGTGATTAATAATGCTGGATCCACGATCCTAATAACACCGAATCAAATCTACAATCCTTTCTTTCCTCTCGTGTATGTTTAGTGTATAGACACTCAAACACTTGATAAATAAGCTCGATTACAACAACAATAATGAAGATAATGATATCCGAAGTATATAAGTTTTGCTTGAAGTTGTTGTTGGATGAATACCATATGAAGTGGTAATTATAGGCTTCAAAGCCTAAACTAGCCGTTGGCCACTGCGTCCTTCATTACGTATGTTATATGTCAACTATTACGTGCATTAATCTTGTTACGTATGTTAACCTCTCAGGTTGCGTACGTTATGAGATGTATAGATCAGTCCAGTGGCTTCTATCTCTTACGTATCGTACGTTATCATTACATGTAGTGTACTTAATATCTTCCCTGTAGCGTACGTTATTTTATATCCATTATGTATGTTATCTTCCCATATTCGTTGCATGCTTTTTAACTTTCTAGAATCAATCCAAAGGATTGATTTATTTGAATTCGTAATTAAACTTGTCATTACATCTGTTAAGCACATCGTCTTACGTACGTTAGTCTCTTTCCACAGCGTACGTTATCTTTCATGTATTACGTACGTTAACATAGCTATACTCGCCTGCCTTCAGCTGGGTCTTCTATTACGTACGTTAGCAATTGATCATAGCGTACGTTATATGTGGTTTTGCTACAATACAATGTTCTTATGTCCATCTCGTGCGTCTTTGACTTCTTCTTGACTCATTGGTGTTTATCTTTGATTCATTGTTGTTTTGCTTTGTTTATCAACTTATCATCAAAACCTCAATTATAAATGTATGGAATAAAATGTTCCAACACCGCCTCTATCTTCTGTGGGTCAAGCCGAACTCCTTCTGCTGATATCACATGCCCGAGGAATTTTACTTCCTTGAGCCAAAACTTACATTTGGAAAACTTCGCATACAACTACTCAGCTCTCAAAATGTCTAGCACAATATGAAGATGTACAGCATGCTCCTCCTGACTCCAGGAATAGATAAGAATGTCATCAATAGAAACGACCACGAATTTGTCCAGATATTTGATAAAAACCTTGTTCATCAACTGCCTGAACACTGCTGGGGCATTGGTTATCCTCAAGGGCATAACCACAAACTTGTAATGGCCAAATCTCGTCTGAAAGGCAGCTTTCGGTATATCGTTACCCCGAATCCTCAACCGATAATAACTCGACCATAAATTAATCTTCGAGAATACTGTCGCTCTCTGAAGCTGATCAACACAAGTCATCAATACGGGGTAAAGGGCATTTATTTTTGATGGTCAGTTTGTTTAATTCTCGATACTCGACGCATAAATGAAGCAATCCATCCTTTTTTTAACGAAAATCACAGGCGGTGGTGATGCACTCGGTCGAATATACTCTTTATCAAGTAATTCTCCCAACTGTTTCTTTAACTCTAACATCTATGACGGTGCCATACGATACGGTGCTATAGATCAATAGGAAACTAGACTTCCTGCTGTGGTGGTAATCTTGGTAAGTCATCCGAAAATACATCGGGATATTAATTAACGACTGGAATCCATGACATCTCAACCCCACCATCTTCTGCCTTCAAAGCATATCACTAATAGCCTACGAAACCCTAGTTTAGGAGTTTCATCGCCTTCAAGGCATTGATGACACTCCCCGATATACCCGGTTTATAGCCCACAAGAGTATGTTCTGTGTCATCCTCAGCAACTATCGAGATAGTATGAGTCCGATAGTCCATGATAGCACCGTGTCGATTTAGCCAATCATCCCCGAGGATCAAATCCTCACCATTTAAGTCAACAACAATGAGGTTTGAGGGCCAATCCCGATTCCCGATCCTTACTGGGCAGTCTCTAGCTTCCCGGTTCCCAACCATACGATCCCCACCAGGCATACCCACTATGAACGTCTCACACTCAAATAAACAGTCAATACCAATACGACATACACAATCCCATGCAATAAAAGAATAAGTAGCACCCAAATCAAATAGCACTGAAACTGGATGAGAAAGGATCTGAGTGGTACCTGATGCCACCGAAGTGTTTGTCTCCTCTTTGCGTCTCATCTGGTATAGACGGGGGTGTACAGATCCCAAACTCGACATTGCATGACGGTTCGGCTAACCCCAACCTCTACCTCGACCCGAACTCTGAGGACTCAGTGAAACTGGAGCCTTCTGACCGACACTAGGTTCTCCCTGCACTAGAGTCACCATCGGAGCTCTAACTATTTTGTCAACTGCCTCGCAATGGGCCGCACGATGACAACTCCGTCCGTACGAGAAACATGTAACCAGTGGGAACGGACAATCCTTCACCAAGTGCTCACTCTAATTACAGTTAAAACACACTCTACTACTAGGGATAGAGGATGAACCAGACGGTTACTCTAGGAGCCTTCAACCTGATGTAACGATATTTTTCCTGATGCGGGAGCAGATAGCAACTTAGGAAACCGATTACCCTTTTCGGCTGAGAAGTTACCAGTAGTATTATATTTCTTAGCCTCAGATCTAGACTCTGACTCCGGAACTGCCATTTCAATTGCTAAAGTGCGATCCTGGTATTCTTTCAACGTAGCGCACATGATTGGTGCCATGCTCTGTTTGATATGCAGCTTCATGCGCATATTAAAGTAGCGAATCTTATCGGCCTCGGTTCTCACTTGATCTTTCATGTAGCCCGACTGCTGGTTATAAGTAATGATGGCCTGGGATATCGGTACATCCTGTGGTGTAGTTGTAAAGAACTCGACAATCCAGTTCTCCTGAACCGGTGGTGGACAGTGTTCCGCCTCCATAGCGGTCTTAAACTCCTCCCAAGTGGCTACACGATCTCTGGGCGACACTGCCTCCCACCACTCCGTAGCTTCCTTATCCAGGAGGTATTGAGCAATAGGCACCATCCTGTTGTCAGGACAAGTTACAACATCGAAAGTCCTTCCCAATTGAAAGAGCCAATTCTCCCAACCTAAGGAGTTAGTAGAACTAGCAAAACGAGGGGGGTGCATCTTTGTCACTTTCTAAAGCCATTTGCTGGCTTCGTCTTCCGCTGTCGGGGGTGGATTCTGGTGCCCACCTTGAGCTATCTGAGCCAATTGAGCTACCAAATGCTGAAGTATAGCAGTAGCTCCTGCATCAGTGTTATTACCCGACGGTTGGCCCTGGCTAACTGATAAGTCCTACTATCCGTCAGAACTCAAGGGTAGAGTATTCAGCACTGAATGTTAAGCCGAATCCGCAAATGACTGGGAAGGCGGAGCTCCCTCATCATCAGCACCACGACCATGGCCTCGGCCACGTCCCCGAGCTGGTCTACCACGACCTCTCAACATACTGAAGAATAAGAATTGAAAAGAGACAAGATCAGCACAGTTCACAATTTACATCGTCGGTACCCCAAACTCACAATTCCAATTCACACAAGAAAAGTAATACATAAGCGTAATAGTTTGAGGACACTTATAACCACGGGTCGCACGAAGATATGGTAGCACGATGATGTTAGGCTCAATAACTGACTCTTACGACACAACTGACAGACCGAAATTAACCGACAGCCTAGGTATTCACAACCTAAGTCTCTGATACCATAACAACACCCCAATTCTCATCAGGGTTATTATACGCCGTTGAACCTTCATTAATGTCTACCAGGCAGTACATTCCCACAATTCACAATAATCCCATAATGACAATATTTAATATGTAAATAAGGCCGTGGCCTAGGCCAAAACATTTTAGTTTAAATGCAGGAAAATAAAATGTAAAATGAATCCATTGACCACGCATGGGCCTTCAACATTATATTTAAAACAAAAATACGTTTACTCGACCGACTCCGACGAACAACATAGACATAATAAAATAAATGACACAAACTCGAGCCTCATCATCATGCTTGACCATCCTTTGCATGCGTTTCCCGTGCTGGCTCCTCAGTTCGCCCGATACTTGAAATGTATGAAACGCAGTTCCCCCATTTAAGGGGTTAGCATTCGAATAGCTAGTGCAAGTACACAATTACACGATATTATGTACGAATACAATTCAACATGATTATCACATTTGAAAACATTTAAGAAAACTATATTCCGAAATTCCATATTTTCATCAATACAGGATCATCAAGAAAACAATAACATCACATTTCATTATCACAAAAATCTACACTTGGTAACCCGTGGTCGTACCCCTTAGTATCGACCCCCAGAGGCCCCGTCGGACCGTCCCCAGGTGGGAAACCACTTCCGCAGCCATACCCCTTAGTAGCAGCCCCCAGAGATTCCGTCAACTGTCCTCAGGTGGAAGAACAACAACAACACACCCACACATTTATCATAAATCATCATTTATGCCGAATTCACATTCTACATAACATAATGTAAAATATGTACTTACCTTGAGGAATATGACGTATGGAAATACTGAACGGGAGACTTTGGTCCAAATACTCTTCGAAAATTCACTCCTATCATATAACTGTATACAATCAACCACAACATCTCAGAAACATAAGAATTCATCCTATATTCTACCCTCTAGGATGATTCAACGAACACTATGAGGTCATAATTGATCTTAATTGACTAACGGTGAAAATATCAAGACATATTCCACAAAACTTCAATAAAACAAGGGATTATGATTACACAATCATAATCTAACAACCATCTAAGCTAAATCGGACTAGAAATACAAAATCATCATAAAACCCCCAAATCCCCAAAAACTAGGGTTCTAGCAAAAATACCTCGATTAGAATGGTGGAAGATGTTGTAATGATGCTAAATCCTTATTGGGAACCCGAAAATATTGATAGGTGATGAGAATTGACCAAAATCCGCACTATCCTGACCAAACCGTCGCAAATCGCCAAGGAAGAGAAAAATGAGATGAAAAATGGCGAAATCAGGACTGAAGTCCATTTATATAGGTGAAAATCATTACGTACGCAATACCCTTAGCATTACATACATTAAGATCTTAACGTACGTTAAGGCATCTGCATTGTGTACGCAACGAACCCCACAGAGCTCACTGCCTCGATACACATGTTACATTATGTATGTTGCATGGTAGGTTTAGCATACGTAAAAGGTACGAGCATACGCTACGGTCTAATGTTAACGTATATAATAGAATGTCCAGTGCTTACTGGCCTGATGCCCAGGTATCTTTACATATGTTGAGGAGTTCATATAACGTACATTATGAACCTTTACATACGTTACATCCTGCAGGTAGCGTACGCAAAGATGTCTCCAGAGGATACTGTACTGACCCAACTACACAGAAGAAATAACGTATGCTAAATGTTAAGCATAACGTACGTTATGCTCAGTAATCAGAAGTACTATTCTAGCCAATAGTGACATGACGAGACATACAATTATCCATCCAATATGATACATTCAAATACGAACACCAATAAATAGTTCAAGAATCACGACAATAGAATGATTACAATATACGATATGAAATACTCAAAAGTCGAATCAAGTACAGATGGATCACAACAGTTGGGATAAATGGAAATGAAAAGTGTGGATATTACATCGGCCGAGATCACATGGCCCAAATATATTACCTCCTTCAACCAATATTCACACTTTGAGAACTTCACACAGAGGTGCTGAGCTCTAGAAATGTTCAAACTAAACGTAATTTCTGGGCATGTTCCTTCTCATCCTGAGGACAAATTAAAATGTCTTCAATAAAGAAGACATCATAGTTATCGAGGTACTCAATAAATATCTGGTTCATGAGATGCATGAACACCGCTGGTGCATTGGTTAGCCGAAAGGCATGATCACGAACAAAGAATGTGTGTATCTCGTCTGAAAGGCTGTCTTTAGAATATCATACTCCTTTACTCAGAGCTGATGGTATCCCAATCTCAAGTCAATCTTTGAGACTACTGTAGCTCCTTGCAACTGGTCGAACATGTCATCTATACGAGGTAACAAATACTTGTTCTTGATGGTCACTTTATTTAGCTTGCGGTAATCGATGCATAAATGCAATGAGTCATCATTCTTTCTCACAAGTAGGATCGGCGCGCCCCAAGGCGAAGCTCTCGGTCTGATGTACCCTTTCTATAATAATTCTCTCAACCGATTCTTTAGTTCCTGCATTTTGGAATGTGCCATGCGATAAGGCACCTTAGAAATCAGAGCCACATCTAGCTCCAAGTCAATAGAAAATTCTACCTAATGATCTCGTGGTAAACTCGAAAGATCATCTGGAAAAACATTTGGATAGTCATTAACAACTGAAATCTAGAAAAGGTCGACTCTGCCCTCCTCTGACTTTAAAGTATAACACCAATAACCCGTGCTACCCTTATTTGGGAGCTTCACGGACTTCATGGCACTGATAAGGAATTTATGCTTACCAAGTTTACGACTCACAAAAGAATGTTTAGAACCATCCTCGGCCATCATGGTCACAACCTTAGTGCGATAGTTCATAATCGCTCCATGTTTATTAACCTAATCATCACCGAGGATCAAATCCTTGCCCTTGATATCAGTCAAAATCAAATTCAATGACCCGCTACACTCACAAAATAATCTCTAATCTCCTAATTACCCACGATTCTATCCATGGTAGGCAGTTTCATGATAAAAGGCTCACAAGCAATCATACAGTCAATATTCAAACGGCGCACAAAATTCAAGGAGATGAAAGAATGTGTAGCACCAGAATAAAAAAGCACTCTAACATGCTACGAAATGATGTGAATGGTAACTATAGCCACCGTCGCATCTGGATTATCATCTCGAATTATCACATAAATGCATGGATGCACCAAAACAGCATTGGAAGCTCCCCCTTGAGCAGGCTGACTCGAACCTGGGCCTCTGCCATAACTCTATTGAGACTGACCGGTAGATGGCCTCTAATTCACACTTGGCTCTCTAAGTGCAGGATAATAAGCATGTGTCCCAAATGTCTTGTCATCCCCAGTATGATAAGTCACCCTTGTTGGCCACTAAGTATACAGTATACACCTTGAAAAGTAATAGTACAACAAGCTGTACGGTTTTCGAATGTGAGTGCATAGAGGAAGTTCGTTTAAGTGAGTTGCTGTAAATACAGCAACTAGGCTTTCTCCTGTTTGCTTAGTGCGTACAGGGTTTTAACAATGTATACTTGTATAAATCACAATTATGAAAACAATAATGACAGAAGGTAAATAACACATAATTTAAAGTGGTTCGAGGTAAAACCCTCTACGTCCACTGGTCCTCCACACAGGAGTAAAACGTTTATTATAATCACTACGTACACAACTACGTAACTATAACTAAACCTTGTCTCCGTACATTCACACAGATTATTACAGAGACTGAAGCTTTTTGCCATTCACACAGATTGGCGTGAGCTCTTCCTTGACTTGCTTCTTCACACACTGTTTGAAGCTTCGTCTATAATGATATTCTTCCCACAAAGGTCGTAATATGCAAGGATCTACAGTCCACACAGAGCTGATGATTATCTCAACGGTAAGGGTAGAATTCTCCGAACAGCAGCTTGATCTTTGATATATGTTTGTGGTATGCTGTGCTATTCGTGTTGAGGATTTGTATATTTCTTCGCTTGAATACTTGTTGTATGCTCACGAAATATACTATGTTGTAATCGCTAGAATGTCAGAGTAATCTGTCAGAACTTTTTGCGATATATGAATTCTTCATGTATATGAGTGTCCTCAGCTTGGGGGTAATTATAACCTTTGGAAAATGCATCCGTTATGAATGTAGCCGTTACAGGTAGATGAGATGTTGACGTCTATGATTGTCGGCTTGCTGAGTATTTAAATTTAAGCAGATCGCATTTAATGCTTCAGACATTATTTTTGACTTCGCATTAAATGCTCTTCAGCGCGTTCAGACTTGTCTCACTACGGCTGCATTAAATGCTGTCCTATCAGCAATAAATGCTGCTTTAACTGTTAATACTTTATGAATAAACAAGTGTATTTCACAACGGTTTCAATCTTTCTTTAATCAGTCCTGTCGGATGTATTTTACTTTTCCCAAGTAAAACATCTTACAGCTTGACTGCTAAATCCGACATATTGTCTTTTGCTGTAGCTGTAGGTTCTGTAGGATAGACTGTATGATATCTTCAGTGCTGTATGGAGGGGGCTGTATGGAGATTCCAGGCAGCTTCCATACTTAACGGCATTTCATCTCTTTCAACTTCTTTGTTGTATGATGGCCATTATCAAAACAGGATACAAGATTGTTTATCCCAACAATTTTCCCCTTTTTGATAATGCCAAAACTTCTTCAAGATATCTTCTTGATTCAAAGGCTGACTCTTGGTCTTCTGTTGAATGATCTGATCTTAAGTACTTAGTCTAAAAATGTGAACTGCTCGCAGGCAAGTTATGAGAAATTGAGAACATTTACAAGGATGTGTATTACAACTTTAAACATATGATTGGCGTGCACGCACAATCTTACAGTGTTTGTCTAGATTGAATACAACTTAAGTTATGAACTGTTCGCAGACAAGTTCTTACATCTTTAAGACATGTTCTATACTTGTTCGTTTGTAGTGAATAAATTTGTAATCAAACAGTAAAACAGTAAACATAGATTACGAGCTGTAATCTTTTAAGAGAACAAATTTTATTGATAATCTGGAAAAATTACAAGTTCTCGAAATAGAAAATATACATAGAAAGTGCATACTGCAATAATGAGCCTAGTGAATAGATATAGCGAGAAGGGTCAAACAAGCTAATTCATGTACTGAGAATGCCTCCAAGGTCTCCTGTCAGGATCAATCTTGGTCCCTTTCCACCAATTGACTAGCGCATCCTTGCCTCGATCCTGGTAGATAGCTCTTCCTTCAGCGGATTGGTCGAACGCAAGTATCCAGTCATCTGGGTGGGTGATCTGATCACCTTTTTTGTGCCTTTATTTCATCAATAATTACATAGGAAGCTTTCCTTCTGCTAGCATCCTTGTGAATTTGTCTGCAGCATTCGCCAGCGTCTTGAACTTGTTAAACATGGAAGACTACCTGATGAGTTTAACGAAGTACCTCATTAGTTCGTTTTTTCTCCAGTCCTTTATTTCTTCAGCTGTAGGCTGTCGGTTGGTGGGCAGAGGAATCTCAGATGGTTTATGCACGCTGTTCTTCCAAGAATATTGGGATCATGGAAGCCACGAAGAGAACTAGATACCCTGTATCCTCTTGTAGGCGCGGCCAGACGACCTATTGCAGTAGCAACACTTTCTTCGAGATCAGCCTCTATATCTTTTTGTTTTTCCTGTCTCCATCTCCTTCCAGCCTCTCTGGCTTCTTTCCCCTTTTTGGCATCATCAATAACTGACACCTTTGTATGAAGATCCTCTAGAAGCTTCATAGCATTGTCTTTCTTGTGTGTCAGTTTATCGATCTTATCCACTAGAGTACTGAGTACCAGAGAAATGTCATCTATCTTATGATCATGGTCTGTCAGTCTGGTACCGATCTCCTTAAGGGCAGCGACCGTCTTGGCTTCGGCAATTCTAAGCTTCTCCTGCTCTTGCTTAAGAATTCACTCCTGATGCACCTGTAGCTGATTGAGCGCTTTCCACAATGTATTAAGCATTAAGCAGAATGCGTCCTCGACATCAGATAGCATTCTTCAAGCCAGAGATCTCATCTTGAGATGTCTATTGCATCCAGTCGAGATATTTTCCGACATCGTACAGCGCCTTCATTGCGTCTTGCATGAATACAGTCTATCATCCAATTGCAACGAGTTGCTCGATCCGGGCCTCAGTGCGCGGGGAGCCAGGATGTGTGATTTTGGAATCCTCTAGTTCGTTGAGTTGAGGAAGAACCACATTGTGATATAGGCGTCGGGGTCTGTCATCTGGCATAAAACCGTCATCGGAACCAGATTTGGAGTTTGCAGAGGAAGGAGATGCAGGGGCATCTTGAGGTGGAACAGCAGAGGGTGTTGTTTGTTCAGTCTCGGGGACAGGAGGGAATGATTCCTCCTATTTGTATTGATTTTATGTAGTCAGGGGTATAGGAGGGACTGAATCCTCCTGCTGACTCTCAGCTTCCGCCTGCTCCGGAAGAGGGACTGATTCCTCTTGGCGGATGGCGCGGGCGTCTTCTTCATGGTCTGAGATATGCTGGGATGCCTGTTCGGGAACAGATTGCTGTACAGAGGGGACTAAATCCTCCTGTTTATCTTGAGCATCTTGTTTTTGGGGAGTAGGGGACTGATGTCTGTCTGAGGTCCCCTGATCCTGTTGGCCTTGCATACGAGCCATTTCTCCTTCCCATTCCTCTTCGCGGCTGATCCGTAGACCGCCTGTAGATCATCGTCATCAGCATTTGAGTCGGGATCGAATTTGTGGCTGTCAGAAGCAGCTTTGTCATTGGGTTGGGACTTCCCTTTCTATCGAGCCATTTCTTTTGCCAGGTAGAAATTTATAATCAGCTCTCAGCAAAATTTATTCTCCTACTGAATCAAGACTTCGATGTTCTGGGTGTCCGTGACCTCCAGAACGAAGAGTTCTTCCTCTTTCCCACTCTTCCTAGTTGTATAAGTCGTCGTATGGGGTGACCCTGTATATTTTCCAAGTTATAAAGCACTCAAAGGCTTGTTCAATCTGTACCTGGAGAAGAGTTTCGTTGATTAGCACAGGTGGGGAGGGACTCCTTATAGTAGTTGGATCTACTCTATAGATGGGATCCGCAACATGTGTGGAGCCTATATTGGAGAGGGGATCCTAACAGGGGTTGGTAGCCTGATTGGAGATGGATCCTTAATAGGGGATGGTACCCTGTTGGGAGAGGGATCTTGTATAGGTGTGGGTTCCCTTATAGGAGAGGTGTCCTTTGGCTCTGTAGGGGCAGACGACTCGCCAGAGCCCTCTATCTTGGCAAATAGTTGTTCATCCGTCATAGCCGCCACTGGCTCGGGATCTGTAGATTGTGCAGCAACTATTTCTTCCGAAGGGATTATGCCCTTGGGGATTTGTACAATGGGTTGCGCCATTTGGTCATCTATAATGACCGCTGTAGCCACTGTAGGCTTAGTCTTGGAAGCTTTCCTGAGCTTCTTCTTTGGCTTCTCTGCAGCCTCAGGTGACTTGCGGATTGAGACACTCTTTCTTCGCTTCTTCTCCTCCTCTCGCACAGCCTTAATAATAACATCCCTGGGATCATCAGAAATAGGCATGGTCCAGGGATGAGGCCTGCTAGAGAATAGTCCGTCTCCGCTAAAGACAGTGGTCTTTCTCCCGCCGATGAATTTTCCAGGTCCAATCTTCTTGGCACCTCGAGACTGCGGCACACCATAGTGAGTTAGGATGTAGTTGAGGATGAGGCCGAAGGATTTCTTCTGTGACACAGGCTTGGCGGCCTCCTCCTGTATCCTCTTCAGAAAAATTTGGCACAAGTTAACCTTTTCGCCGGACATGTTGGCTATCATCATCCTAAAGCGAAGGTTCGTGCAAATTTCAAATGCTCCAGTTCTATTCTCAATAACTCGGTAGCAAAAATCGTGTAGATACACTTCGCCCATCGATGATGGATTCCTTCTTCTTCAGAGATTAAGAGGAAGTCTGTGAAGTTGCCATTGATTTTCAAAGAGAGGATTTGAAGAAACACAAAGAAAAAAATGCAGAAAAATTTGCAGGGTATGTAGGTTGTTTGCTCTGGACTCATTTAATTTGGCAGAAAGCATAAAGAGTTAAAGGGAGCAATGTACAGTCCTTTTATAGTGTGTAGGGATGATTAGGGTTACATACAATGAATGGTCAGATTTAAGGGATGGGAACCGTCTTTTAAAATAACGAACAGGATGAACCTAGAGTAACTGGTACATCTTATCCATCCATTTTTGAAATGACAAGCGGTCCCACTTCTGACAGTTCGTCTCCCTCACTGCACAAACGGAGGTTTTTAAATCATTAATAATGCGGTGTTTGAGGTAATAAAGTCCAGATGTCGTTTAAATCATTAAAGATAAAACGTTTGAATTTTGAAACAGGGCACGTGGACTAAAAGTGCTTTCAGTATGAATAGAATAATAATATAAGTTTAATTGATGTCCCATAGTGTATGTGCTGTATCCGAGAATAATACAGTATTCCCCCTTAAAAGGTACATACTGGATTCAATTCTTACATCAATATTTGGATTAATACTGTATTCATGAGTCGTACTGTATTCCCTCTTAACTAATGCACACATCAGTTGTAGGAAGGTTTTGTACCTTTTTTTTACAGTAAGATCTGACTTGTTCTGAATGTACAGTTAATTAATTTGGATACTGTATTCTTGGGTCTTACAGCATTCCCTCTCAATTGATGAGTAAAAGCATAAAAACTTACATGGAGTCAGGCTGTAGCATTCCTAATTCTTGTCGAAGCATACAGAATCTGGTTGTGCTGAGAGGTTTTGTAAAGATGTTAGCCAACTAAATATCTGTATGAACTTCCTCGATCCGAACATCCTTATTCTCAACATGATTCCTGATGAAGTGATGCTTCATATCAATATGCTTAGTTCGCGAGTGCAATACAGGATTATGCTTTATTGCAATTGCACTCGTGCTATCGCACATGATCAGTGGTTCTTTGGTAATGATTCCATAATCTGATAACTGCTGTTGCATCCAGAGAATCTGCATACAGCAACTTCCAGCAGCATAGTATACCTATTTAGCTGTAGAAAGCAAGTTTGCCAATTGCTTCTTACTGAACCAGGGCACAAGTCTAGGTCCAAGAAAGTGACAAGTACCGCTTGTACTCTTCCTATCCAACTTATAGCCTCCGAGATCCGAGTCGCTATAGACAACCAAATCGAATCTTCCTTCCTTAGGATACTGCAGTCCTGCATCAACTGTTCCTTTGACGTACATAAGGATTATTTTGGCTGTTGTGAAGTGTGATTCCTTAGGTGCTACATGATACCGAGCACACACTCCTACAGCAAACTAGATATCGGGCCTGCTAGCCGTTAGGTAAAGGAGTGAGCCAATTAGCTTCATGTAGAGTGATTGATCAACCTGCTTTCCAACTTCGTCAGCACTAATTTGCGGAAGTGCTCATGGGGGTTGACGAGGATTTGGAGTTATTCATCCCAAACTTGTTGAGTAGATTCTTGCTGTACTTCTCTTGGTTGATGAAGATTCCTGTAGGCAACTACTTTACCTGCAATCCTAGGAAATAACTAAGTTCCCCCATCATACTCATTTCAAATTTACTTTGCATGAGATGAGAGAACCTTTAACACAGAGCAAGATTAGTAGAACCAAATATAATATCATCGACATATATTTGTACCATTAATAGGTCATCACCTTCCTGTATCTTAAATAGAGTCTTGTCCACAGCACCTTTCTCAAATCCATTATTGGTAAGGTACATGGACAGGGTTTCATACCACGCTCTAAATGCTTGCTTAAGTCCATACAGAGCTTTCCGTAGTCTGTATACTAGGTCTCCACCTTCAGTGTTTCCAAACCCTGGTGGTTGTTCAACATAGACTTCTTCGGCGAGGTCTCCATTCAGGAATGCGCTCTTAACGTCCATTTGATATACTATAAAGCTCTTACGGGCGGCAAAGTCTAGAAATATCCTGATGGCTTCTACTATGGCTACAGGGGCAAATGTCTCATCGTAGTCTATGCCTTCTTCCTGTTTGTAGCCTTGTGCGACTAGGCGGGATTTGTTCCTAATAACAAGTCCATTTTCATCCTTCTTGTTTCTAAAGACCCATTTGGTTCCAATTACAGTTTTATGATCAGTTCTGGGTATATCGTTTCTTTCGAAACCCTTAAGCTCTTCTTCCATAGAAGTGATCCAGTGAGAGTTATTCAAAGCTTCATTGGTAGAAACAGACTCGGATAGAGCTAAGAATATAGCTAGGGTGCACATATCTAGTCTCCTAAGTTCATCTTGAGATTTCTATAAAAAAAATGGAGATTTCTCAGATTCAGATTCTTGCGCACACAGTACAGTTTCTTGTGTACTCTGTATTCTTCTTCAGGTAGATATACCAGCATCAATGTCTTCTATGATCGATTCATGTGGGTGATCTTTCAACCATCTCCTGTAGGGTTCTAGTTCTGTGTACTGTACTGTATCTTGTGGTGCTGTAGTTTCGGCTTCAGCTTGTACAGCATCGGCTTCAGTTACTTCCGTTCTTACAGCTGCAGGGTTGATCTCTATGTCTACGACAGGCTTTGTTGGAGTTTGAGGGTCATTGATGGAAAGTGTTTGGATATTCTGGGTTAGGTCTTATACTCCTGTAGGACCATGGTGAGGTTCATTGAACATTACAAGTAGAGATTCCTCGATTGTCAGCTTTTTTTTGTTAAAGATTCTGAAAGCTTTGCTGACAGGGTAATATCCTATAAATATCCCTTCACCCGACTTCTCGTCGAAAGTCTTGAGTTGATCTTTTCCATTATTCAGAACATAACATCGACATCCAAAGATGTGAAAATATGAAACTAACGGAGTTCTATTATTCCATACCTCATAGGATGTTTTGTTGTGATGCTTGTTGATAATACAGTGGTTTTGTGTATAGCATACTGTATTTGTTGCTTCGCCCCAGAACGGCTGCGGCAACTTGCTTGTGGTGATCATGGTTCTTGTGGCTACCTTGAGCGTCCTGTTCTTTCGCTCAGCAACACCATTTTGTTGAGGAGTCTAAGATGCTGAGTATTCATGCTGTATTCCATTGTCCGAACAGTATTGCTTTATAAAGCGGTTAGTGAATTCAGTACCTTTATCGGAACGAATGGACACGATACCCAACCCTTTCTCATTATGAAGATTTCTCGGGTGCTCAGGCAATTTTGTTGTGGTTTCTTTCTTCTTGCTTAGAAATATTGTCCAAGCAATACCTGGAGAAATCATCAACAATAACTAGATAATATTTCTTACCTCCCAAACTTATAGGGTCTACAGGACCATAGAGATCCATATAGAGCATATCCAGAACTCTGTGAGTGGACAGGTACGATTTGCTTTTCAGGGTGGATTTGACTTGTTTGCCTTTCTGACAGGGTCCGCAGATGCTATCTTTTTGCAATGACACATCGGGCAAGCCCTCTAACCATTCCCTGTCTGGATAGTTTGTTGATAATCTTGAAGTTGATGTGTGACATCCTCTTGTGCCATAGAAAGCTTTAATTTGCAGTGCCTTTGGCAACAAAACACGGAATAGTGGAGCTCATAGGCTTCCAGTCAGCAATATACATATTACCTGACCTGCTTCCTATAAGAACAACTTCTTTGGTCAAGATGTTCTTCACTCTACAATGATCTATATAGAATTTCACCGAGAACTGTTTGTCACAGAACTGGCTAATACTAAGTAGATTGTACTGTAAGCCTTCAACATAAGCTACGTCGGTGACTTTGAACTTTCCTACAAGAAGGTTTCCCTTCCCTCTTGTTCTTCCTTTGGACTTGTTACCGAAGCGCACTTTTGGACCGCGACCTTCTACATAGTCTGACAGCTTGCTGATATCTCCTGTTATGTGCCGAGAACATCCGCTGTCAAAGAACCAGATGTCCTATTCTTTGATATCCTGCAGGTACAGAATATAAGTAGATTTAGGTCCCCTTTGATTGTTGGGTCCATGAATGTTAGTGCCTTTTGGTACCCAAATCTGCCTAACAACGATTGGTTTACTGTAGGTTACTTTTGGTCCAGTTTTGCGATGTCTACTTGGGTCAGGCACGTAGTCGCTGTAACCTTGGTAATTATGCATGTAAAATCGAGGGTTATTATTATTCCAGTAAGATTTCCGTCTCGGAGGTGGAGCCATTTTCTTAGGCCTTACAGCTTGCTTTCTGGGTCTCCAGTTGGATTCCTAGAGCTGTTGATTATACTGCACGGCGACCTGCTTTCTGGATGTATATCGGGGCTGCTAATCCAATATACAGGCGCATTATACTGTTGGAAGTACTGCTGTGCAGGCCTTTGATATTTAGATACAACCTTCTTTCTGAACGGATGTTGGCGCTTTTGATATGCTCGGGGATCATGCTATTGGTTACGCCTTACAGGTCCTTGATGCTAAGGTTTCCGCTGTCGATGATATGACATTAGTGGTGGAATGGCAGCCTTTACTGTACATGGGGCTAGTGTTACCTTTGCGGGACTTGGGGTCTCTTCAAGTACAGGAATGGGTTCCACACCCCTGACGAACACCGTACTAATTTTCCCTTTGTTGGAGAATGAGTTATATCCTAAGCCACTTTTATCATGATCATGTTGCCCGGTGCTTAGAATTTCTTCCATCCATTTAGAGAATTTCTCGAATGATTTCAAGATGGTCTCTAATTCTCCGTCTCGCTTTTTGAGAGTTTTTACTTTGGTTTCGAGCAAAGCATAATCATTTGTCTTGCTTTCACTATAAGACTTGGTCTCATTTACATCTTTAGCAAGTTGATGATTGCTTTCGATGAGTTTTTCAAATGTGACCTTGTTGTTTTCGCAATCGATAGACATGTTTTCGTAGTTATTTTTCAGCAAGTCATTTTCTTCTTTTAGCTCTAAGTTTGAAAGTTCGAGCTGTATGTTTTCTCGTTTCAGAGTCTCATGGGCCTTTTGAACGTTTTTAGCTTCATTCATCATGTTTTCAAAAGTATGAGATGCATTTACATGAGCATTTGATGTTGATCTCACCTCATCATCGCTGTCTTCGTCGTCCTGTATTTCTTTGGTCATAAAGTACATATAGGCTTTATCTTCGATCTCATCATTGGACGAGTCACTGTCAGTGACTGCCTGACGACACTCATCGGTTTTGGTTGATGCGGGCGAGGCTTCTGATTCACTAATCAGGGTCTTGAGCATGTTTTTCCAAACACGCCTCCTTCCATACTTTTCTTGTTGCTCGGCTTCCGGCAACTTTTGCACTTTCGGATGCGGACACTTATTCGCATAGTGCCCTGGTTTCCTACAGTTGTAGCACAAGTTAGAATCACCATACGGAGAAGATTCGGACCTTACCTTGTGAAATGGCTTGGGACTGAAGGGAGTCTTTCCATACTGTTTGATGAACTTTTTGAATTTATGCATAAGAAGGGCCATTTTATCTTGTGACACGATATCATCGTCACTATCAGCAGTCTTGCGGGCAGAGTTGGATATGCTAGGTCCGGAGCTGTGTCTCCTATCAGATACAGCAGCCAGTGCTGTAGTCTTGGCAGGTGACTCTTCGGCCTTCTCTTTCTTGCTAATATCGTACTCGAAAGCTTTGAGGTCAGAGAATAGGTCGAAAGTAGAAATATCATTAAGATTATACGACACACGCATAGCTGTAGTCTTAATGTCCCATCGGCAGGGAGTGCTCTAAAGAGTTTCAAGTTTTTCTCCTTTTGGGTATATACTTTACCCAATGCTTCAAGTTCACCGACAATGCCATCGAATCTGAGGTCAAGCTCCTCAAGAGTTTCAGAAGATTTCATTTCAAAGGATTCAAATTGCTGAGTAAGTTTTGAAATTTTATTTTCTTTGAGAGCTCGGTTCCCTCCCAAATCATCTTGAGTTTCTCCCATATTTCCTTAGCTGTCTTACAGCTCTTTACCTTCGAGAATGTGCCTTTATAAAGAGTGACAAACAGCACATTCTTAGCAACATTGTCGAGGTTCGCACGCTTGCGATCATTGGTCGTCCATTGCTCACGCTCCTTCTTGAGCATTTTAGCATGAGGTTGACCTTCTATCCTTGCGGCAGGATTAACCTTCATTATCTTTATGGCGCCTTCTTAGATGAGAAATATCATCTCCTCGTGCATGGAAGCAAGATAGGCTTCCATCCTGATTCTCCAGTCATCAAATGCGTTAATAAAAAACATAGGAACTTTGTTTATCATTGAGGTATCAATTTGAAAAATAGGAAAGATAAGACTGTTTTCAAATATAAGTGATTTTTGGATCTGATTCGGTTAAAAATACGACTGATTCTTTTTAGAATCAACCTCTCCGATACCACTTGTTGGCCACTAAGTATACATTATATAGTATACAACTTGGAAAGTAATAGTACAATAAGCTGTATGGTTTTAGAATGTGACTGCGTAGCGGAAGTTCGTTTAAGTGAGTTGCAGTAAATACAGCCACTAGGCTTTCTCCTGTTTGCTTAGCGCGTACAGGGTTTTAACAATGTATACTTGTATAAATCACAGTTATGAAAACAATAAAGACAGAAGGTAAATAACACACAATTTAAAGTGGTTTGAGGTAAATCCCTCTACGTCTACTGGTCCTCCACACAGGAGTAAAAATTTATTATAATCACTACATACACAAACACATGACTATAACTAAACCTTGTCTCCGTAACGTTCACACAGATTGTTATAGGGACTGAGGCTTTTTGCCGTTCACACAGATTGGCTTGAGTTCTTCCTTGACTTGCTTCTTCACACACATTTTGAAGTTTCATCTATAATGCTATTCTTCCCACATAGGTCTGAATATGCAAGGATCTACAGTCCACACAGGGCTGATGATTATCTCAACGGTAAGGGTAGAATTCTCTGAACAGCAACTTGATCATATACATTTGTTGTATGCTGTGCTGTTCGCATTGAGGACTTGTATATTTCTTCGCTTGAATACTTGCTGTATGCTCACGAAATATACTATATTGTAATCTCTAGAATGTCAGAGTAATCTGTCAGAGCTTTTCGCGGTATATGAATTCTTCGTGTATATGAGTGTCCTCAGCTTGGGGGTATTTATAACCTTTGGAAAATGTATCCGTTATGAATGTAGCCGTTGTAGGTAGGTGAGATATTGACGTCTATGATTGGCAGCTTGCTGAGTATTTAAATTAAAGCAGATCGCATTTAATGCTTCAGACATTCTTTTTGACTTTGCATTAAATGCTCTTCAGCACGTTCAGACTCGTCTCACTCCGGCTGCATTAAATGCTATCCTATCAGCAATAAATGCTGCTTTAACCATGAATACTTTATGAATAAACAAAGTGTATTTCAAAACGGTCTTTAATCAGTCCTGTCGAATGTGTTTACTTTTCCTAAGTAAAACATCTTACAACTTGACTGCTGTATCCGACATGTTGTCTTTTGCTATAGTTGTAGGTTCTGTAGGATAGACTGTATGAGATCTTCAGTGTTGTATGGAGGGGGATGTATGGAGATTCCAGACAGCTTCCATACTTAGTGGCATTTTAGCTCTTTCGACTTCTTTGATGTATGATGGCCATTATCAAAACAGGATACATGATTGTTTATCCCAACAACCCTGTGCCCGATCTGGCTGCAAGTGTCATATCTCAAGGGTGGAAGATTACACTCGAGTTTGAGATGGCTAGTGCGATTGCAGTAAAAGCACCTAACCCGTAGGTTATTGGAACTGGGAGCATACCGGAAGCTCCTCCTGTCCCTAAATGAACGAGACTGTTTCCCCATCGAATGATTAATGGACTGATATATCTAAAAGTTACCATCCTTGCTGCCAGAAAAGTTACCTGTAGTTTTATTCTTCTCCGGCTCAATAGCTATCTCCTTGTCGAACTCAATAGATCATATGCCATCTTGTTATCCTGGTACTACTTCAGTGTAGTACAAGCAAACCATCCTTGTAGCGCCATAAATTTATTTTCATCCGCATATAAAAATGGCGGATCTTATCGCGCTTATACCGAGCCTGATTCTTCAAGTGGACCGACTACTGGTTATACTCAACTATCGCATGGGAAACTGGGATATCATTGCGGCTTAGCCTCAAAAAGGCTTGACTTCTTATTTTTCGTACTGGCCAATGATAATACTCAGCCTCCATCAGATTATTGAATCATTCTATGCAGCAGCACGATCATGGGGATTAGCAGCATGCCATCAAGTCGCAACCTCCTTCAGACAACCGACTACTCAAAAGCCCTCTCTAACTCGAAAGGCAAGGTTTCCTAACTAGCCGGACTAGTAGCACCAATGAACTTTGTAGGATGTATACGAAATACATCCTGGAGCGATTTATCCGCACATGTATTAGTCGCCGGGTTTGGATTATTCTGTTTGACAGATTGGGTCATGTGGGCCATCTGGTTAGCCATTTGCAGTAGAATGTTTGCAATGCTAATGTGGTTTTTTCTTGTAGAGTTTCCTTGACTGACCGATTGGTCTTGATGACCATCGGTGCTCGACTGCACTGAGTTCGACAAAAGTATGGGTAGTCGAACTAACATCATAGCTGAAGGACATGGCCGCCCTACGGGCTGCACCACATCCCCGACCGCATTTGCGTACTCAACCAGTAGACATTATGAGGAATAAGAAGAATATTCATGAGTACAATTCAGATTATACACCGTCGAAGTGACTGGTTCCCAAAAGTACGAATTCAAAGACAAGACACTTAAGAAAATAAAATAGGAATAAGAAAAACTTACGGGTACAGATCATCCTGCGATGATGGCAATGTAGCGATACTGTATATAAATTACGACTCGAATAAACCTAAGAGACCGACAACCTAGGTGTATATAAACTTAAGCTCTGATACTATATTCTATAAAACCCCCGAGATATTCAAAGTATGTCACAGTGCCATGAACCGCCACCGAGGGATCCACGAGGATTTACGCTCATTGATTACACAAACTCGACCATCTTGGTCGAGTATCAATATAATAATAAAGTGAAACATAAATGACATCATACTCCAATGACAATAATCCAAGAAATCATTTAAAACATTCTCTGTAAATTCAACCCACAAAATAAAACGACAAACATCCAAAAGGAAACTAAAGTATTTGAGTACCATGTTCATATCGACCAGGTACTCGCTCCTCTGGTCGCTCGGTACCTGAAATACACGAAACGTACTTCCCTGGATAGTTTAGCCGTGGATTAGCTAGCACAAGCATTTTATATATGTACTAATATCTCTTGAATAGTAAAGCAAGCATATACATTTTCAAAATGTAAGATAAGTATTCCAGAATAGCTATATCTCAAATCATGCCATATTTTAAACACATACATGGTTAACCATGGATTGCACCAGAGGCCATGATCCCTCAGAGACCTCATCAGACCGTCTTGGAGTGGTTAACCCAAAAGATGTTCGTTGGTTCGTACCTGAGGCCAAGACCCCTCAAAGGACCCGTCGTTCTGTACTAGGGTGAACTTATACTCACGCACATGATGCATTACTTTCAAATGTACAAAAACATACAGTTATATATAAATACCTGGCTTTGAGATATCGTCGCTACGGGCGAAAAACGGATATTCAAAGACGATTGGTCCAAGAATGGATTTCAGCCCCTAGATGATACAAATGGAACATGATTAACATCGAAATGAAAGGGCCACCCGAATACAATTGCGTACACATAGGGGATGGAAAACACCCAAATCCCTTCTAATCAACATACACGAAAATAGACATGTATTCATAGGGGGTTACATATGTATGAAGGAGATTAATCACAATCTCAGGGTTTCCATGAACAAAAAACCCCAATTTAGGGTTCTAAGGAATTCTTACCACGATTCGAAGGAAAATATGGATGAAATGATGATTAAACTACGTTAGAAACTCAACGATGAAGTTAGACGATGGTATCACTTATGATTTTTGTAACACCCCTGAGCCAACCGGGAATATTACAGCACCGTGGGCCCGCACCGGAACCCACAAGGCTAAAAGATATTTTCGCAATCATTTCAAATACGCCCAAGAGGCGATGAAGGTGATGTCTTTCAAAATACTCAAAGGCTTAAATAAAATCCATTTTCAAAGTCCCGTCATAAAAATCTCATTTGAAAGTCCAAGGCCAAAATACCAAAAATCAACAGTTCCAAAACGTAGGTTAAGTCACCTTACACGTACCGATAAAATAGTTTAGGGAATCCATTTTTCAAAATAAACCCAAGTTCGCAAAATAACAAAAGGTCATTTTAAAACACACACACGCAGCGGATATGATAAAAATACATTTGCAATAGTAAATAACAAACACTCAAAATACACGATTCCAAATACATGTCATAGCTAGTATCATCTGGGAATGGCCTGCCAAGGCCACCCGATGACATAATAGTAATAAGTTCAAACAAAACCCAAATACAACTCATTCCCATGCAGGAGTAAAAATACAAATGATACCCATACAAGGATAAGAATACACAGCGTAAGGATATACCACTCAATAACCGGCACATACACTAACTCTCATATGATTAGCATCATCGCCTTTCATCATCCTTCGTTTCGACCCTTTGACTGCTCCCACTAGGAATACGTGAAATGCATAAGACGCATTTCTCCCATTTAAGGGGTTAGCAATTGGAATTTGCTAGTACAAGTATGCTAGCTATGCAAAATATACCGTGAAAATATCAGCTATGAATCAAACGATGATAAACATTTATATGAAATTCCCGAGAGGTTTTAGGGTCTAGAAAACAACCTTAAATACTAAAGAAAATATTTCAGCATCTCGGGGGTTTTATAAAATAAAAATCTTTTAGGACCTCGAGTCCTTAGTTATAAAACCATTCCAAAATCCTTAGGGCCTCAGCCCAAAGTTCGCTTCACTTCTCAATATCCAGAATATAATCACGGGTCCACGACCCAACAATAGAACATTATTCGTACTCATCAACTAACGAATTCCAGAGGCCCTATCAGACCCTATCTGGCATCATACAAAATCGGTTCGTACTCATCAAGTAAAGAATTCCAGAGGCCCCATCAGACTCTACTTGGTACACATAAATACGGTTCGTACTCATCAAGTAACGAACTCCAGAGGCCCTATCACCCCCCTACCCGGTACACACAAATACTGCTCGTACGCATCAAGTAACAAACTCCAGAAGCACCGTCGGACCATACCTGGTAAACATATTACCGAGTTTCGATCTGTACTCATCAAGTCCCGAATTCTCGAGGCCTCGTCAAGTCTCGCCTGGTTAAACCCAACAACACACAATTTCATGATACACATCAACAATATCAAAATAACATCAAGAGACAACACATCATTAACACCGCACAAGCCATCAATCAAATGGCGTAACATAGTATACGATCATATCCAAGGTCAACACTTATACAATTCCATAACAAAGAACACGACCGAGATGAATTCATCTCAATAATTAAAATCTCCAAAATCCCCCAATATAGAGCATTCAAGAACACATCAATATAACAAGACAAATATATCGTTTATCTACGACAAATCACAAATATCGCATTTAAATATAGAAACACAATTATCACAGTCCGATACACAACACTAATTCATAAGATACAAATTGTATATACAAGATACTTGCCTCGAAAATTGATACACAAAAACTCCAAAGAACATGGCTCGGTTGGAAGTCTCGAAACCTCCAAATAACAAAAGTATAACAATACATAATCATTATGAATACAATGAATAATCATGATGAAAAATGTCCCCAAACTCGAATAGAAACCGCTTGAAACATTTATTCAAGATTGAGTGTTCAAGAGTTTCCTCAAGAACACCCAAATCGAAATTCGGGTTGACCGTTATCAAGATAGGGATAGATAATCCGTAGAATACAATCATCAATACCGAATAATATTAACTGAATCATCAAAATCGGGTTAAAATTGAAATCAAGAAGAAAATCCCAAAAAAATCCCTAAAATATGGTTCTAGAATAATTACCTCGATTCAAATGGGAAAAAGGATGATTTGATATTGTTAATCCATATCAAAACCTTTATGATTATGTTGGAGGATGAAAGACTGATGTTATGAAGTCTGCAAATCGCCCCTGAATCGCCGAGGGTCGCCGCCGTCGTAAGGATAGAAAAGAAGGCATCTGTTTTGAAAATAGAGGAAAAACACGCTGTTTAAAAACAGCGGGTGTTAAGGCCGTAACAACATGGCATTTACGGCCACAACAACATGGTATTTGTGGCCGTAATAACATGTCCTTTACTGCCGTAATCTGCTGTCTGACAAGGGGTTTTATCCTGCTGTCCGGACAGCTACGAATGGCCTAAAAACGCGACGACTTTGGTTCTCAACAACGAACTAAAGCACTAAACAAACATGCAATTCTGACCACCCAGAGGTACGGAAAAATGAATACGAATACAAATGCCCAAAATTTTGAAAAATTACAAAACGGCCCAAACGTTCGAAAAACACGATCCGAGATCGAACAATAATACCAAATCTCACAACATATCTGAAAACAATAAATGAACTTGTAGAAACACCGAAACAACAGTTTCAAAAAAGATCTACAAGAATCGAACCCAAATGCAGAAAAGCCACAACATCGCGCGAATTTAAATAAAACAGTCCCGAAACTCGTTCGAATGGCAAAGAGTGCAGAACAAGATAGTTTCAGAATATCGAAACGATTATAAGCGAGTCGCCACAAATGGAAAAACACCAAAAATAAAAATCACCAGATTTTGAAAAAGTACAGATATTACAGTGAAACTGCGATTTTCTAAATTGGTTCCAAAATAACCGATCTAGAAAGTATGTGTTCTAGCTCGATTCTAAAATAACGGAGCTAGAAAGTCTTTTTCTAAATCGGTTGTAAGAAACCGATCTAGAAAGACACATTTTAGATCGGTTCTAAAATAGTCGATGTAGAAAGTCTAGACTTTCTACATCGACTGGATCTATTACGGTAAAAGAACAGATTTAAAAGGCATTTTTACCTGATCTAAAAAGTATTTCTTCTAATAGTGATTATTTACCATACCTGCTATTGATTTAACCATCCAATTAGCCTAACATATAATTACTCACGAATCTGAAGCATCTAGCTTCACTTTACCAATAGGACGCAGATTGTCCGTTGATTTATTTATACCATACCTACGTTTTAACTCCTTCTTAAACAATATCAAATTAAAGCACCATCTTTCCATATAGTTTTTTTGCTCCTATTTGCATAAAAATACAATAGACGAATAGTCATTCGATTCACAATTCTTTTTTTATTCGAATATTTTATTTCCTATCAGACTAAGCATATAAATTCAATCACTACTATATAAGTATAAGTAGGAAGTTAATTTTCTTTTGTATGAATACATAGGGAAGACTTAACTATATATGAATATGATGAAATCCCCTTTGATTTTAAATCAAATATTTTTATATTGTAGATCCAAAAGAATATAAAGATTTTAGTATTAGATTTCTATTTAATCTATATCTAAATATATTTATCCAAAATACATGCAATAAAATCTTTGTATTTTGTATTCGGCTCAATCCTTTTACCAATAACAGTAGTTCGTAATTCTTGACTCTAACAAAATGTACATACATCTAATTTATTCCTAAATCAGAAAAATAACTCATAAATACATTTTCAGTGTTTACATGAAAACTTAGGGTCCCACAGCAAGACGGCTGCGGAAAAAATTTATACTCCCTCCATCCCAGTCGAAGTGCAATATTTAGAGTCAAATTTGTGTATTTTAGAAGAATGATTGGATGCGATAGATATGTATGTTTTGTAAGTATTGATGGTGAGTGTGTTGTGTATATTAAAAGGTAAAAGATATTGATGGTGAATATGTGATGGAAATTAAAAAGTAAAAATAATTGTTTCACATGATCTGAGCTATTTAATGATATGTTGTATTTTTAAATTGACACTTTTTTGTACCAAATGTTGCACTTCGGACGGGACGGAGGAAGTATTTCAAATTATAATATATTTAGCATAAATTTAATACTCTTTATAAGTGATACTCACACTATTTTTTTTTTATAAAAAATAATATCTATACTATATAAAACTTATTCCCCTTAATTTAATGTGGAAGGAGGATTTATGTCACTTATTCATGTTAAAGGATTACATATGAAGAGACTATTTTAATTGTAACTTTTAATGTAAATAAACTAATTTAAATACAAAAGTTATGATAAACATCACAATGCAAATGCACCTTCTAATACACAAGGTGATCAAAATGAACTTTTAAATGATAGTATAAATTACAAGATGGTTAAATTTTAGCTATGAAATCTTAGATACAATTGGTGCATCGCACGGGTTGAATAAACAAAAAACAATCCCGGAGCAACATACGAGTTAGTAAAGCCTCATTTCATATAACTAATTACATAGACTAAAATAAAAGGACAATAACAATAAAAAAATATATAAACTTCTCTAAAAGGCATTTAAATTCTGTCATCTGCTCATTCAACCGTCTGCCCCAACATTACGTACAAAACACGTTGATATTCAACCAAATACCGTGCATCGCATGAGTTGGATAATGCCTCGTTTTTATTTTTGTTTAGAGAGTAGTAATATTATTTTCTGGTCAAATAACATCAACGTCTCACATTCACTCACCCAAACTTTTTTGTTTGAAAAAAAAAAAGTTGACAGCTTATATTTCCAATTGCAATACTCAATTGAACAATGTGGTCAAAATTCTTTCCGGCTGATATGGCCCTAAGTATATCTTTTCTTAGTAAATCTTTACATGCTTAATTAAAAGCATAAGAAAGCACACAAATTAAAGTGAGGTTCAGAAATATTCATGGGCACAGGAAAAAAGTTAGAAAGGGAAAATATATAAATATAGAAATTTTCTTGGCTTTATGGGCAATGAATTGGTGAACTTTAATAGGCTTTTTCCCCGTACATGTTTCAATATGAAGTTGTGAACAGCTGGGCACAGAGTTTTATCTATACATTGAACAACACACTTTTTCTTGTTCTCAAACTTTCGTTGCAAAGTATATAGGGCCTGCAGAAAACCGCCAATGTTTTCACTCATTCTATATATTTTCCCTTTTATATTTATTTTATGTCATGGTCTCGGAGGAGGAAGGTAGGATGAAGTTGCTTAAAGTTGAGACTTAACTAGGACTGTTAAAAAAATTGAAAAACCCGAGAAAACCGATCTGATCGGAAACAACAGACACGTAACCGAACCGCTTAGATCAAGCGGGACATGTATAGGAGTGAGTACACATTGTAATGGACCGCTTCGCAGTTCTTGTTTTTGTAAATCGGCGGATTCCTTCTATGTTTTTTTTTTTTAATTATGTATGAATAGACTAAAATAATGTATTTTGCTTTTTTACTCTATTATTATGATATTATTAATTGGGGATATGATAAAACACATGAACTTATCATCTATCAATACTCTGAAAAAAAAAGCTTGGTGATATTTTATATTTTATTTAAAAAATTATACTCCCTCCGTCCGCCACCCATGTGCAATAATTTTATTTTCCGTCTGTCCACAATCTATGTGCATTGCTTATTTTTGGCAAATTTTTTTTTTACTACAAGTGGGCCCGTTATTCCACTCATAACACATCCTACCAACTAAGTCAACTGAAATATTAAAACCCGTGTCGGTCAAAACAATGCACATGGTTGGCGAATCGAGGGAGTATTTATTATGACGAACATATATGGTCGAGTGTCCACTCTATCCGAACTGGTTTTGCGGGTAACCGAAAAAGCGGTAACCGTCATGGACCAGTTCATAGTTTGATATTTGTCGAACCGATGTAAGTGGGTCGGTACATGAAAATTGGCCATGGATCTAGTACCCAATCTGTGAAATATTTTAAATTATAATCTAATGGATATTGTATGTATATTTTTTTTTAATCTGGTTATAAAATGTCATATTATTTATAAAGGAAATGTTTAAAATTATGATTAACGGTTATTTGATCATGATCAAATGTTACCCCAAAGCTAAAATATTCTTAAATACAAGTCATGATTTTTTTTTTTTTAATCGCATATATATATCGAACTTGAAACAATAACTTGCGCAACACGTCGGGTTAATACATTAGACAAGCCATATGGCATGCCCGACTAAGTGGTGCAGAGATTAAGTAGCATGATTATATTTTGTTGTATTTGATATATGTGCCAGTAGAATAATTTTTGGTCACACACAGCTTTAGTGTCACCAGATATTTTCATGATGGTAAAATTAACTAGAGCTGTCAATTTAGGGCACGGTCAAAAAATAAACGGATCAGATCGAACTAAAAAAACAAATGCCTGATAAAAAGACGTACTTGGCCATGGTAGGCCTAAAAAAATGCCATGTTTTCATTAGGTCAGAAGCGCACATTGATAAACTGAAAGAAGCCGGACCGAGCCGGACGAAAAAACAAATGGCCCGAACTAAAATTTAACCACATGCAAGTCGTATTGTCATACCATTATCGTATTTGTACTCATGTTCCGTATTCATATCAGTGCTTCATGGTTGTCAAGTCGTCGATTGCGTGGGGCCCGTTTTGAAGCGACAAACATATATTATGGGCGTGCAAAACATTTAATGTCACCATAATAAAAATAAAAAATAAAAAATCAGAAACTCATAAACTTATGTCAGACCATATTACGTGAGACGGTCTAATTGCAGACTGATTAAGAAAATATCGAATGGACCAAATAGTCGAACAGACGCTCGGGTTTGTTTTTGGACCCCTCCTATTATTATGGCACAATTATCATGTGTCCTCCATGTAGTCATGTCAGATGAACATTTTCCACTATACAAAAGCTTTACAAAAGCAATACTGTAAAAGAACGAAGACAAGTAGATGATGAAAGCACTTTGAAACTCTGTTTAGTTACCCCATCAGAACTGAGCAAATTTCAATGAGGAAAGCGGAAGTTTACGTGAGATAAGTGTAGGCTGTGTTTGCCAGTCAAAACCCTTTTGCACAAAACCTTCCCTTATTCTTTCTTTCTTTTATTCGCGTCAATTTAAATCGAGCCGAGCCGATTATTGTCGTGCTCAATCTTGGTTCTGTTGGAAATATAAGATAAAATGGAGGAAATGGGCTATTTTGAGCAGCCCATTTGAGAGGAAATTTTGAGTGGGCTCGACTACGAGTTAAAGTCGGGACTTAGTAATACATAGTACTCCGTACAAGGTTTCCAAAACATGTAAGAACACTCAAAATGATTGAGGTATGAATGAGATATAATGTTCCAAAGTGAACCCTTTAAAAATGAATTTGGGATGCTATCCCACATTGGAAAAAGAAGGGAGAAATTGTGAGTATATAAGGAGATATGGACAAAGTCATGTTCAAACTGAGACGTGTGGATGTGTGACTAGGCGCCCCTCGTGCACACACGCGCGCGCCGCCGCCGCCCGTCCGGCCGGCTCAGGTTGGGTCGGGTTGAAGGGCAATTTGGGCAAATGTCTCGGCGTCTCGAAGTTATCTTTTTACTGCAACATTATTCGGTAAAATTATTTTACCGAAAATACCTCAATTAATAAATTTTGAATTTTTTGGATCCGGATAAAATCGAATCTGGATAAGTATTTCAATCGGTTTAGAGTTCCTCCTTGATACCAATTTCGATCGGTTTAGAGTTCCTCCAGATACCAATTTCGATCGGTATAGAGTTCCTCCAGCACACAACCTCCTCCAGTCTTCACCTATAAATACCCGGCTGAGGGGGTTCGTTTTATACACTTATTTTTGCGGACGAATTTTGAGAGCCCAAACAGCCAAATATTTTTCTTCTTCGGTTTTCTTTCTTCTTCGGTCGGTCATAGTAGACAGATTTTGTTCTAGTTCGTTGAGGGTGCAGCGGATCACAGATTCGTTACATCGAGCTGTTGTTTTATCCTGGGAGGCAGACGTCATACACCGTGGTGAGGACGAATTTGCTTTAAGGAGACAGAGTATCTGGACTCAACAGCGAAACTTTCGTTTCACGTACGGGATCGGCGGATTTCGTTTTGCTAACAATTTTCTGCAGGGCTTTTACTATATATATATATATATACATATATCGAATATATATATATATATATATTTTCTGTTATTTTCAAGTAATTGTTTTCAAATTAGTTCAACAATCTTAAAGCAAATTTCTTTTTACTTGATTAAACAGATCTATTTTCGTAAAGCTAATCAGTATGGATTCTCAAAACCCAACACTGTCTACGGATGTTTCTGGAGGTGCGCCTCAGAAAATCGGCTCGGGTTCAGCGACTGGAGGTGCGCCTCTAATAACTGGATCGGGTACAGCTTCGATTCCGATAACTACTTCGGTTTCGGTTTCGGTAAACCATGCGGACAAACCAGAGAAATTCAACAGGCAGAATTTTAAGAGATTGCAGCAGAAGATGATGTTCTATCTGACCACTCTAGGCTTGTCTCGATTCCTCAAGGAGGATGCGCCAAAATATGACGAGGACAATGACCAACAAACTCTGATGGCCATTGACGCTTGGAAAACTTCCGACTATCTGTGTCGGAACTATGTAATGAATGGCCTTGCCGATTCACTGTACAATGTGTACAGCAGTGCTAAATCAGCTAAGGCGTTATGGGACTCACTAGACCATAAATATAAAATCGAGGACGCCGGTGCCAAGAAGCGGATTGTTGGACGGTTTCTCGATTACAAGATGATGGACTCCAAGACGGTAGTGAGTCAAGTACAAGAGCTGCAAGTGATCATTCACGAAATCCATGCTGAAGGAATGGTCATTAGCGAATCCTTCCAAGTGGATGATGTGATCGAAAAATTTCCCCTGACTTGGAAAGATTTCAAGAATTATCTAAAGCACAAGTGCAAGGAAATGAGCATGGAAGATCTGATCGTTAGACTTTGCATAGAGGAAGACAACCGAGGATCAGAGAAGAAAGTAAATATTGCTGTGGCAAAGGCCAATGTTGTGGAAACTGGACAGACATCCAAGAAAGGCAACAATGGAAAGGGAACTAAGCTGGGACCTAAAGGAGAAATTGGGAAAAAGAAAGAAAAATTCCTTGGAAAATTCTACAATTGTGAAAAGATGGGTCATAGGGCGGCCGACTGCAGGCTGCCAAAGAAACCAAAGAAAAAGGAGGGTAATGCAGCACATCTGATTACCGAACAAGTGGAACATCTTGACTTATGTGCTATGATCTCCGAAGTGAACCTAGTTGGCTCAAATACCAAAGAGTGGTGGATTAACACTGGAGCAACTAGGCATATATGTGCCAACAAGACTATGTTCTCCTCCTTGGAAGAAAAGGATGTCGATGATATACTGTATATAGGAAATTATGCAACCTCAACTATCTTGGGCGAAGGCACAGTGATCTTAAAGATGACGTCTGGAAAGGAAGTGACTCTTAAACGCGTGTTATATGTGCCTGATATTCGAAGGAATCTTATTTCTGGTACCTTGTTGATGAAGCATGGCTTTAGAACAGTTTTCGAGTCCGATAAAGTTATTTTGTCGAAGAATGGTGTGTTTATAGGCAAGGGATATGAATGTGATGGGCTAGTTAAGCTCAATGTAATGACTATCAAAAATAATGAAATGAAGAATTCTTCTGCTGACCTGCTTGAGTCTCCTAATTTATGGCATGCTAGATTAGGACATGTTAATTTTAATGCAATGCGTAGACTTATTGCATTAGATCACATACCAAAGTTCAAAATTGACTTAAACCACAAGTGTGAAACTTGTGTAGAGGCAAAATTAACTCGATCTCCATTCCGACAAGTGGAAAGAAACACCAAACCTTTAGAATTAATACATAGCGACCTATGTGATTTGAAGTTTGTTCAAACTAGAGGTGGAAACAAATATTTTATTACTTTCGTGGATGATTGTACTAAATATTGCTATGTATACTTGCTTAAAAGCAAAGATGAAGCCATAGAGAAATTCGTTCTCTATAAAACGGAAGTTGAGAATCAATTGAATGCTAATATAAAAATCTTGAGGAGTGACCGTGGAGGTGAATATGTGGAACCATTTGGTGAATTTTGCTCGCAACATGGGATTATTCATGAAGTCAGTGCCCCATATGCACCACAGTCAAATGGCGTGGCGGAACGTAAGAATCGCACTCTGAAAGAGATGATGAATGCGATATTACTAAATTCAGGTCTGCCGCAAAATATATGGGGAGAAGCCATCTTAACGGCGAATTATCTTTTAAACAAGATATGTCGTAAGAACGGAGACAAAACTCCTTATGAATTGTGGAAAGGAGTCAAGCCTTCCTACAATTATATGAAAGTGTAGGGGTGTCTAGCAAAGGTGTTGATACCTACTCCTAAGAAAGTTAAAATAGGCCCAAAAACGGTTGATTGTATTTTCATTGGATATGCACACAACAGCAATGCTTACCGATTTCTTGTGCATGAATCCAAAGTGCCTAAGATTCACAAGAATACGATTACGGAATCAAGGAATGCGTCATTCTTTGAGAATGTCTTTCCTTGCAAGACTGCAAGTGAACCCCTTATCTCATCCGAACATACTTCTGAACTAATGGATGAAGATAATGAGGACGAACCTAGAAGAAGCAAGCGACAAAGGACGGAGAAATCTTACGGACCAGATTTCATCACCTACTTGATCGAAAAGGATCCTCAGACTTACAAAGAAGCTGTAAGCTCGACGGATGGACCTCTATGGAAGGAGGCTATCAAAGAAGAGATTGATTCTATATTACAAAATCATACTTGGGAACTAGTGGAATTACCTCCTAAGTGTAAACCATTAGGAAATAAGTGGATTTTCAAGAAGAAATTGAAAGATGGAGCAGTTGATAAATATAAGGCTAGGCTCGTAGCGAAGGGATATAACCAACATGAAGGCCTAGACTATTTTGATACTTACTCTCCTGTGACAAGAATAACTTCCATCAGGATGATACTTGCCATCGCAGCATTACGAGGCTTAGAAGTTCATCAAATGGATGTAAAGACTGCCTTTCTTAATGGGGATTTAGAAGAGGAAATCTACATGGAACAACCCGAGGGGTTCTCTGCTCCAGGATAAGAAAGGAAAGTCTGCAAGCTCATAAAATCATTGTACGGATTGAAGCAGGCACCAAAACAGTGGCATGAAAAATTTGATCATGTCATGATAAGCGGTGGCTTCAAAATCAATGAATCCGACAAATGTGTATATGTGAAAGACACAGAAAATGGCTACATCATTTTGTGTCTTTATGTAGATGACTTACTCATTACCGGCAGCGATGAAAGAATAATCAAATCGACCAAAGACATGCTGAGATCGAGATTTGATATGAAGGATATGGGACTCGCAGATGTAATTTTAGGGATTAAAATCACACGAACGTCGGAAGGTCTCATGCTGAGTCAAGCCTACTATGTGGACAAAATCCTTGAAATATTTAATAAAGATGACTCGGGCACAGCCAAAACCCCGGTGGATATGACGTTGAGACTATCTAAGAATAAGGGTGAAGGAGTATCTCAACTCGAATACTCACACATAATAGGAAGTCTGATGTACTTGATGAGCTGTACAAGACCAGACATAGCCTACTCAGTTAGTAAACTAAGTAGATACACGAGCAACCCCGGAAAGGATCACTGGAAGGCGATCATAAGGGTACTAAGATACTTAAGGGTTACTCGAGAGTATGGGCTGCACTATACCAAATATCCATCAGTACTTGAAGGATATAGTGATGCAAATTGGATATCTGATATGAAAGACTCCAAGTCTACAAGTGGATATGTATTCACACTAGCCGGTGCAGCAGTGGCATGGAAATCTTCGAAACAGACACTTATATCTTAGTCAACGATGGAATCCGAGTTTATAGCCTTGGATAAATGTGTAGAAGAGGGAGAATGGCTACACCATTTTCTAGAAGATATTCCAAGATGGGCAAAGCCTGTGACAGCAATATGTATTCATTGCGATAGTCAATCTGCGATTGGCAGGGCACATAGCGTAATGTACAATGGTAAGTCTCGTCACATAAGGAGGAGACATAATACCATTAGACAATTGATATCAAAAGGAGTTATCACTATTGATTATGTGTCCTCAAAGGATAACATTGCGGATCCGCTAACCAAAGGGTTATCAAGAGACCTTGTTGATAAATCATCAAGAGGAATGAGTCTATTACCTTGAGCTAATGGTTTTATGGAGGATACCCAACCTAAGCTGACTGGAGATCCCAAGATCTAGGTTCAATGGGACAACCAATTCATAAAACTGGGCACGATCACTGTGGGGGTTACCCCGAACCGACCATTCCTAGGATGAAAACAGTGATACCCGTAGGGAGAGGTTAAGCTTATGCTTTTAATGATTCTTAAGTCGACAACATATAGTCGGGTGGAGTAAAATACGGGTTTACTCAAAACACTTAAAGAGAATCACCTATGTTAGAGAGAAGAGGGGCCGCTTCAAAGGAGAATTGCTAAGGCACAATTCTTTAGAAACTCTCGCAGAACCAGGATATACGGTGTCCACGGCCAAAATGGGCACAATAATGAGAATAGAACAAATCAGGAAGGGCACTTGTGAAGGATATACGATCACTTACACAAGCGTTCGGACAGTTCAAAGACATCTAGTCACACTGTCTAGCCAGTAAGGAGAATATATCTTTTCGAGGGAAGGTTCAAGGAGCATACTCTACCTATCCTATGCAATGCCTAACCGTAGTAACTATCACCAAGTCAACTTCGTGTATGACGTGTGCTGCTGGACCATCAATCTCATTCATGTGGGGGATTGTTGGAAATATAAGATAAAATGGAGGAAATGGGCTATTTTGAGCAGCCCATTTGAGAGGAAATTTTTAGTGGGCTCGACTACGAGTTAAAGTCGGGACTTAGTTGGAATACATAGTACTCCGTACGAGGTTTCCAAAACATGTAAGAACACTCAAAATGATTGAGGTATGAATGAGATATAATGTTCCAAAGTGAACCCTTTAAAAATGAATTTGGGATGCTATCCCACATTGAAAAAAGAAGGGAGAAATTGTGAGTATATAAGGAGATATGGACAAAGGCATGTTCAAAATGAGACATGTGTGGATGTGTGACTAGGCGCCCCTCGCACACACACACACGCACGCGCGCGCCGCCGCCGCCGTCCGTCCGTCCGGCTCGACTCGGATCGGGTCGGTCTCGGTCGAAGGGCGATTTGGGCAAAATGTCTCGGCGTCTCGAAGTTATCTTTTTACTGCAATTTTATTCGGTAAAATTTATTTTACCGAAAATACCTCAATTAATAAATTCTGAATTTTTCGGATCCGGATAAAATCGAATCTGGATAAGTATTTCGATCGGTTTAGAGTTCCTCCTTGATACGAATTTCGATCGGTTTAGAGTTCCTCCAGATACCAATTTCGATCGGTATAGAGTTCCTCGAGCACACAACCTCCTCCAGTCTTCACCTATAAATACCCAGCTGAGGGGGCTCGTTTTATACACTTATTTTTGCGGACGAATTTTGAGAGCCCAAGCAGCCAAATATTTTTATTCTTCGGTTTTCTTTCTTCTTCGGTCGGTGATAGTAGACAGATTTTGTTCTAGTTCGTTGAGGGTGCAGCGGATCACAGATTCATCACATCGAGCTGTTGTTTTATCCTGGGAGGCAGACGTCATACACCGTGGTGAGGACGAATTTGCTTTAAGGAGACAGAGTATCTGGACTCAACAGCAAAACTTTCGTTTCACGTACGGGATCGGCAGATTTCGTTTTGCTAACAATTTTCTGCAGGGCTTTTACTATATATATATACATATATCGAATATATATATATATATATATTTATTTATTTATTTATTTTCTATTATTTTCAAGTAATTGTTTTCAAATTAGTTCAACAGGTTCGTATAATGAAACCGGACTCGAGCATTATGTAGTTCTTGACCAATTTTTTAATATGTATCCCCTATTTTTTCGTTATTAGGCATCGTTTAACATAAATTAAAAATATGAAAAAAAAAAGACAAATATGGTTCACAATCTTTTTCATAATGAAAGATACAACATCCCACGATTTAAGGGGATGAGCGGTAACAAGTAACACACGATTACTATAATAATTTGTTGAAAAATGGACTTACAAGCGCTTTTTTAAAGTTCGATTTGAGGCGTCATTTTGAGTGGACTCAACAATGAAACGACGTCGAGATTTGTTTGGAAAATGTAGTGCTCTGTAAGAGATTTCCAAAATATATAAAAAATACTCAAAATGATAGAGAGATGAATGAGCATTAATGCTCCAAAGTTAACTCCTTGAAAATAGGTGTGAGACTTTGTCCCCACTTTGGAAAGTAGTAGAAAGAATATTGTGCATATAAGGCTATATGCACAAATGCTAGTTACAACAATTAGTGGAGACATGAGTGGATGTGTGACTGAGCGGTCCTCGTGCGCATACAAACAAACGCGCGTGCCGCCGCCGTCGTCCAGTCGGCCGGCTCGACTCGGCTCAGCTACTCGGCTTGGGTTGGGTCGGGTCGAAGGGTGATTTGGGCGAAATATTTCGACGTCTCGAAGTTATCTTTTACTGCAAATTTATTTGTCAAAACCGCCTCGATTAAATTAATCCGAAATTTTCAGATTATGATAAGTACCTAAGTGATTGTTATGAGAATTAATATTCGGATAAGTACCGAAATTAATTATTATTGATCGGATAATATTAGGATAAGTATTATGATAATAATCCTAGTTATTGGAGAGTTCCCCCAACACACTTCTCTCTCACGTCCTCCTTATAAAAGCAGATGTGAGGGGTCCGATTTTATTCACTACTCAAAAGGTTCGAAATTCTCCAGTTCCAGAAAATTATTTTTGTTCTTCTCGTTTCTTGTGCGGTGATAGCACACGTTTGTTCTAGTTCGTTGAGGGTGCAGTAGTTCGTCAATCAGTGCATTGAGGTGTTGTCTTATCCTGGGAGGTAGACGCTACATAATGGTGGGGGCGAATTTGCTTTAAGGAGACAAATCTTCTGGACTTAACATCGACATATTTCATATCCTTCTTTTAGTTCAAGTCTGGCCAAATTAATTTTTCTTTTGCAGGATTATATTTTAATCCGTTTGTTTAATTTGTTTATTCAAGTGAATATTTCCAACAATCTTAAAGCAAAATTTTGTTTTACTTGATTAAACAGGAATTAAGAAATTAATAAGATGGATGCTTCAAACTCTAAAAATACCATTCTGTCTACGGATGCGTCTACACGGTTCTGGAGGTGCACCTTAGAACAATGATTCGAGTCCATTGAAGACTTCTGGTTCGGTTTCAATCAACCATGGTGTTTCGGTTCCCCTGAACCATGCTGAGAAACCGAAAAAATTCAATGGCATGAATTTTAAGAAACGACAATAGAATATGATGTTCTATCTGACCACTCTAGGCTGTGCCAATTCCTCAAAGAGGAGGCACCGAAGTATGATGAGGACAGTGACCAACAAAACCTTGATGGATATTGATGCATGGAAAACTTTTGATTATTTATGTCGGAATTATATGATGATTGGCCTTGATGATTCGCTATACAATGTGTATAGCACTGCTAAATTAGCTAAGTCCTTATGGGATTCTCTGGACCACAAATATAAGATCGAGGATGCCGGTGCCAAGAAGTGGATTGTTGGGCGGTTCTTGGATTTTAAGATGGTGGGCTCCAAAACTGTGGTCAGTCAGGTGCAAGAACTACAGGTGATCATTCATGAGATCCATGCTGAAGGAATGATAATAAGTGAATCCTTCCAAGTGGCTGATGTGATCGAAAAACTGCCTTCAACTTGGAAAGATTTCAAAAACTATCTCAAGCACAAGCACAAGGAGATGAGCATGGAGGATCTGATTCTTAGACTTCCGATAGAAGAAGATAACAGAGGGTCGGAAAACAAGGTCACTTCTGTCATGACCAAGGCTAATATTGTGGAAGTAGGACATGCTTCCAGGAAGGGCAACAATGGCAAATTTTCCATGTTGGCGCCTGAACGAGGAATTTCAAAGAAGAAAGAGAAGTTCCTCGGAAAATGCTTCAACTGTGGGAAGCTGGATCATAGGGCAGCTGACTGCAGACTGCCAAAGAAACCAAAAAGAAAAGATGGCAACACAGTGCATGTGATTACAGACGAGGTGGCAAACATTGATTTATGTGCTGTAATTTTTGAAGTAAACTTGGTTGATTCAAGTACCAAGGAGTGGTGGGTCGATACTGTTGCAACTAGACATATTTGTGCCAACAATACCATGTTCTCTTCCTTGAAGAAAACAAATGCCGGTGAAAAGCTGTTCATGGGAAATTCCGCAACTTCAACTATCTTGGGTGAAGGCACGGTGATCTTGAAGTTGACGTCTGGAAAGTAAATGACTTTTAAACATGTGTTGTATGTGCCTGATATTCGCAAGAACCTTATTTCTGGTTCCTTGTTGATTAAACATGACTTTAGATTAGTTTTTGAGTCAGATGCAGTTGTTTTGTCTAAGAGTGGTATGTTTGTAGGCAAGGGTTATGAGAGTGATGGGCTGTTCAAGCTCAATGTCATGACCGTGAAACAAAATATTAATGAAATTCAGAATTTTCCTGCTTACTTGCTTGAATCTCCTAATTTATGGCATGCTAGATTATGACACATTAATCTCGATACAGTGAGAAGACTCATCGCATTGGAAAACATACGAAAGTTTAAAATTGATGTAAACCACAAGTGTGAAACTTGTTTAGAGGCAAAATTAACTCAATCATCATTCCGACATGTGGAAAGAAACATCAAACCTTTAGAGCTAATACATAGTTACCTATGTAATTTGAAATTTGTTCAAACTTGAGGTGGAAACAAATAGCCTATTACTTTCGTGGATGATAGTACTAAATATTGCTATGTATAATTGCTTAAAAGCAAAGATGAATCTATAGAGAAATTTATTCTTTATAAAATAGAAGTTGAGAATCAATTAAACGCAAAGATAAGAATGATAAAGAGTGATCGTGGAGGTGAATATGTGGAACCATTTGGTGAATTCTGTTCCCAACATAGCATTATTCATGAGGTCACTGCCCTATATGCACCACAATCAAATGGAGTGGCAGAACGGAAGAATCTCACTCTAAAAGAAATGATGAATGCGATGTTGCTAAATTCAGGACTATCACAAAATATGTGGGGGGAAGCCATCTTATTGGTTATTATCTTTTAAACAAGATAATTCGTAAGAAGAAGGTTAAAACCCCATATGAATTATGGAAAGGAGTCAAGCCTTCATACAATTATATGAAAGTGTGGGGGTGTATAGCAAAAGTGCTTATACCTATACTGAAGAAAGTAAAGATATGTCAAAAAACAGTTCACTGTATCTTCATTTGATATGCTCACAACAGCAATGCCTATATATTTTTTGTGTATGAATCTAAAGTGCCTGAGATTCATAAGAACACAATTATAGAGTCAAGGAAAGCATCATTCTTCGATAATATATTTCCTTGTAAAACTGCAATTGAACACCCTATCTCATTCGAGTAGACTTGTGAGTCAGTGGATGAAGATCATGAAGAGCAAAGGGTAGAAATTGATAAAGAACCAAGAAGAAACAGACAACAAAGGACGGGGAAATCTTATGGACCGGATTTCTTCACCTACTTGCTCGAAAAGGGACCACCAAACTTTAAGGAGACTGTGAACTCTAATAACGGACCTCTATGGAATAAGAAGACCAAAGAGGAAATTGAGTCTATATTGCAGAATCACACTTGCGAACTAGTGTAATTGCCTCCAAAATGTAAACCCTTAGCATACAGAATGATTTTCACGAAGAAAATAAAGGATGGAACTGTAGATAGGTATAAGGCTAGGTTTGTAATCAAGGGTTACAAACAACGTGAAGGCCTAGACTATTTCGATACATACTGTTCAGTAACGAGAATTGTAACACCCCCAGATCAAACCGGGAATATTACACGCCGCAGACCCTCTCCGTGAGGATCCACCAGGCTAGACATCAAAACAACACATTACATTACATACCGACGAATCAAAATAACAGACCAATAGACCGATTTGGTCTTTCGTCACTGACTTAAAAATCAAAATACATAAACTCATCCAGACTCATACCCACACAAGGGTAAAATACTTGCAACAACGAACAATAAGACAGCGGAAAAGACAATACAATGGACTCCGACTAACTGAACCCAAAACTGGCCTTCGTGTGATTAGTATCATTCGTCTTTCATCATCCCTCGTGCCGATCCTGTGTCTTGCTCCCGAAAACCTGCATGTACCTGGACACAATACAGATATCCACCCCGATTACTGGGGTTAGCAAAACTCCACTGTTTCGCTAGTGCAAGTATAAAGTGCAAATACGAGCCATACACAACACATTCCGAGAATATAACGAAAGACTTCCCGAGATATATTTAGTTAAAAATAGTTCAAGTCTTGAAAGCAGAAACGAAGCAAGTAAGTATTTTGAAAACATTTTCAAATCTCAGGAGTTTTGAAAACATCAAAAATTGAAAATGTTCTTAATTCCTCGAAAGCCATTAAGGGTCACAGCCCCAAAGTTCATTTTTCAAAATACAAGTCCATTTAACAAAACACGGGGTCCACGACCCAACCATTCTGGTCACAAAACACAGGGTCTACGACCCGATCATCCACTTCAATTCACTTACAAGGACACATTACACATAACACATTATTCCTATGCCATTCTAGCCAAGCACCAAGACTCGATATATAATGTCTCTCGACCCCAAGCACAAAGCATTGTGATACTCCGGACAATATCACAATTAACGAAAACATCAACGTCATCCTCAAGATGAAAACCACAATCGTAACCCGCGGCCGTACCCCTTAGTATCGACCCCGGACATCCCGTCGGACACTCCGGGTGGGAAACCACTTCCGCGGCCGTACCCCTTAGTATCGACCCCCAGACATCCCGTCGGACACTCCGGGTGGAAGTTCATCCACACACGCACCCAAGTCCACTTCCGTGGCCGTACCCCTTAGTATCGAACCCCAGACATACCGTCGGACAATCCGGGAGGACGAAACAACACACACACACGTTCCAAAATCACAGTTGCAAACCACAAGCCTCGAAGGTCAATCACAATATATATAGTCGAGGTACCTTACTAGAATGGCCAGTTCATCCAACATATACTCACGACCAAGTAATGATACGATTCACAAAGAAGCACAAGACTTCAACAGCACCGAACGACACAACTAATATCACTCAAACTCACATATTCACCCATAAACACGTGACTCCAAGCACATAATTTGACAAAAGAATTACACTTTACATTTACCAACGACATAATCATACGCAATGACATCACAAGAAAGTAAGGTGATTCTATACTCGACACTAGCTCACATATTCAACTAAGAACATTAATTCCCGACACACATGGGTCACCTTTACAAAAAGCATGATGGTAAATATTCCGATTCTTTTGAAAAATGGTTATTAATATTTATTTAGCACATATCGACGATTAACAACCATAATATCCACAAAACACGTAATGTATGGGCAAGATACTTGCCTCGATAATCGATACCGGACACTCCTACAATCACGGCTCAGTCGGGACACCTCGAACACCTACGATTCCTCGCCGAAGGAAAATAATACACCCACAATCGAGAAGCTTGAAGAAAGCGACGAGCGGAAGGGTTCCGACTCGAGTTCTCCACAAGAATTCGACCACAACAACATATAATCAATAAATCATCGATCATACGAGGAAGAATAATCGTAGAACGCCCGAAAACCCCTCTATGACATTTTATCGGACACCTTCAAGGCGTCGATCAAGAACTCGACGAAAACAACGAATCGATACGATCCAACCATGGAATAACAAGGGAAAAGATGTAATACATCTTAATAATCATCAATCTATCATAATACCAAGTTAAATTGGATTAATCGGACGAAAACAACCAAAATACCCAAAATCCCCAAAATTAGATTTCTAGAAAATCTGACCTGATTCGGTAGATCGGAGGATGTTATAGGAGGGATGATTGATGATATGAGCCTCAATTCTTCATGGATTAAATGTATAACAACATTGCTCCAAGATTCCCACGCCTCCATCCGCGGAAGAGAAGAGAAAGAGTGAGAGAATGGGTGAAAAAAACGTCCGCAGGCCTTAAATAGGCCGACTGCCGGCCGGGTTACGTACGTAACGGCGAGGTTACGTACGTAACCGAGTCACTGCCCCAAAACTGCCGGCCAGCTACGTACGTTACCGTCCAGGGCCTTACGTACGTAACCGCCCCTTACGTACGTAACGGCCGAGCACTAACGTACGTTACTCGGCCAGGACTGGCCTGGCCCGGGCATGCCCGACCATGACTCGGCCGGGACCAATTCCGACGGCCCGAACGACCCCGAAACCCGAACCTGAGTACGAATCGAAGATACGGTTACGAAGTACTCGTAAAGATGAATCCGAGCACTAAGAGAACACACGATTACGACCACCCGAAGGCTCGGAATTCGACAATGGAAGTAATTACCCAAAACTTTGGGAAATTACAAAAATGGCCCAAAACGTCCGAAAATCACGATACGCGATCGAAACACCAAACCAAGGCTCGCAACATGAATAATAACATTAAATGAACTTACGAGAAACTCGAAACAACAGTTTCGGACGAGATTCGCAAGAATCGCACTCAAGTGCGGAAAATTCGCTAAAAAGCTCAGAACTCAACAAAACGATACCGAAACGAACTCGGATGACAAAAAGTGCAGAATTAATCATTCTCGAAATGACGAAACGGTCATGAGCGAGTCGTCAAAACGGACTCATGAAAAAGAAATTTACCGAAAATCGAAAATTGCGGATATTACATTCTACCCTCCTTAAAAGAAGTTTCGTCCAAACTTAAAACAAGTAGGGAGAAGCAATATCGCGCCAGAAAACTCAACGAGATACGCAAGGAAACGCGTAACTTACGCCCATCGGCGAAACGTTACAAGCAACGCAAAGGAATATACGGCGTGAAAACACGCTCCACGACGACCAACACAACGTCGCCGTTAGGGATATAACAAAACCAACAAGTGACAAGCGTCATCAAATGGATAATACAATCAAGTCAATTATCCGAACAATCACAAAACACAACGAACGAAAATCAATACGATTGACCAACCCAACGGTACATCAATCAAAACGCAAGCCAATCGCTGAACAAATACGGAATTCCACCGCCCAAGGGTTGGAAGATCGAAAACGATACTAATTTTCCGAACTTGGAAAGGTCACAACGATATATAGCTCAATTTGGGACAATATCGAACTCGCTCGAATGACAAAGGTGAGAAACAACACTGTGTCAAGCATCAACGAACACGGTCAGTCGATACGGTTGGGACGAAACAGAAGAGAAAGAAAGAAAAATGCGGGTATTACATCATATCTCCTATAAAAGAGGTTTCGTCCGAAACCTAAACAACGAACGAAGTCTGGAATAGCAACCTTCCCGACCATATCCTCTTGGTCCCATATCTCGATCTCCACGACAATCTATACCGCGGTCGGGACCGTATCCTCTGTCCCTAGACATACTAAGCGGATTCTCACTCGATACGATGGCGCAACCGCAAAAATAATATACTAAAGTACCAACCCGTACGACATAACACATAAGGTAATCAATAACAACTCGAAAAGAAAATCCACGAGGTATCCTTTTAAAGGAAATCTTTTGAAAATCCTTGGATTTGTATGGTATTTAAAATAAACTTTAAAAGTACTTTTGGTACCTCGGGTTGTTTCACAAAACTTGTAAACAACATACTTAAACCGTCTCATTTGAAATCATTTGAAGTCATCATGCCCCTACGTATCATCATCACCGTTAACAACTAACAAGTTAACCATGCAAGATCATCAAATCATTCTTACATACTCTAACATTTCCAAATCCGAGTTTGAATTTTACATCGAGTGAGATTTTTCATCTTTCACTATATATTTTGAAAATAAAAATCGCATTGGTTTTTGAAATAAAATATTTTTATGGTGTGAAAGATTTTTGAAAATCATTTACTCGAATTATTTGAAAATACAACAATACGTTAAAAATCATTTTGAAAATTCTCCCAACACTTCACAAACATCAACGACGGTAATATTTTACAAAATGTCTACATGTACTTTAAAACAACTCTTTCAAATACCGTCGAGGTTTTATTTGAGAATCCAAGGCCGGCTTGCCAATTCCAAATAATTTTGAAGTATACAGACGCCGATTAATCGAACCGTCAAAACTTTGTGAAGTTTCCAGAAATTTTGAACACACACACAGACATAATTTATCAATTCATCAAATACAATCAAATATCACATAGCAATACGAAAAGTCTTAACACACATTCACGCACAACATTGTTATCACTAGACACCACGTAGAGAATACAACTACGGGTGATTGGCATAAAGTTAGACACGACGGCTAGAATGCGGTTCCATAGCCTCTGCCCGGAGTTGATTAGTGCGCGTTACAACAAAGATTAACGTGCGCTAAACACGCCACGTTAGCGCGCGTTAGGCTCGAATTAAGCTGTGCTAACCGCTCTAATCACCAACACGATTGCAAACATATATGAGGTAATACTAGACTCGAAGGTTACAAATAAGCAACAACATACGAGTCTAAATGTCATCGATTCACATAATTATAACATCTCACAAGCAACCATCAAAAGAAAATCATCCTACAAAAACAAAAATTTTACTTCTCAATAAAGAGGACTATCTCAACACATACATACCGATGGACTCAACATTCACGTCACTATTTTAATCATAAAACTGGCACCACTGCTCAACAACGAGAGCATCATCAATACGCATCTTCTGACCAACATTCATGAAACCGAAAAGTTACAAACGAGAGTCACGTCTTGAGTATATTTTGAAGACTTCATTTGAGTTAAAAACTTGAGTTTTGAAAACTTATAGTATGAGATGAGAATGAAATATCGGTAGTTTGAAGTCTAAAAATTTTCGACCCTGAGGTCATCATACAAAAATCTAAATTTTTCCTCCCTTGGAGAACATTTTAAAAATTGACGTGGCTCCCCGGAAGCCTTCGAAACTAAAAATTCCAAGTTTGTTGTTGCTCTTGCAAGGAAAACAGTTCATACAAGGATACATTTGGCCATATCATTCTTCATTCTAGCACAAAACGGGAATTAACAAATATATGTCACTTACTCACGATGCACCTTCAAATACTACTACATAACACGAATCATACAGCTCGTATAGCTCGTAGTACAACATGTAGTAGGGAGACTTACATCCACAGATCGCACGAAGATGATGGCTGCACCTTGATACTAATCACGGCCGACATCCTGCATTTACGCGTCGCGACACGACTCGATCGGACAAAATCGACAATACAAGACTCAACAACACATAACTCGACCGACGGCCTAGGTTTCCTCAACCTAAGCTCTGATACCATAAATGTAACACCCCCAGATCAAACCGGGAATATTACACGCCGCAGACCCTCTCCGTGAGGATCCACCAGGCTAGACATCAAAACAACACATTACATTACATACCGACGAATCAAAATAATGCATCAATAGACCGATTTGGTCTTTCGTCACCGACTTAAAAATCAAAATACATAAACTCATCCAGACTCATACCCACACAAGGGTAAAATATTTGCAACAACGAACAATAAGACAATGGAAAAGACAATACAATGGACTCAGACTAATCGAACCCAAAACTGCCTCCGTGTGATTAGTATCATTCGTCTTTCATCATCCTCGTGCCGATCCAGTGTCTTTCTCCCGAAAACCTGCTTGTACCTGGACACAATACAGATATCCACCCCCGATTACTCGGGGTTAGCAAAACTCCTTTGTTTCGCTAGTGCAAGTATAAAGTGCAAATACGAGCCATACACAACACATTCCGAGAATATAACGAAAGACTTCCCGAGATATATTTAGTTAAAAATAGTTCAAGTCTTGAAAGCGAAACGAAGCAAGTAAGTATTTTGAAAACATTTCCAAATCTCGGGAGTTTTGAAAACATCAAAATTGAAAATGTTCTTAATTCCTCGAAAGCCATTAAGGGTCACATTCCAAAGTTCATTTTTCAAAATACAAGTCCATTTAACAAAACACGGGGTCCACGACCCAACCATTCAGTCACAAAACACGGGGTCTACGACCCGATCATCCACTTCAATTCACTTACAAGGACACATTACACATAACACATTATTCCTATGCCATTCTAGCCAAGCACCAAGACTCGATATATAATGTCTCTCGACCCCAAGCACAAAGCATTGTGATACTCCTGACAATATCACAATTAACGAAAACATCAACGACATCCTCAAGATGAAAACCACAATCAGTAACCGCGGCCGTACCCCTTAGTATCGACCCCGGACATCCCGTCGGACACTCCGGGTGGAAACCACTTCGCGGCCGTACCCCTTAGTATCGACCCCCAGACATCCCGTCGGACACTCCGGGTGGAAGTTCATCCACACACGCACCCAAGTCCACTTCCGTGGCCGTACCCCTTAGTATCGACCCCCAGACATCCCGTCGGACACTCCGGGTGGAAGGAACAACACACACACACGTTCCAAAATCACAGTTGCAAACCACAAGCCTCGAAGGTCAATCACAATATATATAGTCGAGGTACCTTACTAGAATGGCCAGTTCATCCAACATATACTCACGACCAAGTAATGATACGATTCACAAAGAAGCACAAGACTTCAACAGCACCGAACGACACAACTAATATCACTCAAACTCACATATTCACCCATAAACACGTGACTCCAAGCACATAATTTGACAAAAGAATTACACTTTACATTTACCAACGACATAATCATACGCAATGACATCACAAGAAAGTAAGGTGATTCTATACTCGACACTAGCTCACATATTCAACTAAGAACATTAATTCCCGACACACATGGGTCACCTTTACAAAAAGCATGATGGTAAATATTCCGATTCTTTTGAAAAATGGTTATTAATATTTATTTAGCACATATCGACGATTAACAACCATAATATCCACAAAACACGTAATGTATGGGCAAGATACTTGCCTCGATAATCGATACCGGACACTCCTACAATCACGGCTCAGTCGGGACACCTCGAACACCTACGATTCCTCGGCGAAGGAAAAGAATACACCCGCAATCGAGAAGCTTGAAGAAAACGACGAACGGAAGGGTTCCGACTCGAGTTCTCCACAAGAATTCGACCCTAACAACATATAATCAATAAATCATCGATCATACGAGGAAGAATAATCGTAGAACGCCCGAAAACCCCTCTATGACATTTTATCGGACACCTTCAAGGCGTCGATCAAGAACTCGACGAAAACAACGAATCGATACGATCCAACCATGGAATAACAAGGGAAAAGATGTAATACATCTTAATAATCATCAATCTATCATAATACCAAGTTAAATTGGATTAATCGGACGAAAACAACCAAAATACCCAAAATCCCCAAAATTAGATTTCTAGAAAATCTGACCTGATTCGGTAGATCGGAGGATGTTATAGGAGGGATGATTGATGATATGAGCCTCAATTCTTCATGGATTAAATGTATAACAACATTGCTCCAAGATTCCCACGCCTCCATCCGCGGAAGAGAAGAGAAAGAGTGAGAGAATGGGTGAAAAAAACGTCCGCAGGCCTTAAATAGGCCGACTGCCGGCCGGGTTACGTACGTAACCGAGTCACTGCCCCAAAACTGCCGGCCAGCTACGTACGTTACCGGCCAGGGCCTTACGTACGTAACCGGCCCTTACGTACGTAACGGCCGAGCACTAACGTACGTTACTCGGCCAGATCGCCCGGCCCGAGCATGCCCGACCATGACTCGGCCGGGACCAATTCCGACGGCGACGACCCGAAACCCGAACCTGAGTACGAATCGAAGATACGGTTACGAAGTACTCGCAAAGATGAATCCGAGCACTAAGAGAACACACGATTCCGACCACCCGAAGGCTCGGAATTCGACAACGGAAGTAATTACCCAAAACTTTGGGAAATTACAAAAATGGCCCAAAACGTCCGAAAATCACGATACGCGATCGAAACACCAAACCAAGGCTCGCAACATGAATAATAACATTAAATGAACTTACGAGAAACTCGAAACAACAGTTTCGGATGAGATTCGCAAGAATCGCACTCAAGTGCGGAAAATTCGCTAAAAAGCTCAGAACTCAACAAAACGATACCGAAACGAACTCGGATGACAAAAAGTGCAGAATTAATCATTCTCGAAATGACGAAACGGTTATGAGCGAGTCGTCAAAACGGACTCCGGCTGAAAAAGAAATTTACCGAAAATCGAAAATTGCGGATATTACAAGAATAAGTTCCATCAGGATGATACTTGCAATTGCTTCACTGCGAAGTTTATAAGTTCACCAAAAGGATGTTAAGACTGCCTTTTGCAATGGGGACATAGATGAGGAAATCTATATGGAGCAATCAGAGGGGTTTTCTGCTCCTAGACAAGAAAGAAAAGTTTTTAAATTGGTAAAATCCTTGTACAGACAGAAACAAACGCCAAAACAGTGCCATGAAAAGTTTGACCATACTATGCTAAGTGGTGGATTCAAAATTAATGAATGTGATAAATGTGTTTATGTGAAACGCACAGAACATGGCTATGTCATTTTGTGTCTATATGTAGATGATTTGCTCATTACTTGGAGTAATGAGGGAATGATTAAGTCTATAAGGGACATGTTGAGATCGAGATTTAACATAAAATATATGGGACTAGCAGATGTGATTTAAGGGATTAAAATCACACGAACACCGAAAGGAATCATGTTAAGTCAAACTCACTATGTGGATAAAATCTTTGAAAGATTTAACAAACATTATCTCAACATAGCCAAAACCCCAGTGGATATGACACTAAGACTATCAAAGAATAATGGTGAATGAGTAGCTCAACTGGAGTACTCCAGGATAATTAGAAGTTTGATGTACTTAATGAGATGTACGAGATCCGACATAGCTTACTCAGTTAGTAGACTAAGTAGGTACATGAGTAATCTGGGGAAGGATCACTGTAAAGCGATCACAAGGGTACTTAGGTACTTAAGGGGTTCTCGTAAGTATAGGCTGCACGATATTCGATATCCATCAGTACTGGAAGGATATACTGATGCGAATTAGATATCTGACATAAAAGACTCTAAGTCTACAAGTGGATCTGTATTCACGCTAGCTGGTGCAGCAGTGGCATGAAAATCTTCGAAACATATGGTTATAGATCGATCCACGATGGAATCGGAATTTATTGCATTAGACAAATACGCTGAAGAAGCGGAATGGTTGAGACAATTCCTAGAAGATATTCTTAAATGGCTAGAGCCTGTGACTGCAGTCTACATTCATTGCTACAGTCAATCTGCCATTGGTAGAGCACATAGCACAATGTTTAATGGCAAGTCTCGTCATATACGATGAAGACATAATACCATTAGACAGCTGATAAAAACGGGAGTTATTACCATTGACTATGTACCGTCAAAGGATAATACTGGGGTTCCTCTAACCAAAGGTTTATCAAGAGACCTTGTTGAAAAATCATCAAGAGGAATGGGTCTATTGCCATGAGCTAATGGTTTTATGGAGGAAACCCAACCTAAGCTGAGTGGAGATCCCAAGATCTAGGTTTAAAGGGACAACCAATTCATAAAACTGGGCATGATCACTGACTGTGGGGGACACATGCAAAACTTTTTTTTTTGACGAAGGCTTCATACGCCCGTAAGTTTGGCCGGGTACGGCCGTATCGGTCGAGTTACGCCCGTAAGGTATGTGCGGGTACGGCCGTATGACGGTCGGCAGGTGTTTGGACGAGGGCGAGTTACGCCCGTAAGGCAGATGCGGGTACGGCCGTATGACTGTCGGCAGTTTAAGGATGAAGCCGAGTTACGACCGTACGAGATGGTTGGTTACGGACGTAAGGCCGTTGACTTGGGATGTTATGGCCGTAAGTAGGCCGAGTTACGGCCGTAACATTCGGCAGTTTATATAGGACTTGGACGGGACTTTGAGCTCATTTTCTCATTTCTTCACCTTGTATCCGAGAGAGAGAGCTTGAGGGAGAGATTTTTCATCATCAATCACTTGGGTGTTCGGTTTTCATCATCTTCAGTCGTTTGGGAAGCTTGGATAGTCGATCTAATGCGTATTTTTCGGATCAAAGTGTTTGGATCTTCAAAGGTAATATTTTTCAAACATCTTGGATTTCGATTTTGTGTTGAGATATGATGTTTTAGACGTTATAATCATGTTGTATGAAGAGATGTACGTATGATTATGAGTGTGTATGAATATTCATTGGATTATTGAAGGGTTGTTCAAGAACACTTTGAATATTGAGTTGGATTTGGGGGTTTTCGATTAGTTGTTGTTGTAATCACGAATTTGGACATTTATATTGGATTATGGATTGTATTGAAGATGTTTTGTTGGTTTGGAACACTTTTTGGGGATTTGATAATGGTATAGTTAAGGTTTGGTTGTAAATAGTCGAAGATTGGCCACAACGTGTTTGATATAATGCCCCAATGAGTTTGGTTTAGTCGTATCGACGTTTTGAGTTAGTTATAATCGTGTTTGATTCGTATGTTGAACAGATTGTTGGTAATTGTGTTATTCAAGGTTGTTCGAGCGACCGACATCTCATTTAGGACGTTTGTTCGTGGAAGGACATTTGTCACCGGTGTTGAGTAAGTTAATTCTTACTCGGTTAAAAGGATATTCATTCCTTTTGTTGTTGTTCATTCATAATCACAACTCATTCATAATGTATTAACCGTATTGAGACTTGTAATTGTCGAATAATCACTTCATTCACGAGGAAGGACAGTTCCAATTATTTCATTGAGCTATCATTCACTTCACTATTATTTTCATCTCGGTGAGTCATTCTTGACTTTGTCGGATTATTATTCATTGATATTTATTTTGGTTATTTTCGTTTATATGACCTTCTGGGTTTATATTGCGTGGCCGGGTGCGGATGTGTGGAATTTTTAGTCGAGCACACGATAGTCATGTGTTGGGTTCACCGATACATTGGACTGTGCACACGGTAACGCTTAACTCCGTGAGACTAATTAGGTACAGGGACGGGTGTGTCCGGGCAATCGTCTTATACACTTGCATAGAACATTATGGGCATACTATGATGCTCCTCTTCAGCTTAAATTCATAACTAAAGGATATTTCATAAATGAGATATATCATAATTGTGTATATTCAACCCTTGAGGATTGTTGTTCTGTGTAACTAACCCCATTGGGGGATATTGTTTTCAGGTCATGGCAAGGCAAAAGCACGGGAAGAGCACGTTGACGGAGAGGAGTCCCAGTGATACTAGTTGGGGCCCCCAGTCCTTTCAGTCATTCTTGTTTTTCTTCATTTGTATTTCCGCTGCAAATTCTATTTAGGATGTTTATTTATTCAGGGTGGTGTATTTTATCTTCATATAAAATATACTAGTATTCTGTATTGTCCTGGTGTATTGTACTTAAGCTCCTCATCGGAGTATTTGGTAATATAATGTAGTTTGGTACTACAATTATATTATTTAATTCATTAGTTTTCATTCGCCTGGTGGGTCCCAGTCGGGGGTCCATGGCACTGTAATATCCGCCTAGTTTGGGGTGTTACAGAGTTAGTATCGGAGAGTGGTTTTGAATACTACCTTCTGAGTCATGTCTCATTTGAAATCATCGTCATCCGACTAGTATCATTGGACTTTCGCGTCACGTGTGACCTGTGCAAATGCCGAGCCCCTCAGACCAAGAACTGTAAGACTTCTAACGCCATGGTATAATTTCTGGCAATAATCATTCATTCATAATTCATCAGTTAACAATCCTCAAATATCATTTTCACTTTGATCAAGTTGATCATGTTAACTCATTAATCACTCAGTTCATTTCATTACTCAGTTATTGATCTTAAAGATCATATCATTAATCTTGTTAACTTGTTCAAGATAATCATTTCAAGAATATCATCATATAATCATGTCACCTCAGTTAATCATTCATGTAATCACTATGTTAGAGCGCGTATGCTCATTTTCATCACTTCATGACATAATTATAACGTGATATTCATGCGAGAGATATAATTATCATGTGACTTTCCTACTTCAGTATGGAGAGAGCAGGCAGAGGATGCGGGGGACGAGGCCGCGGTGCGGGCCGAAACCCGAGAGCTCGTGTGAATACATGTGCGAACGCTACGAATAATGCTAATTCACCGAGCAGTGACACTGCCACTCATTCACCTGGACATAATCATTCAATATCAGGGAGTCGTACCCGAGACACAGCTCAGTCAGAAGGTGTTCAGGTTGATCCACTCACTTTTATGCAGGGCATGATGGCAAATATGACTCAAATGGTACAACTGATGGAGACGATGCATAACTCAGCTACTCAAAATCAGCAGGCTCCTCCGCCGCCACCTCAGAGGCAAGAGAGGAGTGTGAGCAGTATCATTAGCGACATCTCTCGCCAAAGTCCACCTACTTTTGAGGGTTCATCTGAGCCAGCGGATATTGTTCACTGGCTCGAACATTTCGAGAAGTTATTTGCTATGGTAGAGTGTCCCGAAGGACACAAAGTTTCAGTTGCAGCTTACTATCTGGGTAAGAGCGCTCATTCATGGTGGTTATCGTTGAAACCCACCGACGGACCATGTACTTGGGATCAATACAGGACTCTCATGATGGAGAGGTATAATCCGGCCCCACTCAGAGAGGCAAAGTTATCAGAATTACTCACTCCCGACCCCTCAGCGGAAGATGATGTTCTCGCCATTGCCGAGAAATTCCAAGAACTTCTTTCTTTCGCCTCATCTATCATTCACTCCGAGGCGGATAAGATTAAGTATTTCAGCAAGAGGCTGAAACCCCGTATGCGGATGCAGTTACTTAATCATAATTGCACAACTCTGGCCGAATTCATTGAGAAAGCTCTTACTTATGAGCTTACTGCTAAGGAGATTGCTAAGCAACAACCTTCATCTGCTAGCAAGAAGTCAAAGAATCGTAATCAGTCTGAAGACGGTCAGACAACCTTCAAGAAGCCTCGTGCGGGCTCTACTTTCTCTGAGCGACCTCCTGTGGCGTCTAGACCGGCGGAATCGTAGTCCCGAGCGTCCAGTTCGGCCATCACCTATTTCAACTGTGGGGAACTTGGTCATGTCAGCACCAAGTGTCCGAGGCAGACTATCACATGCCATAACTGTGGGATTGCTGGGCATAAGGCCCGTTTTTGCCGAAGGGACTCCAAACCTACTCCGGCGTCATCTCAGTCCCCGAAGCAGTCAGCTGTTCATAATCAGGCCACTCAGTCTGCGTCGTTCAAGATGACAGGAGCGAATAAAGGTGGAGCCTATAGTCATCGGACGGGAGCATCCGGTGCTGGGACTAGCAAGCCCCGAATTTATGAAATGAAGAAGACCGATGATCCGAAGGCCCGGATGATCTCAGGTACACTCTATATTCTATCTCAACTTGTGTGTACCCTTTTTGATACTAGTGCATCGCATTCATTCATTTTCGAGTCATGTTTGAGCAGACTACGTCTGGGTAGTGCTACTAGTTATGAGCCTTATGTCATTAGTCTACCTGACGGTAGAAGAATTATCGAAAATCGTGAGATTCAGAATTGTCCGATTCAGCTTCATGGTCGTGTATGGCTAGCAAACCTAATTGTGGTAGATTTACCGAGAGACGACGTCATTTTGGGTATTGATTGGATGGATCGTCACGATGCCATCATTAGTGTCTGTAAGCGTATGGTCACTATCATTTCAGACGATGGGGTCGAATGTGCTTTTCAGGGGGTAATCCCGGCTGTTCTGGTAAGGTCATTAATTTGATGAAAGCAGTGAAATTACTCGGTCAGGGGTGTGTTGGTTATTGGTGCTATATGATCAAAACCGAGAAATCATCAATAATGTTGGCGGATATTCCGGTAGAGAGAGATTATGCCGATGTGTTTCCAGACGAGTTACCTGGTTTGCCTCCACAGAGAGATGTGGAATTCACGATTGAGTTGGAGCCCAGTACGTCCTCGATATCGAAGGCACCGTACCGGATGGCCCCGACCGAAATGCAGGAATTGAAGAATCAACTTGAGGAGTTGTTCGAGAAATGTTATATCCGACCGAGTGCGTCCTCGTGGGGAGCACCAGTGTTGTTTGTCAAGAAGAATGATGGTTCGTTCCGCTTGTGTATTGATTACCGGGAATTGAACCGGGTGACGATCAAGAATAAGTATCCTCTACCCCGTATTGATGATCTCTTAGATCAAATTCAGGGAGCTTCAGTATTTTCCAAGATCGACTTGAGATCTGGATATCTACGAATTCGAGAGTCGCATATCGCGAGGACATCGTTTCGTACATGCTATGGTCATTACGAGTTTGTGGTAATGCCGTTTGGGTTAACTAATGCACCTGCGGTATTCATGGAGTTAATGAATCGGGTTTTCATCAACTTTTTAGATCAGTTTGTGGTTGTCTTCATTGTTGACATTTTGATTTATTCTCGTGACAGAGAGGAGCACGAGGGTCACCTTCATCAAGTTCTCTACATGTTGAGACAGGAGCAACTCTATGGAAAGTTTTCCAAATGTGAGTTCTGGATGTCCAAATTGACATTTCTCGGACATGTAATTTCATCAGATGGTGTGCATGTTGATCCTCAGAAGATGGAGGCTATCCGAGATTGGTTACCTCCGAAGAATGTTAAGGATCCGAAGCTTTCTCGGATTAGCTGGTTATTATCGGCGGTTTGTGGAAGGATTTTCTAAAATCACTCAACCAATGACGAACCTTTTGCAAAAGAATAAGAAATACGCGTGGTCCGGCGTGTGTCAGCGGAGTTTTGAGGAACTTAAGAGCTAGTTAATTTCAGCACCTGTCCTTTCCTTGCCACAAGGGATGGAGGGATTCATGGTTTATAGTGACGCATCCGGACACGGTCTCAGATGTGTATTAATGCAGAATGGGAAGGTTATTGCTTATGCTTCACGGCAGTTGAGACCTTACGAGGTTAATTTTCCGACCCACGACCTGGAGCTAGCAGCCGTGGTTTTTGCGTTGAAGATTTGGCGTCATTACATTTATGGCGTCACCTATCAGATATTTACCGATCATAAGAGTTTGAAGTATATATTTACTCAGAAGGAGTTAAATATGCGACAGAGGCGGTGGCTGGAACTAATCAAAGATTATGATATCGAGATCCTGTACCACCCGGGTAAGGCAAACGTGGTTGCCGATGCCTTTATTCTTAAGTCCGTTCAGGAGCAAATGCTTGCTCGTTTGACAGTTCAGAAGGAGCTTCAGCAGGAATTTCTTAGACCCGAGATTGAGGTATGGCTTCAGCGAGTGCAAGGGCAACTTTGCATGTTAGAGATTTCATCGCCACTTGAGGAGGCAATCAGATCGAATCAGGGTTCATACCCATCATTGTTGCGCATCCGTGAGGATGTGACTCAGGGGAAAGCCCTTGGATTTGTGGTCCACGAGGATGGACTATTGCGATTCAAGAATCGGTTATGCGTACCGGCGAATGACGAGTTGAAAAACTCAATTTTGAGAGAAGCTCATGCTACCCCTTACTCCATTCATCCGGGGTCTAAGAAGATGTACAAAGACTTGAAACAAAATTACTGGTGGAGTAATATGAAGCGAGAAGTCGCGGAATTTGTTTCGAGATGTTTGACCTGCCAGCAAGTCAAGATAGAACATCAGCGACCGGCAGGTATTCTGAAACCGCTCCCTATTCCAGAGTGGAAGTGGGAAGATATTTCTATGGACTTCATCACGAGTTTGCCGACGAGTCGTCGTGGCATGAATACAATCTGGGTGATTGTGGACCGCTTAACTAAATCAGCTCATTTCCTTGAGATTAAGGATACGTGGGGTCCCGAGAGACTTGCCCAGTTGTTCATCAAAGAGATAGTGAGACTGCACGGTACTCCTAAAAGTATCGTTTCCGATCGTGACGGACGGTTGGTGTCTCATTTTTTGAAATCAGTTCATCGTGCTATGGGGACTCAGCTTAATCTCAGTACAACTTTTCGTCCTCAGTTCGTCGGACAATCAGAGAGCACTATTCAGACTTTGGAGGACATGTTAAGGGCATGTGTTCTCGATTGGAAAGATGATTGGGAAGCCCAACTACCGTTGATTGAGTTCACGTACAATAATAATTGGCATGCTTCGACTAAGATGGCACCTTACAAGGCCTTGTACGGTCGTCGTTGTCGATCTCCTTTGTGTTGGGATGACTTATCAAAATCAATTGGCACCGAGCCCAATATACTTATAGCCGCCCGTGAGAAGGTAGCTTTGATCAGGGGTCGTTTGTTGGCTGCTCAGAGTCGACAGAAATCATATGCAGATAATCGTCCTCGACTACTAGAGTTCGAGACAGGTGACCACGTAAGACCTAAGAATACAGTATCAACCGTTAATTATCTGTACACTCAGACAATCCAACAGCACTGTAGGAATAAAAAGACATGAAATCATCCTACAGCTGACGTGTGCAATAATTAAGGGGGAATACATTATGACCCATGAATATAATATTAATCCAAAAATTGCTGTAAGAATTGAATCCCGTATGTACCTTTTAAGGGGGAACACTGTATCTTCGCGGATACAGCACATACTGAGGGAAATCAATTAATATTATACTAATATTTTATTCATTTTATAACAATTTTAAGTCCACGTGCCCTGTTTTAAAATCAAACGTCTCTTGCATTAAATGCTTTACACGACATCTGGACTACTTTATCTCAAACACCGCGATTTTTCAAATTAGTTAATAATTTCAACCGCCATTTCGGGCAATAAGGGAAGTCGAAATGTCAGATGTGGGACCAGTTATCATTTCAAAATCGGATGGATAAGATGTACCAGTTACGCTCGATTCATCCTTTTCGTTTATTTAAAAACGACGGTTCCCATCCCTTAAATCTGACTGTTCACTGTCTGAAAACCCTAATCTTCCTTCGCCCACTATAAAAAGACTGTTATTTGCTTCCTTCGACTCTTTACGCCTTCTGCAAATTAAACGAGTTATCTGAGCAAACAGCTTACAGTGTTTACTGTATATTTCTGCATTTTCTTAGAAATTACTGTGGCATCATCACAGACCAATTCTCCATCTCTTAAGAAGACCGCCACCATCATCGACAGGCGTATATTCGCCAGATCTGTAGTGGTAGAGCGTGTTCGTGCTGAATCTTAGGACATTGAATCCATGGAGTTAATCGTCTCAAGGATTCCTCAACAAGGCCTTTCTCGCCTTGGAAGCTACACCGCTGAGCTCTACAATGAGCAAATGGTCGAGGAGTTCTACCTAGACGCTTCTCTTCATTTCTTCTACCCAAAAAGAGGAGGAAATGTTTCTGACATCACTGCCACTATCCGCAGAGTCAAGATCCGCGTTGACCAGGACTTATTGCAGAATCATTACAGGCTGCCCTCTGATGGTCTGTCTATGGAAGAACTTGAGACTTTTTGGTCTCAAGAAATCCTCACTGATATTGGGGATTATTTACTGGCTCTGCATCGAACGTGAACGTTCATGCCTCCTGCCATAAGAAAGGTTTCTGCTTTCCATTCGTTTATTTACATGATTTTTGTTGCCATGTGGTTGAGAACAGGACTGGAGCCTTTGAGATATGCACAAATCTAAGATTCAGAATGATGGTGGCCATCATATCTGGAGAAAAGTTTAATTGGTGCCAGATTGTCCTAAAAAGACTGCAGGAAGAGGCTTCTAAGCCTGCTACGCAGAGGAAATCCTTTGGTCTAATTCTCAATTATATCTTGACCAAATGCGGCGTTCCGCAATCAAAAGACGCTAAGAAGATCAATCAGCGCAAATACATTAGAGGAAGCAAGCCCTCCGTATTTAACAAAGACGGTCTGATCAGGTCAAGGCCATTTGTTCGGAACATGCCCCTGTCTGCCGATACCAAGGACAGCACTTTGAAGTCAAGGAATGAGGAGACTTCAAAAAAAAGGAAGAGATCTCACAGCAAAACTCCCCTTGCGGGTGAGAAGCCGAAAAGGAAGCTAAGGAGGCTTTCCAAAGTCAAGACTGCACGGATTACAGCGATCTCTGTGGATGCCTTTTCAACGGTGCAACCCGCTGTATCAAACACCCAGGGCGCAACCCCTGTGGAAGAGATAACTGCTACTATTCAAACGGTAGATCCTGAGCCTTTGGAGGCAACGACGGATGAACAGTTATCTGCCAACATTGAAGTCTCTGGCGAGACGGCTACCCCTTTGGAGCCAACAACCACATCTCCTGTATGGGGACCCACACTCGTAAGGGATCCATCTCCCCTCAGGGTATCAAGCCCTGTACGAGATCCCTCTCTAATAAAGGCTCCCACACCTGTAGAGGAACCCATGCCTACAGTAGCCCCATGTACTATACGCAGCCCTTCTCCCGACACCATAATCAACAAAACTCTGCTGTCAGTTCAAATTGAACAAGCCTATGAACGCTTTGTTGAATGGAAATCCTACAGGGTCGCTCCGTATGATACTTTGTACAACTGGAGGGAGTGGAGAGAAGAAGAATCATTTGTTCTTGAGGTAACTGATTCCCAGAACATTGAAGTCCTAATTCGTTGGGACAACCTATTGTAATACCCAGTTGTAAATTTATTTATTATCATTTAATAATTGTCACTCAGTAATTTTCACTCATTAATAATCAATCATCATTCATATTCATTCATTGTATTCACCATTCGGCGTATTTTGAATTGCGTATCAGTTATCATTCGCCTTTCAAGCTTGATTGAGAATCGAGATGAGAATATTATCATTATCATCGAATTGGTAGTCTGTGTGTGGGGAGTAGCGTACGCTACGTACTCTTTATAGTGCACGCTATTTGGGTACTGGTAGCGCACACTATTGTTCAACATTATCGCACACTAGCATAATTGAGGTAGACTGTCCAGTAGGTACTGGACTGAAATGGAGAATTCATAGCACACGCTAGGAGTGGAAATAGCGTACGCTAGTTGTATTGGTAGCGCAAGCTAAGCAATCGGAGTAGCGCGTGCTAAGGCTCGAGCAGGCCGTGGACAGTAGGTTCTGGACTCCCTTTTTCTGGACGCCAACTATCAGGTAGCGCGCGTAAACACTCGGTCAACGTACGCTAAGAGGAAGGCGTTAAAGCATGCTACCAAGTACGTAGCACGCTAACGAGGCAGGCAGAGTTCACTAGACTACCCGGTGAGCCTGCTAGCGCACGCTAAGCTGGGTTTGGTATATATAGGACAGTTCAAGCCCATTTTGTCATTTCTTCATTTCTCCTCCTTATCCAGGCGATTTGGGCGATTTTTTGGGCGTTTTGTGAAAATCACTTCAAGCTGCTATCACCTATATTCGATTGTAGAGTTTGGAAGGTGGATTTAAAACAGGTTCAACAGATCGAAGAGTTTGGATCTTCAAAGGTAATTTCTTCAAACCTTGGATTTCGATTTTGGAAATGGAGTATGAAGTTTTGGATGTTATAATCATGATATGTGAAGAGATATACATATGATTATGAGTTTCTATGAACTATCTTTGGATTATTGGAGAATTATTCAAGAACCCTTGAATATTGACTTTGGAATTTTGGGGTTTTCGATTAGATGTTGTCGTAATCTCGAGTTGTGTATTCCTATTGGATTATTAATTTCACTGATGATGTTTTGTTGGATTGAATCACTCATTTGGAGGTTGGTATTCGATATATGGAGATTGGTTGTAAACAATTGAAGGTTGTTTACAACATGTTTGTTAGATTGCCCCAATGAGTTTGGGTTGTTGTATCGACTTTTTGAGTTGGTTGTGATCATGCTTGATTCGTATATTAAGCGAATTGTTGGTAATTTGTTATTCAAGGTTGTTCGAGCGACTGATAATTCCATTAAGGACGTTTGTTCGAGGAAGGACATTCTTCACCGGTATTTGAGGTAAGTTAATTCTTGCTCAGTGTTGTGCAGCGATTTATACGCCTCGACGGTGATCGGTACAAGGGCCGAGCGACCGAGTTCACGACCAAATTAATCTAATGTAGACTTGCCAAAGCAAAGAGCCCAAACCGAAATCAGGTACCGAGTGATCGACGTCCGGGGCGATCGCCTTTTGGAACCTAGCGATCGACTCTGGTGCCCGACCAAGGACGACCGTCCTATGCCACGAACAAGGCCATCGTCCGTCAAAGTCTACAAAGACTAGATCAGGAAGCAAGGACCCATGTGCAGATCCGCGAATGGCGCCGCAGAACGTGGATCGTTGACTCCAGCCGATCAGCAGCTGTCAGTGACAAGGACGGCCTCACCTACCGACAGACCCGCCGAAAGGTCCTAAGTAGGGCCTCCCAAGACAGCGACATAGACGCGTGTTGGCCTCTCATTGGTTCGCACATCCGGCTGCAAGCAGCTGCTACGGACTTTAAGGAGACCAACCCATGTGCTAAAGACGATCGCCCGCTTATTATAATACAGCAGAAGTGATCGCCCAGCGACTCCCAGTCCTATAAATAGAGAACCTCCAGCAACTGGAAAAAGGTTCATACATTCAGACTCCTCTTGGCTTTCTCTCTTTAATCTATTTAAGGATTTCTCTCTCAGCACCTCTTAACCAAAAGATGGTCGGCAGAGGCAAGAACTCCTTATAGTTTAGATTCGAAGAGATTCACAAGCTCAGAAGCTCAGATACTCAGCTAATTCACATAGTGAGAAACCATCGATTTCACATAGTCAGTACAACACTCCATCGTTGTAACAAGAACTTTCAGAACATCTATTCTGGTTCTTCCGGCAAACTTCAGCACTCGATAGCTAAGATAACTAGGGTCTTTACACTCATTGTAATTGTACTCTAATATTAATATTTGTACTCACAAGTATTCATATTAATAACATCTCGCGAGAGCATTCAAGCCCGGGACTAACAACCCCGGCAAATCTTGTGTCATTTATTTCCCTACGGACGTGCTCTCGTATTTTGTTTGTTACTTGTCCATTCCAGCATATCATCTCCGGATAATATTTTGGGTAGCAACAATTGGCGCTAGAGGAGGGCATCTTAACCTTCATTTTCATTCCGACCGTCCTGAAGAACACTCACTGTTCCCCGGGGCATATACTTGAAGAAACACTCACTGTTCTTCAAAGAAAAACCTTCAGATTCATGACGTCTGCCACCACATCGAAGAGATCCACTCTCCGATCCGCCGGACGCCTTATTCCGGCTCAATCCGATCCCCAACCTACGGTGGAGGGTAGCCGCGGCGGCGCGAGACTCTCGATCCCGCACCTGAGGGACGGCCCTAGCCTTTCGCTCGACCAGTTCCAAACTGCGGAACAGATCGAGGAGGCTATAGCCATCCTAAGGGAGCGACGGAGAGCATTCGATGCGCCCGCAATTACCCCCTCAAACGGAAGCTCAAGGGGTTACTTGTCGAGCGATCGTCAGGAAGCCCCGATTCACGAGCAGAAACAGCCCGGGTGACGTATTGTGGGACGTCACAGGCCTCGCGTGGAGATCGGCTCACGAGAAAATCCAATACCAGAGGAGTTAGCACATCTCCTACGCAAGTGACAAAACTTAGCAAAACAGATAAACTTTACCTCTCGTATTTCTCGGGGTCGCGGCCGAAGTACGGTTTCCCGCGAGGGGTCTCGGCCTCGGCGATCTCCATGTCCTGCAGAAAAGCCGACAAAGGCGTAGGCTCAGCTACCAAGGGGACCGCGGTGAGCGGAGGTGCGGCGATCGGCGGCTCACCAACAGGGGCAGAGACTGGGGGCTCCCCCTACCTCTGTCGCTTGCGGTTCAGCCGGAGTCCCTCCTCCCGAACCTCCTCCCCCGTGGCGATCGGCTCCATGTGAGGCCTCACCTCCGGTGGAGGCTCCAAGAAGCGGGGGAAATGGACCTCTGCAAAAAGAAACGATCAAACAACGGTTAGTCACATTCTTCAAACAGGACGATCGCCAGGCAAAAGGAGATCATGGGAATTCATACCTGGGACCGAAAGGTGTCGTGGAAAACGAAATAACCGAGCAGACAACCAACGGCTCTCCTTGTTAATCAGGCGAACGTCTATATCGTCGTCCGGAAGACTGTGTACCCGCTTCCAGACGACCAAAAAATCGAAAGGTAGCTCGTCAGCCGCCGGAATATGGAAACCTGCAAAAGGAAGACCAAATTAGATCAGTTCAGAACATATCCGAACAAAGGGAGAGTCAGAACCCTTACTCGGATTCCTATCCCGAAAGCCGGTGGGAATATCCAGCTCGCCCGTGGGATTTTCGCTCGCTGATGCCTTCCATGCACCACCGACCCAGAACCATTTCACCGGATCGCCCCGCACCTTGTTCGGGACCCCAAGGATCACCCGACCGGAACAGCCTTGGATATGATAGCCGCTGACAGACCCCTTATGAACCGTCAGCTTGAATAAGTGGTTCATCTCCGATGGTGAGGGAAGGCGGTACAGTCGGTGACCGCGGAACAAGGTGAGGGCACAAACGATTTGGAGCCAGGCGTTCGGCGTTAGCTGAAGCGGCGCCACATTCCAAGCGACCAGCAGATTGGAGACAGCAAATGACAGAGGGAACCACAGCCCGACCTCCATTATCGCCTCATTCATGGCGACCACACCCTTTGGCTCGCTCGTTCTCGGCCGGCACGAAATGATCCACATCTGAAGGGATATGGTACCTCGCCCTCCAGATGGCCAGGTCCTTCCTGGTCGCCGAGCTCCTGATCTGGTCGAGGGACCACTGAGAGAGCTGCGCGGCCCGAAATAGCGACCACTTCGCGTATTGATAGGGATGGGCGATCGAGTACTCCCGATAGTCGAACTTGGGACTCAGACCAGCCAACCTCTCCATGATTTCTGCGAAGGCCAAGTAGGCTTGGCCAAAGGCGCTATGTTGCTCCCAGTACGCCCTCACCACCAAATCTTTCTCCACCAGCAAACGTTTTTGCTCAGCCACCGCCTCCCTAGAAGCACCGGCCTCGTTGAATAGTGCCTCGACTTCCGCGGGATTAATACCGGCACGGATAGCCTTGGCAGCCGTCTCCACATGAAATTCCATGGAGGAGCCTTCACGGACAGTCGAAGTCCCAGCGACAGAGGCGATGCCCATTTCAGACGATGAAGGTACTCCAGACATTCTCAAAAAGAAAAGGGAAAAAAGGGAGTGTTTCTTACCGAAGGATTGAGTCGATCGACGATCGGCAGACAAATGCTTCAGAAAATTTTTGGCTATCTTCCTCTCCGATGAAATCGCATAAGGTTTCTAAACTCTGTAACCCAGACCCTTTTATAGGAGAAGGCAGGGGCTTCCGTGCAAAAAAGGAGAATCTCGAGGGCTGAAGTGCAACTGTCGGTTAGAGTCGCAATCAATACCTCCCTTGAAACCCGCATACGCGTCATTTCAAGGACACGCCAGACGAGGAGTCTTAACTAACCGTCGGTATCCCCCAACAGGAACCCAACACGTGCCCCGGAGACTTTTCCACGACCGCTGTCATTTCCCGCTCATTTCAGCGACCGACCAGGCCGTCCAAATTCAAAACCAATCCGCTCAAAGACGATCGCCCGTTCCGTAAAATACTGAGTCACTCGTCAAAGTGAAGCGATCGCCAGTAGAACCACCTCACCCCACATCTCCAACATCGGAGCGAGCTGGGGGGTAATTGTTGTGCGGCCATTTATACACCTCGACGGCGATCGGTACAAGGACCCAGTGACTGAGTTCACGACCAAATAAATCCAAGGCATACTTGCCAAAGCAAAGAGCCCAAACCAAAATCAGGTACCGAGCGATCGACGTCCGGGGCGATCGCCTTTTGGCACCTAGCGATCGACTCTGGTGCCCGACCATGGACGACCGTCCTATGCCACGAACAAGGCCGTCGTCCGTCAAAGTCTACGAAGACTGGATCATGAAGCAAGGACCCATGTGCACATCCACGAATGGCGCCGCAGAACGTGGATCATTGACTCCAGCCGATCAGCAGCTGTCAGTGACAAGGACGGCCTCACCTACCGACAGACCCGCCGAAAGGTCCTAAGTAGGGCCTCCCAAGACAGCGACATAGACGCATGTTGGCCTCTCATTGGTTCACACATCCGGCTGCAAGCAGCTCCTGCGTACTTTAAGGAGACCAACCCATGTGCTAAAGACGATCGCCCGCTTATTATAATACAGCAGAAGCGATCGCCTAGCGACTCCCAGTCCTATAAATAGAGAACCTCCAACAACTGGAAAAAGGTTCATACATTCAGACTCCTCTCGGCTTTCTCTCTTTAATCTATTTAAGGATTTCTCTCTCAGCACCTCTTAACCAAAAGATGGTCGGCAGAGGCAAGAACTCCCTATAGTTCAGATTTGAAGAGATTCACAAGCTCAGAAGCTCAGATACTCAGCTAATTCACATAGTGAGAAACCATCAATTTCACACAGTCAGTACAACACTCCATCGTTGTAACAAGAACTTTCAGAACATCTATTCTGGTTCTTCCGGCAAACTTCAGCACTCGATAGCTAAGATAACTAGGGTCTTTACACTCATTATAATTGTACTCTAATATTAATATTTGTACTCACAAGTATTCATATTAATAACATCTCGCGAGAGCATTCAAGCCCGGGACTAACAACCCCGGCAAATCTTGTGTCATTTATTTCCCTACGGACGTGCTCTCGTATTTTGTTTGTTACTTGTCCATTCCAGCATATCATCTCCGGATAATATTTTGGGTAGCAACAATTGGCGCTAGAGGAGGGCATCTTAACCTTCATTTTCATTCCGACCGTCTTGAAGAACACTCACTGTTCCCCGGGGCATATACTTGAAGAAACACTCACTGTTCTTCAAAGAAAAACCTTCAGATTCATGACGTCTGCCACCACATCGAAGAGATCCACTCTCCGATCCGCCGGACGCCTTATTCCGGCTCAATCCGATCCCCAACCTACGGTGGAGGGTAGCCGCGGCGGCGCGAGACTCTCGATCCCGCACCTGAGGGACGGCCCTAGCCTTTCGCTCGACCAGTTCCAAACTGCGGAACAGATCGAGGAGGCTATAGCCATCCTAAGGGAGCGACGGAGAGCATTCGATGCGCACGCAATTACCCCCGCAAACGGAAGCTCAAGGGGTTACTTGTCGAGCGATCGTCAGGAAGCCCCGATTCACGAGCAGAAACAGCCCGGGTGACGTATTGTGGGACGTCACAGGCCTCGCGTGGAGATCGGCTCGCGAGAAAATCCAATACCAGAGGAGTTAGCACATCTCCTACGCAAGTGACAAAACTCAGCAAAACAGATAAACTTTACCTCTCGTCTTTCTCGGGGTCGCGGCCGAAGTACGGTTTCCCGCGAGGGGTCTCGGCCTCGGCGATCTCCATGGCCTGCAGAAAAGCCGACAAAGGCGTAGGCTCAGCTACCAAGGGGACCGCGGTGAGCGGAGGTGCGGCGATCGGCGGCTCACCAACAGGGGCAGAGACTGGGGGCTCCCCCTACCTCTGTCGCTTGCGGTTCAGCCGGAGTCCCTCCTCCCGAACCTCCTCCCCCGTGGCGATCGGCTCCATGTGAGGCCTCGCCTCCGGCGGAGGCTCCAAGAAGCGGGGGAAATGGACCTCTGCAAAAAGAAACGATCAAACAACGGTTAGTCACATTCTTCAAACGGGACGATCGCCAGGCAAAAGGAGATCATGGGAATTCATACCTGGGACCGAAAGGTGTCGTGGAAAACGAAATAACCGAGCAGACAACCAACGGCTCTCCTTGTTAATCAGGCGAACGTCTATATCGTCAGTCCGAAGATCACAGATCCGCCTGCATTTACCAAAAAATCGAAAGGTAGCTCGTCAGCCGCCGGAATATGGAAACCTGCAAAAGGAAGACCAAATTAGATCAGTTCAGAACATATCCGAACAAAGGGAGAGTCAGAACCCTTACTCGGATTCCTATCCCGAAAGCCGGTGGGAATATCCAGCTCGCCCGTGGGATTTTCGCTCGCTGATGCCTTCCATGCACCACCGACCCAGAACCATTTCACCGGATCGCCCCGCACCTTGTTCGGGACCCCAAGGATCACCCGACCGGAACAGCCTTGGATATGATAGCCGCTGACAGACCCCTTATGAACCGTCAGCTTGAATAAGTGGTTCATCTCCGATGGTGAGGGAAGGCGGTACAGTCGGTGACCGCGGAACAAGGTGAGGGCACAAACGATTTGGAGCCAGGCGTTCGGCATTAGCTGAAGCGGCGCCACATTCCAAGCGACCAGCAGATTGGAGACAGCAAATGACAGAGGGAACCACAGCCCGACCTCCATTATCGCCTCATTCATGGCGACCACACCCTTCGGCTCGCTCGTTCTCGGCCGGCACGAAATGATCCACATCTGAAGGGATATGGTACCTCGCCCTCCAGATGGCCAGGTCCTTCCTGGTCGCCGAGCTCCTGATCTGGTCGAGGGACCACTGAGAGAGCTGCGCGGCCCGAAATAGCGACCACTTCGCAGATTGATAGGGATGGGCGATCGAGTACTCCCGATAGTCGAACTTGGGACTCAGACCAGCCAACCTCTCCATGATTTCTGCGAAGGCCAAGTAGGCTTGGCCAAAGGCGCTATGTTGCTCCCAGTACGCCCTCACCACCAAATCTTTCTCCACCAGCAAACGTTTTTGCTCAGCCACCGCCTCCCTGGAAGCACCGGCCTCGTTGAATAGTGCCTCGACTTCCGCGGGATTAATACCGGCACGGATAGCCTTGGCAGCCGTCTCCACATGAAATTCCATGGAGGAGCCTTCCCGGACAGTCGAAGTCCCAGCGACAGAGGCGATGCCCATTTCAGACGATGAAGGTACTCCAGACATTCTCAAAAAGAAAAGGGAAAAAAGGGAGTGTTTCTTACCGAAGGATTGAGTCGATCGACGATCGGCAGACAAATGCTTTAGAAAATTTTCGGCTATCTTTCTCTCCGATGAAATTGCATAAGGTTTCTAAACTCTGTAACCCAGACCCTTTTATAGGAGAAGGCAGGGGCTTCCGTGCAAATAAGGAGAATCTCGAGGGCTGAAGTGCAACTGTCGGTTAGAGTCGCAATCAATACCTCCCTTGAAACCCGCATACGCGTCATTTCAAGGACACGCCAGACGAGGAGTCTTAACTAACCGTCGGTATCCCCCAACAGGAACCCAACACGTGCCCCGGAGACTTTTCCACGACCGCTGTCATTTCCCGCTCATTTCAGCGACCGACCAGGTCGTCCAAATTCAAAACCAATCCGCTCAAAGACGATCGCCCGTTCTGTAAAATACTGAGTCACTCGTCAAAGTTAAGCGATCGCCAGTAGAACCACCTCACCCCACATCTCCAACATCAGAGCGAGCTGGGGGGTAATTGTTGTGCGGCGATTTATACACCTCGACGGCGATCGGTACAAGGACCCAGTGACTGAGTTCACGACCAAATAAATCCAAGGCAGACTTGCCAAAGCAAAGAGCCCAAACCAAAATCAGGTACCGAGCGATCGACGTCCGGGGCGATCGCCTTTTGGCACCTAGCGATCGACTCTGGTGCCCGACCATGGACGACCGTCCTATGCCACGAACAAGGCCGTCGTCCGTCAAAGTATACGAAGACTGGATCATGAAGCAAGGACCCATGTGCAGATCCACGAATGGCGCCGCAGAACGTGGATCATTGACTCCAGCCGATCAGCAGCTGTCAGTGACAAGGACGGCCTCACCTACCGACAGACCCGCCGAAAGGTCCTAAGTAGGGCCTCCCAAGACAGCGACATAGACGCGTGTTGGCCTCTCATTGGTTCGCACATCCGGCTGCAAGCAGCTCCTGCGTACTTTAAGGAGACCAACCCATGTGCTAAAGACGATCGCCCGCTTATTATAATACAGCAGAAGCGATCGCCTAGCGACTCCCAGTCCTATAAATAGAGAACCTACAACAACTGGAAAAAGGTTCATACATTCAGACTCCTCTCGGCTTTCTCTCTTTAATCTATTTAAGGATTTCTCTCTCAGCACCTCTTAACCAAAAGATGGTCGGCAGAGGCAAGAACTCCCTATAGTTCAGATTTGAAGAGATTCACAAGCTCAGAAGCTCAGATACTCAGCTAATTCACATAGTGAGAAACCATCAATTTCACACAGTCAGTACAGCACTCCATCGTTGTAACAAGAACTTTCAGAACATCTATTCTGGTTCTTCCGGCAAACTTCAGCACTCGATAGCTAAGATAACTAGGGTCTTTACACTCATTGTAATTGTACTCTAATATTAATATTTGTACTCACAAGTATTCATATTAATAACATCTCGCGAGAGCATTCAAGCCCGGGACTAACAACCCCGGCAAATCTTGTGTCATTTATTTCCCTACGGATGTGCTCTCGTATTTTGTTTGTTACTCGTCCATTCCAGCATACCCTTCCGATTTTGGGTAACAACACTCAGTTAAAAGGATAATCATTCCCTTCGTTGTTGTTCATTCATACGTATAATTCATGCATAATATATCAATCATGTTGAGACTTGTAATTATCAAACTAATCATTCAATCCACGGGGAACGACGGTTCCACTCATTTCACTTGAAGCTATCAACCATTGTATCATTATTTCACCTCGGTAAGTCATTCTTGGCCCTTGTTGGATTTCTATTCATTATTCCTCTTCATGGTTTGCTTTTGTCTTTGTGACCTTCCGGGATTGTATTGCGTTACCGGGTGGTATATGTATGGAATTTTTAGTCGGGCACACTAAGGTCATTGTGTATATGCAGGTATCCAGACACATTAGACTGTGCACATGGTAACGTGCCCCCGTGAGACTAATTACGCCAAGTTTTGCGGGTGTTTATGCGGGACGCCGGGCACTCGGCATACTTGTGCACTTGCACATCCTATTCGGGCATACTATGATGCCCATCGTTCAACTTGATTTCATAACTAATTCATGTGTTTATTATATTTGTTCAACTCTTGAGAATTGCTGTTCTGTGTAATTGACCCCATTGGGGATGTTGTTTTTAGGTCACGGCAAGGCAAAGGCATGGGAAGAGAACGTTGACGGCGAGGAGTTCCTGTGATACTAGTAGGGCCCCTCAGTCCTTCCATTTACTCATGTTTCTTTGATCTGTATTTTTCCGCTGCAGTTTCCATTTAGACTTTCTTTTTATTCAGTGTTGTATATTTCATCTTCATATGAAATATATATGTATTCTGTATTCCTGGGTGTATTGTACTTGAAACTCCTCATCGTAGTAATTGGTAATATAATGTGGTTCAGTACTACACTTATATTATTTAATTCATTAATTTTCATTCGCCTGGTGGGTCCCAGTTGGGGGTCCACGGCACTATAATACCCGCCTAGTTTGGGGTGTTACGTAGTTGGTATCGGAGCGTAGTTTTGAATACTACCCTTCCGAGTCATGTCTCATTGGAAATCATCGTTCATCAGACTAGTATCATTGGACTTTCGCATCACGTGTGACCTGTTCAAGCGCCAAGCCCCTCAGACCAAAGAACAGTAAGATTTCTAACGCCATGGTATAATTTCTAGAAATAAGAATCACTCATTCATTATTCATCAGTCAACAATCCTCAATCATTATTTTCTTTTGGATCGTGTCGATCATGTCAACTCATTAATCACTCAATCAATCTCATTACTCATTTGTTGATCTTGTGGATTGTATAATCAATCTGATTAACTTGTTCAGGATAATCATATCAGTAATTTCATTAGATAATCATGTCACCTTAGTTGATCTTTCATGCGACCTTATCATATTTCGGCGTAATGTTGACAATCATTTTACTGCATTATTAATGCATTCATTGTGTTAGAGCATGTATGCTCATTATTATCGTTTCATAATGTAATCATAATGCGAGATCTATAATTATCATGCGACTTTCCTACTTCACTATGGATAGAGTTGTCAGAGGACGCAGAGGAAGAGGCCGCGCTGCGGGCCGAAACCCGGGAGCTCGTGTGAATACCCACGCGAACACGAGGAATAATGCCAATTCAACAAGTAGCGACGCTGCCACTCATTCACCGGGAGATAATCAATCACTGTCGGGAAGTCGTACCCGAGATACAGCTCAATCGGTAAGTGTTCGGGTTGATCCACTCGCTTTTATGCAGGGCATGATGGCCCAAATGACTCAAATGGCACGTCTGATGGAAACAATGCAGAACTCAGCCACTCCGACTCAATAGGCCCCTCCGCCGCCACCTTAGAGGCAAGAGAGGACTGTGAGCAGTATTATCGGCGACATCTCTCGCCAGAGGCCACCTACTTTTGAGGGCTCATCTGAGCCGGCGGATATTATTCACTGGCTTGAACATTTTGAGAAGCTATTTGCTATGGTGGAGTGTCCCGAAGGGCGCAAAGTTTCAGTTGCGGCGTACTATCTGGGTAAGAGCGCTCACTCTTGGTGGCTATCTTTGAAGCCCACCGACGGATCTTGCACTTGGGACCAGTTCAAGACCCTCATGAGGGAAAGATATTATCCGTACCCACTCAAGGAGGCCAAGCTATCAAAGTTACTCAGTCCCGACCCCTCAGCAGAAGAAGATTTTCTCGCAGTCGCCGAGAAGTTTCAGAAGCTACTTCCATTCGCCTCATCCATTATCCACTCGGAGGCGGATAAGATCAAGTATTTCAGTAAGAGGTTGAAACCTCATATGCAGATGTAGTTGCTTAATCATCATTGTACCACCCTGGCAGAATTCATCGACAAAGCTCTTACTTATGAGCTTACTGCAAAGGAAATTGCTAAGAATCAAACTTCATCTGCTGGCAAGAAATCGAAGAATTATAATCAGTCCGAAGGTAGTCGGGAAACCTTCAAGAAGCCTCGTACGGGTTCTACTTTTTCTGAGCGACCTTCTACGGTGCCTAAACCTGCGGAATATTAGTCCCGTGTGGCCAGTTCGGCCATCACCTGTTTCAACTGTGGAGAATAGGGTCATTACAGCACTAAGTGTCCGAGCCAGACCATCACGTGTAACAACTGTGGAATTGCCTGGCATAAGGCCCGTTTCTGTCGAAGAGATTCAAGACCTGCTCCGACGGCATCTCAGACCCCGAAGCAGTCAGCTGTTCAGAATCAGGCTACTCAATCTGCGTCGTTTAAGACGACGGGAGCGAATAAAGGTGGAGCCCATAATTATCAGGCAGGAGCATCCGGTGCAGGGACTAGCAAGCCCCAAATTTACGAGATGAAGATGACTGATGATCCGGAGACCCGAATGATCTCAGGTACACTCGAAATTCTATCTCAACCTGTGTATACTGTTGTTGCCCAAAATATTTATCCGAAGATTAATACTGCTGGATGACGGACAACAAACAACAATTGCGGGAGCACTTCCGAGAGAAGATAAATAATACAAGATTTGCCGGGTTTGTTAAGCCCGGGCTTGAATGCTCTCGCGAGATGTTATTAATACGAATATTCGTGGATACAAGTATTAATGAGAGAAATCTAAATACAATGAGTGTAAAAAGACTCTGTTAATCCGGCTCTTGAGCGAAGCTTGGTGTTCTTCGTCCCGCCGATAATCTGCTGGATGAGATAGGCCGGGAGAAGTAAGACCGAAAGAAAGCTGTTGCCAAGAGTTGGAGATTAGCCAAGTGCAAGTATTGTTTCTATATTCAGTGCTTGAATCGTGAGGTTCCCGAGTGTTTAGAGAGTCAAAATCTCGGTCCAGTGCAGAAGAGTTTTGGTCCCTTTACAAGTGAAGGCTGCCTTGTATATATAGAGGCTGAGGGGCCCTGTCCCCTAGTGGGCGATCGCCTTTCGGCATTTAATGTAACGGGGCGATCGTCCCAAAGGGCACGTGGGCTGCCTGCCAAAAGTCCAAAGCTACAGCTGGTGGCCAGCCGTGCGGTCCAATGAGGATCCAGCACGCGTCCGGAAGTACTGCCACAGGAGGTCCCACTTTGCTACTTTCGGCGGACTTTGTCAGGGTAGGTGACAGGCTGTAGTCACATGTCCTGTCCGTCAGCTCCTTTCGCAGGTCTGGGCCCTGTTGGTAGGTGAGGTAGGTGACAAGTTTGTCAGCGCCTTTTGTGGATCTGCACGTGGGTGCTGTCCTGAGACTTGGTCTTTGCCGACTGGATGGTCATCGGTCGAGATCGATATGAGGCGATCGTCTCTAGCTGATCATCCGAGGTCACCATCGGCCAGTCACTGAAGGTTGGCAATGGTCGGTCACCAAGGGTCGATCGGCAGATGCCCAGAGAGGTCGGTCACCAAAGGTCGATCGGAAGATGCCCAGAGAGGATCGTCCGCTAGTCGATCGCCAGGAGTCGGTCGCCGAGTGCCGAGTGATGATCGTATCTGAGGTCGATCGCTCGGTACCGGGACTTGTCCTGGGACCTTCCTTTGGCCGATTTAGCTGGTCCGCTGGGTTGAGGCTTGGTCGCACAGTCATTGCTCGGGCAGATCTGCCTTGGCCGCCGCGCAGCAAGTCGGTCGCTCGGCCTCCGAGGCGATCGCGCCGGAAGGTGTTAAATCTTGACACAACAATTGCCCCCGACTTGCTCCTATGTTGAAGACATGGGGCGAGGTGGCTCTTCCGGTGATCGCGTCGGATGAGGACGGCGACCTTGGCCGAGGTGACTTAGGACTCGGACTTGGGCTATCATAGTCGATTGGCTTAGCTATCTTTCGGTCTTGTACTGCAAAACAACATTGGCCGATCCCCATGGAAACTTGGTGGTTTCGCTTTGTTTGAGGTATCGTGCACAACACGGAGATCGATGGACCGACCCCATGACCGTGTCTTGGTGCGCGAAGACAATGAGTGTCTCGTGACTCACTTTATTATGAGGGTCCTCTGTTGGCCGCGCCTCGCCTCGTATTTAAACGAAGGGCGTGCGGTCTCGGTCTAGAGGAGTCCTTGCGCAGGTAGCGTCGGATGAATCAACTCCACGCCCGCGGCTTGTTAGTCAGTGCTTCCACCTCGGCCACCATGGAGATGGCCGACCTCGACGGTGTACGTTGAGACGGGGTTGTGGCACGTCGCATTGTCCGGGTTCACCATGTCGATGATGAACCTTTGAGGGCGAGCGATCGTGTCCACCGATTAATGTTGGAGAGCCTCGACTACGCCGGCCTCGTATTTAAACGAAGGGCGGGCGATCTTGGCCGAAAGGGACCTTGCATGGCCGGGCGCCTGGTTCCATCGATCGCCAGGCCATGGCTTTATGATGTGCGGTGGAGGCGATCTTATGCCTTAGTCCGTCATGTTATATGCCGGATCAGATGGCGATCGTGTCCTCCTGATCGCGGATGATGTAGCGTGATGATCGGGCGATCGGAAGATCGGCGATCATCGCCGGCCGCCGATCGCTTATTCGTAGGTCGATATTGGCGATCGGGCGGGAGATCGTCGTCCGGTGCTGATCGCGCTGCTCACGTGCTAAGAAGAAACCTTTGCCTCGCCGTAAAATCTGCGGCTCTTGCCCTAAGGCTGCGTAGGTCGTAGGTTGGGTCTTCGTGAGATGCCCGAACATAGGCGAAGCCCCGAAAACCTCCTAGGACCGCGTCGGCGGTCTCATCGCTTATGGGCTCGCCATTGAGGATGATTACGTCTACCCGGTCGATGTAGTCCGAGTCGGACTCTTCTTCTCCCCGCTTGATTTGCATCATGCGAAGGGGACCTTCGGGCCGACGACCACAGTGGCAAAGTACTCCAAGCCGTGCGCCACTCGTTAAAGGAGCCAATGGACCGAGGTGGCAATGAAGTGTACCACCGGTGGGCGAGGTCGTCCAGGCGGAGGGAACATTCGGCATCTCGGTCGCGCGATGCCCCACACCCGGTCATGTAGATGTTGAACTTCCTCAGGTGCACTTGGGGGTCCGATCGCCCCTCGTACACGGGTGTTAGCGGGGGAGCGATCCTGTGCTGCACGGGGGCGAGCTCGATGTTGATCGCGAGCGGCTCGCTTGGCCCGGCGATCGTCTTTTTGGCGCCTGCCCTGGATTCCAGGAGCGCCTTCATGTCGTCGAGTTGAAGTGACACTCACTGCACTTCAATGAGGATCCAGCACGCGTCCGGAAGGTGTAAAAAATCGAGGGTTGGACCCCCTTCTTCTAGCGCCAATTGTTGTTGCCCAAAATATTTATCCGAAGATTAATACTGCTGGATGACGGACAACAAACAACAATTGCGGGAGCACTTCCGAGAGAAGATAAATAATACAAGATTTGCCGGGTTTGTTAGGCCCGGGCTTGAATGCTCTCGCGAGATGTCATTAATACGAATATTCGTGGATACAAGTATTAATGAGAGAAATCTAAATACAATGAGTGTAAAAAGACTCTGTTAATCCGGCTCTTGAGCGAAGCTTGGTGTTCTTCGTCCCGCCGATAATCTGCTGGATGAGATAGGCCGGGAGAAGTAAGACCGAAAGAAAGTTGTTGCCAAGAGTTGGAGATTAGCCAAGTGCAAGTATTGTTTCTGTATTCAGTGCTTGAATCGTGAGGTTCCCGGGTGTTTAGAGAGTCAAAATCTCGGTCCAGTGCAGAAGAGTTTTGGTCCCTTTACAAGTGAAGGCTGCCTTGTATATATAGAGGCTGAGGGGCCCTGTCCCCTAGTGGGCGATCGCCTTTCGGCATTTAATGTAATGGGGCGATCGTCCCAAAGGGCACGTGGGCTGCCTGCCAAAAGTCCAAAGTTACTACTGGTGGCGGTACTGCGGTCAATGAGGATCCAAGACGCGTCCTAAGTATCACACAGGAGGTCCCACTTTGCTACTTTCGGCGGACTTTGTCAGGGTAGGTGACAGGCTGTAGTCACATGTCCTGTCCGTCAGCTCCTTTCGCAGGTCTGGGCCCTATTGGTAGGTGAGGTAGGTGACAAGTTTGTCAGCGCCTTTTGTGGATCTGCACGTGGGTGCTGTCCTGAGACTTGGTCTTTGCCGACTGGATGGTCATCGGTCGAGATCGATATGAGGCGATCGTCTCTAGCTGATCATCCGAGGTCACCATCGGCCAGTCACTGAAGGTTGGCAATGGTCGGTCACCAAGGGTCGATCGGCAGATGCCCAGAGAGGTCGGTCACCAAAGGTCGATCGGCAGATGCCCAGAGAGGATCGTCCGCTAGTCGATCGCCAGGAGTCGGTCGCCGAGTGCCGAGTGATGATCGTATCTGAGGTCGATCGCTGCATGTGGACTTGACCTGGGACCTTCCTTTGGCCGATTTAGCTGGTCCGCTGGGTTGAGGCTTGGTCGCCTGGTCGCTGCTCGGCAGATCTGCCTTGGCCGCTCGGCAGTAAGTCGGTCGCTCGGCCTCTGAGGCGATCGCCGGTCGGAAGGTGTTAAATCTTGACACAACATATACCTTTTTTGATACTGGAGCATCACATTCATTCATTTCCTAGTCATGTTTGAGTAGACTACACCTGGGTAGTGCTACTAGTCGCGAACCTTATGTCATTGGTCTACCAGACGGTAGAAGAATTATCGGAGTTCGTGAAGTTAAGAATTGTTCAATTCAGCTTAATGGCCGTGATTGGTTGGCGGACCTGATCGTGGTAGATTTACCTAAAGACGACATTATTTTGGGTATTGATTGGATGGATCGTCACGATGCCATCCTTAGTGTCCGCAAGCCTATGGTAACTATCATTTCAGACGATGGATTCGAGTGTGTATTTCAGGGGGTAATCCCAGCTGTTCAGGGAGAGTTATTAATATGATGAAAGTAGTGAAATTACTCAATCAGGGGTGTGTTGGTTATTAGTGCTATATGACCAAGACCGAGAATCCATCAGTGACGTTGGCAGATATCCCGGTAGTGAGAGAATACGCTGATGTATTCTCAGAAGAAGGATGGTTCATTTCACTTGTGTATTGATTATCAAGAGCTGAACAGGGTGACGATGAAGAATAAATATTTCCTACCCCGCATCGATGACCTGTTGGATCAACTTCAGGGAGCTTCAGTATTTTCCAAGATCGATTTGAGATCTGGGTATCAACTCTATAGAAAGTTTTCCAAATGTGAGTTCTGCTATCCGAGGTGACATTTCTCAGGCATGTGATTTCATCATATGGAGTATGTGTCGATCCTCACAATACGGAGGCTATCCGAGATTGGGAACCTCCGAAGAATGTTAAGGAAATCCGAAGCTTCCTCGGATTGGCGGTTATTACCGGCGATTTGTGGAAGGGTTTTATAAAATCGCTCAACCTATGACTAACCTTTTGCGGAAGGATAAGAAATACACATGGTCTGACGCGTGTCAGCAGAGTTTTGATGAGCTCAAGAGCCGTTTAATTTCAGCGCCTGTCCTTTCTTTACCACAAGGGACGGAAGGATTCGTGGTTTATAGCGACGCGTCCAGACACAATCTCGGATGTGTATTAATGCGGAATGGTAAGGTGATTGCCTATGCTTCGCGGCAACTGAGGCCTTACGAGGTCAATTATCCGACCCATGACCTAAAGCTAGCGGCTGTGGTATTCGCGTTGAAGATTTGGCGTCATTATCTTTATGGCGTCACCTATCAGATTTCACCGATCATAAGAGTTTGAAGTATATATTTACTCAAAATATATTAAACATGCAGCAGAGACGGTGGTTGGAACTGATTAAAGATTATGATATTGAGATTCAATACCACCCGGGTAAGGCGAACATTATCGCCGATGCCTTGAGCCGTAAGTCTGTTCAGGAGCAAATACTTGCTCGTTTAACTGTTCAGAAGGAACTTCAATAGGAGTTCCTAAGGCATGAGATCGAGGTCTGGTTACAGCGAGTACAAGGGCAACTTTGCATGCTTGAGATTTCAACGCCACTAGAGGAGGTGATAAGGTGAATCAGGGTTCAAACCCATTTTTGTTGCGCATTTGGGATGATGTGGCGCAGGGGAAAGCCCCTGGATTTGTGGTCCACAAGGATGGACTTTTGCGACTTAAGAACTGGTTATTCATTCCGACGGATGACGGGTTGAAATACTCAATTTTGAGAGAGGCGGGGTCTAACAAGATGTACAAAGACTTGAAGCAAAATTACTGGTGGAGTAATATGAAGCGAGAAGTCGCAAAATTTGTTTCGAGATGTTTAACCTATCAGCAAGTCAAGATAGAACATCAGCGACCGGCGGGTATGCTGAAACTGCTTCCTATCCTAAAATGGAAATGGAAGGATATTTCAATTGAGAACGCATGCCCTCATCATGAATACAATTTGGGTAATTGTGGACCGTTTAACTAAGTCAGATCATTTCCTTGAGATTAAGGATATGTGGGGTCTTGAGAGACTTGCCTAGTTATTCATTAAAGAGATCGTGAGATTGTATGGTACCCCTAAGAGTATCGTTTCGGATCATGATGGGTGATTCGTGTCGCATTTTTGGAAATCCGTTCATCGTGCCATGGGAACTCAGTTAAATTTCAGCACAACTTTTCACCCTCAGTCCGACGGACAATCAGAGCGAACTATTCATACATTAGTGGACATGACGAGGGCATGTGTCCTCAATTGGAAAGATGATTGGGAAGCCCAACTACCGTTGATTGAGTTCACATACAATAACAGTTGGCATGCTTCGATTAAGATGGCACCTTATGAGGCCTTATACGGTCGTCGTTGTCGATCTCCCTTATGCTGGGATGACTTATCAGAATCGATCGGCACTGAACCCGATATACTATTAGCCGCTCGCGAGAAGGTAGCATTGATCTGGAGTCGTTTGTTGACCGCTCAGAGTCGATAAAAATCTTATGCAGATAATCATCATCGACCATTAAAGTTCAAGGCAGGTGACCACATTTTCGTCAAGTTATCCCCGAGTCGAGGTATTTTCCATTTTGGGAAGAGAGGAAAGTTGAGTCCGAGATTCATTGGACCATTTGAGATTTTGGATCGAGTAGGCAGTCTAGCTTATCGATTGGCTTTACCTCCGGCTTTGAGCTGAGTTCATAATGTGTTTCACGTCTCTTAGTTGCGGAAATATGTTGCTGATCCGAGTCACATAGTTCAGTTCGATGAAATCGAGATCATGGATGATCATATGTATGAGGAGCGTCCTGGACGAGTCTTAGAGCGGGGAATCAAATAGTTGAGGAACAAGGCATTTCCTTTGGTTAAAATTCAGTGGTCTAGACACGGAGTCAAAGAGGCTACTTTGGAAACCGAGGATAGAATGCAGGAGAGTTATCCCAAGTTGTTTGACCCTTAGTTTCGAGGACGAAACTATTTTTAAAGGGGGAGTATGTAATACCCGGTTGTAAATTCATTTATTATCATTCAGTAATTGTCACTCACTAATTTTGACTCATTAATAATCATTCATCATTCATATTCATTCATTGTGTTCACCGTTCGGCGTATTTTGAATCGCGTACAAGTTATCATTCACCTTTCAACCCTGCTTGAGAATCGAGACATCATTATCATCGAATTGGTAGTCTGTGTGTGGGGAGTAGCACACGCTACGTACTCTTTATAGCGCATGCTATTTGGGTACTGGTAGCGCACGCTAGCATAATTGAGGCCGACAGTCCAGTTCGTATTGGACTGAAATGGAGAATTCATTACGCACACTAGGAGTGGAAATAGTGTATGCTAGTTGTATTGGTAGCGCACGCTAGGCAATCGGAGTAGCCCGCGCTAAGGCTCGAGCAGGCACTGGACAGTAGGTTCTGGACTCCCTTTTCTGGACGCCAACTATCAGGTAGCACGTGTTAACACTCGGTCAACGTACACTAAGAGGAAGGCGTTAGCGCACGCTACCAAGTACGTCGCGCACGCTAACGAGGCAGGCAGAGTTCACTGGACTACCCGGTGAGCCTACTAGCGCATGCTAGTATCAGAGGCTAGCGCACGCTTAGCTGGGTTTGGTATATATAGGACAGTTCAGCCCCATTTCGTCATTTCTTCATTTCTCCTCCTCATCCGGGCGATTTGGGCGATTTTTTGGGCATTTTTTGAAGATCACTTCGAGCTGCTATCACCTATCTTCGATTGTAGAGTTTGTAAGGTCGATTTAACACAAGTTCAATGGATCGAAGAGTTTGGATCTTCAAAGGTAATTTCTTCAAACCTTAGATTTCAATTTTGGAAATGGAGTATGAAGTTTTGGATGTTATAATCATGATATGTGAAGAGATATACATATGATTATGAGTTTCTATGAACTATCTTTGGATTATTGGAGAATTATTCAAGAACCCTTGAATGGTGACTTTGGAATTTTGGGGTTTTCGATTAGATGTTTTCGTAATCTCGAGTTGTGTATTCCTATTGGATTATCGATTTCACTGATGATGTTTTGTTGGATTGAATCACTCATTTGGAGGTTGGTATTCGATATATGGAGATTGGTTGTAAATAATTGAAGGTTGTTTACAACGTGTTTGTTAGATTGCCCCAATGAGTTTGGGTTGTTGTATCGACTTTTTGAGTTGGTTGTGATCATGCTTGATTCGTATATTAATCGAATTGCTGGTAATTTGTTATTCAAGGTTGTTCAACCGACCGATAATTCCATTAAGGACGTTTGTTCGAGGAAGGACATTCTTCACCGGTATTTGAGGTAAGTTAATTCTTGCTCAGTTAAAAGGATAATCATTCCTTTTGTTGTTGTTCATTCATACGTATAATTCATGTATAATATATCAATCATGTTGAGACTTGTAATTATCAAACTAATCATTTAATCCATGGGGAACGATGGTTCCAATCATTTCACTTGAAGCTATCACTCATTGCGTCATTATTTCACCTCGGTGAGTCATTCTTCGCCCTTGTGGATTTCTATTCATGATTCCTCTTCATGGTCGCTTTTGTATTTGGAACCTTCCGGGATTGTATTGTGTTGCCGGGTGGTATATGTGTGGAATTTTTAGTTGGGCACACTAAGGTCATTGTGTATATGCGGGTATCCGGACACATTGGACTGTGCACACGGTAATGTGCCTCCGTGAGACTAATTAGGCCAAGTTTTGCGGGTGTTTATGCGGGACGCCGGGCACTTGGCATACTTGTGCACTTGCACATCCCATTCGGGTGTACTATGATGCCCCTCGTTCAACTTGATTTCATAACTATTTCATGTGATTATTGTATTTGTTCACTTCTTGAGGATTGTTGTTTTGTGTAACTGACCCCATTGGGGATGTTGTTTTTATGTCATGGCAAGGAAAAGGCACAGGAATAGAACGTTGACGGCGAGGAGCTCCAGTGATACTAGTAGGGGCCCCAGTCCTTCCATTTATTCATGTTTCTTTGATGTGTATTTTTTCGCTGCAGTTTCCGTTTGGACTTTCTTTTTATTGAGTGTTGTATATTTCATCTTCATATGAAATATATATGTATTCTGTATTCCTGGGTGTATTGTACTTGAAACTCCTCATCGGAGTAATTGGTAATATAATGTGATTCGGTACTACAGTTATATTATTTAATTAATTAATTTTCATTCGCCTGGTGGGTCCCAGTTGGGGGTCCACGGCACTGTAACAACCGCCTAGTTTGGGGAGTTACACCTATGTTTCAAGGAGCTGATTTCTAGCCATTTTATGGATAAAGCTGATGCTCGAATGAAAGGAAAATCGATATCCGAGGAAACTATGTCAGTCCGAAAACAGACCACGACTCAGATGACGACGACGCCTTTCAAACCGGTCTGAGAATGAGCCGTGAGGAAACTCGAGAACAGGAGTTTTCGCAGATGCAACAACAACAGGGAAAAGGGACCTCCAACCAACATCAGTCCCCTCCCAAACAGCAAGAATCTACCAACAAATAGGAGGAGTCAGTCCTTCCTATCACCAAAGAACCAACAATTTCTCAACAGGCACCTGAGCCCGTCGCCGCTCAACAAGATGATCCAGCCCGCTCCATCCTGCTGGAGGAATCAGTCCTTCTGCAGGAGCAGGCAGACGCTGAGAGACAGCAGGAGGAATCAGTCCCTTCTCTACCTTTGTATTCAGAAGCCCATCCGGAACAGGAGGAATCAGTCCCCCTGTCACCGAGACCAATGAGACCGAACAACCAACAGCTGCAACAGCACCTGATGCCCCAGCATCTTCAACAGCGGAATTCGATGATGGTTTCTTACCTGAGGATGAATCGCAACGACCGCGAACCCATGTGGTCGTCCGACAGCTCAATGGAGATGATGAAGAAAACCCAAGCTCTCCCAGATCGGAAGCTAGGAATGAACAACTTCATGCTCTCAGTCGCCAAACTGTCTTCCTACAGGACGTTGTGAATGCTCCGCATAATGTTGAGAGGAGATCAAATGGTTACACGAGACTGCCATTGACGAAATTATGAGCGTAAAAAGAGAAATCTCTAAAGTGGAAGAAGCCTTCTGCATTTTGCCCACCGTCTTAAGGCAAGCTCTCAATTAACTGCAACAGCGCCAGGAGCAGATTCTCTTGGAAGAACAAGCAAAACTCCACGTCTCTGAAGCCAAAACTGTATCTGCCCTATAGGAAACAGTCTCCCAGCTTAGAGGACATGATCAAAAGATAGATGATATGTCGCGAGTGCTTCAATACCTAGTTAATAAGATGTCAAGCATGGAGATCAAACATGATAATGCGATGCAGATCCTGGAACGCCTTGATACAAAGGTCTCTTATCTTGATGAGGCTAAAAAGGGGGAAGAAGCCATAGAAGCTGGAAGACAATGGAGACTAGAAAAAGAGAAGGAATTTGAAGCTGTACTAGAAGACAGCGTCAGTGTTGCAATCAACCGGCTGGCCGCTCCTGCATATACATACAGGGTATTTGGTTCTCGCCCTGAGTTCCACGACCCCAACTTCCCATGGAAAAATAATGTGCAAAAGCCATCGGAGATCCGTCTGCCATCCAACCGTCAGCCTATAGATGATGAAGTGAAGCAATAGAGGAAAAATGAACTAATGAGGTATTTTGCCAAGCTCATCAGGGAGTCCGCCATCTTCAACAAATGTTGTACATTGGCAGAAGCTGGCAAAGAATTTGCTAAAATGCTAGAACAAAGAATGCTCCCTCTGCATATTTGAATGAAGTCAAGGCATCAGAAAGGAGATCGGCTCACTCCCCCAGATGACTGGATTCTTGCCTTCAACCAATCGGCTGAAGGAAAAGCGATCTATTTAGATCGAGGCAACGATTCATTAGAACACTGGTGGAGAGGAACCGAAAATGATCCCGACAGAGGACCTTGGAGACATGCTCACTACAGGAATTAGCTTGGAGAATCCTTTAAGAAAATTTTAGAAACAGCATAAAAATTCTGTATCTTTATTTCTGTTTGCCCAATATCAATAAAATATATTTTTGTCTTGAAAGATTACAACTCGTAATCTACTAATGTGTTACTCTGTGATTACGAAATTAATTTATTTGCTAAAATCTAAATAGTTTTTACCGACGCTCATTACCGATTGCAAAAATGGCATGCCGTTGGTAAAAGCGGTTATCGACGGTGTTACCGACGACACGATGCCATTGGTAAAACCTTCGACAATAAAAATATCCCGGCGAAAAATGCCGTCGTCGATGCCCCATCCCTCTATAAATTTCTCCTTGCAACGGTCGTTGGTAATTTACCGCCGGCACGGTGCTGTTGGTAAAATCTCTATGCATTAAGCTTGTTTTTTTGTCCGGGCCGGGGTGGGATGGGGTCGAGTTGGGGCTCGGCCGAGGTCGGGTCGGGTCGAGGCTCGGCCAGGCTCGAGTTGGGGCTCGACCTAGGTTAGGTCGGGTCGGTATGGACCAATGTCTTCATTCAATGTTACCCAGTAAGGTTTTGGTTTATAAAGTGATGAATATTGTGGTACTTTTCCGATGTGGGATAATGTTGTTTCAGAATTTACCAACGGCAACTGGCCGTCGGTAAAGCCTTCGGGAAATGCCTTCGGTAATGTCGTCCATAAATTTTAAAATATAAAAAAATGGAAAAAAATTTCCCGCCGTCGGTAAATTCTGAAATATAAAAAAAATAGAAAAATTATTTACCAACAGCAACCGTGTCGTCAGTAATTCTGCCATCTCTAATGCCGTTGGTAATTTTATGGTAAAGTTCTGCCAACATCCCACCAACGTGCCGTCGCTAAATTCGTCGCTGATATATGGTGAATTATGGCCTCTTGGACCCAAAACATGTATTATAGCTTTCCAAAGAGGCCCCAAGGCAAGGAACCTCGTATTAACCATGTTAACACTGCCCAGCGACGCGGGGCCGTGGCAAGTAACACGGGACGTGTTATATTGTTCTAATTAATAATTTACAAAGTGCATATTGACATGGCCATGGATATCCTTAATACCCAGAAAATGAGCGATTTGGTTAGTCGATCGATAATAACCCAAGTAATGTTCTTTTCGATCTGGATTCTCGGTATACTTATGATAAAATCAATCGAGATACCATTCCACTTCCACTCGGTAATATTAAGTGATTTCAACAACCCTGTCGGTCGCTGATGTTTGATCTTGACCTGTTTACAGGTCAAACACTTCGATGCGAAGTTGCTAACATCCTTCTTCAAATTTCCCGTCCAGAAGTTACTTCTTACATCCTTGTACATTTTACTTGTACCCTGATGAATGGTAAAGTGTGAGCTTATATTGGAATGATTGGTCTCAACTCAACATCTGATGGTTCACATGTCGGCCTCAGGACCTAAAGTCTCCATCATCTTGAACATAAATCCAGGGGCTTTCCCCTTCGACACATCCTCCCTCAATCGAAATAAAAATGGGTCCTCGAATTGCTTTTCCTTGACCCCATCAATCGAGGTGATCTATAAAGCGCATAATTAACCCAGAATCCTCTGAAGCCAAACCTCGATACCCTGTCCAAGTCCTAAAGGATCCTTGACTAGGGAGTGAGTATCTCCAACATCTGAAGCGATATCGGCTTACGACTCAACGCATCTACCACAATATTTGTGTTATCCGGATGGTAAAGAATCTCAAGGTCACAATCATTGATCATCTCTAACCATCTACGTCGTCTCATATTCATCTCCTTCTTGCTAAAAATATATTTGAGGCTCTTGTGATCAGTATAAATCTTATATAAGAAGTCTTAAAGATAATGCCTCCAAATCTTCAGAGGGAAAACGTCTGATGCTAACTACAAATCATGGGTAAGGTAATTCACCTTATGCGGTTTTAAATGCCGAGATTGATAGTCTATCACCTTATCCCTCTACATTAGAACACAACCAAGCTCGAGTCCTAAAGCATCAATGTAAACCACAAAATCATCAGTCCCCTAAGGAAAAGTTAACACTGGAACTATAGTCAAGGGCTTCTTCAACTCATCAAAAAATGTCTCCCTATATTCCATTCGAACTTCTGGGTCTTTTGAAGTAACTATATAAGTGGTCGAGCAATATTAGAGAATCCCTCAACAAACCTATGATAATACCTAGAAAGTCCCAAGAAACTCCTTACTTTCTCCATGTTCTTAGGTAGTTCCCACTCTAACACAACCTCTATCTTTTGAGGATCAACACGAACCCCCTCTGCCAAAATAACATGACCAAGGAAGTATTGGGATTCGCAAGCAAAAAATGAAGGGCACAGCATACGCGAAAAACACAAAGTGCAATGCGAATCCCTCAGGAGGATCGATTCAAGCTACGTATATACGAATATAAAATGAACAAAGAGAAAGATACGAAATCATACCCTTGTAGTCTGTTGATTAAATGGTTGAGAAGATGATTTCCCTTACGAATCCAATCCACAACAAGCTCTTGGATGATCCAACACCGAAAACACCGCGTCTCTACTTGCCACGCGCCGGAAAGATGATCAGAACGACTTCCACTTTGTTCTCCTCTAAGAACACGGCTAGAACAAAGTGATAAGAGCTATAACTATAATCTATATCACTCTAAGTGTGTATATATATATATATATATATACTCTCTTGATTTTCCTAAGCACTCTAAGTGTTAGGGAAAAATTCTTCTGTCTCAATTTTCTCCAATAAGGTGAAGAAGAACAAAATGAAGAAGACAATGAAGGAGACCATCATCTCTCTCTCTCTCTCTCTCTCTCTCTCTCTCTCTCTCTCTCTCCTTGAGATATGGTCGTGAGTTTTTTCCACTTGTAATGAGGGATGAGATGTCTTATTTAATATGTCTTCAACTTTCACCTCATGACAAAGTCACCTTCATCAAATAATACATCACATGCCAACCACCTTATCCCAAGTCTTGGTCTTCCTCTAAATAATGAAAGGAATCAATACAAAAGGGGAAACATGTGATAAAGGGGTGTGGGGGGCGGCCTCTAGAAGGAATTAGGAGAGTCCGGTTCGTTCCGGACTATCGTGTATCCAAACAGATAAACCCCGTTCCGTTCTGATGTATTTATATAAATTAATTAATACAATTAATTATATAAAATACAAAATAATATAATTAATTTCTCCAAGAAATAATTAGATTTATGAATTAAGTTAATCACCCAATAATTTATTTAAGTCATTAGGCCGTAAATTAATTTAGACATCCAATGTCCCAAAATTAATTAGACACCCAATGTCCAATAAATTAGATATCCAATATCTAATATTTATAAAAAGAGAATAATCTCGATTCATTCCATCGTCAATCCTATTGCTCGACTTAGTAGGTCCGTCTCAGTTAGCAATGGGAGGAACCAAAGAGTAGTAGCACCACCTAGCCAGCCTGGCGGCCTACATTAGACCCTAACTGAAAACGAATGATGGGGATCATTCCAAAACCTTTCTGTTGTGAATACCATTATACATATAAACCCTTCTTTTAAATGTCCTGATCAAGTTATAGGGTCACAGTCAGTCAAACCCTATCTGTACTTGACGTTATGCATGAGTTAATACAAATCGAGTTCACTGAGCTCTGGTGTATATAATAAAACTATCTCCAATGCTTTGGCCAAAGACTTATGATCTCATCTGCAAATAACCACATAGGACATATACCCGTTCACTAATAGAAGAAAAAAAATCATATCTTGGTATTTAGTAGAACCTGCTACTTGCCCGTCAAGATGCACGTCGAGGTTGACCCCCACCTTCCGGTTTTATGGGTCGAACTACTCTAATGATAATCTTAACGTCACAAGCATATCCCTACTCAATCCTCAAGTCGAAGGTTTACGAATACCTATCACAATCTATCGATTCCGTCATTGACTGTCCCGGAGTGAAATCCATGTGACGAATCGAGGGTTAGTCGGTTCGAGTATACTAATCTAATTAGCATACCTATAATGTGTGCTCCCACTAATCATTATCATTCGACAAGCACTCTCCAAGTCAAAGAACACGTCATACAAGTCTTCACATAAACATAACACCTGGTCAAATTTCATCGACTTGCGAACGATTAAGTATTTGAGCCATAAACCTTTCCATTGCCGATCCCGTTATCCAATAAGGAGTGAAAAGATTTGCTCTCAAATACAAGGACTAGTCTCTATCTATATATTTACTGATCAGGAATGTCAGTGACTATCTGTAAATAAAGAAACATACAATTGCCTTCTGATAATGATTTACATAATAACAAGTACAATGCCCTCTCTCAAACATCCTCTGAGTGGCATTCGAGGGCATACTCCTAACAATCTCCCACTTGCACTCAATGCCACACACTAGGGCATCTAATACCCATGTTCTCCAGATGAGGCTCCAAGCTTATCTGAGAAAGTGGCTTGGTCAGTGGATCAGCGACGATGTCTACTGAGTCTACTCTAGGCAGCACAATGTATCCTTTGTGAACAAATTCTCTCACGAGATGATACTCGCTCTCAATATGTTTTGTACCATTATGAAACATCGGCTCCTAGGCCTGTGCTACCGCTCCATTGTTATTGTAAATAAAAAAACGAAAACAGGCAGCGCAGCACATGGTGTCATTTCAAGTTCGCCCAATAACTTCTTAATCCAAAACCCTTCTGTTGGCCACTAAGTATACAGAATACAGCATGGAAAGTGTTTAAGCAACAGGCTGTATGATTTACAAATTAGAGTGCGTAGCGGAAGTCTTGTTAAAATAAGTTGCTATAAATACAACAACTAGGTTTTCTCCTGTTTGCTTGGTGCGTATAGGGTATGCAATGTATACTTATAAAACAATCACAGTAATGTAAAATATAAATACAGAAGGTAAATGACACGATATTTAAAGTAGTTCGAGGTAAACCCCTCTATGTCCACTGGTCCTCCATACAGGAGTGAAAATGTTCATTATAAACACTACATACACAACTACGTGTCTATAATCAAACATATTCTTGTAATGGTCACACAGATTGATACAAAGACTGTCGCTTTCAACCATTCACACAGATTGGTCAAAGCTTCCACTTGACTTGCTTCTTCATACATAGTTCCAAAGCTTCATCCTATTCATCCCACACAGGTCGGAATAGCTTCGTTAGTTCACACAGAACTAGGTTTTTACTCAAGGTAAAATGGTAAATTAACCGGGTTAGAACAGCAGCTTGAACACGAAGATCTTGAGCTGATGATGTGTTGTTCTTGTTGACTGAGTATATTTCTTCTCTTCAGATATGAATAGATACTAGAAGAAATATACTTGCTGTTGTAAGCTTGATCTGATGATAGTGAATGTTCAGTCGTTTGATCGTTTGTATATATCTCGTTGTACTTATATTCTGATTTTTAAACTTCGGGGTATATATAACATTTGGAATAGATCCGTTGGGCAGAGATTCCGTTCCAACGTGTTGATTGACTTGCAAAATAGAAGATCCGGATTTTGCTCCTTGTCTGAAGATCTTTGTCGGCTTGAATTTAAATACTTTATCCATTTAGTATTTAAATACTTTTTTTCAAACAGGACTTTGACTTTAGCGAGTAAAGTAGATTCCGTTCCAATGGTCTTCAGTCCTATTGAATAAGTGTTGAAGATCTCAACACTTTACTGTATCCAACATGTTGCGTTTATACTGCTGTAGCTGTAGGTTCCACGTTGTAGGCTATCTTAGGGCTGCTGTATGGAAAAATGTTGTATTAATGTTTCAGAACAGCTTCCATACTTGATGTCATTGGCTGATGAGCTTCATGCTGTATAATGGCACTTTATTCTTTTGCTGTATGTTGAGGCACTTGACATCTTGTTGTATGATTATCTTCAGACAGCTACTTATTGTATGTTGGCACTTTATCAAACCTCGGTACAGGATTGTTTATCCCAACAATTTCCCCCTTTTTGATAATTGCCAAAGCTTCTTGATGATGCCAAAACCTTGATGCCAGAACTTTTAAAACATCTTTGATTTGAGATGATCTTTTTTTTTGATCTTCTGTCGAATGTTCTGGCCTTCAGCATGAAAGAAATGTGAACTGCTCGCAAGGAAGTTCTAAGATGATAGCATCTAACAGGGAATTGTATTACAACTTAAACTTATTGGTGTGTAGGATCAATCTTACTTGGTAATCTAATGTTAAATACAACTTAACCTATGAACTGTTCGCAGACAAGTTCTTGCAGCTTGGTACTATGTAGTGAGAGGGAGAGATTTTTCGCATCTCCAAGTTTTACTTCTTCATCTCATCTTTGTATCTCTTTTATTTATTATTGAGCATGTCTAGAATTAGTATGTCTGTGTATTATTTCTTTAATATGTCCGGCTAAACACTTAGATTCTGGGACGTACAATGATTTTTGGATAATTAATTGCTTTTAATCGTTCTCTTTTGATTTATTATTCAAGTATTTTGTGTTTAATTCATGTTATAGCACATGGACCGTGATTTTATATGTTAGGCAATATTGTTTATAATCCGGGAGATGCGTTTTAGATATTTGAAACAAACTTGACTATTAGGTTGAGAAATCAATAGCTTTTTGGAGGATATTTTATCTTATGTGCTTGTAAAATTTAAATTATATATACTGAGTAACGCTAATATATGTTATTTAACATATAAATTTATTCACCCTGAAAGAGGTAATAAAGGATCTTTACGATAATCTTATAGGGTATTAAGAAAAACAAAAGTAATTTATTTAGAAAAAACAACCTTGATTTGATGTAATGGAGATGATGAAACGATGATTAATCTGAATGATAAGCTTGATGATGATGATAGGTGAGTGCAGATCGAAAAGATCTCTCCGAATGTCCCGAAATCACCCGGAAACCCCCAAAAATGAATGAGAAGCGAGAAATGACGAAACTTGGGTTGACTATCCAATTTATACTATTCCCAGATTAGCGCACGCTACGACCTGTTATTTAGCGTGCGCTAACGGGTTAACCGGACAGTCCATTGAACTCTGACTGCCTCGTTAGCGTACGCTACGAACTTGATAACGTGCGCTAACGCCCTCCCGATAGCGTGCGTTAACTCCAAATGTTAGCGTGCGCTAGCTAAATACCTGATGTCCAGTGGCTGAAGTCCAGAACCTCATGTCCTCTGACCTGCTCGCGATAGGGCACGCTACGTCCAATAATCAGCGTGCGCTACTGCCCCATTAGCGTACGCTAAAATCCACTCAAAGCGTGCGCTAGGAATTATTTCAAAATTAGTCCAGTACCCAATGGACTCTGCCTGATCGGCCTTAGCCCCTATCCAAACTTATTAGCGTGCGCTACTTACCATTGGTAGCGTGCGCTACATCAACTCGACTGCAGTCCAGTACCTTCTGGACTGTCAGCCTCAACACGCTAGCGTGCGCTAATACTGAGAGATAGCGTGCGCTACCCATACTCAATTAGCGTGCGCTAAAGAGAGTACGTAGCGTGCGCTACTCCTCACATACAGCCCACTACGAAAATGACAATGATGATAACCACAGCTCGATCCTCCAACCAGGTAGAAAGACGAATAATAACTGATACAATACTCTGAACGGTGAATACCATGATTGGACATGAATGATGAATGATTATTAATGAGTGTAAATTACTGAGTGACAATTACTGAATGATAATTACTGAATGATAATGACTGAATTACAACCGGGTATTACATATAGGACACATTAATAATAATAAGTAGGGCCGTGACCTCAACCAAAACATTTTAGTTCAACACTAATAAAATAGAGAGGGAAATGTATTCAATGCCCACGCAAGGGACTTCAACGACATCATTAACCAATAATACATTCACCCAACTACTTCAACCAACAATTGAATAAACATAATAAAATAATTAACACCGACTCGAGCCTCATCATCATGCTGGGCCATCCTTTGCATGCGTATCCCGTGCCGGCTCCTCAGCCCACCCGATACCTGAAATGCATGAAACGCATTTCCCCCATTTAAGGGGTTAGCATTCGAATAGCTAGTGCAAGTACATAATTACACTACATTATATACTCATACGATTCAACACAATCAATTCTTTTGGAAAACATTTGCAATCAATATTCCTAAATATCACATTTACATCAAAACAGTATATAAACACATTTCAACATCACAACTATCCACACTTGGTAACCCGTGGCCGTACCCATTAATATCGACCCCCAGAGGCCCCGTTGGACTGTCCCTGGGTGGGAAACCACTTCCGCGGCCGTAGCCATTAGGATCGGCCCCCAGAGGTCCCATCGAACCATCCCCGGGTGGAAGAACAACAACGCACACACATGATATCACAATTCATCATTCGTACCAAAACCGTAACGCACACAACGGAATGTAATAAATGTACTTGCCTTGTTTATTTCTTCGCAATGAAAATAATGAACAAAAAGGACTTCGGTCCGAGTTCTCTTCAATACTTCGTTCCTAACACATAACGATGTCTAATCAACCACAATACCTTGAAAACGAAGGAGTCATCCGAAGTTCTACCCGAGTATCCATTGAAACCATTATGTTGGTGTAATATCCGATGTACTTTCTTGTTTTTGTACTGTGAACTGTAAGTATTCATTTGATTGTACATTTGTTGCTGTATATGAATCAATAATATACGGTGAATATTGTACTAGATTTATGTAAGATCGAACTATTTACATTTACTCGTTGGTGTCGTTTTACTGGTGGGATTTTACATGTGTAGTTGTGGATATTTTTGGATAAATGTATTAGCCTAGCATATGCTACATGCACCAGGTAGCATACGCTAGATATAGTGACGTACACTAATGTTGCTAAGTTACAATTCTAATGTTGGGAATCATATCAAATCGACTTTCGACGCGTAGCGCCGAATACTTGAGTGCTTTCAGCCTGATTGAGACAGTCGAGTCAAGGGACATTGCATATACACCCGTGCATGGATTAACATACATAATGGAGGAGGCCTAACATATGTTGTATTATGTCCCATATGTAGTACAATTTATGAAGTGAGGCAGTAGCCTCTGCAAGGAAGTAACACACACTACCATATTATGTTAGCATACGTAAGGGCCGTTAATGTACGTTAACAAAGAGAGATTGCGGCTGTAAGGGAAAGTCCAGATTATAAAGATATGTCTTCCCTTTCATTTTTGCATGATCTACTTCCATCTTTTCTCCTAGAATTCATCCCTCTGCCCTCTTAAGTGATATTCAGCCTCTCCCAACTTGCTTTGGAGCTTCATAACTTTGATTGGAGCTTGGATGCTTGGATATTGTGGTGGATTCTTTTAATGGTTAAGGTTTTTCTACATCTTTAAGAGGTTGTTGGATAATCTTATGTTATTTCTGATATTATGGTTTTATTGTTGGTGACTTCGTGTATTGAAAGATTGCTAGAAGCTATCACGATTCTTAATGGTTCTAGGAATACATGATGAAGAAGATGATAATTATGACTTGAGTATGAGAGATTCCTGTTGCTTAAGAACTCCTATATGTTATAGTCATGATTTGGAAGGATTATGTTAAGGTTGTTGAATGATTGACACATTTTTGAAGTGGTTATCGAGGTTGAGGTTGTTCTTGAAAGATTATAACCATTTTGATAGAAGATTATGATAAGTTTGTTTTGTGATTATCATAATTTCGAAATGGTTAAATTTACCTTATTGATGAATCCAAAAATCTTGTTGTATTGATGTTTATAATCATAGATATCACGTTTGAGATGGTAGTGATGTTCTAAAGATGATTATGATAATGGAGGATAGTATTATCATAGATTGATGTTGGAGTTTGTATTACCATACTTTAGGATGAGGATGATAATTTGTTATTAGTGTTCTTGAAGAAACTAATTAATTATGTAAATAGAGGATTGCTTTCCGTGTTGACTTTAGTCACTTGGGTAAATTAATGATGTAAGGATCCATAGTTTTAGGACTTGGACCTCGAGTGAGTTTTTGTTTGATTCTTGTCGAATCAAACACATCTACTGTGTTGCTTCGGTCATCAGTTGTGGATTAATGATGATGGAATGAATTATATTTCATTCAAGGTTGTCCAAGCGATTGTTGATTTTGTTTGGGGACGTTATTCGTGGAAGGACTTTTTATATTCGGTATTGAGGCAATTTAATTCTTGCTTGATTATAAAGATAATAATACTCATGACTGTTGTACATATTGTTGTATGTTGTTTTCTTATGCTTTATGAATTATGATTCATAATGAGGTACTTTGATTGATTCCTCATGGGATAGTGATTCCAAGATTGTTGTTTCGATATCGTTGATCGTTCATTATTGGTATATTGGTGTTTCACTTCGATGAGTTCCTTTTCGATCCTTATTGGATATGTTGATTGGTTGAGTTTCGTTGTCATGTTGATATCGTGACATCTCTGGATTCATACTTGTGTGTCGGTTGGTATGTGTAGGATTTTTGTCGGGCATATATAGTCATGTTTTGATAGTTTGTCTCATATTAGCCGTTTTACACACGGGACGGTTACTCCATGAGGCTAATTAGGTACAATACCACATTTGCATTTGATTGACATGTGTTGGTGGCTTGTGCACGAACACATTTCCATCCCGATGTAACATGATGTCTGTCTTTTGAGCTGTGTTTGGTCGTTTATACACCGTGTGTGATTGGGTGTGTTCGACAATTGCGATTATTGTTTTGTTCATACTCTTGTTGTATTGCATATGTTAAACATCTTGAAATTTGTTACTTGCATATCTAACCCTGTGGTCGTGGGCGAAATATGTGTTTTGTATCGTATTTTAGGTCTAGGGAAGACAAGGGCACAGGATGAACACGGTGATTGTGACGATCCTCAAGGATACAAGTATGGGGGCCCGAGTCGTCTTAATTCTTATTGTGTAGTAATTTCATTCCTCTGTATTGGAATCCTTGTATTTTATGATTTGTATTGATTTGGTATTTTATGATCCTGTTGATTGGTTGACGTAGTTGGCCAAGTTCTATATAAACTCCTCATCAAAGTATTTGGGAATATAATGTGGTTCGGTGCTCTGGTTATATTATGTGATGATTATTATTGTGGTTCATATGGTGGATCCTAATTGGGGTCCAGGTCATTGTCATAGTCGCCTTTTAGGGGGTGTTATAATTGGAATCTCTTCATTAACTTGGTATCTTTCTCACTCTTGGCTATTTTTAGTTTTATTATAGAGTTTGAAATTAATCGTCCTCCATAAAGCTACCATATCAAAGTGATCACGTATAAAATTCTCACCATGGGGCATATGAAGCACATCCCCCAGTTGGGTCATTGTCAGCGAGCAGGTTCTATTTCCAAGACGAAATATAATCACCGTATGGGTTTGCTGTAATATCCGCATTTTTCTTTTCCCAGTATTCTCATTTTTGGTGTATTTTTCGTTTTTAGCGACTCTCTTGTAACCATTTCGACATTTTGAATATATTTTATTCTTGGAGTTTCTCCATTTGGACAAGTTTCGGAGATGTTTTGATATTATTCCGTCTTTTGTCATGTATTGTTGCATGGACGTTCGATTCTTGTAGAACCCATTCGATTTTGTAATTTCTTTGGTTGCACGAGTTCGTATGGTTGGGTTGTTCATGTTGCGAGTTTCGGTTTATTGAATTGATGTCGTATCGTGATTTTCGGACGTCTGGGCCGTTTTGTAATTTCCTATAAGTTTAAGGAATTTTGCTTTCCTTGTCGTTTTTCGGATTCCTTAGTAGTAGGTATTGCATTCTCCTGAAACATTCAGCTTCGTCGTCGTGAATATTTTGTATCTACATGTTGAGTTCTGTCCTTGCATTGTGTCTCATGTTCGGATTGCCCGGTGCAGCTAATTTTGTTCAGCAGTCTCCTGCATGCATAACGTACGTTATGCATGCTTCCTAGCATGCGCTATCGATACCCACATAACATACGTTATATCTTAGAGTTAACGTACGTTATGACCTTCAGTGTTTTGGACAGTGAGTCTGTCCAGTTTTGATCGAGTCCTTACGGACGTAAACATGCTGGTGTTACGTATGTAAGACCTCCTTGTAGCGTGCGCTTGTCGCCTGATTGTAGCGTATGCTAACGGCATCAACGATTTGGGCAGATTGTTCTGCCGAGCCATTACGTACGCTAACACATGTGTGTTACGTACGTAATGAGCATAACGTACGTTAACAATTGTATGTTAACGTACGTAATAAGAGGTCAGGTTTTATAAACCTGAGTTGACCTTGCATTCGCGACATTCTTCCTTTTCTTTTTTCCGTCCGCAACGAGAGTTTTGGAGAGTTCTTAAGAGATTCTTCAAGTTTTGTCTGTGGAGATTCTTGGGAGATCGAGTATTGTGTTCCTAGTGTAGTTTATCATCATTATAATCGTCTTCCTCCATCCGAATCAAGGTAAATCTGCTAAGAACCCTACTTTTGGGTAAATTGGGGCTTTTCGATTTTATTGCTCGATTCGTTCCGTATTGTTGATTAATTCATGATGAATATGATTAATCTTGTTAGTATTCTTGGTTTTCCTACAGATTCATAGTATACTTCGTGGTATTTTCGTAATCGAGAGGGTTTGGTTGTGGTCTGCCCTCGTTGTTGTTCGTATACGAATATACATGAATCGTAGGAGGGTTTTCAGGTGTATTCCAATTCTATATTCATTTAGAAACGGTTATAATTTGTGTTCTTCCAATCGTTAGGTTCGGTTTCATCGGTTCCTAATGGTCGTGTTGATTATACCTTTCCGTTCGTGTCACCGTCTATTGATCGAGGCAAGTACCCTTATGAACTTATAATCTTAACATGGTAGTATTGCATGAGTAATATGTGTGTGTGTGTGTGTGTGTGTGTGTTCTCAATACGGGTTAGATGAGATGGGGTCTCGGTAGGGGTCCACAGAGGCGTGGGTCCGCGAGTTGCTTTTAACCACTACGGGTTAGATCCGACGGGGTCTCGGTAGGGGTCCACAGAGGCATGGGTCCGCGGTTAATTCTGGTGCATTTTGTAAATATCTTTTCGATTATGGTGTTTCCGGAAATGTGTGTTTCAATCGATGTTTTCTTGATTGCATGCATTGACTATATATGTAAGGTGTAAGTTGTTCACTTGGTTACTTGCACTAGCGTAATTGCTAATCCCTTTTTTTGGGGGGGGGGGGGGAACCGTTTTGGGGAAATTCATTTTATGAATTTCAGGTCAGGTTCATCGAGACGAATGGGCGTTGGACTAGTATGCGGATGATGGCCGAGCGTGATGATTGTGCATGAGTGTGTTTTTATGGTTTTCTGTATTTTGAGGCGATTATCAAATTGTAAACTAATAGAAGTACTCGAGTACTTAGGAGTTTTGGCTTGTCCGGATTGTATTGTTGGTCTTTTGTAGTTTGTGTTGGATGATTGTGTTGTGTTTGACCGGTCGAACCGGGTGGATTATTTTGTTTTGCGTCTTTATGTCGAGGTTTTATTATGTTGATTCCACAAGTTGATGAGTATGTTTGGTCGTTTAGCCTGGTGGGTCCCATGTAGGGATCCATGTCGCTGTAATATACCTTGAATATCTTAGGGGTGTTACAGAAAATGGTATCAGAGAACTATGTTTATGGATACCTAGGCTTGTCGGTTTATTGGGTCTTCTTGTGATTCGTATTGCATATCGTCATCCCGCTGCCATGATTTCGGTGCTTCCAGTGCCCGTAAGTTTTCCTTACTTTGTTCCTTGTTTCCTTGTATAGCACCTCAGATTCTTGATTTGTGCTTATTTTTCCTCTCGTACTTACCATCGTATGGCTTTTGCTACTTTTAACAACAGTATGGATGCTGGAAGAGGCCGGGGTCGTGGGCGTGGTCGTGGTTGTGGATGCGGCCGGGGACGTGGGGCAGCCGGTGAGGCAGCCAAGTCACATTCTTTCGGAGCCGACAGTACCGGTGACCGTCATAGCCATGCTTCTACTCAAGATGGCACCGACCTTGGTGTTGCGGCTGTTATGCAACAGATGGTCAACCAAATGGCGGCAATAGCCCAGGCGGTTCAGAACCCGAATCCGGCTCATGCTGCTCGGGACGGAGCACACCGTTGGCTTCATGATGTCATCAAGATGCATCCTCCTCAGTTTTTGGGAGCCTCAGACCCGATTGGCTGAGAAGGGTGGATCAAGGAGATATCCAAAGTTTTCATTGCCACTAACTGTTACTAGGACCGTAAGGTCCCTATTGCCCAGTATTTTCTAACTGGGGATGCTACTGACTGGTGGGAGGCTGTTGAGCCCGGAGACCGCACTGCTACATGGGATGAGTTTAAGGACTTGGTGGAGACTGAATACTGTCCGTGTCCGGTCAAACAGGCTCGAGTCCATGCCTTCTTTGATGCTCAGCCTCGGGATATTCCTGTTTCTCAGGCTATTGCTAATTTCAATCGGGAGTTGGGCTTCGTGAAGGCCCATGTTAGAGAAGAGAGCGACAAGATTTTCCACTTCTCCAAGCGGATGAAATTAGTGATCCGTGACTACATGTCTGGGCTCATCTGCACTACTTTGAAGGATTATCAGAGTAGAGCCCTTGCTTACGATATGTCTGTGACGGCTAATGAAGCGGCTCGCGAGACCAAGAAACAGAAGTCCGCCGGAGGTTTTTCGGGCCACAAGGGTGGTGGTCATCAGAAATCCCAGTCTGCTAATTTTTCCGCCAGTGGTGGTCCAGCTCGTTCTACCGGGGGTTTCCGTGTAACTACCAGTGCTCCTTCCCGTGATGTGAAGTGTTTTAAATGTGGCCAACCGGGCCACATCAGTCGTATTTGTCCGAACCCTTTGCTGACATGTAATCGGTGTGGCCAGCCGGGCCACAAGGCTGCTTTTTGTGAGGAGAGAGTGAGAATTATTGGTGCCCAGGCTTCCATTCCAGTGCCTAGGGAACCAAGTGTGAACCAAGGATCGTTTGCTTCTCAGTATCCTCCGAGTGCTAGTCGAGGGAGAGGTCGGGGTCAGCCCGCCAGAGGGGGAACTTCCAGTGTCGGCTCCGCCCATCCGCGTGTTTATTAGATGAGGAGGGCCGATGATCCCGCCGCCACTGTAGCCACAGGTACCGTTCACATTCATTCTCATCCTGTCAGTGTGCTTTTCGATTCGAGTGCTACGCATTCGTTCATCTCCCTGGATTGTGTGCGTCGTTTGAGTCTCGACTGTTTTACGCCTTGTGAGCCTTTCATCGTTAAGCTTCCTAGCGGTGATAGGATCGTTGGCGATCAGGAGGTCCGAGACTGTTCTGTGTTTATTTGTGAGAGGCCTTGGCTCTCTAATCTTATTGTCGTAGTAATTAAGCGTGAGGATTTAATTCTCGGGATAATTGGCTCGAGCGGCATGGTGCGATCACGAACTACCGCACGAGAATCATCACCATGTTAGCCGAGGATGGCACCAAGCACTCTTTCGCATGGCGAAAGAGGGAAAACCAGAAGTTTGTTATTAACGCCTTGAGGGCGTTGAGACTCTTACGAAAGGGGTGTACTGATTTTTGGTGCTACGCCTTGAAGGCAGGGAGTGGTGAAGTCGAGCTTTCACCAATTCTAGTTGTTAGTGAGTTTCCTGATATTTTTCCTGACGAGTTACCGGGGTTGCCACCGGATCATGAGGTAGAGTTTTCTATCGAGTTAGAGCCAGGTGTGGCTCCGATTTCGAAGGCACCGTATCGCATGGCCCCTTTAGAAATGGCTGAGTCGGAGAAGCAGTTGAGTGAGATTCTTGAGTCAGGATATATTCTACCGAGCTCTTCGCCTTGGGTCGTGCCGGTTCTGTTTGTACGGAAGAAGGATGGTTCATTGCGTTTGTGTATTGACTATCGCGAGCTAAACAAGGTGACCATCAAGAACAAGTATCTCTTGCCAAGAATTGATGACTTGTTCAATCAGTTGCAGGGAGCTGCGGTATTCTCGAAGATCGACTTGAGATCGGGGTACTATCATATTCGGGTGAGGGAGTACGATGTTCCGAAAATAGCTTTTCGGATGATATACGGACATTATGAGTTTGTGGTCATGCCCTTCGGGTTAACCAACGCACCAGCGGTGTTCATGCAATTGATGAACAAGGTCTTTATCGAGTATTTGGATAAGTGTGTCGTCTTCTTCATTGACGATATACTTATTTATTCGAGGAACGAGGAGGAGCACGTGCATCATCTTCGAGTAATATTAGACATTTTGAGGACCGAGCAACTCTATGCGAAGTTCTCGAAATGTGAGTTCTGGTTAAAGGAGGTGATGTTTCTAGGTCACGTGATTTCAGCCGAGGGAGTCCGTGTGGATCCGCAGAAGATCGAGGCAGTGTTGGATTGGGCACCGCCTAAGAACGTGAAGGAAGTCCGTAGTTTCTTGGGTTTGGCTGGATACTACCGTAGGTTCGTCGAGGGTTTCTCAAAATTAGCTCGGCCACTAACACAGTTGCTCCAAAATTCCAAGACGTTCGTGAGGAATGACGAGAGGCAGGCGAGTTTTGAGAAGCTGAAGAGGCGTTTAACTTCAGCCCTGGTTTTAGCGTTGCTGTGTGGCAATGAGGGTTTTGTTGTTTATAGTGATGCTTCGGGTTAGGGTCTTGGGTGCGTATTGATGCAGCACGGAAAGACCATTGCGTATACATCGAGACAGTTGATGTCGTACGAGATTAACTACCCTACTCACGATCTGGAGTTAGCGGCAGTTGTCTTTGCGCTCAAGATTTGGCGTCACTATCTGTTTGGCTTCGTATGTCAGATTTTTACCGATCATAAAAGTCTGAAGTACATATTCACTCAGCGGGAGTTGAATATGAGGCAAACGAGGTAGTTGGAGTTGATTAAGGATTATGATCTCGAAATCCTTTATCATCCGGGCAAGGCAAACATCGTGGCCAATGCCTTGAGTTAAAAATCGGTTGCGTTGAGGACACTTGAGATCTTTACGTCTCAATCTGAGCTTCAGCGGGTTTTGATAGGGTTGGATGTTGAGGTTTTATTGCCAGGAGCGGTCAGTCAACTGTGCGCTTTAGAGATTTCATCATCGTTGGTCGATGAAGTTAAACTAAAGTTATCAAGGATCCTGCATTGTTAGAATCGCAATCTATATCCGAGTGAGGTTTGTCTAGTACCCATAGAAAGCTAGATAGGTTGATTCATTGTCCGATAGAAAAGGAAAACGATTTAACTCGGACCGACAAAAAGACAATTGAGTTACGGTTTATCTTGGACCGATAGAAGATGAGAATTGTAACGATAATCCCTCGACCGATAGAAGAGAGGTGCAGAGATTGATCTTCATCCTATATAAAAAGATACGAAGAGAGGACGTAAGCACGTTTGGCCGAACCTCTATAAATTCTATGTCGATTTATTTTCCGCACCTTTAAATATGCTTCCACACAATAGCGCATATACCGAATATCGCACCAACACTAGCATTTGGAGCAACATCAGTTTCCTACTCAACGCGTTGGCGCCAACATTAGGTTTCCCTGGTTGGTAAAGGATTTTCTTGTCGTAATCCTTTATCAATTCCAACCAGTGACGACAAGTCATATCCAACTCCTTCTGGCTGAAGATGTATTTTCAACTATCATGGTTGGTATAAATCCGATACTAATAGCCATAAAAATAGTGGCGCCATATTTTCAATGCAAAAACGATATCGCCTTATCATGCTGCATGAACATGCACCAAGTCCCTACCCGAAGCGTCACTATACACTGAAAACCGATCGTTCCCTTGAGGTAGGGATAAAATCGGCATTGTAGTCAAACGCCTTTTGAGTTCCTCGAAACTCTGTTGCCTCTCATCATTCCATTCGAACTTTTCGGACTTCTGGAGTAATTGTGTAAGCAGTCGAGCAAATTTGGAGAACCCCTTGATGAACCAATGATAGTATTCAACGAGTCCCAAAAAAGCTTCGAACTTTCTTCACATTTTTAGGCGGTTGCCAATCCAATACTGCCTTGATTTTCTATGGGTCCACACGAACCCACTCGGCCTTGTTGGGTACGGGATCGGATATTTGCGCCATTTGCGGAAGCGTAATAAAATTGCGGAAAATAAATGACGCAAGAATTTATAGAGGTTCGGCTATAAACGAGCCTACGTCCTCTCTTTAACTTTTTCAATAGGTTAAAGATAGCAACCTCTACGCCTCTATTCTATCGGTCGAGGTATAACCGTTTACAATCACGTCTTCTATTGGTCCGTGATAAACCACTCGTACTTGTCTTTGTGTCGGTCCAAGTTAAACCGTTTTCCTTTTCGTAGGACAAGGAATCAACCTCTCTAGCTTTCTATGGGTACTAGATAAACCTCAATTAGATAGCGATTGTGATTTTAATAATGCCGGATCCTTGATCCTAATAACACTGAATCTAATCGTATCTTTTCTTTTACCACTCGTGTATGTTTTTCGTGAATTCTCACTCAAACACTTACAATTAAACTCAATATCAACAACAAGAATGTGTATGATAATATCACAAGTATAGACTATTTGCTCAAGGTTGTTGTTCTCAAACAATACCATAGGGATGGTATTTATAGGCTCCATCATCAAACTAGCCGTTAGCTGCCAGACACTTCATTACGTACGCTATCATCTCCTTATTACGTACGCAAGCCTCTTTACGTACGTTAACCTTGAATGTTTACGTACGTTAGCCTCTTCACAAATTCAGTCCAGGGAGTTTCGTCATTTGAGTTACGTACGCTAGCATAGACTTCATTACGTACGTTAACATTACATCACTGATGACGTCATATATCCGTTGCATGCTTTTCTGACTTTGACTCCTCTAACGTTCACTTGTTTGAACGGTGTTACGTACGTTATCTCTCTTGTATTACGTACATTAGATTCATCACATTACGTACGTTAACATGTTCCTGTTACGTACGTTAGCTTTGTTTTACTTCAGCATTTTGCACTACGTTTTCCTTCGATGCTTGCTTCGTCTCTTCGTTGTTTTGTTTTGCTTATCAACATTAATCATCAAAACACTTTTAATTTATGTATGGAACAAAATGTTCCAACAATCTCCCCCTTTTTGATGATTACAAAACAACAATACGCCAATGGGGTTTACGTGCAAAAATACAAATATATGTATATCTTTATAGACCAAAGTTTTCGACTTTGTCCGTTTCGTTAGAATCTTCTCCCATTTTTTTTTCGACTCCTTCTTTTCTTTTCTCCTTTTATTTTCTCATTTTTAATTTTTCATCATCTTTTCGACGTCTCCTCATTTTTCTTCTCCTTATTTTTGTTCAACTCCTTCGTTTTTCCAATTCTCTTTATATGCTATCGATTTTCTTCGATTTTTCTCCCCCTTTCACGGTTAATCACATTTTCGACTTATTTCTCCATTCTCCTATCTCTCCCCCTTTTTGTATTCATCTAAAAATGCAATAAAATAACAGTAAAAAATAAATAATGAAATATGCAAAAATAAATATACGGGTATTAACTCCCCCTGAAAATATTATCCGTTCTAAAAATTACTTCCCCCTGAGTAAAATACCAAAAATCAATGTTTGGGGATCCAACCTATAGTTGGTTTTTGTTTAGAAATGTAGACGATATTTGAAATGATTGTTCCTTTAGGAACCCAAATTTTCTTAATTTTTATCGTCCGTCTCGGGCTTTTGCAACTTGAAATATGATGCTCGATTTTTAAACACTTCTCGCAATGGGGTATCTTGAAATTAACGGATTCGTTTTTCAAACGAGATTTGAATCCTAACCCCTCTTTATTCAAAGTATATTTTTCAACACATAACATTTGTTCAAATTTATCGTTGCCGCACGAGAATTTTCTTGTCAAAGATTTGAGTTCATCTTGAACTTTTAAAAGATCATTCTTCAAAATATTCTCATTTTCAATGCATTTCGAATGATCGAATTCGACAAATTTTCCCTTCTCGATAATTTTGGAATTTTCAATTTCCAAATATTTTATTTTAGACTTAAGGGATTTAATTTCCGATAAAGCATTTTGGAAATCTGTATGTAATAACTCAAATGCATTAAATAATTCATCACGGGAGGATGTACTTACTTGGCTTTCGATGTCGCTGTCATCGAACGAACTCCGGGCCATAAGAGCGAGATTATTTTGATTGATAAAATCATCGTCTTCATCTTCATCGCTCCAAGTAGCCACGAGAACCTCTTTCTTGGGTTTGGCACGGCAATGCTTAGCGAAGTGGCCTGGTTTTCCACATTGTCGACAAGAGTTGTCGAACTTCTTCGTTTCGCTCGAGATATCCTTCTTCCTCCGGTTTAATAAGGTTTGGAATTTATTAATATTCTTGGCATAATATGCCACTTGTTCGTCGCTTTCTTCCACCGGAATTTCTTCTTTCTTTTTCGACATCTTAGCCTTCATGGCTAACGATCGTTCCTTTGGCTTCGGCTTGACACTTCGTGATTTTAATACAATCTCATAATTGATTAGTGAACCAACAAGGGCACTAAAATCGAGCGTGTTGAGATCTTTAGATTCCATAATCGCGGTTACGGTGCCGTCCCATTCGCTAGGTAGTGATCTTAAGATTTTATTGACTTTTTCACTACTAGATAATGGTTTGCCAAACGAGGCTAGTCCATTGGTGATGACCGAAAATCGGTCGAGCATATTGGTGATGGACTCGTCACCCTTCATCATGAATAACTCGTAGTCATGGAGAAGCATATTTATCTTCGTATCCTTGACTTGAGTCGTCCCTTCGTGTGTGATTTCTAGAATTTTCCATATTTCTTTCGCACTCTCACACGATGAGATTCGATTGACCTCTTACGGATTTAAGGCACAAAATAAGAGTTGAGTAGCCTTGCAATTTAGATGATCATTTTTTCAATCGGCATCGTCATATTCTTCGAAAGGTTTGAGCGTGCCGTCGGATTTAAGAGGAATTTTCGGGCCAAGGCAAATAATCCTCCAAATCTCTATATCGTAGGCACGAATAAAGATCGACATCTTTTTCTTCCATGTCAAATAATTTGAGCCATCGAAGAATGGTGGTCGGTTGAGAGCAAGGCCTTCGACTGGAGAGAATTGAAACGCCATTTTGGATCTTTTCTCCTCGGATGTTAAGCCGCGTATTGGAGAACCTCGCTCTGATACCAATTGTTGGGTACGGGATCGGATATTTGCGCCGTTTGCGGAAGCGTAAATAAAATCGCGGAAAATAAATGATGCAAGAATTTATAGAGGTTCGGCTATAAACGAGCCTACGTCCTCTCTTTATATTTTTCAATAGGTTAAAGATAGCAACCTCTATGCCTCTATTCTATCGGTCGAGGTATAACCGTTTACAATCACGTCTTCTATTGGTCCGTGATAAACCACTCGTACTTGTCTTTGTGTCGGTCCAAGTTAAACTGTTTTCCTTTTCGTAGGACAAGGAATCAACCTCTCTAGCTTTCTATGGGTACTAGATAAACCTCACATAGATAGCGATTGTGATTCTAATAATGCCGGATCCTTGATCCTAATAACACCGAATCCAATCATATCTTTTCTTTTACCAATCGTGCATGTTTTTCGTGAATTCTCACTCAAACACTTACAATTAAGCTCAATATCAACAACAAGAATGTGTATGATAATATCACAAGTATAGACTATTTGCTCAAGGTTGTTGTTCTCAAACAATACCATAGGGATGGTATTTATAGGCTCCATCATCAAACTAGCCGTTAACTGCCAGACTTCTCATTACGTACGCTATCATCTCCTTATTACGTACGCAAGCCTCTTTACGTACGTTAACCTTGAATGTTTACGTACATTAGCCTCTTCACAAATTCAGTCTAGGGAGTTTCGTCATTTTAGTTACGTACGCTAGCATAGACTTCATTACGTACGTTAACATTACATCAGTGATGATGTCATATATCCATTGCATGCTTTTCTGACTTTGACTCCTCTAACGTTCACTTGTTTGAACTGTGTTACGTACGTTATCTCTCTTGTATTACGTACGTTGGATTCATCACATTACGTACGTTAACATGTTCCTGTTACGTACGTTAGCTTTGTTTTACTTCAGCATTTTGCACTACGTTTTCCTTCGATGCTTGCTTCGTCTCTTTGCTGTTTTGTTTTGCTTATCAACATTAATCATCAAAACACTTTTAATTTATGTATGGAACAAGATGTTCCAACATGCCTAAATCACATGTCCAAGAAACATAACTACCTTTAGCCAAAACTCAAATTTTGAGAACTTCGCATAAAGGCGCTGAGCTCTTAAAATATCCAATACCAACCGCAAATGCTGAGCATGATCCTCCTCATCCCAAGAATATATCAGGATGTCGTCGATAAATACGAATACACATTTATCAAGGTACTCAACAAATATATTATTTATCAACTGCATAAATACTGTCGGCACATTGGTAAGCCCGGAAGGCATAACCACGAACTCATAATGTCCATACCTCATCCGAAAGACGATCTTCAAATCATCGGACTCTTTCACTCGGAGTTGATATTCTCAAAATCTCAAATCGATTATTGAGAATACCACAGCTCCCTATAACTGATCAAACAAGTCATCAAAGCGAGGCAAGAGGTATTTATTCTTATAGGTTACTTTGCTTAGCTCGCGATAGTCGATGCTTAAATGTAGTGAACCATCATTCTTCCTTACAAATAAGATCGGTGCATCCCAAGACGAGGTGACAGGTCTAGTGTATCCCTTCTCAAACAGATCTCCCAACTAATTCTCCAACTCTTGCATCTATGAAGGTGTCATGTGATGCGGTACCTTAGAAATTGGGCCCGCATTCGGCTTTAAATCAACCACGAACTCAAGTTCTGGTGGTAGTCCTGAAAATTTATATAGAAAGACGTCCATATACTCATTTACCACTAGAATCGAGGAAAGATCGACTCCTCTGTCCACACCTTCCATAGCGTAGCACCAGTAACCCATACAAGCCCTCTTAAGGAGTCTCGTCACCTTCATGGCACTGATTATGAGTTTCCAGCTCCTCATCTTTCATCCAACACAAGAATGTTCGGTGACGTCCTCAACCAGCATCGAAATAACTCTCATGCAATAATTAATTATCGCTCCATGCCTATCAAGCCAATTATTGATGATAACTAAATCCTTGTCTTGATATCCACGACAATCAAGTTCGAAGGCCAAATCCTCTTCGCAATTCTCACTGGACAATATCTAACATCCTGATTCCCCATAATTCTATCACTGCTAGGTAATTTAACAACAAAAGGCTCGCAACCAACCAAACAATCAATATTCAACCGACGCAGACAATCCAAGGAGATGAAGGAATGTGTGGACTGGAATCAAAGAGTACTCTAACTGGGTGAGAAAGGACATGAACAGTACCTGTGGCTAGTGTAGCCTCTGGATCATCAGCTTTCCTCATCTCATAATCTATGGGTGCGTCGAACTAGCACTGGAAACTCCCCCTCTAACAGGCTGACACCATATTCTGCCTCTACCGAAACTCTGAAACAACTGACCCATTAAGGGTTTTTGATTAACAGTTGGTTCTCTAGGAGCAGGAGCTGATGTTTGGGCTCCAGGTGTCTTTTTTCCCTCGTTATAAAATGCTACTTTGTGGCCCACCTAACCATAATTATAACACCTCAATGAAGGTAAGCTGCAATCACGGCTGATATGGTCCTGTTGGCCGCAGTTAAAGCACGACATGACCTGGTTGGAAGCACTAGGACCGGATCTAAAAAAATTTCGACAAGCATCGAATGATCAGGAGGACTTCCTAGTTGGATAGTTAGCCTACTGAGATCTCTACTGATTACCGCCCTTACTGCCAGTGGCGAATCCAGAATTTTCTAAGACTGGGGGTACAATTTTTATTACCATAATAAAAAAATCAATAACGAAGTACAATATCATTATAAAGGTGAAACAAATTATATTTTACAGTTGTTCTCTATGAAATTTCATCGTTTGAAAGCGATTCATTACATCTTCATTCGTAACATTAGCAAGTCCTTCTTTTTCAACGGTACAAATTGCACAATCATTCAAATAGTCTTCAGAAATTCGATTGCGCAATTCTGACTTCACAAGTTTCATTGCAGAAAAGCATCTCTCAACTGTTGCAGTTGCAACTGGCAGAACCAATGCGAGCTTCAATAATCGATATACTAAAGGGAATGTAAGATGTTTTCTTGTTTCAACCATCACTCTAGCAAGACCAGATATACCTTTCAAGTTAGCAAATGTATCATCTTCTTGCACATTATCAATATAGATGTGAAGTTCATGCTCGAGAGTCATCCTTTCCACACAACTAAAATCATCTGGATAGAACTCGGCCATCTTCAATAACTTTGATGGGTCAAAGTCATGAAATGAATTATGCGGATTCAAAGCCGCCATATAAATAAGCAAATCAGAACTTACCTAACTAAATCTATCACCAAACTCTTGAATTTGCATATCCACAACCGTATTAAAGCAATCAAACAGCTCATAATAGTGCTGATAGGTGATATTGATCTTTTGTCTTAGATTTTTCGGATTCACATAATTTTCCTCCATATTCAAAATTTCAGGATCCTGTTTTCACAAAAAGAAGAGATCTTCTTCAAAAGTGAAGAAAACCCATCAACTCTAAACTTTTTCAACTGTCGCTTGGTTGATTTCACCAATGAAATAGCATTCAAGATATCTTGATCTTTTCTTTGAAGAGCTTGTGACAATAAATTTGTGCACCCTAAAATGTGCAACATCAAGTGCAAATAAAACACAAAATTAAATGATTTGAAATATATCTGAAGACCATTTGCTTGACGTTGACTAAAAGCATTATCGCCTTCCTCTTCAACATATTCAAGCACCTCAACAACACTTGTAAACAAATCAACCAAATGCAAAAGTGTTTTATAATAAGAACTCCAACGCATATCTCCAGATCTACTAAGAGAAAGCTCTTGGTTTAACCCACTTCCAGTTTCAAGTTCACCACTACCAATGGCTTCTTCCAATTTCACTTTTTGACTTTCTCGAATCATATCTTTTTGCTTGCAAGAAGCACAGACCACATTCGTCACAACCGCTATCATGTCGAAGAAGTTTCCAATGCCAAGGTGTTTTTTGCAACCGCCACAACAACTAACTGAAGTTGATGAGCAAACCAATGAACATAATATGCTGAACTATTCTCTTTCATGATTAAAGCTTTCAAACCATTGAATTCACCACGCATATTTCTTGCTCCATCATAACCTTGACCTCTAACCTTTTTCAAACTTACTTTATGTTCAGCAAATAATGATTCAATTGCAGATTTAAGAGATAAAGAATTTGTGTGCTTCACATGAACAAGACCAACAAATCTTTCCTTAAGAATCCCACATATAACATAGCGTAAAACCACGGCCATTTGTTCCTTTTTATACACGTCACTGGACTCATCAACTAACAAAGAAAACACATCATCACCAATTTCTCCAAAAATGTGTTTGAGTATTTCTTGTGCAAAACAATTGATAATGCCTTTCTGAATACTTGGATCCACCATTTGATTATTCCCTGGAGCATTTCCAAATGCAACTTTACGAATAATCTCATTTTGATTCCGAATAAGTTTGATTATTTCCAAAAAACTTCCTCTATTCAGAGACTTTTCTGACTCATCGTGACCACGAAAAGGTAATGCTTGATTCAACAAATATCTACAAGCATCAATTGAAGCATTTAATCGAACTCGATACTCATTTTTCGTGGTATCGCTATGTTTATGAAAGGCAACGGCAATGGATCGATCTTGTCTCATTAAACCTTCACAATTCTTAAATGCTCTATTGTGGAAACTATTAACATCCCTCACATGAAGAACAAGCCTCTACATTTTATTCCAACTATTAAAACCTTCTGACACAAAAGCATCACTCCACCTTGTTTTCCAAAATGATCTCTAAACAAGTAAAAACATAAGCAAAAGGCTTTATCTGCTTTTACACTATACTCAAACCAATTACCAAATTGATCAAACCAAGACGGACAAAAACGTCTCCCTTATTTTCTATCATTTTTCTTGGAAAGTCATGGCCACGTGGTTGATAAGGTCCTTTAATCAAATATTTCCGCCTTATTTCATCTCTTTGATTAGGGTGATACTCTAAAATTCTTTTCCTTTCGGATGGATCCCAAGGAAGATCATCCAAATCAATTTCCGTAGGCATCAAAATAGTAGAACTAGGTTCAAAAATATTATCTGCACTTGAAGATCCGGGTGTTGATATTTTTCTTTTTAAAAATCTTTCCATTCTTTCAACAAACCCTAAAAATTAAAACCAATGATAAATAAATTAATTTTGTACATACTCTACTACTGATTAATATTAATAATTAAAAAATAAAAAAATTATAAAAATACCTCAAACTCAAAGAAAAAAAATTGGCAGCACGCTATGATCGGAAAGGAGAGAGAGAGACTGAGAGAGAGAGAGAGAGAGAGAGAAATACCTCAAAGTGGGTCTGATGGGTTGGGGCGGGGCGGGCGGATCTTCGCTGGGTGCTGGACGGGCGTTCGGGCGTGCGTGATTTTTCGTCGGGGCACTGCATGCTGGCTGCTGGGCGGCATCGGCCGTCAGTCTCAGAGAAGTACAGAGGTAAAGAAGAAAAGAAAAGAAATGAAAAGGAAAAGAAAAGTATATATATACTTTTTTTTCACTGGGAACATGTCCCCCCCTTTTGTAAACGTGGGTCCGCCCCTGCTTTCTGTGCGAAAGACATATCGTAGGCTAATGCCCTACCTTAATACTCTTTCAGTATAGTGCACCAAAACCCGACATGTAGTGTCGGATCCTCGGTTTCATTGCATATCAAAGTGGTGGATTTTTTCTCTGTTCTGTCTCACTTGTCCCTTCATGTGGTGGAGCTGTTGATTATACTCGACTATTGCGTGAGACACCGCAATATCTTGCAGTTTAGCCTCGGAAAAGGCTCGAATTCTGGCCTCCTCGATAGACCATGGGCAATACTCGGCCTCTGCCAACTCCTCAAACTCATCCAAATTGGCAATATGGTCTTGGGGTTTCACTACCTGGCACCAGCTGGCAGCCTCTATCATCAGGAAGTACTGAGCAATTGCCACCTTATGTGTATCTGGACAATTTACCACTATCGAAACCATATTCATCTCATTTATCCAACTCTCCCAACTGGCTGGATCCAAAACACCAATGAATTGGGGAAGGTGCATTCAAATCACGTCTTGCAATCATTTATCCAGACCAGTATTGGCTGCAGGAGGCAGATTGTTGTGAATCGCTTGGGTTAAGAAAGTTATTTCGCCACTTGTTGCAATATGGTTGCAACACCAATGGCTGCATTGTTCCCTGTGGAGTTACCCTGACAAACCGACTAGTCCCAATGACCATTGGTACTCGACTGAACTGAGTTCGGCAAAGTAGGAGTAGTCGAACCAGCCTTAGAACTGAAGGACATGTCCATCATTCTAGTTGCGCCACGCCTCCTACTGCATCCACAACCGTGTCTGCGTCCTCTACCAGCAGACATTATAAAGATAAGAAAAAAGGAAATTACATGAGTACAGTTCAGAGTATAAACCGTCGAGGGCACCGACTAATGTATTACGAACTCGAAGGGCATGTAGTTAAGACCGACAATGTGCACATAAAAATGATGCGACAAGACCCAAAGACCGACAACCTAGGTATCCATAAACCTAAGCTCCAATACCATATTTTGTAACACCGTCGAGATATTCGGAGTATGTCACAGCGCCGTGAATCTCTACGTGGGACCCACAAGGCTAGTCTCAAATAGTTTCAGACTCCAACCTTTAAGGTTGTAATAACAATATTCAAGAAATACCAGAACAATAATCAACGGTCTAAACTTTCCGGTAAAAACTCCAATAACAATATACAATATCCCAAGGAAAACTAATCTAACATACGACATCGAAGGAAAAATTCCTATACACTACAAAAAAAACAGTTTTTACCGACGCCAAAATGGCGTAGGTAAAACAGAAAATGACGTTGGTAAAAAAATTACCGATGCCATTACCGACGGCAACTCGCCGTTGGAAAAACGCTCGACGGTAATTTTTTACCGACGCCATTTTCCGACGCCGCCATTTACCGACGCCATTTTTGGCGTCGTTAAATTAAAAAATTTTTTTAAAAAAGTCAGGTCAGGACTCAGGCGGGGATCAGGCAGGTTCGGGCTCAGGCGAGAGGGTTCGGTCAGGTCTAGGTCCGGGTCCGGGCAGATCAGGTTCGGGCTCCATTCAATTTCAAATGGTTGAGAAGGATTTTGGTTTATAAACCACCAAAAACATTGATGTTTTTTCGATGTGGGATTGTGTTAACAAATTACCGACGCCGAAATGGCGTCGGTAATGGCGTAAACGGCGTCGGTAAATTTAAAAAAAAAAAAAATTTTACCAACGCCAAAATGGCGTCGGTAATGGCGTCGGTAAACGGCGTCGTTAATTGTAAAAAAAAGTAAGTCTGCGAACCGGTCGTCGGCAATGGCGTCGGTAAATCGGGCGTCGGTAATGGCGTCGGTAAATTATAAGTTTAAAAACGGCGGTACGGGCGTCGGTAAATGGCGTCGGTAAATTATAAGTTTAACAACGGCGGTACTGGCGTCGGTAAAAATTGTTTTTTTTGTAGTGATAGTACTCGAATACCAGCTAACAAATATGTGACACTAGAATCCAAAGACATAACTAAAAAGAACACAATATAATTCAGCACAATATTACACCTGGTCGTCATCGTCTTACAGTCCTCGTGCCCGCGTGCTTCTCCAAACCTGAAATACATAAAATGTATTTCCTCGAATGGGGTTAGCCGTGGAATAGCTCATGCAAGTAATACAAATGAACCATTACATCTTACACATTAAAGTACATGAACCCATATTTTAGAAAGTTGAGATAACGATTTCCGAAATGCAATTTCTAAAACATGCCACAATAGTAACAAACACTCATAATTAACCATGGATCCAACCATGCGCATATCCCTCCGTGGCCCCGCAGGACCCTCCCAGGGTGGTTAACCCTAATGTTTGTGGACCCAACCAAAAGCGGATCCCTCCGAGGACACACTGGACCCTCCCGAAGTGAATGTATATAATATCACACATATATGCATCACTTTTCACATTTAAGAACATAATTTCATAGGAATTACTTACCTTTGAGACATGATGAAAAGCTACAAGAAGGAAACGCCCGCAGTTGAAACGAACAAAAAACTCCAGACCTAAATGATCCATAAAACTATCATAAACATATATAGAAGATAGAATTAATATCTAGAAGCACCCAAAACCCGACCTATGATTCATACGATTCACCACATAACACATAAAGTGCCACATCCCAAGACCGCTCCGCCATACCATGATATTGTCCACTCTGGGCATTCTCCTCTGAGCTGGCCCTCACGGTTTTGTTTCTGGGAGCCTGCAGCTTCCCAGGAGGTCACCCAACCTGGTGCTACTCTCGCCCGAGCACGCTTAACTTCGGAGTTCCCATCTCCCCGAAGCCACTGGGCTCCCAAAAGGCCTCATGCTATTTGGAGGCGGGCACGCATATATAAGGCAATTTGCCCCCCCCCCTCCGCTAGCCGATGTGGGATATCACAATCCACCTCCCCCCAAGGGGCCCGTCGTCCTCGTCGGCACACTTGCATTACATAGCGGAGTGGATTCGATACAAAATTTCTACATCCCAAGACCGTTCCGCCGTAGCATGATATTGTCCGCTCTGGGTATTCTCCTCTGAGCTGGCCCTCACGGTTTTGTTTCTGGGACCCTGCGAGCACCTTCCCAGGAGGTCACCCATCCTGGTACTACTCTCGTCCGAGCACGCTTAACTTTGGAGTTAACATCTCCCCGAAGCCAATGGGATCCCAAAAGGCCTCATGTTATTTGGAGGCGTACATGCACATATAAGGCACTTTGCCCCCTTTCCACTAGCCGATGTGGGATATCAAATAAAGGGTGGATTTCAACCAAAATCCTCCCAGTTTCTCAAATCATAAGGATTAAACTGCGAATTCGTAGGGAACGTAATTTGCTCGAGATAGGTAAATCATTTACACCATGATTTAAAGAGCATAACGAACCGAATTGGATAATATAACAAAAACCCCACAAAAGCCCCAAATTAAGGTTGTAGGATGATTACCTCGAACCAAAGGATCAAAGGACGACTAGATGTTGTTAATATACTCCAAACCCTTGATGATGATGGACAATGAAAGATTGATGATCTCTCAAAAAGAATCACCTCAAAGTCGCCTCTCTCTCTATCATCGGTCAAAGGTATGAAATGATAAAAACGTAGAAAAAGGCTGATGTATGCACTTAAATACTCTGATCAGTTAGCATGTGCTAACCCTTCCCTTTAGCGTGCGCTAACGGGTATAAAAATTTGAGGTTTCTGTCTAAGCTCCTTAGCGCATGATAACGAGTACATTAAACTATCATCAACATCGATACAAGATGGAATTGAAATCTAGAAACACCCGAAAGCCGACCTACGATCCATATGATTCACCACATAACACATAGAGGGTGGATTTCAACCAAAACCCTCTCAGTTTCTCAAATCGTACGGATTAAACCGCTAATTCATAGGGATATCATTTGTTCAGGATAGATAAATCATTTACACCATGATTCCAAGAGTATAAAGAATCAAAATGGATAATATAGCACAAATACCCAAAAAGCCCGAAATTTGGGTTCTAGGATGACTACCTCGAATCAAAGGAGCAAAGGACGATTTGATGTTGTAATATACTCAAAACCGTTGATGATGATGATGGATAACGAAAATTTGATGATCTCTCAAGAAGAATCGAAACAAACACTACGCCATAAGTGCTCATAGGCAATGCCTGTTTATTGTTGCAGAAGACACAATAAGTGTTGCCTTAGGCCAAAGGCAACACCAAACTCTTGTTGCCAATACGGCCGTTGCCTTTGACACATAAGGCAACACTTTTAGTCTCTATTGCAACAACAGAAAAGTATTGCATTACGCCTATAATGCAACAACATAACCAAGTAAGGCAACAACAAATGATGTTGCCTAAGATTTCAAAAAAAAAAAGAACATGGGTCCACATGTGCCACGTCATCAATGGGTCCCACCTTTATGCCATGCCATCAATGGGTCCCATCTTGATGCCACGTCGACAATGGACTCTACATTTGTGCCAGGTCAGCAATGGGCCCCACATCTATGCCACATCGGCAGTTTTTTATAATACTATTTTTATAAAATACAACAAAGACTAAAGTAAAAGTGAACAATTCATACAAATATTTTTAAATAACAATTTTAGTTTTACATCAAACCATCCAAAATAAAACAAGGCATCAAAAAAACAACAAGGTTGCCAATACAAAATACAAATTCCTAAATTCATACAAAGCAACAAACCACCAATTTAACTTCAATTGTACAAAAACCTAGCAACACCACCAATCTAACTTAAAAGTACAAAATTACGAGTCTAAATACAAGTGATCGGAAGTTACATATTGAAATAAGCGATAAGTGGTGCCGCCTTGAGTCATATGAGTAGCATTATCATCTTGATCACTTGATATCATTACACAAAATTCTCAATATCCCGATTGAGGCCGAATTAGCTTCTCCCACTTCCTGTTTCACTTTTCCCTACCAAATTGTTGTAAATAAGTCAATCTAGATAAGACCGTTCTTCTTTTAATAATCTTAATAGGAATAAAACTGAAAGAGAAGCAGTTGGGTATCTCGTAACAAATGATATGGCAAAAGTTACAACCAAGTGACATTCAAAAGAGACCAAGATATCAAGCTTCATGTCATATGCTTCACATAATAAAACATTTTCACAAAATAAATAATTTGTTCATTTGTGGACAACAGACACTATCAGCATACTAAAATGACATGAATGCTTAAATCACACTACCACAATTATGCAATAAGGAAATTAACATGAACTCCTGGATGAGTTTTGTGCATGAATTCAAACCCGACAATCAGAAAAGTTAGAAGTAATTGATGTGGAAATTAAACCTATGTAAAACTTCAGTTCACAAATGGAAGAAGGTAAAATATACGAGCACATATCATTTTACAACATTAGAAATTTAGAGAACCTGGTACTCATCTTCTACAGGTATGCAATCCAACGAGTAGGGTTGCTGGAGGCGAGCTATAATCCGATCCTGGAAAGCAAGAATAATCAGTTATGTTGTGCATGAATACTTTGATAGGAAACAGATAAAGGTACTTTTTTGCAACTGCAAATTGTATCAGCACTTCTTATTAAAAATATGTTTCATATTACCAAAAATATTGCAGCAATTTGTACATATTAATCACACAGATTATCAATAACACCACAATAACCAACCACCTCAAGTGGTCTTGTTCTTTTAGAAGAGGATTAGAAGGGGATCTTCAAGACCAGACCTCAATATGCTGGTTTCATGGTTTGAAGTCATCCAAATTTTTCATTTCAAGTTCTCAAATATCAATTCTTGAAAAGGCCCTTCAACGCATAGGGTTCCCTTGGCCGAGGTGAATCTGCTGCGAAAGCAAACAAAGCGAAGAATCAAAAAGGGTTTCCGCAAGGACTAGTTGATAGAGGAGTGGAATGGGGGAATAAGGAACTTCACGGGGAAGAAGATCATCAGCAGAGATAGAAATCTGTCAGCGACATATAAGAAAAGCTATCAAAATGGAGATTAGCTAAAATACTAGAACGAAACCCCCGGTAGGGTTTCATAACACCAAAATGTCCTGGATGACCACAACAACTCTGTGGTACCACTATTGGAAATCCATCCAGTTACGAGCAATAGTGAAAGCCGTAACTAATCACTTAACTTGTAAACAAATTACAAATAATATAATGAACTAACGATTAACCACTAAATCGATTAATCACCAAGATTTATAAACATTATAAGCAATAGCCTTCTCCCAAAATTCCACGCGGACAACAATAGTCCTGCCTTAAAGACAAAAAAAAACGAAATAGAAAACCTGCGGTAATCATGGGATTACGTAAAATTAAAGAAGGTCGAACAATAATAAGCCATAAAACAAGACCAACGAAAATGGAAAAAAGCGAGCAAACCGAAATGATCCAAAGGATCGATGAATCGTGATGGTGACAGAAAACTTGAGTCGGCCCGGTCCCTTTGAAATCAAACCTCGTATAGAACACCGAGAATCACAAAGAATACGAAGCCTACATACCGCTGCTCTCGACTTTGGCTATCTTAATCTAGTAGCTCAACCATGAGCCGGATTCGATGGGGCACCGTGAAATCGTGGCACTATGATTAAGTAAATATACATTAATATACATACCTGTTGGTTGTTGCGACAGGCATCGCGGAGGAGGCGTCGCCGGCGGAGGAGGAATGGTCGCGTCGCGGAAGGGAGGGGAGGGCTTTGTGTCGCGGAGGGTGGGGTAGGCGTCGCGCCGCGTCGCGGAGGAGGAGGGAGTCGCGGCGGATGAACCGAGGGGAGGAGGAGGAGGCGTCGCGGCGGGTGAGCAGGAGGAAGGGGAGGTCGTCGCGGCGAGTGACAGAACAGTGAGGGGGCGGGGGCCGAGGGGGGGGGGGGAGAGCGAGAGAGCGATAGGGTTTGTGTTTTCTATTTTATCATCAAGAAACTTATTCCCGATATCTTTCTCTGGTGTTAAAGGAGACCATCCAGGCCTGAAACAATGCCAGCTGGGAGTCCATTTGCAACCCATTTTAGAGGAGTCAGGTACCGAGTCCCATAGATTAATTTAGGATTATTATTATTATTAGCGGTTAATTAACGGGTATTTCGCGGGTGGGTTATACGGGTATTTCGCGGGTGGGTATAAAAAGTTCAAAATACCTTTTTAATTCACGGATCGAGAATTTAAGAAATATTACTTAAAATACGGAACATACCACAGCGTTTTCTAAAAATGCTATATAAGTGTATTGTTACATAGTGCTTCCTAATTAAATGCTATATAAGTATTTTTAAAAGGATGTATTATTTTTTATAATTTGAAATTTTATTATTAAAATTTATAATGTGTATTTATATTAAATAATTTAAATATATAAGTTATAATTTATATTATATTATATATCAAACATTGAAAATAAAACATATATCTTAATTTAAATTTCATTATATATATATATTGATAATATATTAAACTTTAAAACTATAAAAAATATTTATAATTTTTAATTACATCATTAAAAAATATAATAAGTATTTATATTAAATATAAATAATTTAAATCAAATTTATCATATGTTATATATCAAACTTTAAGAGTAAAAAATATCAAAATTTAAATTTCATTTCATTGTGATTGTTTTGTGACAATAACTTGAAAAAATTATTAAAAAATTAGATATAATGCAACACCATCACAGGTGTTGCACGTCGCGCAACACCATTTTTATTTTGCAACACCAAATATATATCTAGTGCAATAGTATTTCAAAAGATCAAAAATCAGCAATCTATTGAAACGCTTTGGTGGCAACACTAGCTAAAAGCATTGCCTATGAGCACTTATGGTGTAGTGAAAATCGCCTCTCTCTCTCTCTCTCGCCATCTCGTCAGTCGAAGGTAAGAAATGAGAGAAATGCAGAAAAAGGCTGTTGTCCTCACTTAAATACTGTGCTCAGTTAGCGCGCATTAACCGTTCCCTTTAGCATTCGCTATCGGGCATAAAAATCGGGAGGTTTCTATCTTGGGTCGTTAGCGCATGCTAACAAGGACATTAGCATGCACTAATCCTGATGAGTAGCGCGCTATATATCACTGCTTAGCATGTGCTATACCTCTACAGAACAGCACAATAGTGTGGGCTCGGGCAGCCCGAACACGGTCTGGATGATGCAAAACATGAAGGTTAACAACAAGAAATGAAGCATTTTGAAAGAGCATCAATGTACGAATTCATTCCCTAAACAAACAAGCGATTCCGACCACTCAAAGGTACGAAAGAAACAAATACAAAATCAAATACCCATAACTTTAGGAAATTATAAAACCGCCCAAACGTCCGAAAATCATGATTCAAGATTGAACATCAACACCAAAGATCACAACATGTCTAAATATGTTTATTAAACTTATAAGAACAATGAAACGACCGTCTTAAAAAGGTTCTACAGAAATCGAACCAGAACACGTCATAGTCAAAATATTATATGGATTCGCTAAAAGCAACTGCTAGATTCCTTCGAAAGACAAAAAGCGCAGAATAAAATAAATTTAAAATATCGAAACTATTACAAGCGAGCCGCCAAAAATAAGAAAATACCAAAAATAGAAATTACTAAAAATATAAAAATTCTCAGGTATTACCAAACCTTCGCGTGGAAATAAGAATAATATGCTATAGCTACTGTTGGGATTCAAGGTGTTGAATGGTGAAGTCGTGCATGCGCCGAAATCGAGTATGAACCTCTAGAACATTCTTGCTTCCTTTGTGAGCCAAACTTCTAATTTTATTAGTGAAATGAGAAACCTGTTACTAGAGATGAAAAGAAGGTGGATAAGATTGAAAGTCAGATAACTCAGTTGACGACCACAATTCGAACACAAATGAAAATTTTGGAACCGCAAATTGGTTATTTATGCATGGTTATTAGGGTCAGCACACGAAGGGCCGATTTCCAAGCATACACCAATCCAATCTGAAGGGAAAGTGTAGTGATATCTTCTCGAGATGTGCGAGTAGGGAAATTGCGAACAAATGGAAGAAAAGGCCAGAAAAGGATAAAACATAGATTCTGTTAAGACACGGCCAAGACCGTGTTACCCAACACGTCCCACGTTAGTGAATACAACCCGTGTCTATCGGTCAAGTCGGCTGAACATAACTGTCTTGGACTAGCTGGATGGGGATTTTGATTACTGTATGCGCAATTTCTGATTTGGAGCCAAATACGGTTGAGAATTTTGAAGAGAAAGTGATATTTATAGATTTTTTAGATTAAATGGTGTCCAATAAGAATGAGATGGAGTGCTACCTAAAAAGCTTACAAATCAATTGAGTTTTAATATTCATTATTATGTAAGTAATATTTCCTTCTATGCTCTTCGTGATCTTGGATCCAGCATTACGTGTTGCCTTTTTCTATTCGCAAGACGCTTGGATTTGAAGTTAATTCTGCCTCCAGTGCACTTACAATTCATTGATCAGAGCGCTTCTGAATCATTGGGGGCTCCCGGTTTCTTTAAGGGTGTGTACCCTCAAGTTCAGTGCAATGTTAATGTCACCTCGGGAGCGATCTCAAATGGGTCGCCAGGGTCTTTTGCGGGTTCAACTAATGCACCAGAGAATGTTAATGAGATTCTAGAGACGGGTAAAGCAATGGGATTCAAAATTCAAGAGACTTCAAGGTCTTTTGGTGAGATCGTCAGCGGAATGAGTGGTGATAAAGCATTTCAATGAATATCCTCTCATTAAATATTTGCGGGACAGGGTGCGAATTCAAGCTAAAAAGGCTTAATCACATCCTTTGGAAGAACAGGGTTAATTTTCTTTGCATTCAAGAATCGAAAATGGATGAACCTGATTTATTTCGGGTTAAACGCATTTGGGGGAATCATCATTTTGGTCACGTTGAGTCCTTGGCTACTGGGAGATCGGGAGGGATTTTATCAATTTGGGATCCTAACTCCTTTGCTATGGCAGACTGTGTAATTCATGAACACTACGTGATTGTCAAGGGCACTTGGATCGCTTCTAGCTTTGAATGTTTCATGATAAACATATATGCTCCTCAAGCGGAAAAGGAAAAAGTTGTTGTTTGGAATAGTATTGTTGATTTTATGAATGCAAAAAATGGGAATTACATTTTGTGCGGAGATTTTAATTCCTTAAGAAGTGAAGATGAACGAATGGGATCAATTTTTTCTAAGGTGAATGCGAATAATTTCAATGATTTTATTTCGAAAGGTCATTTGGTAGACTTGAAATCGGGGAGACATAAATTCACGAGGACATCCTCCAATGGTCTTAAAGCGAGTAGGCTCGATAGATTTCTGATCAATGTCGCGGCCATGGGGATTCTAAAAGATGTGATGGTTGACGTTTTGGACGAGGTTATTTCTGATCACAGGCCGCTAATTTGCAAACAGCAATATTCAGATTTTGGTCCGTCCCCTTTCAAACTTTATAACTCTTGGTTGCAGTTGGACGGTTTTAACAAGGTGGTGAAAGAGAACTGGGGAAAAATGGAAAGTGGGAGGCACGATAATGCTTTCAATACCCTTAAGCTCAAGTTTAAAGGCATTAAGTCCATAATAAAGCTATGGCGCAATGACAATCTAAAAGGAAAAGATAGGGACTCGATAACATGCGAACTTGCTAAAGTGGATATGCTTTTATCTAATTCGAATAGGGATGAGAGTCTGGCGATGAGGCGTCAGATCTTGAGGCACGAGCTGTGGGATTTAAATGTGCGGGAAAACAAAGACTTGCAACAAAAGGCAAAAGTTAAATGGGCAACTGAAGGGGACGAGAATTCAAAATTTTTCCATGCCATTATAAATGCAAAAAGAAAATCCAACAGAATTAACGGAGTGAAACATAATGGAGCTTGGTTAGATCAACCGGCGGAGGTTAAGAGTTGTTTTCAGAGTTATTTTGCCAACAAGTTTCAACATTTCAAGGGAGCTAATTTTATCATGCCTAACTCTTCGGTTCAATCTCTTTCTCTGAGTGAAGCAAGTATTCTGGAAACTCAATTCTCGATACAAGAAATTAAAGAGGCAGTTTGGAGTTGCGGGGGAGACAAAGCCCCGGGCCCGGATGGATTTTCTTTTGAGTTCGTAAAGCATTTTTGGGACATATTGAAGGATGATGTGGCAAACATGGTCAACGAGTTTCACGAGAGAGCCTTCATTCCTATTGGATGCAACTCCTCTTTCATTACATTGATCCCCAAGGTTAGCAATCCTATTCTTGTTTCGGATTATAGACCAATTAGCTTGATTGGTGTTCAGTATAAAATTATTGCCAAGCTGCTCGCTAACCGTTTGGTGAAGGTTCTGGATCGCATTGTTAGTATCGAACAGTCGGCCTTTATAAAGGGTCGACAGATTATGGATGGCCCTTTCATTATCAATGAAGTGATTGAGTGGTACAAAACAAAGAAAAAAAAGATGATGCTGTTTAAAGTTGACTTCGCCAAGGCTTATGATTCCCTATCATGGGACTATCTTCTGCAAATGCTGTATATCATGGGGTTCGGTAGCAGATGGATATCATGGATAAAGGCTTGCCTCGTCTCCGCTCGTGCGTCAGTTCTAGTTAATGGTAGTCCGACCGAGGAGTTTGATCTTTGTCGTGGGTTGCGCCAAGGAGATCCGATGGCTCCATTCTTATTTATTATAGCAATGGAAGGGCTTCATGTTGCAATCAACAACCTTGTCAATAATGGTATTTTCTCGGGTGTACATGTCAATCAGGTTACTCTTTCTCACCTCTTTTATGCTGATGATGTGATGATTGCTGGGAATTGGGATGGAAAAATCTTGTGGTTTTGTCTAATGCGTTTAGATTTTTCTATAGCATCTAGGGCCTAAAAATCAATTTTCAAAAATCTTCTCTAATTGGAATTGGCGTTTCAGATACGGAAGTGGCTCGTTTTGCTTCTAAGTTAGGGTGTAAAATGGAAAGGTTGCCTTTCAAGTACCTGGGGATCCCCATTGGGGGGAGTCCAAAGCGTATATCTTTCTGGGACCCTATTATTAGCAAGTTCAAGAAAAGGTTATCGAGCTGGAAAGTGAAATTATTGTCGATTGGGGGGCGCACCACCCTCATCAAATCGGTCCTTGGTTCCCTGGGAATTTATTTTATGTCCTTGTTTCCGATGCCAAAAGGTGTCAATAAAACATTAGAGGCTCTCCGAGCGACGTTTTTTTGGGGTGGGGAAGTAAATTCTCGCAAGTTGCAATGGAGCAAATGGAATTCGGTCTTGGCTAGTGTCGAGGATGGAGGAATTGGAATTGGGAGTTTAAAGGCAACGAACATGTCCCTATTATATAAATGGCGTTGGTGTGGGCTCACTTGTGCCAATAGCCTTTGGACTAGAGTCATTTCGGCTATTCACGGTACTAACTGTTTTTCTAATATGGTGGCTAAATACAAAGGGCCTTGGTATAACTTGGTTGCGACTTATAAAGTTTGTCATTCTGATCTAAACATCCCGAATGATGCTATAGCCAGGAAGGTGGGGAACGGCCTTAATACTCGGTTTTGGAAAGACAACTGGTGTGGGGATAGGCCTTTTGAAGTCTTGTTTCCCAGAATTTTTGCTTTAGAGGAACAAAAAGATTGTCTTGTTGCAAGTAGGTTCAATTCGACAAAATGGGAGTGGAAATGGCGTAGATTGCCGAGGGCTGGTCACGAAGCAAATCAACTTCAAGAACTTACCAATCTCCTGCCTCAAACTCTCGACAGCGTGCCCGACTCCTGGCTATGGAAGCTCAAAGGTAATGACTCTTTTTCTTGTGCCTCCATTCGTGTTCTTATTGATCATAACAGTTGTGAAGCCGTCGCCCCACCTGCTGGAACAAGCTGGTTCCGAAAAAAATAAATATTTTCATATGGAGGATGTTGCGGAATACCATTCCCACTTTCTTAAATTTGTTCGGGAGGGGGATCGATGTTACCACGGTGAATTGTAAACTGTGCGAAAATGGTATTGACGACGGATTGCATCTGTTTCAACAATGTACGTATACCAGCGAGTTACGGGCTCATATTAGTCAATGGATCCATCTGGACATTCCTAACCTGGAACCAAGTGAGGTAATGTCATGGTATAACTCCATCTCGATGTCGAAATATAAACGCGACATTGTGGAATCTATTATGTTTATATGGTGGTGGCAAGTTTGGAAAGATAGGAACAAAGTGGTGTATAAGAAAGAAGAAGTGAGCTGTGCGAATTCCTTCCAAGCTATTGTTTCAATCTCATTTCTTTGGATTTCGAATCGAGATAGAAAGAGTCATTACATATGGAATAATTGGTTACGGTGCCCAATTGATCATGGTTAGCTTCGTGTGTTTTTGTCTTTGGTTAGAGGTTGGTTTCCCCGTGACATGGTTGGGTCTACATCTACAACAACCGCGAAATAAAAACCGGTGGCTCGGCCTTCGTTGGTTGGGGGTTTTTCTCGTTCACGAGTTTTTTCACTCCTTTTATGGACCTCGCAGTTAATGTCACGGGATGCGTCTAGAGTCTGTTGTATTTGCTTGTTGATTCTAGATAGATTGTAATTGTATCTTTGTCAACTAGTAACTTGCTAGTTGATTGTTTTTATTAATATAATTTATTCTGCCGTTCAAAAAAAAAAAAATAACACCTCGACATAAAGACGCAAAACAAAATAATCCACCCGGTTCGACCGGTCAAACACAACACAATCATCCAACACAAACTACAAAAGACCAACAATACAATCCGGACAAGCCAAAACTCCTAAGTGCTCGAGTACTTCTATTAGTTTACAATTTGATAATCGCCTCAAAAGACAGAAAAGCATAAAAACACACTCATGCACAATCATCACGCCCAACCATCATCCGCATATTAGTCCAGCGCCCGTTCGTCTCGATGAACCTGACCTGAAATTCATAAAACGAATTTCCCCAAAATGGGTCCCCCAAAAAAAAGGGGTTAACAATTACGCTAGTACAAGTAACCAAGTGAACAACTTACACCTTACACCTTACACATATAGTCAATGCATGCAATCAAGAAAACATCGGTTGAAACACACATTTTCGGAAACGCCATAATCCAAAACACATTTACAAAATGCACCACAATTAACCGCGGACCCACGCCTCTGTGGACCCCTACCGAGACCCCGTTGGATCTAACCCGTAGTGGTTAAAAGCAACTCGGGGACCCACGCCTCTGTAGACCCCTACCGAGAACCCGTCGGATCTAACCCATAGTGAGCATACACACACACACACACACATTACTCATGCAATACTACCATGTTAAGATTGTAAGTTCATAAGGGTATTTGCCTCGATCAATAGACGGTGACACGAATGGAAAGGGATAATCAACACGACCGCTAGGAACTGGCGAAACCGATCCTAACGATTCGAAGAACATAAATTATAACCATTTCTAAACGAATACGGAATTGGAATACACCCAAAAACCCGCCTACGATTCATGTATATTTTTATACAAAAAATAACGGGGCGGACCACAACCAAACCCTCTCGATTACGAAAATACCACGAAGTATATCATGAATCCGTAGGAAAACCAAGAATACTAACAAGATTAATCATATTCATCATGAATTAATCAACAACACGGAACGAATCGAGCAATAAAATCGAAAACCCCCAATTTACCCAAAAGTAGGGTTCTTAGAAGATTTACCTTGATTCGGATGGAGGAAGACGATTATAATGATGATAAACTACACTAGGAACACAATACTCGATCTCCCAAGAATCTCCATGGACAAAACTTGAAGAATCGCTCAAGACCTCTCCAAACCTCTCGCTGCGGACGGAAGGAAGAAAAGGAAGAATGTCGCGAATGAAAGGTCAACTCATGTTTATAAAACCTGACCTCTCATTACGTACGTTAACATACCATTGTTAACGTACGTTATGCTCATTAGGTACGTAACACACATGTGTTAGCGTACGTAATGGCTCGGCAAACAATCTGCCCAAATCGTTGATGCCATTAGCGTACGCTACAATCATGCGGATAGAGAACGCTACAATGAGGTCTTACGTATGTAACACCAGAACGTTTACGTCCATAAGGACTCGACCAAAACTGGACAGACTTACTGTCCAAAACACTGAAGGTCATAACGTACGTTAACTCTAAGATATAATGTACGTTATGTGGGTATCGATAGCGCATGCTAGGAAGCATGCATAACGTACGTTATGCATGCAGCAGTTCAACACTGCTGAACAAAGTTAGCTGCACCCCAAACATGAGACACAACGCAAGGACAGAACCCAACGCGTCGATACGAAATATTCACGACAACGAAGCTGAATGTTGCAGGAGAATGCAATACCTACTACCGAGGAATACAAGAAACGACAAGGAAAGCAAAATTCCCTAAACTTATAGGAAATTACAAAACGGCCCAGACATCCGAAAATCAGGATACGACGTCGGTTAAATAAACCGAAACTCGCAACACGAACAACTCAACCATACGAACTCGTGCAACCAAATAAATTGCAAAATCTAATGGGTTCTACAATAATCGAACGTCCATGCAACAATACATGACAAAAGACGGAATAATATCAAAACATCTCCGAAACTTGTCCAAATGGAGAAACTCCAAGAATAAATAACACTGAATCCAATCTTATCCTTTCTTTTCCTCTCGTATATGTTTTTGTGTGTAACACTCAAACACTTATCAATATATGCTCAAATACAACAACAAGAGTGTATACAATCATATCACAAGTATAGCTGATTTGTTCAAGGTTGTTGTCTGAATTTATACCAAATGGTTTGGAATTTATAGCCATTTTCCCAACTAGACGTTAGCTCCATTCGACTCTTTAGCGTGTGCTAGCCTTCCTGCATAGCGTGCGTTACTGCTCATTACGTACGTTATAGATATCCTGTAGCGTACGTTATCTGCTTCCAGTTTCAGTCCAGTGGCTTTCGTTTCTTCCTTTACATACGTTGTCACTTTTCATTACATACGTTAACTCTCTGGTGTAGCGTACATTAATCTTGCATTGTAGTGTGTGTTAACTCATATATCTGTTGCATGCATTTGTCAAAATGTTCGTTGAGTATGTGGACTTTGACCTGGAGACTTCCAACATTCATCTGTTTGAATTCATATTCAAACCTCATTACGTACGTTAACAGGCTTTGTGTTACGTACGTTAATCACCTTCGATAGCGTGCGCTATACAATGCATATAGCGTGTGTTAAGCTTGTTATCTGTAGTCGACTTTTCTGTCTCGTCTGATCAGGTAGCTTTATATTACGCACGTTATACATGCTTCATAGCGTACATTATGCTTGCTATTTCCAGCTTTTTGCATCTTCGAATCTTCGTTGTTTTATTTTGCTTCCTTGTTGTTTTCTTTGTTTAACAACTTAATCATCAAAACTCGATTATGAATATTTGGAATAAAATATTCCAACAATCTCCCCCTTTTTGATGATTACAAAACAACACCTTGAATGGGATAAAACCTGTAATATATATATATATATATATATATATATATATATATATATATATATATCGATCAAAGTTTTCGACTTTGTCCGTTTCGTTAGTTTCCATCTCCCATATTTTCTTTTCTCCTTTTCGACTTCTTCTTTTCATTTTTCAACTTCTTCGTCTTTTCTCCTCCTTTCATCATTCGTATATATTTTTATTTTTCTCGTCATTCTTCCATGACGCTTTTCTCGTCTTTTCTCCCATTCTACTATTTTCTCCCCCTTTTTGTTATCAGCAAAAAGTGTATAAATGATACCAATTTATGATAAACTATATAATGATAAAATAAAGGGTGAACTCCCCCTGACAAAAATCTCCCGTTAAAAATAATACTCCCCTGAGTAAAATACCATTTGATGAAAATTAATTTTTGCTTTTGGGGATCCAACCAAAAGTCGGTCGTTTTTCATTAATATGGAAGATGTTTAGAATAGTGGTTCCTTTAGGGATCCAAATCTTTTTAATTTTAATCGCCCGACGTGGGCTTTTACAATTTGAAATATGATGCCTATTTTTTAAACATTTATCGCATCGGGGTATTTTCAAATTTAAGGATTCGTTTTTAAAATTTGGTTTGAATCCTAACCCCTATTTATTCAAAGTGTATTTTTGCACGGAAAGCATATTCTCAAATTTCTCGTTTCCGAGAGAAAATTTCTTTGTTAAACCCTTGAGTTCGTCTTAAACTTTCAAAATATCATTCTTTAAATTATTTTCAATATCAAGGCATTTAGAATGATCGGTCTCGATAATTTTCCGTTCAAACTTGGAGATTTCGTCTCCCAAAATTTTATTTTTCGACTGAAGGAATTTAATTTCGGATAAAGCATTTTGAAAATCGGTATGCAATAATTCGAATGCTTCAAATAATTCGTCTTGAGAGGATGTATTAACCTGGCTTTCGATGTCGCTTTCGTCGAATGTACTTCTTGCCATGAGAGCAAGGTTATTTTGATTATAATCATCATCTTCGTCTTCATCGCTCCATGTTGCAACGAGAACTTCCTTCTTTGTATTTGCTCGGCAATTCTTCGCGAAGTGGCCTGGTTTACCACATATTCGACAGTTGTTGTCGAATTTGTTAGATTCGCCCGTCTTGATGTCTTCCTTTCTCCGGTTTAATAAGTTTTGAAACTTATTTATATTCTTGGCATAATATGCGGATTCTTCGTCACTTTCATCCACCGGGATTTATTCATTGTGAGACATCTTAGCTTTCATGCCTATCGTTCTTTCCTTCGGCTTCGGCTTGTTGTTCCATGATTTTAGAACAATCTCATAATTAATTAGCGAACAAACGAGGGCGCTAAAATCGAGCGTATTGAGATCTTTAGATTCCATTATTGCCGTCATAGTGCCATCCCATTCAGCAGGTAGTGATTTTAAGATGTTCTTTACTTTTTCACTACTTGTTAATGCTTTCTCAAAACAAGCTAATCCATTAGAAATGACCGAAAAACGGTCGAGCATGTTCGTGATGGATTCTTCACTTTTCATCATAAATAGCTCGTATTCATGTAGGAACATATTTATTTTCGTCTCCTTGACTTGAGACGTTCCTTCATGTATGACTTCTAGCATCCTTTATATCCCTTTGGCGCTATCACATGAATATATGTGGTTGTGTTCTTCTGGATTTAATGCACAATATAATAATTGCGTGGCTATGCAATTATAGTGGTCGTTTTTCCAATCGGAATCATCATATTCTTCAAAAGATTTAAGCGTACCGTCGGATTTGATTGGAATTTTTGGACCAAAACATATGACTTTCCATAGCTCGATGTCGTAGGCTCGAATGAATATCGACATCTTCTTCTTCCATGTCATGAAGTTAGATCCGTCAAGGAATGTAGGTGATTTAGAGTAAGACCTTCGATTGGGGCAAGTTGAAATGCCATCGGATCTTCTCTCCTCGGATGTTAAGCCGCTTCTAGGAGGTACCGCTCCGATACCAATTTTTGGTGCGATATTTGGTATACACGCTATTGTGCGGAAGCGTATTTAAAGGTGTGGAAAATAAATCGATACAGGATTTATAAAGGTTCGGCCAAACGTGCCTAAGTCCTCTCTTCATATATTTTTCTATAGGATGAAGATCAACCTCTGCACCTCTCTTCTATAGGTCGAGGGATTACCATTACAATTCTCACCTCCAATCTGTCCGAGATAAACCGTAACTCACTTGTCTTTTTGTTTGTCCAAGTTAAACCGTTTTCCTTTTCTATCATACAAGGAAACAACCTATCTAGCTTTGTATGGGTACTAGACAATCCCCACTCAGATATAGATTGTGATACTAATAATGATGGATCCTTGATCCTAATAACACCGAATCCAATCTAATCCTTTCTTTTTCCTCTCATGTATGTTTTCGTGTATAACACTCAAACACTTATCAAAATAAACTCAAATACAACAACAAGAATGTATACAATGATATCACAAGTATAGATGATTTGCTCAAGGTGGTTGTGTGGATTGATACCAAATGGTTTGGTATTTGTAGCCATTTTCCTCCAACTAGCCGTTAGCTCCATTTGACTCTTTAGCGTGCGCTAGAGGTTCTCACACTTCAAACGAGGATCCGACGGGAGTTGATTGAGCAGGGGATTGAAGTGTGGCTTCAACGGGTGCAAGGTAAGTTGTGTACCCTTGAAATTAATTCGTCATTGATTGATGACATCATGGGGAAATAGCAGAGCGACCCGATTATTTGTCTAATTGAAGAGGATGTGACGAAATGGAAAGCTCTGTGCTTTATGGTTCATGAAGATAGTATTTTGAGGTTTAAGGGACGAATTTGTGTTTCGAATGATGCAGAGATGAGATAGAGAATACTCTGATAGCCTCACGCTATGCCTTACTCCATCCATCGTGGAATGAGTAATATATACAAGGGCCTGAAACAGAACTATTGGTAGAAAAACATGAAGAAGGACATCACGAAATTAGTTCTGAAGTGTTTGACTTGTCAGCAGGTCAAGGTTGAACACCAGTGACCAGCTGGTTTGTTGCAGCCTCTTCCAATTCCATAATAGAAATGGTAGGACGTATCTAGGATTTTATCACAAGCATGCCCACAACTAGGTTAGGGATGAATATGATTTGAGTAATCATCGACAGGCTTGCCAAATCAGTGCACTTCTTGGGTATCAAATATACTTGGGGACCCGAGAGGTTGGCTCGAGTTTTCATCACGGAGATTGTTGGATTGCACTGTACGCACAAGACGATTGTGTCTGATCGGGATGGCCATTTCGTGTCGCATTTCTGGAGGGCGGTTCATCAGGTCTTGAGTACCGAATTGAGTCTGAGAACGACATTTCATCAGCAATTCGATGGTTAGATCGAGCGGACAATTCAGATATCGGAAGACATGCTTTGGGAATGTGCCTTAGACTGGAGTAATGATTGGGAACTCCATTTACCATTGATCGAGTTTACCTACAATAATAGTTGGCATGTGTCTGTAACACCCCAAATCACGTAAGGGACGTTACACGCCGTAGAACCCTCATGTGGTCTACCAGGCTAACACATGACACATAATCCACAACGGAAACCCAAAAGACACATTCATCAAAGTAAAATAGGGACGTGGCCTCGGCCAAAATATTTTAATGGAAGTACATGAAGAATAAGTCAAATACAAATTCATTGCCCATGCAGGGACTTTAACCGAGTTTAAAAGTAATCAGACTAACTCCAATACCCAAACAGATACGATGACAAATCTTAAAACATAGACTCGAGCCTCATCATCATGCCGGACCATCCTTTGCGTGCATATCCCATGCCCGCTCCTTATCTCTACCGATACCTGAAATGCATAAGACGCATTTTCCCCATTTAAGTGGTTAGCATTCGAATAGCTAGTGTAAGTACACAATTATACTATATTATATACAGATACGATCTACACAGTCATCTCATTCAGAAAACATTTGAAACGCTATATTCCGAAATATCACATTGTCATCCAAAACAGTTTATTAACTCATCACGATATCACATAACATCCACAACTGGTAACCCATGGCCGTACCCCTTAATATCGACCCCCAGATGCCCCGTCGAACGCTCCGGGTGGGAAACCACTTCCGCGGCCGTAACCCTTAGTATCGGCCCCCAGACGCCCCGTCGAACGCTCCGGGTGGAAGTTTAACCACACACACACCCAAGTCTACTTCCGTGGCCGTACCCCTTAGTATCGACCCCCAGACATCCCGTCAAACGCTCCGGGTGGAAGGACAAACAACTCACACACATAAAAGATCATAATTCATCATTCATATTGAAATCGTAACACACATAACAGAATGTAATACATGTATTTGCCTTGAATACACGACGAGAAAGAAACGGTGAAAGGAAAGGTTTCTGCCCGAATAATCTTCACAAATCCGTTCCTAATACAATGATGATACACAAACAATCTCAATAGTATGGAAATGTAGGAATTTATCCTAATTCTACCCGTTGGAACAATTCGTCGGTCACTGCGAAATTATAAATGATTCCAACCAATTAACGGTGAAAACCTAGAAGTTTAATCCATTTAACTATATTGGAAGCAAGGGATTACGACTACACAATCGTAATCTAACAACTCAACGAAGCTAAATCGGGTTCAAAGGGTAAGAATCATATCAAAATCCCGAAATCCCCAAAAACTAGGGTTATAAATAAATATACCTCAATTTGACGATGAACAACGGATGATTTGATGCTAGAGTGATGATATGATGTCCCAAAATTTCTTCTCAACTGAAGTTGGATGAAATCGGACGAACCCTAGGCTAGAAAAATCGCTCCCGTCGTGAAAAAGGTGAAAGGAATGAAAGAAATGAGGAAGAAAACCGTTGCCCAGTCTAATATACTGGGTAGCATTACAGCCGTAATATGTGACCCATTATGGCCGTAATGGTATTCCAGATCTTACTGAACTAATTTCACAACATCGTTACGGACGTTATGAAGAGGACATTACGACCATAATGTGTAGAGGTTTACGTCCATAATGCATGCGTTCTTACGGCTGTAACTCAGCCCTGAAAGTTGGCCAGCTTGCACTCTGAAAAATATAATGGCTCGACAACCACCAAAATGAAAATACAAGGGTAGGACCACGGGATACTCTAAAATTCTCTACTGACGAGTCAATGATCACGACCATCACATATCTCCGGCCACCCGAAGGTCGGTAAAGAACGAGTATTAACAACGACACTCACAATAATAAGAATTTACAAAAATGACCCAAACGTCTGAAAATCACGATACAACGTCGGATTAACAATCCAAAACTCACAACATGAGCAACTCAATCATAAACTCATGGAAATAGAGAAACAACAAAATCGAACGAGTTTAACGAGAACCAAACATACATGCGACAAAACACAACTCAAAACGAAAATACGTAAAAACATCTCCAAAACTCGTTCAAATGGAAAAACTCCAAGAACAAAATAGATTCAGAATATTTAAACAGTAACAAGCAAGTCGTCCGAAACAAACATACACCAAAAATAGAAATTACCAAAAATAGAAAGTACGAATATTACATTCACTCCCCCTAAAAATAAGTTTCGTCCCGAAACTTACAACGCAAATAGCTCGGGGTATCTCGACTTCATATTCTCTTCCGTCTCCCACGTGGATTCCTCGGATCCATGCCTCTGTAACACCCCCAATCCACTCAGGGATATTACACGTTGTAGAACCTTTCCTCAAGGATCTACCAGGCTAGTAACAACATGAAACATCTCGATAATGCCTTTAAGGCTAAAATGACTCAGTAGACCTATTTGGCCTTTCAATAAAAACATACAACTCGATTACAACTCATGCCCACGCAGGGGTCAAAACACAACCACACCCATACAATGGGAAAAATATAGCAGCGGAATATAAAGTACAACTGAACCAATAAACAATGTACGGTTCCTCATGTGATTAGTATCGATCAACTTTCATCATCCTTCGTGCCGACCCTGTGTTATGCTCCAAAACCTGAATGTAAAAATAGACATCCACCCCCCGAATACTCGGGGGTTAGCAAAACTCCACTGTTTTGCTAGTGCAAGTAGAAGTGCAAAAATACGAGTCATACAATTCACATTCCACGAATAACAATAACCCGGAATCCTCAAAGATCCATACGAAACGAAAAGTACTTCCCGAGGCAAGAGTTTGAGAAAACATTTCAAAATCGAAAGATCACAAATCAATGGAAATAATTTATAAAACGGTTTAGAATGCCATCGAGAGTTTTAATAGAAAACAATTTAAGATTATCAAATCCCACTTTTCAAAACCCAGAAGACGAAAGGGGTCACCGCCCCAAAGGTTTACTTTCCGTAAAATGACCTTAAAAAAACCGTTGGGATTTTAGCCCCAAATTCGTAAAATGGCCTTTACCAAACCGTTGGGATTTTAGCCCCAATCTCATCAACTCACAATACACGAGAACGACAATAAGGTTCGTCTTCCAACATCAAAATCCACAATTAAAGGATTTAACACAAACAACAAAATACTCTAGTGCCATCCTAGCCAAGTAAGCCAAACGAACAACTTACCTCTTACACACTTAGTCGATGCATGCAATCATGAAAACCGTTCAAAAGCACTCATTTCCGGAAATGCCATAATCAAATCACATTTGCAAAATGCACCACAATTAACCATCGATCCACGTCTCTGTGGACCCCTACCGAGACACCGTCGGATCTAACCCATAGTGGTTAAAAGCAAGCTCGTCGATCCATGTCTCTGTGGACCCCTACCGAGACTCCGTCGGATCTAACCCATAGTGAGCATACACACACACATGTTACTCATGCAATACTAATATGCTAAGAATGTAAGTTCATCAAGAATACTTACTAGAGATGGCCACTAATCCGACACCATTATCAAACTCTTCAAAACACAATAACACGATTAAATACGGAATACACGATTCCATAACTTTAAATAACAGGAGTATCATCATCAAAGCCTTCACGTTCAAAATGATCAAATCATAAACAATTCCCAAAACACACCGTTCACAAAACACACACGCATTTTGAAAGAGAGCCTTTAACGAGGCCAAGCTGAAATCTTTTGAAACTTCATTTCAAACAACCAAACAAGCACACCAAGACGATCACCGATCATCATATCTATAAAATAAGAAAAGTATGAGCAAGGTACTTGCCTCGAATAAGAACAACACGGAGGATCGACCGAAGTAGGTTGACACGAACCGACTACGCACCCGCGGACTCCACCGATCGCCAACTCGCGTTCATAAACTACGAAGGACAATAACAACAATGAAATGAATTCCATAACACGGCTTAAAGCCGTTGAATTCAAAGAACGAATGATGAATGTTCAAGTGTTTTCCCCCAAAACGGCCAAGAACACGATTCGTCCCGTCAAAACACGAAAACGGAATTCCAAGTTGAAATATGGATATACAATCCATAGAATATGTTTAACAACATCATTTAACCACAATTGATCCATCAAAAATGGATGAAAAACGAGATCGAGAACAAATCCCCCAAAAAGTCGATTCGAAGGAAATCAAGAAATATACTTCGATTCGACGAAGAACAATGGATTAAATGATGTTTAACACAAGAATACTACCAAGATTAATCATACCCATCATGAATTAATCAACAACACGGAACGCATCGGACAAAAACGCAAAAACCCCCAAATTCAAGAATTTAGGGTTATAAGAAGGATTACCTTGATTCGCTGGATCAAAGGATGATAACGGATGATTGATTGATGTTATGAACTCAAGAACTTCGTGGATTTGTTGTTCAACAACATGGATTCGGAATCCCCAAGGCTCCAACCGCGGAAGAGAAAGAGAGGAAATGAAAAACGAGAGGAAATGTGACTGCTCTGTCACATTTATACTGGGCCGGACTAGCGCGCGCTAGGCTGCCGAGCTACGTGCGCTATCGGCCCAGGCCGCAATCCAGTGACCTTCTGAACTAGACTGCTCGGCTAGGTAGCGTGCGCAGCCTTCCGGCCATAGCGTGCGCTACCTGTCGGCCGTAGCGTCTGCGGCGTCGGCGATGGCGTGCGCTACTGCCGATCCTACCCGAGTCCGTAACCTCGTGACTCCACCGTCGCACTCCGATAGTGTGCGTTAGGCGGCCAGAATGGCGTGCGCTACACTGTCGGTTAAGCGCGCGACCTTCCGGCCGTAGCGTGCGCTCGCCGATTCTGCCGCACTGTCCGACCGGTGCCCGCAATCGTCGGCGATCCATAACCGTCCGGCGATGCAGACCACGGGGCTCGACGACCCGATTTCCGAAAACGTACGGAACGAACACGACGAAAAGTTCGCGGATAACATCAACGACCCGAAATGAAAACATAATACCATAATTAATCATACGCGGCCAAGAAACGGGTCGAGACAACAATTACAGATACGGATACCCGTAACTTTCAAGAAATTACAAAATGGCCCAAAACGCCCGGAAATCACGATACGTGATCGAATAACCAAACTGAAGTTCACAACACGTCTAACAAAGTTAAACGGACTTACGGTAAACTCGAAACAGCAATTTCGAACGAGATTCGCAAGAATCAAACTCAAGTGCGGAAAAGTCGCTAAAAAGCACGGAACTCAACAAAACGACACTGAAACGAACTCAGATGACAAAAAGTGCAGAATTAATCATTCTCAGAATGATGAATCGGTCCCAAGAGAGTCATCAAAACGGACTCTCACCAAAAAAAAAGAAAATCACCGAAATCCGAAATTGCGGATATTACACCCTCGTTAAAAGAAGTTTCGTCCCGAAACTTAAAACAAGTAGGGAGAAGAAATATACCACTAGGACTATTTCAATGAGATACACAAGAATGCGTAACTAACGCCCAACAGAGAAATGTTACAAACAACGCAAAGGAATATACAACGTGAAAACACGCTCCACGGCGACCAACACAACGTCGTCGTTAGGGATATAATAAAACCAACAAATGACAAGCGTCATCAAACGGATAATGCAATCAAATCAATTATCCGAACAATCACAAAACACAACGAACGAAAATCAATACGATTGACCAACTCAACGGTACATCAATCAAAACGCGAGCCAATCGCTGAACAAATACGGAATTCCACCGCCCAAGGGTTGGAAGATCGAAAACGAGACTAATTTGCCGAACTGAAGGGAATTACGAAGGAGCCTGAACACTCAACAATCACGAAACGAGAACAAAAACCGAACAAACAAACGATCGAGACAACAAAAATCGAACAATCATGTCCGAAACAGGCAGGATAATAAAATTAAAACAACAACTCCGAGGATGATCTGGTGAGAACAACAAGACATGCATTCCCATAAGATTCACAGGAAAGGGAATAGCGATTGAAAAGTCACAACGACAAACGAGTTATTCCGAAACAATACCACACTCGTTCGATCAACAAAAGGAAGGGGCAGGACAAGCTCATAAAATGTCAACGAACATAAACGAGTCGACAGAGTCGAAAACACCGGAGTTCCAAATCAGATCCACTTCGAATAAAAGAACTAATAGAACCAGATGATGTCACTCCCGAACAAGGTTCACAAGAATCGAACTGAACCCGAAAAAGTCACAGCGATAACCAGATCGACCCACAACAAGATCACAGTTCGTTCGGACGATGAAACCGAAATACAGAACAAGTTCATAAAGTATCAACGAACATGAGCGAATCGATATACTAGAGAAAGAGAAAATACCGAAGTCAAAATAGTACGGGTATTACCTTCGACCTCGTCCACGAAATTCACAAAAACAGGAGCAAGGTAACAAGACATTAAACAACCGACACATAACCGAACCATCACCGATGTACACGGTCATACCAAACAAGCTCTAACAGTTCGCACAAGAGCGATAACGCAGAAATCACTACGGGGCGACAATATTCAACACCAACATCCCACCTCTCACAGAGGGCTAACACAACAACGTGTGGAAAACGACTCAACGCTCACACCGCCAATTCGATCATACTCGGGAGCAAACATAAAAATGACAACGCGAACATCAAACATACATACCCAGCCCTCAAACGGGAATGGATAGATTTTAAGAACGAAAACCTCATTTTGAAAATAATTTAGAAGAATACCGGTTGATCTTGAGTATCACCTTTCAAAAAAATACAAACGTGAAACATCGTTATCGAGACTTTGGAGAACCATTTCCTATTTGATAAAAATGAGGACACTTTCTCTTAGTGAAAACTTTCAGAATATTCGACCCTCGGGTCTAAATAAAAGTGTTTCTAAAACATTGAAAATATCTCAAAGCATTTTGGTCCTCGAAGTAGAAATTTTTTGAAATATATTGTGGCACCTAGGATGTACCACAAGAAAATAACTCATTTGAAAAGTATGTCTCTAAATTTATTTTTCTAAGATACTCAAGGTTTTCAAAAATCCAATAGGCCAGAATGCCCAAAACTCACACATATCGACGTTCACTAAAACAACTCCTAGTACACGCATAAAAACGTTTAAAATCAAGACAATACATGTCTTTAAACGGAAATAAACGAAAAAATACCACATTCAGAACAAAACCACTGACCCTATTCGAGGTCTCTAAGGACCCTCCCGCACTGGCTAGTGAACAAGTCGAACGCGTATAAGCACAAAGCTTCCACAAGAGAACTTGTAAAACGTGCAAATCGATTCGAAAATCATCAGCAACGGACAAAAACAGCAATAAAAGACATCACAAGCGACGACACTCCTCGTATAAATCAAATACGGGAGTCGACTAAATACATATCGTGAAATCAAAATCCACGTAAGGATTCCATCACTTAACAAATAATCATAAAAATAGCTCGTGCCACACGAGGCACAACACAAAGAAGGGAGACTTACTTCCACAGGTCGCACGAAGATGATGATCGCCCCACAATACTAATCACGACCAACAAACTCAAACGACGCGTCGCGACACGACTCAGTCAGATAAAATCCAACAAAACAAGACTCAAACAACACGACTTGACCCGGCAGCCTAGGTTTCCTCAACCTAAGCTCTGATACCATTTATGTAACACCCCCAATCCGCTCAGGGATATTACACGCCGTAGAACCTTTCCTCAAGGATCTACCAGGCTAGTAACAACATGAAACATCTCGATAATGCCTTTAAGGATAAAATGACTCAGTAGACCTATTTGGCCTTTCAATAAAAACATATAACTCGATTACAACTCATGCCCACGCAGGGGTCAAAACACAACCACACCCGTACAACGGGAAAAATATAGCAGCGGAAAATAAAGTACAACTGAACCAATAAACAATGTACGGTTCCTCATGTGATTAGTATCGATCATCTTTCATCATCCTTTGTGCCGACCCTGTGTTATGATCCAAAACCTGAATGCAAAAATAGACATCCACCCCCCGAATACTCGGGGGTTAGCAAAACTCCACTGTTTTGCTAGTGCAAGTACAAGTGCAAAAATACGAGTCATACAATTCACATCCCACGAATAACAATAACCCAGAATCCTCAAAGATCCATACGAAACGAAAAGTACTTCCCGAGGCAAGAGTTTGAGAAAACATTTCAAAATCGAAAGATCACAAATCAATGAAAATAATTTATAAAACGGTTTAGAATGCCATCGAGAGTTTTAATATAAAACAATTTAGGATTATCAAATCCCACTTTTCAAAACCCACAAGATGAAAGGGGTCACCACCCCAAAGGTTTACTTTCCGTAAAATGACCTTTACAAAACCGTTGGGATTTTAGCCCCAAATCCGTAAAATGACCTTTACCAAACCGTTGGGATTTTAGCCCCAATCTCATTAACTCACAATACACGAGAACGACAATAAGGTTCGTCTTCCAACATCAAAATCCACAATTAAAGGATTTAACACAAACAACAAAATACTCTAGTGCCATTCTAGCCAAGTAAGCCAAACGAACAACTTACCTCTTACACACTTAGTCGATGCATGCAATCATGTAAACCGTTCAAAAGCACTCATTTCTGGAAATGCCATAATCAAATAACATTTGCAAAATGCACCACAATTAACTGTGGATCCACATCTCTGTGGACCCCTACCGAGACCCCGTCGGATCTAACCAATAGTGGTTAAAAGCAAGCTCGTCGATCCACGTCTCTGTGGACCCCTACCGAGACCCCATCGGATCTAACCCGTAGTGAGCATACACACACACACGTTACTCATGCAATACTAATATGCTAAGAATGTAAGTTCATCAAGAATACTGACTAGAGATGATTATGAGCAATCAACAACAAAAGGAATGAGTATCCTTTTAACCGAGTAAGAGTTAACTTACACAACAACGATGAAGAATGTCCGTCCGCGAACAACGTCCTAAACGAAATGTCGGTCGCTCGAACAACCTTGAATAACACAATATACCAAATATTTGATCATTACACGAATCAAATACGATCATAACCGACTCAAACGTCGATACAACAATATCCGAACTCGTAGATGTATTCTAACGAAAACGTTGAGAATATCCTTCCCGTTGGTTATAACCAAACCCAAAATATCGAACCAACTTCAAATGATTGAATCAAACCAGAAAAACACTATCAATGACATCAATAATCTCATAGAAATCCTCAATTCAAGTTTACAACAACAACCATCGGAAAATCCCCAATTTAACCGAAGTCAACCCCCAAGGGTTCTTGAAATAATTCCGAAAATAGCCATTAAATCCGTAGGAATATATTTATCCTAGGTAGATAATCCATATCTAACATATTCCAACAATAATCCAAGCTTACACGAAGAAATCGGAAGGAAAAACCCAAAAATCCGAAATTCTAGATCCAAGAGATTAATACCTTTGATTTGATGTTAAGGAGATGATGAAGTGATGATAATCCAACTCAAAGCCTTGAATATGATGATAGGTGATAGCAGCTCGAAGAGAACACTCCAATTCGCCCAAAATCGCCCGAAGTCGCACCAAAAACGAAAGGAAGTGAGAAATGACGAAACTCGGGCTCACTGTCCATTATATAGTCACTCCAGGTTAGCATGCGCTAGCCCTTGTGCGTAGCGTGCGCTAACGGGTAATTTGGGTAGTCCAGTACCTACTATCTGAACACGGTAGCGCGCGCTACGTACCTTTTGTACCCAATCGAAACTTGGTATGAGATCAATCTGCCCAAGGAGCCATCTAAGGTCTAACTCACGTCGAAAAAAAATGACCTTAAAAAGGAATACATATCTGTCCTGGACATAAACAACAAAATTGTCATGGGCATGGCAGGAAGCTATGACCAACTATCCTCTCGTGATGGGAGCCCTTTTACAGCAGAAGGGGATTAACTGGCCTGACTACATATACATGCAGTTAGTCCGAGAGGTCAACAAAGTGAGCTGGGATGAGGAAGAGAAGAAATCCAGATAGAAGCTGACATATGGAACTCAAATAAGCTGGATCATGGAGTTCCTGGGAAAGGCCAAAGGAAGGGCAGACCCCTTTCACCTAAGCAAGAGACTTGGTCATTTGGACCATGAAATCCTCAAGCATATCGGAGACAAGAGGGAAAAGGCAGCTGAGCAAATCAAGGGAATGACATCATTAGGCTCAACAACTGACTCTAACGACACGATATACAGACCCAAAATTAACCAACAGCCTAGGCATTCATAACCTAGGCTCCCATACCATAAATGTAACGCCCCAAATCACATAAGGGACGTTACACGCCGTAGAACCCTCATGAGGTCTACCAGGCTAACACATGACACATGATCCACAACGGAAACGCAAAAGACACATTAATCAAAGTAAAATCGGGTCCTGGCCTCGTCCAAACCATTTTAATGGAAGTACATGAAGAATAAGTCAAATACAAATTCATTGCCCACACAGGGGACTTTAACCGAGTTTAAAAGTAATCAGACTAACTCCAATACCCAAACAGGTATGATGACAAAACATAAAACATAGACTCGAGCCTAATTATCATGCCGGACCATCCTTTGCGTGCATATACCGTGACCACTCCTCATCTCTACTGATACCTGAAATGCATAAGACGCATTTCCCCCATTTAAGGGGTTAGCATTCGAATAGTTAGTGCAAGTACACAATTAAACTACATTATATACAGATAAGATCTACACAATCATCTCATTCAGAAAACATTTGAAAAGCCATATTCTGGAATATCACATTGGCATCCAAAACAATTTATTAACTCATCACGATATCACAAAATATCCACAACTGGTAACCCGTGCTGTACCCCTTAGTATCGACCCCCAGATGCCCCGTCGAACGCTCCAGGTGGGAAACCACTTCTGCAGCCGTACCCCTTAGTATTGTCCCCCATACGCCCTATCGAACGCTCCGGGTGAAATTTTAACCACACACACACCCAAGTCCACTTCCGTGGCCGTACCCCTTAGTATTGACCCCCAGACGTCCCGTCGAATGCTCCAGGTGGAAGGACAAACAACTCACACACATAAAAGATCATAATTCATCATTCATATTGAAAGTGTAACACACATAACGGAATGTAATACATGTACTTGCCTCGAATACACGACGAGAAGGAACCAGTGAAAGGAAAGGTTTTGGCCCGAATAATCTTCACAAATCAATTCCTAATACAACAATGATACACAAACAATCTCAATATTGCAGAAATGTAGGAATTCAACCTAATTCTACCCGTTGGAACAATTCGTCGGTCACTACGAAGTCATAAACGATTCCAAACAATTAATGGTGATAATCTAAAAGTTTAATTCGTTTAACTATATTGGAAGCAAGGGATTACGACTACACAATCGTAATCTAACAACTCAACGAAGCTAAATCGGATTCAAAGGGTAAAAATCATGTCAAAATCCCGAAATCTCCAAAAACTAGGGTTATCAAGAAATATACCTCAATTTGAAAATGAACAATAGATGATTTGATGCTAGAGTGATGATATGATGTCCCAAAATTGCTTCTCCACTGAATTTGGACGAAATTGGATGAACCCTAGGCTAGAAAAGTCGCTCCCATCGCGAACAAGGTGAAAGGAATGAAAAAAATGAGGAAGAAAACCGCTGCCCAGTCTAATATACTGGGTAGCATTACGGCCGTAATATGTGACCCATTACGGCCGTAATGGTATTCCAGATCTTACTGAACTAATTTCACAACATCGTTACGACCGTTATGAAGGGGACATTACAGCCGTAATGTGTAGAGGTTTACGGACGTAATGCATGCGTTCTTACGGCCACAACTCAACCCTGAAAGTTGGCCAGTCTGCACTCTGAGAAAAATAATGGCTCGACAACCACCAGAATGAAAATACAAGGGTAGGACCACTTTATACCCTAAAAATATCTACCTACGAGTCAATGATCACGACCATCACATATATCCGGCCACCCGAAGGTCGGTAAAGAACGAGTATTAACAACAACACGCACAATAATAAGAATTTACAAAAATGACCCAAACGTCCGAAAATCATGATACAACGTCGGATTAACAATGCGAAACTCACAACATGAGCAAGTCAACCAGACGAACTCATAGAAATAGAGAAACAACAAAATTGAACGAGTTTAATGAAAATCAAACGTACATGCAACAAAACACAACTCAAAACGAAAATGCATAAAAACATCTCTGAAACTCGTCCAAATGGAAAAACTCGAAGAACAAAATAGATTCAGAATTCCAAAACAGTAACAAGCGAGTCATCCGAAACGAACATACACCAAAAATAGAAATTACCAAAAAATAGAAAGTACGGATGTTACAGTGTCGATCAAGATGGCACCATTTGAGACACTTTACGGGCGGTGATGCAGGTCGCCATTGTGTAAGAACGAGGCATTGAGCTAGTTGGTACGGAACAAGACTTGATAATAGAGATGAGAGAAAAGGTATCTTTGGTTCGAGACCGGTTGTTGACTGCTCAAAGTCGACAGAAGTCTTATGTTGATCCACGTCGTTGATCCTTAGAGTTCAAAGTGGGTGATCACATTCTGCTCAAGGTGTCGTCTACTAAGGGAGTTTTCCATTTTGGGAGAAATGGAAAACTAAGTTCGGGATATATCGGACCTCTTAATATTTTAGAGAGAGTTGGTGAATTAGCATATAATTTGGCGTTGCCTCCAGTCTTGAGTCACGTCCATAGTGTATTTCATGTGTCTCAATTGAGAAAGCATGTATCGGACCTGAGCCACATAATCGTTTTTGGTGATACTTAAGTTCCGAAGGATATTATGTTTGAAGAACGACCTATAAAGATCTTGGATCATTCTGTGAAGAAACTTAGGCACAAAATCATTCCGTTGGTTAAGCTACAGTAGTCGAAGCATGGATTCAAGGAAGCGACCAGGGAAACCAACGATAGCATGCATGCTAAGTACCTTGAGTTGTTCACTTCTTAAGTTTCAGGATGAAACTTGTTTTTAGAAGGGGAGAATGTAATACCCGAGAATTTTTCTACTTTTAGTAATTTCCATTTTGGTACTTTTTAGTTTCGGCGACTCACTTGGAATCATTAGACATTTTGAAACTATTTTATTTTACACCTTCTGTCTTTCGAACGAATCTCGAAGTTGTTTTTAGCGAATCTGTGTAATGTTGTGACTATGCCATGTTTCAGTTTTATTTTTGTAAAACCTTTTCAAAATGGCTATTTCATTGTTCTTATAAGTTCACTTAAGATATTTAGTCATGTTGTGAGCTTTGGTGTTACTGTTCAAACTTGAATCATGATTTTCGGATGTTTAGGATGTTTTGTAATTTTCTTAAGTTTTAGGCATTTGATTTTGTGTTCGTTTCTTTCGTATCTTCAAGTGGTTGTAATTATATGATTTTTTGACCTTTAGTTCATACATTGGTTCTCTTTGTAAGTGCTTTCTTATTTGATGTTACCCTTTATATTTTGCATCATTAGGGTCGTGTTCCGACTGCCTGAGCCTACACTGTTGTGCTGATGTGCAGAGGCCTAGCGCACGCTAAGCAGTGATATAGCGTGCGCTACTCAGCAGGGTCGTATTTCGTAGAGATTAATCTAATTAATATATTGAGTACTAGATTGTAGTATTGTCGACTTTATCTAGACGATCAATTTTCAATTGAGTTTTAACTAAAACAATTCTAAAAAATAAAATAACCAATAGAAATTGTAAGAGAATAAACCAAGTTTAATGAAGAGATTTCAAGATGATAGTTTCAGTTAATTTCTAGGCTTAATGAACTAAATTTTGATTGAAGTTTTAGTTATCCTCTTTATAGGATGATCACAATAATTGTTTATGGCCTCTCTTGAAATCTCATAAATGTTTAGATTAAATTACACAAAAAATTGAGATCTTCATATAAGCTATGCAATTCAACTCCATACAAATAAAAGGTCAAATATCTTCGAGTGACATGTTGGGAATAGTGCCCAAGGACATTTGATGTGCTTAGATTTGTAATTGTCACATTTAAATAAAATTCTTTGATATCATCTATTTCTCGTTAATTATTAAATATGCGCATGTCTTAATATTATAATAATCAAGTAATAGTTATTCAAGAATAATAAGATTACTCAAATGTCCCTGATCCAATCACGGAGAGTGGAGACTCAAGTGATTAATATACTAGTATATGTTTGATTGATAATCATCGGATGATTATGCGTATGGTACGGGTGAAACTTATGGTCATTGGTTGGAGAATGTAATATTGGACAGACCCGCATTGAGATCACTGCATGAAAATGTCATAAGTGAATCTCAATATAACAGTATGTCAATAAATTCCTGAACCTAAGAATATCATAGAGTCCAACATGATAACTGCTATGCCTTGACGTAATCAAGTGTCATCTGAAATATGGTGAGCATAAAGGTTAGCGATCGGGATTAGTGGGAGTCATGTAGAGGACAATAAATAATCAAGATGGATATTTGTCCCTCTCTTTAGGGACAGAGATATCTGGTTGGCCTCTCGAAAAGTAGGACTTATGAAAATGCATGGCCATGCTCAAATGAGGAGTTATTTGATTAAATTATTCTACTTCAGATCGAGAAAGCATTTGAACATAATAAGTATAACAATTTCCATGACTTAGTTCAAATATGATATCGCGCGACAAAGGGATTTGACACGTTAAATGGTTTAATGGGCTATAAACTTATATTATTTGAGTAGTCATAATATCTTGCTAGAGACTGCTTATGACTTATTATTTAATAAGGTATTAAATAATTGCCAACATAATATAAGTCTTTTGGTCGCACACACGATAATTAAAGACAAGCAAGAATAATAAATAAATATAATATTAAATATTATATTTATTTATAAAAATTAAAGAATGAGTAATGTATAATATAGGATTTTATATATTATATTATTTAATTATATCAACGGGGAAAGATAAATAAAATATTGGATATTATATTTATTAGAGGATTAAATAGTACGTAACATATAATATAAGATATTATATGTATTATATTATTTAATAAGTTGAGGGGCAACTAAGTAAATACTAGAGTTTGACTCTAGGGCTTACTTAGTATAAATATAGGGTCTTCGACAAGGAGTTGTTATAAGATTAGTTACACAACCCTAATCAAGTGAGAATAAAAATCTACCCCTAAGAAATTGGGCCGATTTTATTTATGTCTGGCAAATCCGTTTCGGCCATCTCCGTCTTCTTTCCTTAGTTGATTTTGATCAATAGTACAAATCCTTCTAGCAAGGAATTATTGGTTGTAATGTTTATCAATATTATTCGTAGGAATCTAGCAATCCGGCTTGTACCAGTTGTTAATGTGTGGATCACCGAAAGAGGAAAACCATATAAATCAGCTTCTGGTCCGAGTTCAGATCTGTTCTTTAAATTAAGGTAATTCGACGAACTCTTTATAAATCGATTAAATTACTGCGTGAAGATCCTATTCTGATTTTTCGTTAATTTTTTCGCTGCATTTTGCCTTTATTGTATTCGATACACGTAAAACCAACATGATATAGTTCGGGTCGTGTAATACCCCCAAACAAGATGACTATTACACTGTCGTGGATCCCCAACTGGGACCCACCAGGCGAAACACAATAACAATAATCAACACATAGTATAACCGTAGTACCAAAACATGTTATATTTCCGACTGGGAGTTTATATAATACATAGCCAACTACACCAAACAATCAACATGACCATCAAAAAAATACAAGTATAATCCATATGAAAATGGAATATACCATATCAACACGGTTTATAAAGTACAAGGAGTTCAGTGCGGCGGAATAAAAATACAACAGCACAACAAAATCAAGACGACTCGGGCCCTAGACTAGTATTCTTGAGACGCTTCATTGTCACTGTGTTCATCCTGTACCTTTGCCTTGCCTCGACCTAAAATGTGATACAAAGCACATATTTTGCCCAAAGCCGCATGGTCAGATATGCAAGATAATAAATCTCAAGATGTTGAACATGCTCAATAAAATATGAGCATGAACAAATCACAATAGTCGAACACACCCAATCGCACATGGTGTATGAACAACCAAACATAGCTCAAAGGGCGGACGTCATGTTAGCCCAGTTTGGAAATGTGTATGTGCACAAGCCACCAACGTATATAGACCAAATACACATATGGTCTTGTACCTAATTACTCTCATGGAGTAACAGTCTCGTGTGCAAAGTCGAATGGGAAACAAACTATGAACACATGACTATATATGCCCGACTAAAAATCCTAAAGATATCAATCGGCATGCAAGTGTGACTCCATGGATTTCACGATATCAACATCAAAAAAAAACTCAAAGAATCAACATATCCAATAAAGATCAAAAGCAACTCACTGAAGTGAAACAACGATATATCAATGATAAATGACCGAGATTATCAATGATATTAAAACAACAGCTTTAGGATTATTATCCCTCAACGAACGACCAACACGTTTAGTAATAGTATCTCAATAATTGGCCTATTCCCGGACGACCACTGAGGTACTTCCTCATAAATTGTTGTATTTGCTGGGGGAGATGCAGGAATGGGTTCAGATGGTGGAACCTCAAGAGCAGTTGTATCCGCCTAAGGAGCTGATGGCGAGCTGTTGTTGGGAACAGTTCTTTTCTTATTAATTATTTTTTTCTTATTATTATCTCCAACCTTGGTCTTTGTATATTGACCTTTTACGTCTCAGTGATCACTCGATTTTGGCATGGAGTCAGGATCTAGTTGGTGTTCAATTAGAGTACCCTTATTGTACAATGTGGGATTAATCCCACCAAGAATCTTCTTGACAACAGAATATTGTTGAATGAGTGAGAATGTAGTTCAAAACAAATCCAAATGATTTTCAAGCAGTCTTTGGTTCCTCAGCTTCTTCTCGAAGATGTTGGAGCATAATTTGATACCATTTAACCTTTTGGCAACACATGATTGCAATCATCATCAGGCCAGTGCACATCTCGAAGGCCCTAGTGCAATTTTCAACAACATTGCAACAAAATTCATGCCGGTAGAAATAGAGTAAAGTGAATTCCTTTTGTGGAATGATAGGTGTGGGTTCTCGACATTAGGATTGACGGTGATTAAATTTTAGTAGGAGTCGATAAGCTCGTCACTAAAGGTCTTCAGGTCCTCTAAAGTGAGACCATCACATGGGAGATTGTTCAACTGCTCCAACAGTGCCGGTGTGATAGAGATCTCTTTATCTTGCACGGTGCTCAGAATAGCAGTTACAGGTGTGCCTTTCTTATCAGATTCATATATTAAGTAAATATAGAGATAGAACTGGTCGACAATAGATTCATCGTAGTTTTTAGGGTGTAGGCTTCCCATCCTGTGCAGCCCCTGTTGTTTCACCCGCATGGCAATAGTGTTCATCGAATTCATATCTTCTGACTTAGATATATGATCCATTCTTGGATAATTATTCTGGCAAAATTCTGCCATAAATCATAAGAGTCTCCTTCTTCTTCAGAGTTTGGGATGAAGTGTTCTTAGAAGACGCCATTGATGAAGGTTGAAAAGAGAAAGAAAATTGCAGAAATTTGCTCAAGTGTTTATGTTGTATGTTGTAGACCCGTACTATTGCAAAAAGCATTAAAAAGTATTTAGGTCAACACAAGTGCCATTTATAAGTGCTGGAGGGCTAGGTTATAGTGAACGGTCGGATTTAACGGATGGGAACAATTTTTCGATGTACATACAAGATGGATCGGGACATAACTAGAACATCTTATCCATCAATTTTGAAAGTTAATGCCAGGCCCACCTCTAACACGTTATAGCCTCCATTTTGCACAATTAAGCGGTTTCAACAATTTGAAATCATGGGTTTCAAGGATTTAAAGTCAAGAGGTTGTTTCAAGAATAATTATATAATTGTTTTGAATTCAGACAGAACATGTGGAGTACATATGGTTTTGAAAAAGTTAAGTGTATGTAATTCGATACGATTAAAATAATCGATTGTTATCCTAAAGTATATTTGCTGTATTTGTGAAAGTATAACATTCCCCCTTAATTGGTACATATAAGATTCAGTTCTTACAAAAAATGATTAATACTGTATTTAAGGGTCATGCAGTATTCCGTCTTGATTAATGTGCATTACAGCTGTAGGAAGGAAACTGTAACCTCTTCTTCCTATAGTGAAGATATGACTTTCTGAGTTTGAATAAAAGAGTATGGATACTATGTTCGTGGTTCCTACACGATTCCCCTCATTTGATGAGTATGAAAGTAAAAATTTATAGGGGTTTCAATCGAGCTATAGCATTCCTAATTCCTGATGGAGCATACATGGTTGTATTTAGAGGCTTTGTGAATACATTTGGAATCTTGATGTCTGTATGGAACTTTTCCATCTGAACACCCTTGTTCAAAATATGACTTCTAATGAAGTGATGCTTCATATCAATGTATTTAGTTCTTGAGTGCAATATGAGATTGAGGTTTTTCTAGCTTCAATATCATAGTCCTGTAGCTGTTGCTGCATCTATATAATCTGCATACAGTAGCTTCCAGCAGCATAATACTTTGACTCAGCTGTAGAAAGCGAATTAGCCAATTGCTTTTTACTGCACCATGACACAAGTCTTGGTCCAAGGAAGTGACATGTTTCACTTGTATTCTTCCTATCCAGCTTGCAGCCTCCGAGATCCGAATCACTATAACCTACCTAATCAAATCCTCCATCCTTAGAATACCACACTATATTGATTGTTCCGTTTGTTGACTTAATGATTCGGTTGTCTTGTCGTGAAGTGTGACTTTTTAGGTGCAATCTGATATTATGCACACACTTCTATAACAAATTGGATATCGGGCCTGTTGGCTGTAGGGTACAAGAGTATGAGCTTGATGTAAAGTGATTGGTCTACTGGCTTTCCAGCTTTGTTGGTTTATTGTGTGGATGATGAATTCTCTTACACACTCACTGGCCATCTTCCCTCTTACTACAAAAGTTCAAGCCTACTTGGCTTTGCGGGTATTGAGCTCGAGCGGGCGTGGAGAAGGAAAGGCCAAACACTTCGGCCTAACGGCCTTTGATCATCTCGGTGAACCTTCCCCTTATACATGAGAGAGTTCGTGATAAGATTTTCTGAGTTTTGTAAGCCCAATGACCTAGTGCTAGTGCCTTATCGATTTGCCTCGGGATCGTAGGAAGCGGCTAGTTGAGGTTACTATTCTGATCCTGGCGAAAAGGACTATTTTAGTTCCTTTGTCTCCTGCAAGTCGAACCAATTCCTTCCTCAACACCAGGATTCAAACCTACAACCTCGGGCTTTTACGCCTGTGCTCTATCCTTGCTTTGTAGCAAGTGTTATTGAAGGTTGTCGCAAAAGTTATGCTATCGAAAACCCAAGTCTTGATGCTGTTTCGTACACTCTGAGACGGGAACCAAAAGTGTCAATTGAAAGGGGATCCCTTTGGATGCCCCGGACCTTCTAATATTCCTTCTTCTTCCACTTTACACGGATTTGATGAGCCTTCATTTTTCTCTCCGGGTTGTAATTTTAGTTTGAAGCACCGTTGCTCCTGCGAAGCTGAACTCCGACGGAGAGGAAGCAATAGTCACTAAGGAAACCCTCGGACCGAACAACTTAATGGTGGACTGTTCGTCCAAGAAGTATATTTTATCTTTCTAAAGGACTCTGAGCCTTTCGATTCTGCACCCGCTGACGTTTGATAGTGGTGAAAGCCAAAAGTCATGTGTTAAGATAGAGTAGCTCACCTCTCTTCACCTTCGACTGAACGACAGAACCCAACTATGTTGTTTCACCACTCTGCTCTCTTTCTCCTTCAGCTACCCGCCACGCCCTAAAAGAAGCAGAACGCGCTATCACCTATAGCTCTTTCCTCTGCTGGGGACTTCGCCAAAATGAAAATGTGCGGCATCGTTTTATGCTCCACTTTTTCTGCCCTGGTTTATATACCGGGGTACTCCGATGCTTGTTCTTATCTTTATCATATGAAGAAAGATCGTCAAAATGGCATAACTCCCTCTTTCTCTTTTCTAGGAGTTGCTTGCCCTGTCAGCCCGACCCCCGGTCATCACCTCCAACCAATCCAATTGACACTCATGTTTCCGCTTTCAAAGCTGTGTATACATGTGATTGGGAATGGTGGAATACATATTGGCAGTGAAAGATGTCACACTTTATCTCCCAACTCTTTCTTGGTCATAGCATAGATAGTGTGTGATCCGCTTTACGAACACCGACTGTTCAGTGCTTATCTGTGTGGAAGTTCTCATGGGAGTGTTCACTATTTATTTTACTACCCGCAAATGTACGGAGTAGTTGTAGAAGGTGGCGATCAAGGTCGTAACCACAAAGACTAATTATTCTTCATTGTATAAGTACTAGATTGTAGTATTTTTAATTTTATATAGACGATCAAATACTGATGAAAATTTAATTTACCAAATATCAAATTTAATAAAACAATAATAAAAACAAGTTCCCAATGACGAGGATTTATAAGTAGATTCCAGTACTAGGTTTCCATAGAATTTGACTTCTGGTTAATGTTATACTCATCTTCCAAATATGACAATCGCAAATATCCTTTAAAAGTCCCTCTCAAGATATGATTAAAACGTAGATTAAATAGCCTTTGATGATGTCTCCATCTATCATAAATTATCTAACTCCAAAAAGTGCAAAAGACCAAAAGTCATCACAATCAATCACCAATATCTCAACCCCGTAATCGATTATGTCAATTAATTGAGACTTCTTATTGAACTCATCTTTGAATTATGAATAATAATGTAAAGCATGTAAAAATATTGATCAAGTGTTTTAACATGAATTAAAAACCAATTAACTAAAAAAAGAATTCAAGTAGATAATAAATTAAATAGTCAATCACAACAATCCATCACAAACAATGTAATTCCATGTCCGAAATTTACAAGTTTAGCCGGACATGGTGAAAAGAGAAGAAGAATTCATGCTCAAATTCAACATGTTGAACTAAAGAAAATAAAAAGAAAAGAAAGTAAGAATATAAAACTCAGATGATGATCTCTTGATAATCATTGATCTTGATCTCCCTTAAATCCTTTGATTCCCTCTTGATGGTATTTTTAGCCTCCTAAACCCTTCTTAGGTTGATAATCCTAAAATATGTCCATTGGGTTCCTTTATAACTCAATTAGGTCCATGGTTGATAAAAACGCGTCATACTCGTGAAACAAGGAAATCAGCACCATCCAGTGACTCGACCATGTCATTTGACACGGCTCGTGTCGAGATGCTCCGAAAAACATAAAAATTTCTGGACTGTAACCCGATCGAGGTCACGGCCGTGTCATTTGCCATGGCCCGTGTTGTTTGACACGGTCAAGGTCGTCTTGTTTTGTTTGCCTCCATTTTTCAATCCTTATCGATTTTGTACTCTTTTCGTGCATCGCCTGATCTGTGTCGGGGGTCGGGACTTCATTCATATTTGATAATAGCCGTAAAAATGGCTGAAAACACAACAATAGTACCAAAGCATAATCGTGTCCGACAAAAGGAGAAATAAGCATAAAAAGTACAATTCCACACGTTGTAGATTAATAAGTACGAGAAAAATATGATAAAAATATGTCTAAAATTATGTGCAAACAAAATTCCCCAAACTTAAACGTTGATCATCTCGAGCAGTGCACTTTCAAATAAAGATTCCTAATGGAACTCAACCCTCAACACACCTAAAACGATCATTATGAAAATTGATCAATACGCCTCAAGTAATGAATAAGTCAATTCCTTTGAAGTTTTTAAATCTCCAGGGTGCTTTCCTAACATCATAGCTAATACTTGAAAATATAAACCTCTCCGATCAAGTGTAATAACTCACTCTAAAAATCTATAACAGGATAAATATACGCTCAAAACTCATTCAATGAAATAAGAATCCCATAAGCTTGCCAATTGTCTGCATCTTTACCACTATTTTGTCCATGCAAATTTGTGAATCGAAAAGGACTTCAATGGTTGTAGTGTAGGCTTTTTTGTCGGGGTATGTAAATTTTGCTTAAGTGACTTTATCTGGAGCAAATTAGAACTAAATCAAACTAATAAATTCTCATCCATTAAACACTTAGAAGCTCAAAATCTTAAAAATTTCTTCTTTCAACCCCTAACTCATATTAATCACACAAGAGCTGTTAGAAGCGAAAATTGAAACCTTATTCCTCCTTACTCCACCTTTTTTTTGTTACTACTATTTGATTATCGGTCAAATTATCCGGGCAGACGCAGTATGACCCTTCATGTAATAGACATCACCATTTTTCTGACATTTTCTCTTCTCCATACTTATTTTGATAAATTCACATGAACCAACCCAAGCTTGAAATTAAAACAAACTTCCCCAATTGTCGCCATGCATTCTTAGCTTATCCTTCTACCGATTAATTCTAACAAGCTCAAATTTAGGGGGAAATGATATAAAGGAACAGAAAGCTCATTATGCGGATAACAATAACATAGTCTCAAGGCACAAGTGGACTAACGAGGAATTAACAATTATCGAGTAGGTCAAAATGATTGAAAAAACGCCTAATATCACTTTCACTAGTTTGCACACACATGTGGTATCAAATAAGATACCAAGTCAAGTTATAGACTCTTAAAACTTAAATGGTACACTCAACAATAAACTTGCATATTCAGTGATGCTCAAAGGATCAAAAGCTCACATGTTAACAATTTGTTCATACCTCCATGATATTAACCTACTTAATAAATCCCACACCCTTTTGATTATCTAAAATCCTTCTCAGAGGTTCTACGATGCCGACTGAGTAGAGGCGTAGTATTTTTGTGCCGTTTTTCAAGAATAAAGGCGATGCTGAGAGTTATAGTAACTATAGGGGTATTAAACTCCTCAGTCAAACTATGAAACTTTGGGAGAGAGTGGTGGAATGCAGGGTTAGAAGAGAAGTTGAGATCTCTGAGAACCAATTTGGCTTCATGCTGGGGAGTTCCACGACTGAGGCCATTCATCTCGTCAGACGTCTTATGGAGAAGTTTAGAGAGCAGCGTAAGGATCTCCATATAGTGTTCATTGATTTAGAGGAGGCTTATGATAGCATTCCGTGCGATGTTATTTGGAGGAGCCTAGAAGAGAGGAGGGTGTCGTTGCCGTTCGTTAGGTCGATCCAAGACATGTACTTCCAAGCTAGGACTTGCGTTAGGACCCCAGTTGGTGACACCCAGTATTTCCCGGTTGAGATAGGACTACACCAGGGGTCGGCGCTAAGCCCTCTTCTCTTCGCTCTAATCCTTGACGTCATTTCGCGGGGGATATAGGATGGCGTCCCGTGGTGCATGCTTTTTGCTAATGACATTGTGTTAGTGGTGGAGTCGAGGAGAGAGGTGAATGCGAAGTTGGAGCTATGGAGGTCTAAGTTAGAATCCCAGGGCTTGCGTGTGAGCCGGTCTAAGACCGAGTATCTCTGGTGTAACTTTAGTGGTGAGTCCAACGAGTAAGTAGTAGAGGTAATGATTGTGGATCAGATCATACCCCGTACGGATAAGTTCAAGTATTTGGGTTTGATCATTCAGAAGGAAGGTGAGTGTGAAAATGATGTCACTCATCGTATCAAGGCGGGGTGGCTAAGGTGGAGAGCAGCGACTGGGGTCCTGTGCGACAAGAAAGTCCCACTTAAGTTGAAGGGTAAATTCTATAGAATGGCAATCAGACCTGCGATGTTGTATGGATCGGAATATTGGACGATGAAGAAGTTGCTTGAGAGCAAGTTGGAAGCGGCTGAAATTAGAATGTTACGTTGGTCGTGTGGTCGCACATTGTTGGATAGAATCTCTAACGGGGTTTTTAGGAACGCGCTTAAAGTGGCGCCTATTTCAGCGAAAGTTAGGGAAGGGAGATTGAGATGGTTTGGCCACGTCCGCAGGAGGCAGGCTTCTGCTTCGGTGAGGAGGGTCGAGAGTTTATTAGTTGCCGGGGAGAGGAGGAGAGGCAGACCGAGGAGGACATGGGAGGAGCAACTAAGATTAGATTTGAAGGCCTTAAACCTTTCTAAGTCCATGACGGTTGATAAGTGCTCGTGGAGGTGCCAGATCAGAGTTGTGGATGTTTTTGTAGGGAGCGGTGCTCTAGTTGAGAGCGTCAGGGTTGGGTTGTCTCGGTTATCTTTGACCTAGAGCATTACACTTTTTACTTTTACTGTATATTTGATCCTCCTGCCTTTTGCGTGCGATGTATTTTTTATAGGGAGCTGTGCGCAGAGTCAACCTCTCTTCGGTTAGAGCAGCGTTCATCGAGAGTGCAGTTGCCAAGGTCCCCTTAGGTAAGTCTCATGTGAATGAAACCATGTGCTCAGGTATTGTCGTGAGCTTTTTCGTACCATATATTTCTTTGTATACACCACTCTATACAGTGCTGCGCACTAAGCTAGGGGTCTTCACGGAAACAGCCTCCCTACCGTAAGAAGTAGGGGCATGGTCTGCGTACATCTTACCCTCCCCAGACCCTGCTCTGAGCGGGATATACTGGGTATGTTTGGTTTGGTTTGGTTTAGTTTTTATCGTCAAATCATCCTCAATTTGTATATCAAAATAACCAAATAAATCTGAGGCATCCAAGACAAGAGTTCATTGTTTTGAATTTTTATCAAAAGTCAAATACTCGGAAAAAAACAAAAATAACAATGCAAACTACCAACTAAAATAAAACAACTGAGACACAATAAGTATGATAAAGCAATAAACCTGAAATGCATACTACATTCAATACAAAAAATAAAAAAATATAAGTATTTTCTTGACCCAAAATCTCTCCCCCAAACCTAAATTAAAGAATATACGAAAGGAAGGGAAGTATAAAATTTAACAGCAAGTGGTCAAGAAAATATTTACAACCGGATCTACTGAGAAGGCAGAGGGAAGTGGCCTGCTGGACATGCTTCTCGTGCATCTGTCGCAATAAGGTCAACATCTCATCATGGCGCTGTTTGGTCTCCTCTCAGAAGGCCACGAACATCTCTCTAAGGCTAGGACGAGATGAGGCATGTCTAGCCTCGGCCTGCCTGGATGACTCAGGCTGATCCATGGGAATTTCTTCAATGTCATCATCATGTGGGCCTCTCTCACCGACAACCTCTTCCTCTATCAGCTATGCCATGTCATCATGCGTCGTGCGCCAAGGTCGGACATTACTAGTGGGAGGACTTCGACTTGGTGAGACCAAGCCTGCCGCGACTCGAGCTAATTTATGTGCATATGTGGCCATTTGCAATTTTCCCAAGTCCCGATTATTATCAATTGTCGTGAGAGGTATATTCGGGATGAGGAAATTATCTTGATTGTTTTGTAGAAAAATGGGACGTCAGTCTTAGGCCAAGATGTTCATGATTTTCATTCGGAATAGATAAGAGCTTATTTCCCGTAAGCGGGGTCCTTTGGTTCAACCTTATATTATAATGGAGCGTGCTAGGGGTGGTCAAGCCCCCTATCCAAATCTCTCCTTGTGGCTTCATAGCCACCTCCTCAAAGTGTTCGTCCATCATCTTTCAAGTCAATGGAGTTGTCCCATCTCTGGAAATAGGTCTCGTCTCCTTTTGAACATAAATAGTGCTTGTAATCACTTTATGAAGATGTTGAAGCATGAGATTATGAATACACGAACTTTTTCCCTACTTCAATACATATGGTCGTTCTCCGCTCTTGGGAAATTCGACTATAGAACTCCAATATATTTCACATTTGAAGTTGTGAATCAAAAAGTCTCCTTGATGGCGCGTTTGATAAATCTCCTCCAATTCTTTCATAAACAACTTCTCGTTCTTATTGTTAAGTTGGAAGGAGATCGGGGTAGCTTCATGATCAACCGCACTTCTTGTCACACTCAAAGTGCTAACGAATCTAACGTGATACATTGTTAAGTTGACCATTGTTGAGTCATCATCCAGTCACAATCTATCCTTTTGAGATATTTTATCATATTGTCCTTAATTCCCATTGCCCTCATGTAGTCATCATTGGGCCATCGGGTGGGTGACATCTTTTTCTAGCCCAACATCTTCCAACGATCATGTCATATATCAGGGAGATCAGTCCCATACGTACCTGGTGTCTCAACTACCCCTTGAAGAGGGACTCTAGCTGGCTGCTCGGCCTCCGTGGATTATCTTCCTCGTCCTCTTTATGCATTACGTCGGCCTCTTTGTGCATTACCTCGAGCAATTATGCCTGCAAAATTTCCTTAATTACTATGCTTCAATGTTTCAACAATCATTATATCTCAAACTATCTCAATCATACACTCCCCTCCAAATTTATAGCAAAGTGGAAATTGGCCCCAAATTTTCAGTTCATCTTCAAAAATGATTACCATGTAAAATTGACAACATCAATCCCTTTCAAACATGCACTTAATCCATATCCAACATCAATTTTGACACAACAAGTCCCAACTCTTAATTAAGTATCGAAAATTTCAAAATTCATGAAAAGTTCCAAAAAAGTTCAACAAGAATGCTAAACCAATCAATAATTTCGAATCCCATCAACTTTAGCATGCTTGTAGACAAGAATCAACATCATAAAATTAGAAAAATTACCTCAAATCCGAAGCAAAACTGTAGAATTGGAAAAATAGGTGTTCTTGAGTTTTTCTTCAAAAAATCCTCCCTAAGTTCGAGTTAAATAAGTGGAATGATGATAGAGGAATGTTGTATTCCTTGATTTTATGCTTGCTTTTGTAAATTTTTACCATGAAAATCGGAAATCAAAAGAAAGGGATATGGGGGTTTCAGGTTGAGAGAGGAAGAGATGAAGAGGGAGATGAAATTGAGGGACACAGCCGAGCGTCCCTTTTAAAGCCCCGATCGACATGGCCCCTGTTGCCAAAAAAACACTCCATGTACTGTGACATGGTCGTGTCATGCCTGATGCCCAGTTTTGTTCTCCAATAAATACCAAAACTCGAATCGGTCAGTCCCAAACTGAAAAAATAGGCTAAAGAAAAGCAAAAACAACCAAATAAATAATAAGAAAGACAAAAACTAACGAACTACAAAAATAAAAGGAAGCAATAAATATACAAAACCCGATTAGGTTGCCTCCCAACTAGTGCTAACTTTGATGTCTTCAGTCAGATGCATGAAACGGGGAGCTTTATGGTTCGACTAGAGTCATGACAGACACCTCCTATTTTGCGTATGACAAAAATAATATTTGATTAGTTGTCCATTTACTCTAAATAGTGTCCCAACTCTTTCCAACAATTCTACTAGTCCTGGTAAAGCACCTTTCTTATTAAAAACGGACTTGACCATCTCGACTTTAGTTTCCTAGAAAACAACCTTAGTCGCGAATTGTAGAGCAACACTTGTTGTCCCGGCAAAAACTCATGCTATTCAGTCATCTTGTCGTGCCACCTTTTAATCTTCTCTTTGTAAATATGGGAATTTTCGTAGCACTCATACCGGTATTTTTATAATTCATTTAATACCAAAGTCTTTTTTCCCTAGCCGATTCAAAACCAAAATTTCTTCTCTTCTTCTTACCTCGGCCGAGAGTTGGGCGATTTGGGCGATTGGAAACTTGCAGTAGGGCAATTATCATCATCTATTCAAGATCTTGAGTCTCTATCACCAGGTTATCATCATTTAATCATTCCCCGCCTCTTGAATCAAGGTAAACCTTCTAGAACCCTACTTTTGGGGAAAATTGGAGGTTTTCGCATTTTGGTCCGATTCGTTCCGTTTTGTTGGTTAATCCATGATGGATATGATTAATCATGTCAATATTCTTAGTTTTCTTACGTATTCATGGTATATTTCGTAGTTTTTACGTATGTGGTCCGCCCTCGTTGTTGTTCCTATTCGAATATACATGAATCGTAGGCAGGTTTTCGGGTGTATTCCATTTTCATATTCGTTTAGAAATTGTTGCAATTGTATTCTTCGAATCATTAGGTTCGGATTCGCCGGTTCCTAGCGGGTGTGTTTGATCCTTCTCCTCCGTTTGTGTCACTGTCTATTGATCGAGGCAAGTACCCTTATGAACTTACATTCTTGACATGTTAGTTTTGCATGATAAATTGTGTGTGTGGGTATGCTCACTACGAGTTAGATTCGACGGGGTATCGGTAGGGGTCCACGGATGTGTGGATCGACGAGCTTTGCTTTTAACCACTACGGGTTATATCCGACGGGGTCTCGGTAGGGGTCCACGGAGGTGTGGATCGACGAATAATTATGGTGCATTTTACAAGTGTGTTTTGAATTATGGCGTTTCCGGAAATGTGTGCTTCAACTAATATTTTCTTAATTTCATGCTTGACTATATGTGTAAGGTGTAAGTTGTACATTTGGTTACTTGTAGTGTAATTGCTAACCTCTCTGGGGACCCATTTTGGGGAAATTCGTTTTATGAATTTCAGGTCAGGTTCTTCGAGACGAACGGGCGCTGGACCAGTACGCGGATGACGGCCATGTGTGATGATTGTGCAAAAGTGTATCTTTATGGTTTCCTGTCTTTTGATGCGTTTCACCATTTGTAAACTAATAGAAGTACTCGAGTACTTAGGCATTTTTGTCCGTTCGGATTAAAGCATGTTTGTCTATTGTATTTGTGTGGGATGATTGTGTTGTGCTTGACCGGTTGAAGCGGGTGGATTATTTTGTTTTGCGTCTTTATGACGTGGTGTTATTATGTTGATTTCGTGAGTTGACGAGTATATTTTGGTCGTTTAGCCTGGTGGATTCCATGTAGGGATCCGCGGTGCTGTAATATACCCTGGATATCCTAGGGGTGTTACAAAAAATGGTATCGGAGCGCTAGGTTTATGGATACCTTGGCTTGTCGGTTTATTGGGTCTTGCTGTGTTTTGTTTTGCACAGCTTCATCACGCTTCCATAATTCCGGTGTTTCCAGTTCCCGTAAGTTTTTTTCCTCATCCTGTTCCTTGTTTTCTTGTATCGCACCTTCAATTTTGGCTTATGATTGTTTATCCTCTCAAACTTACTAACGCATGACTTTTGCCACTTATTTAACATCAGCATGGATGCTGGAAGAGGCTGTGGTCGTGGTCGTGGTCGTAGACGCGGCCAGGGACGTGGGGCAGCCGGTGGGGCGGCCACGTCGCATTCTTCAGGAGTCGGCAGTACTGGCGACCGTCATAGCCATGCCACTTCTCAAGATGGCGCTGATCTTGGTGTTGCAGCGGTAATGCAACAAATGGTGAATCAGATGGCGGCAATAGCTCAGGCAGTTTAGAATCTGAATCTGGCCCATACTGCTAGGGGCGGAGCAGACCGTTGGCTTCAGGATGTCATCAAGATGCATCATCCTCAGTTTTCGGGAGCTTCAGACCCGATTAGCTGGGAGGGGTAGATCAAGGAGATAACCAAGGTTTTCGTCGCCACCAACTGTCCCGAGGACCGCAAGGTCCCTATTGCCCAGTATTTTCTCACTGGGGATGCTACCGACTGGTGGGAGGCCGTTGAGCCCAGAGACCGCGCTGCTACATTGGATGAGTTTAAGGACCTGATGGAGACCGAGTACTGTCCGTGGCCGGTCAAACAGGCCCGAGTCCAGGCCTTCTTTGACATTCAGCCTCGGGATATCCCTGTTTCCCAGTCCATTGCCGATTACAACCGGGAGTTGGGCTTCGTGAAGGCCCAGGTTAGAGAGGAGAGCGATAAGATCTTTTATTTCTCCAGGCGGATGAAACCGTCGATTCGTTATTACATGTACAGGCTCGTTTGCACTACCTTGAAAGATTATCATAGTAGGGCCCTTGCTTACGATATGTCTGTGACGGCGAGTGAGGCGGCTCGCGAGATCAAGAAGCAAAAGTCCACTGGAAATTTTTCGGGCCACAAAGGTGGGGGTCAGCAGAAGTCCCAGTCTGCTAACTTTTCCACTGGTGGTGGTCCCGCTCGTTCTACTGGAGGTTTTTGGGGAGCTACCGGTGCTCCTTCTTGGGATACGAAGTGTTTCAACTGTGTTCGACCGGGCCACATTAGTCGTACATGTTTGAGTCCTTTGCTGACATGTAATCGGTATGGCCAGCCGGGCCACAAAGCTGCTTTCAGTGTTGAGAGAGAGAAAATCCTTGGTGCCCAGGCTTCCATTCCAGTGCCTAGAGAACCAAGCGTGAATCAAGGTTCGTTTGCTCCATAGTCTCCACCGAGTGCTAGCCGAGGGAGGGGCCAGGGTCAGCCCAGCAGAGGGGGAGATTCAAGTGTCGGCTCCGCCCACCCGCGTGTTTACAAGGTGAGGAGGGCCGATGACCGAGCCGCTACCATTGCTATAGGTACCGTTCACATCCATTTGCATCCTGTCAGTGTGCTTTTCGATTCTGGTGTGACGCATTTGTTTGTATCTTTGGAATGTCTGTGCCGTTTGGGTCTTGATTGCTTGTTGCCATGCGAGCCTTTCATCGTTGAACTTCCTAGCGGTGATAGGATCGTTGATGACCTGAGATTCGAGATTGTGTTGTGACTATTTGTGAGAGGACTTGGCCCTCTAATCTTATTATTGTGGGAATTGAGTGTGAGGATTTAATTCTTGGGGATGATTGGCTCGAACGGCATGGCGCGATCATGAACTACTGTATGAGAATCATCACTATGTTAGCCGAGGACGGCATCGAGCACTCTTTCGCAGGGCGAAAGAGGGGAAACCAGAAACTTGTTATTAGTGCTTTGAAGGCGAAGAGACTCCTAAGGAAGGGGTGTACTGGTTATTGGTGCTACGCCTTGAAGGCGTAGAGCGGTGGAAACGATCTTTCGTCGATTCCAGTTGTTAGTGAATTCCCTGACGTGTTACCGGGGTTGCCACCGGACCGTGAGGTTGAGTTAGCTATCGAGTTAGATCCGGGTGCGGCTCTAATTTTGAAGGCGCCGTATCGCATGGAACCTTCAGAGATGGCTGAGTTGAAGAAGCAGTTGAGTGAGCTTCTTGAGTCGGGGTATATTCGAATGAGTGCTTCGCCTTGGGGCGCACTGGTTCTATTTGTGCGGAAAAAGGATGGTTCACTTCGTTTGTGTATTGACTATCGCGAGCTAAACAAGGTGACCATCAAGAACAAGTATCCCCTGCCGAGGATTGATGACTTGTTTGATCAGTTACAGGGAGCTGCGGTATTCTCGAAGATCAACTTGAGATCGGGGTACTACCAGCTTCGGGTGAAGGAGTCCGACGTGCCGAAAATAGCTTTTCAGACGAGATACGGACATTATGAGTTTGTAGTTATGCCTTTTGGGTTGACTAACGCACCGGAAGTGTTCATGCAGCTGATGAACAAGGTTTTTATCGAGTATTTGGATAAGTGTGTCGTCGTCTTCATTGACGACATCCTTATTTATTTCAGGAGTGAAGAGGAGCATATGCATCATCTTCGAATAGTGTTGGACATTTTGAGGACCGAGCAACTCTATGCAAAGTTCTCGAAATGTGAGTTATGGCTTAAGGAAGTTATGTTTCTGGGTCACGTTATTTCAGTCGAGGGAGTCCGTGTGGATCTGCAGAAGATCGAGGCAGTGCTAGATTGTGCACCGCCTAAGAATGTGAAGGAGGTCCGTAGCTTTTTGGGTTTTGCCGGCTACTATCGTAGGTTCGTCGAGGGTTTCTCGAAACTAGCTCGGCCACTTACACAGTTGCTTCAGAAATTCGAGACGTTCGTCTGGAATGACGAGAGGCAGGCGAGTTTTGAGGAGCTAAAGAGGCGTTTAACTGCAGCCCCGGTTTTAGCATTACTGTGTGGTAACGAGGGTTTTGCTGTGTATAGTGATGCTTCGGGTCAGGGTCTTGGGTGCGTATTGATGCAGCACGGCAAGACCATTGCGTATGCGTCGAGACAATTAAGGCCGTACGAGCTTAATTACCCTACTCACGACTTGGAGTTAGCAGCAGTTGTCTTCGCACTCAAGATCTGGGCGTCATTATCTGTTTGGCTCCACATGTTAGATTTTTAGCGACCATAAAAGTCTGAAGTACATATTCACCCAGCGGGAGTTGAATATGAGGCAGAGGAGGTTGTTGGAGTTGATTAAGGATTATAACCTTGAAATCCTTTATCATCCAGGCAAGGCGAACGTTGTGGCCGATGCCTTGAGTCGTAAACCGGTTGCGTTGAGGACACTTGAGATCCTTACGCCTCAGTCTGAGCTTTAGCGGGTTTTGATCGATTTGGATGTTGAGATTTTATTGCCATGAGCGGTCAGTCAACTTTGTGCTTTAGAGATTTCTTCGCCGCTGGTTGACGAAATTAAATTGAAGCAGTTAGAGGATCCGATGATTTCGCAAATTCGAGAGAATGTTCTTAAGGGAAAGTCTCCTGGGTTTGTGATCCACGAGGATGGTGTGTTGAGATTACAGGGTCGGTTTGTGTACCGAATGCCTTGGAATTGATACGGAGTATTTTATGGGAAGCCCATGCTACGCCTTACTCTGTTCATCCTGGTTCGAGTAAGATGTACAAGGACCTGAGGAGGAATTTTTGGTGGAATGATATGAAGGAGGAAGTCGCGCGGTTCGTAGCGAGATGTTTGACTTGTCAGCAGGTCAAAATCGAGCATCAGCAACCGGCTGGATTATTACACTAACTTCCCGTTCCGTAATAGAAATGGGAAGATATTTCAATGGACTTCATCACGAGCTTGCCGAGATCGAGATCGGGCATGAATATGGTTTGGGTGATTGTGCATTTTCTGGGCATCAAGGATACTTGGGGTCTGGAAAAGTTGGCTCGGGTGTTTATTGCTCAGATTGTGAGACTTCACGGTACTCCGAAGTCTATTGTGTCGGATCAGGATGGTCGTTCTGTATCACACTTTTGGTAGGCGGTGCATAAGGCGTTGGGTACTCATTTGCGTCTGAGCACTTCTTTTCATCCTCAGTCGGATGGGCAGTCAGAACATACTATCTAGACGTTCGAGGATATGTTGCGCGCTTGTTCTCTCGACTGGAGCAGTGACTGAGAGGAGCACTTACCATTGATCGAGTTCACGTACAACAATAGTTGGCACACTTCGATTCACATGGCACTATATGAGGCACGTTATGGGCGGCATTGTCGATCGCTGATTTGTTGGAATGAGGCATCCGATTTGGTCGGGACCGAACCGGATATTATTTCAGAGACGAGATGGAAGGTGGAATTGATCCGGGAGAGGATGTTGACTGCTTAGAGTCGACAAAAGTCATATGCCCATGTCCGTCATCGGCCTTTGGAATTCGAGGTGGGAGACCACGTTTTGCTAAAGGTATCGCCGACGAAGAGAATTTTCCGCTTCGGGAAGAAGGGAAAGTTGAGCCCAAGATTTATTGGACACTTTGAGATTCTCGAGGGATTTGAAGAGTTGGCATACCGGTTGGCGTTACCTCCGGCCTTGAGTCACGTTTATAGTGTTTTCCATGTTTCCTAATTGAGGAAATATGTCCCGGATCCTAGCCATGTCATCGATTATGGTGAGATTGATATCGCCGTGGATATTACTTTCGAGGAGCATCCCGTGAAGATCTTAGAGCATCGTGAGAAGCGGCTGAGACATAAGACCATTCCCTTGGTCAAAGTGTAGTGGTCGAGGCATATTATCGAGGATGCAACTTGGGAAACCGATGATAGCATGCATGCTAGGTACCCCGAGTTGTTTGTTTCTTAAGTTTCGGGACGAAACTTATTTTTAGAGGGGTAGAATGTAATATTCGCATTTTTCTTTTCCCGGTACCTTTTCGATATTTGTGTTTTTCCTATTTTGGTGGCTCGTGTGTAACCGTACGTGTATTTCGAGAATACTTAATTTAGGATTTATTGTATTCAATTCCGCTATTGTTGGCTTTCCATCGCTTTTCGGCCCGATTCTTGTGATTACTGTTGGAGCTTCTGTTTTGGGGGTTGTCGTATATCAATTGTATGTTATCATGTGTATTGTGACGTTCTGTTTGATGCTTCGGTTGTGATTCGGTGTTCCAGACTGTTGTCCTCCTGTGCCTAACGCGCGCTAATATTATTGTTTAGCGCACGCTAAGTATCCTTCATTAGCGCACGCTATGCTTGCTGGTAGCGCGCGCTAGCGAGTTGAGCCCTGGGAGTGGGAGTGAGCCTGTTTCTGATCTCAGTCCTATGGACTAATGGTTTAGCGCACGCTACGTTTGGCTAGCGCACGTTATTGCTGAGGTCTAGCGTGCGCTAGGTGTCAGATAGTGCGCGCTAACGCGGTCAGGTGAGTAATGGGCAGTTTACTTCCGACTGATGTCCTGGTAGCGCACGCTATGGCCCGATAGCGCGCGCTACCGAGAGGCCGTTAGCACACGCTAATCCCTGTTAGTGCACGCTAACGGTCCAGAACTTTAAATTCTGGACTGGGGTGTTAGCGTTCTGGACTGGGTTATTAATCGATAGCGCACGCTAACTTGTGCATGTTAGCGCACGTTAATGACCTCTGGTTATAAAAACGAGAGGGTTGACCCAGAATAGTTTATTTCTTCTCTTCTTCTTTCCTCGGCCGAGAGTTGGGCGATTTGGGCGATTGGAAACTTGGATATCATCATCTCTTCAAGATCTTGAGTCTCTATCACCAGATCATCATCATTTAATCATCCCCCACCTCTTGAATCAAGGTAAACCTTTTAGAACCCTACTTTTTGGGGAAAATTGGGGGTTTTCGCATTTTGGTCCGATTCGTTCCATTTTGTTGGTTAATCCATGATGGATATGATTAATCTTGTCAATATTCTTAGTTTTCCTATGGATTCATGGTATATTTCGTAATTTTTGCGTAGTCGAGAGGGTTTGGTTGTGGTCTGCCCTCGTTGTTGTTCCTATTCGAATATAAATGAATCGTAGGCAGGTTTTAGGGTGTATTCCATTTCCGTATTTGTTTAGAAATTGTTGCAATTGTATTCTTCGAATCGTTAGGTTCGACTTCGCCGGTTCCTAGCGGGTGTGTTTGATCCTTCTCCTCTGTTTGTGTCACCGTCTATTGATCGAGGCAAGTACCCTTATGAACTTACATTCTTGACATGTTAGTTTTGCATGAGAAATTGTGTGTGTGGGTATGGTCACTACGGGTTAGATCCGACGGGGTCTCGGTAGGGGTCCATGGAGGTGTGGATCGACGAGCTTTGCTTTTAACCACTACAGGTTGTATCCGACGGGGTCTCGGTAGGGGTCCACGAAGGTGTGGATCGACGGTTAATTGTGGTGCATTTTACAAGTGTGTTTTGAATTATGGCATTTCCGGAAATATGTGCTTCAACTGATGTTTTCTGAATTACATGCTTGACTATATGTGTAAGGTGTAAGTTGTTCATTTGGTTACTTGTACTAGCGTAATTTCTAACCCCTCTGGGGACCCGTTTTGGGGAAATTCATTTTATGAATTTCTTGTCAGGTTCTTCGAGACGAATGGGCGCTGGACCAGTACGTGGATGACGGCCATGCGTGATGATTGTGCAAAAGTGTATCTTTATGGTTTCCTGTCTTTTGATGTGTTTCACCATTTGTAAACTAATAGAAGTACTCGACTACTTAGGCGTTTTTGTCCGTTCGGATTAAAGCGTGTTTGTCTATTGTATTTGTGTGGGATGATTGTGTTGTGATTGATCGGTTGAACCAGGTGGATTATTTTGTTTTGCATCTTTATGACATGGTGTTATTATGTTGATTTCGCGAGTCGGCGAGTATATTTTGGTCGTTTAGCCTGGTGGATTCCATGTAGGGATCCGCGGCGCTGTAATATACCCTGGATATCCTGGAGGTGCTACAACACACTTTTCCAAACACAAGTCGGTATGTAGATGCGCCTAAAGATGTCTTACATGCAGTACATTCCTTGATGTGCTTACGGTCCCCTCTAAGATTTGCTAAATTTCTTTATTTGTTGCTTCGGCTTGCTATTTGCTTGAGGTAATATGCTAGCACTTCTTTGATCGAACGCCATATTTAGCCAAAATCTTGTCCATCAATTTGTACATGGAGTGCGATCCTCGATCATTAATCAATGCTCTAGGAGTACCGAGCTGACCGTTCTTCTGAAGGAATTTCATGACCACCTTGTCATCATTGGTTGGAGAAAATATCGCTTCGACCCATCTGGACACATTCTCTACGGCAAGAAGGGTGTCCTTATTTCCGAATGATGAATAAAACGGGCCCATAAAATCTATGCCCCACACATCAAAAAGCTCCACGTCTATTACATTTGTCATAGGCATCTCATGTCGCCTCGAAATATTACCCACTCGTTGGCATCAATCACATTACTGAATATAAAGGTAATAATCAATATGTAAAGTGGGTCAATAGAATCCACTTTGCAAAAAAAAATTCAGCTATATGTGCGGCAGCAAAATGTCCTCCAGTAGGCGATGAGTGGCACTGTTGAAGAATTCCCTCCCACTTTTCTTGTGGAACACACCGCCGAACGATCATGTCCGAACATCTCTTGAAAAGTGGTGGATCTTCCCACATGTAGAACATAGCATCATGAAGGAATTTCTTTTTTTGGTAATATGACAAGTCTGGAGATTAGACACCTGCAATCAAGAAATTCACAATGAGCATACCATGGAAACTTTGATCTACCATTAATAACGTTGTGTCTATAAAATCCTCCTTAATTCTTTCGATGTCTATGTTCTCTTCCTTCTTGTATTCAAGTTAGTATAAATGATCAGCCACATGTCCTCACATCTCTTGCAATCTCGAATCTCTATATCAAATTCCTCTTTGGAATCCTTCTCTTCGAATAAATACTTGATGGCCGCATGGTCTGTGTGCACAATCATCTTGGCCCCAATTTAGTAAGAACGAAATTTATCAAATGCATAGTATATGGCACAAAAAGGTTTCTCTCGGCACTGCCTAAGCACATACCCCACTGTAAAATCGCTCGCACCAGACATGATCTCAAAGGGTTGCGACCAATCGGGCCTTTCAGTAGGCAGTCTCTTCCTCTGTCCGCTCTATTATATCATCATCAGTCGTGCCCCGAGGTCGTACATTACGAGCGGGAGGACTTTGACTTGGAGAGACTAAACCTGCTGTGACTTGAGCTGATTTATGTGCATCTGTGGCCATTTGCAAGTTTGCCAAGTCCCGAATATTATCAATTATCGTGAATTGCGTATTCGCGAAGAGGAAATTATCTTCATCATTTTGTAAACAGATAGGACGTGAGTTGTAGGCCAAGATGTTCATGACACGGAATAGATAAGAGCTTATTTCCGGGATCGAGGGTCCTTTCGATCAACCTTATATTATAATGGAGTGCGATAGGGGTGATCAAGCCCCCTATCTAAATCTCTCCTCATGGGTTCATAGCCACCTCCTCAAAGTGTTCGGCGGACATCTTCCCGGTCGCCGGAGTTGTCCCGTCTAGCATGTAATACCGGTACTTTTTATTGATTGTTTGACCTTGCCGTTCTTCCAGTTTTGTCGCTCTATAAACACTTTGAGATGTTGTCGATATTGATTTAGAGTTTCATACCTTTTGGATCATGATCGTGTTGACTGGACCTTTCGGCAGTGTTCTGGGACAGGAAGATAATGCACGCTAGGCCGAGGCTAATGCACGCTATTTTTACTTGAGTAGCGCACGCTAGCTTTGAGCCTTAGCCTGCGCTAATGTTTGGAGCATGTCAGAGGCAGTAGCTAATTCTGCTCTCTGGACTAGCAGTTATCGCACGTTAGGAGTTCGCTAGCACACACTATTTGTGGTCAGTAGTGCGCGCTAACATCGTCTGTAGCGCATGCTAATGAGCTGAGTCGGTAGAGGCAGTGAGGTATTTCAACTTTCTGGACTAGCAGGTAACGCACGCTAGGCAGCAGCTAGCGCACGTTAAAGGTGTTGCGTAACGCGTGCTAATGCCCAGTTGTAGCGCACGCTATCAGAGTTGGGCAGTGAACTGGAACTTTGGCAGGACAATAGTTAGCGCACGCTAAGGTGTGATAGCGTGCGCTAACGCCTTAGGACAGAAGCCATTGGACTACCGGGTGAGGCCGTTAGCGCATGCTAGCCCCGATTCTTAGCGCGCGCTAACCTGGGATTTTATATAAGGGGCAGTCAACCCCTAGAATCGTCATTTTTTCATCTTTCCTTTTCCGATGGGAGCAGCGGGATTTGGGCGATTCGGAGTGTTTGGAGGCGGTCCTTCTTCAGATATCATCATCTTTGGTTGGATAACAAATATTACACAACATCTAATCTATTTCTATCTTCCAAATCAAGATAAAATCCTTAGAACCCTAGTTTTAGGAATTTTGGGGATTTTCTTAGATTCGTCCAATTTATCCGTTTTGGAGCTTGAGAACCTTGATATTATGATGTATCTACCTTGTACCCATGTTTCCCCTATGGTTATATGGATTGTTTTGTACCTTGTTTGGACGTGAGAGGGTTTGGGTGGTTTTCCAACCTCTAGATCTTTACCCTTATAGTTTCGTGAATCGTAGGCGAGTTTCGGGAGTTTCTTCGTGTGATTTGAGTATGTATTATTGATTATCGTGTTCCTTTCGAATCATTTAGGTGCCGGAAGTGCATTCTTGGACCTACCGAGCTTATACTCTTTTCCTTTCAATTTCTCGATGTCTCAAAGGCAAGTATATGTTTATGATTGTACGTTCTCGACTTTGAAAGTAAGATATATGATTGGCATGATTTTTTATATCCACTTTGGGATGGGTGGATGGGTCCTCTGAGGGTTTCGTAGCCTCTGGTGTGATTCCACGGATATTTTGGGTTAACCACTCTGGGACGGACTGACGGGTCCTCGGAGGGTTTCGTAGCCTCTGGTGCGGTTCCACGGTTAATCATGTATGTATTGATGTGATGCTATGAGATTTATTTATTCAGGAATACTAGTCTTGGATTGATGCGATGACGATTACTTTTACTTTATTTTCGAGGAGTATTGTGTTTCATATTTGATATACTTGCACTAACTATTCGACGGCTAACCCCTTTATGGGGGAAATACTTTTCATGTATTTCAGGTTTCAGGAGAGCGGATAGGCATGTATCGGGTCGGAACGAAGATGATGGTCAAGTGTGATGTTGTGTCTTGTCTCTGGTTATGTTTTGTATTTCCTCCATTCAGCATTGTTGTACTTGAATAGTTTTTTTGAATACTCGAGTACTGTTTTCAGTTTCCTTGATGTTCTGGCCTGTGTTGACGAGGTATTGAATTGTGATGCGTTGTATTTGGATATATTGGATATGGTTTGAATACCATTTGTATTGTCCTTCATTTCATTGTATTGGACCTCCTCGGCCAAAGTTCATAATTCCGCGTATAGTTAGCCTTGTGGGTCACACGGCGGCGCTCACGGCGCTGTAATATACCCTGAATAACTTGGGGGTGTTACAGAATATGGTATCAGAGCTTGGGTTTATGGATACCTAGGCTGTAGGTCTTTTGGGTCGATTGAGTCATCGTTTGTCTACAGTATCACTACTTTTCCATCATCACAGTGCGACCGATACTTGTAAGACCTCTTACTCTCCTAATGTTTCCTTAATCACTCTACTTTTGAATTGGTATTTTGGAAATCGGTCACTTCGATGACGTGCGATTTGAATTGTACTTACGTGCTTTATGTATCCTTCATAATGTCTGCTGATAGGGGACAGAAGCGAGGCTGTGGTTGTGCACACGGACGAGGACGTGGCGCGGCCGTTTCCCTCAGTTCCGTTGTGGGGTCGACCACCCCTTGATTATCTAACTCAGTACATCCTAATACCGATGATCATCACGACCAGTCGATCGGCCAAGGGAATAAACCAGATTTTGGAGATACAAATGTCCTTCAGCAGTTGGCTAACCAGATGACTATCCTGGCCCAAGCCATTCAACTGAACAATCCGAACCCAACATCAAACGCCTTGCTTTAGAATGTGATCCGTATGCACCCTCCGCAGTTCAGCGCTGCTACAGACCCGATGGGTTGGGAGAATTGGTTGGCAAAGTTAGAGAAAGTGTTTGAAGCGGTTGATTGTCCGGAAGTGAGAAAGGTACCGATTGCTCAGTACTTCCTTACCAAGGAGGCCGCGACTTGGTGGAAAGTTATGAAGCCACATGATCGTACTGCTGCGTGGGAAGAATTCAAGGAGCTACTGGAGGCCGAGTTTTGTCCTTGGATAGTGAAAGAAGGCAGAATCCGGGCCTTTTTCGAGGCTAAGCCACAGAACATCCCATTTTCGCAGGCGATAGTGGAGTACAACTAGCAGTTGATCCACGTGAAGAATCAAGTGCGAGACGAGCATGACAAGATCCGTTAAATTAATATGCGGATGAATATGGAATTACTGCGGTACATGGCCGGGTTTGCTTGCACCATTTTGAAGGAATATCAGGATAGGGCTTTGGCCCATGACATGTTAAGCCCCGACAACGATACCACCGAAGAACCGAAGAAGCAGAAGATCGCGGGAAATTTTTCTGGCTCTAAGGGCGGCAACTTCCAAAGACCTCAGGAGACTAACCGATCCGTCAGGCAGTCGTCATGTTCTTCTAGAGGAAAGAGGAGCTTCCATTCTACTCTGGGCACCTTAGTTCGCCCGGTGACTTGTTTTAATTGTGGTCGTCCAGACCACGTTAATCTGGAGTGCAATTTCCCACCTTTGAATTGTCACACTTGCGGGAAGATGGGACATAGAGAAGCTTAGGGTGCGTTCTGTTTGTATTTCATTTTGTATTTTCATTTTGAAAAATGTTTTGTATTTTTCTATTTTTATTTTTGTTTTCAAAATTGCTGAAAACGCGTTCTGTTAAATTTATTTTGCAAAATAGTTTTTTTGTAATATAATATTAAATTCATAAATATTTATTTTAGACTTAGTTTCAAATTAGGATAATAATAAAAAAAAACTCAAAATGCATTTTGAGCATTTTGAAGATTTTTTGTTGAAATACACACAAAACGCTCAAAACGAGGTTTTGAGCGTTTTGCGTTTTGTGTAGAAATATTTTTTTGTTTTCCAAAATACATTTTCGAAAATGATAAAAAGAACACGTTTTTTGTGTTTTCGAAAATAAAAACAGAAAATGACCTCAAAACGGTAAAGAGAACAGGGCCTTATTGTCCCGAACCAGATCAGACTCTGGACACTCGGGCTTCTGCCTCAGCGCCAATGTATCAGGGTATGAATCAGCAGCAATCATATGGTCAGTCACAGTAGAGTTACGGCAGAGGTCGGGGACGGAGTCAGAACACTAGAGGGGGATATTCTAGTGTTGGTTCGGCACACCCACGAGTCTATGAGATGCGTCGAGCAGACGAACTCGATGTCGCGGTGGCCTCAGGTACCGTTGATATCTTATCTCATCCAGTCCGTGTACTTTTTGATCCGGGTGCTACTCATTCTTTCATATCTTTGGAGTTTATACGCCGTTTGAATATAAATTGTATGACTGCTTGCGATCCTTTCATTGTGAAACTACCTAGTGGGGATAGAATTGTGGGGAATGGGGAGATTATATATTTTCCGTTGAATATAGCTGGTATCGATTGGTTATCGAATTTGATTGTGGTTAATATGGAATGCGAGGATGTGATCCTCGGCGAGGATTGGCTCGAAAGTCACCAAGCGATTATGAATTACCACACTAAAGTTATCACTATGATGACTAAATATGGTTTCGAGTACTCGTTCATGGGACATAAATCGGGCCAACCTAAGTTGCTTATCAGTGCCATGAAGGTCGTAAAACTTTTGACTAAAGGTTGCACGGGCTATTGGTGTTATGCTTTGAAGACGAGCGGGAACAAAGCTGAATTCTCTTTGATTCTGGTTGTTAATAAGTACCCTGACATTTTTCTAGATGACCTCCCGGGATTACCGCCAGATCGAGAGATACCATTTTCTGTGGACTTAGAGCCTGACGCGGATCTGATTTCTAAGGCACCGTATCGGATGGCACCTTCCGAGATGCAAGAATTAAAGAGTCAATTGGGAGAACTTCTGGAGAAATGGTACATCAGACCGAGCACTTCACCTTGGGGCGCACCTGTTGTTTTTGTGAGGAAGAAGGATGGTTCACTACGTTTATGCATCGACTACCGTGATCTAAACAAAGTGACCATCAAGAACAAGTATCCCTTGCCTCGTATAGATGATTTATTTGATCAGTTGCAGGGAGCCGCAATGTTCTCAAAAATTGATTTGAGGTCAGGATATTATCAGCTCTGGGTGAAAGAGTCCGATATTCCGAAGACTGCGTTTCGAATGAGATATGGACATTATGAATTTGTGGCCATGCCTTTTGGATTGACTAATGCACCAGCAGTATTTATGCAACTAATGAACAAGATATTTATCGAGTACCTCGACAGGTGTGTGGTCGTCTTTATTGACGACATCTTGATTTATTCTAGGGGTAAGGAGGAGCATGCCCGGCACTTGCATTTGATACTAGATGTTTTGAGAGCCGAGCACCTCTATGCGAAATTCTCGAAATGTGAGTTCTAGTTGGAAGAAGTTATGTTTCTCGGCAATGTGATTTCGGCCAAAGGGGTTCGTGTAGACCCGCAGAAGATTGAGGCAGTGCTAGATTGGGGACCACCTAAAAATGTTAAAGAAGTTAATAGCTTTTTAGGTCTTGTTGGGTATTACCGTCGGTTTGTCGAGGGGTTCTCGAAACTCGCTCGGCCGCTTACAAAAATACTCCAGAAGATAGAAAAGTTTGTTTGGACGACTGAGAGACAGCAGAGCTTCGATGTGCTGAAGAGACGTTTGACCTCAGCACCGATTTTAGCCTTACCACAGGGTAATGAAGGATTTGCAGTCTATAGCGACACCTCGGGCCAAGGGCTTGGATGTGTGCTTATGTAACATGATAAGACGATAGCTTTTACATCACAACAGTTGAAGCCGTATGAGATGAACTACCCTACGCACGATTTGGAGTTGGCCGCAATTGTCTTCGCACTTAAGATTTGGCGCCATTATTTGTATGGTTCTCCGTGTTGGATTTATACTGATCACAAGAGTTTGAAGTATATTTTCATTCAGAAAGAGCTGAATATAAGGCAGAGATGTTGGTTGGAATTGATCAAGGATTACGATTTGGAAATTCTATACCATCCGGGAAAGTCTAATGTCGTCGCGGACGCTTTGAGCCACAAATCGGCAACGCTTCAGATGCTCGAGGTTCTTACATCCCAGACGAATATTCGTTAGGATTTAATCGAGCAAGGAATAGAAGTTTGGCTTCAAAGAGTGCAAGGAGAGTTGTGCACTCTTGAAATTACTTCGTCCTTAGTCGACGACATCAAATGGAAACAATGAAGTGACCCCATGATCTCTCAACTAAAGGAAGATGTAATTAAAGGAAAAGCTCCTGGTTTTATGGTCAATGAAGATAGTATTCTGAGATTTCAAGGCAGACTTTGTATTCCTAATGATCTAGAGTTGAGACAGAGAATTCTCCGAGAAGCTCATGCTATGTCTTACTCAATCCACCCCGGAACGAGTAAGATGTACAAGGAAGCGAAATTTTTGGTGAAATAATATGAAGAAAGATGTCACGCAGTTTGTACTATGGTGCTTGACATGTCAACAAGTCAAGATTGAACATCAACGACCGGCGGGGTTGTTGAAGCCGCTTTCCATTCCCGAGTGGAAGTGGGAAGACATCTCTATGGATTTTATCGGTGGGATGTCGAGAACTAGAGCCGGAATGAATATGATTTGGGTAATCGTCGATCGGTTGACCAAGTACGCACACTTCCTGGGTACTAAGGACACTTGGGGACCGGATTGGCTCAAATTTTTATAGCTGAGATCGTGAGATTGCATTTTTTCCGACCGAGATGGTGGTTTCGTATCGCATTTTTGGCAGGCCGTTAATCGGGCCTTGGGCACCGAGTTGAATTTGAGCACATCTTTTCATCCTCAGTAAGACGGTCAGACGGAACAGACGATTCGGACGTTGGAAGATATGTTGCGGGCGTGTGCCCTCTACTGGAGTAATGATTGGGAACTTCACTTGCCGTTGATCGAGTTTGCCTACAATAATAGTTGGCATCCGTCGATCAAAATGGCACCGTTCGAGGCACTTTATGGTAGGCAGTGTAGGTCGCCATTATGTTGGGACGAGGCTTTGGATCTAGTCGGAATGGAGCCAGATATGTTGATGGAGACTAAGGAAAAGATTTCTATTATCCAGGACCGGTTGTTGATTGCCCAGAGCCGTCATAAATCTTATGCCGATACTCGTCATCGACCTTTGGAGTTCGAACTGAGAGACCATGTTCTACTCAAGGTGTCGCCGACCAGAGGAGTTTTCCGCTTAGGGAAAAAGGGGAAACTTAGTCCGCGGTATATCGGACCTTTTGAAATTCTGGACAGGGTTGGAGATTTAGCTTGTCGCTTGGGGTTGTCCCCAGCTTTGAGTCATGTCCATAGCGTTTTTCATGTGTCTCAGTTGAGGAAGTACGTGCCGGACCCTATTCATGATATCGACTATGGTGAGATTGACGTAGCCGAGGATGTTACTTTTTCGGAGAGGCCGGTGAAGATCCTTGAACATCGTGAGAAGCAACTTCGGCACAAAGCGATCCCGTTGGTTAAAGTGAAATGGTCGAGACATGGAATCGAGGAGGCGACTTTGGAGACTGAAGAGAAGATGCGATCAGAATTCCCCGAACTTTTTATTTCTTAAGTTTTGGGACGAAACTCCTTTTTAAATGGGGAGAATGTAATACCCGTACTTTTTACTGATTGTTTGACCTTGTCGTTCTTCCTCTTTTATCGCTCTGTAAACACTTTGAGATGTTGTCGATGTTGATTTAGAGTTTCGTACCTTTTGGATCATGATCCTGTTGAATGGACCTTTCGGCAGTGTTCTGGGACAGGGAGATAGCGCACGCTAGGCCTAGGCTAATGCACGCTATTTCTACTTGAGTAGCGCACGCTATCTTTGAGCCTTAGCACGCGCTAACATTCGGAGCATGGCAGAGGCAGTAGCTAATTCTGCTCTCTGGACTAGCAGTTAGCGCACGCTAGGAGTTCGCTAGCCCACGTTATCCGTGGTCAGTAGTGTGTGCTAACATTGTCCGTAGCGCATGCTAACGAGCTGAGTCGGCAGAGGCAGTGAGGTATTTCTACTTTCTGGACTAGCAGGTAACGCACGCTAGGCAGCAGCTAGCGCACATTAAAGGTGTTGCGTAGTGCGCGCTAATGCCTAGTTGTAGCGCACGCTATCGGAGTTGGGCAGTGAACTGGAACTTTGGCAGGACAACAGTTAGCGCACGCTAAGGTGTGGTAGCGTGCGCTAACGCCTCAGGACAGAAGCCACTGGACTACCGGGTGAGCCCGTTAGCGAATGCTAGCCCCGATTCTTAGCGCACGCTAACCTGGGATTTTATATAAGGGGCAGTCAACCCCTAGAATCGTCATTTTTCCATCTTTCCTTCCTTTTCCGATGGGAGCAGTGGGATTTGGGCAATTCGAAGTGTTTGGAGGCGACCCTTCTTCAGATATCATCATCTTTGGTTAGATAACAAAGATTACACAACATCTAATCCATTTTTATCTGCCAAATCAAGGTAAAATCCTTAGAACCCTAGTTTTAGGATTTTTGGGGATTTTATTAGATTCGTCTGATTTATCCATTTTGGATCTTGAGAACCATGAGATTATGATGTATCTACCCCGTAACCATATTTCTCCTATGACTATATGGATTGTTTTGTACCTTGTTCGGACGTAGAGGGTTTAGGTGATTTTCCAACCTCTGGATGTTTACCCTTGTAGTTTCGTGAATCATAGGCGGGTTTCAGGAGTTTCTCCGTGTGATTTGAGTATGGATTATTGATTATCGTGTTCCTTGCGAATCTTTTAGGTGCCGGAAGTGCATTCTTGGACCTACCGAGCTTATACTCATTTCCTTCTGATTTCTCGATGTCTCAAAGGCAAGTATATGTTTATGATTGTATGTTTCTCGACTTTGAAAGTAAGATATATGATTGGCATGATTGTTTATATCCATTCTGGTACGGGCCTACTGGTCCTCTGAGGGTTTCGTAGCCTTTGGTGCTATTCCGCGGATATTTTGGGTTAACCACTCTGGGACAGACCGACGGGTCCTCTGAGGGTTTTGTAGCCTCTGGTGTGGTTCCACGGTTAATCATGTATGTATTGATGTGATGCTATGAGAGTTAGTTATTCCGGAATACTAGTCTTGGATTGATGAGATGATGATTACTTTTACTTTATTGTAGAGGAGTATTATGTTTCATATTCGATATACTTTTACTATCTATTCGACGGCTAACCCCTTAATGGGGGAAATACTTTTCATGTATTACAGGTTCCAGGAGAGCGGATAGGCATGTATCGGGTCGGCACGAAGATGATGGGCAAGTGTGATGCTGTGTCTTGTCTCTGGTTATGTTTTGTATTTCCTCCATTCAGTGTTGTTGTACTTGAATGTTTTTTTTTTGAATACTCGAGTACTGTTTTCAGTTTCCTTGATGTTTCGGCCTGTGTTGCCGAGGTATTGAATTGTGATGTGTTGTATTTGGATATATTGGATATGGTTTGAATACCATTTGTATTTTCCTTCATTTCATTGTATTGGACCTCCTCAGTCAAAGTTCATAGTTCCGTGTATAGTTAGACTTGTGGGTCCCACGGCGGGGCTCACAGTGCTGTAATATACCCTGAATAACTTGGGGGTATTACATAGCATAAGTGTCACAATATATAGCTCTATCTGGGAAATAGGTCCCATCTCCCTTCGACCAAAAATAGTACTTCCAATCACTTTATGAAGATATTGAAGCACAGGATTATTAAGATATCAAAAAGTCTCCATGATGGTGCGTATGATGAATCTCCTCCAATTCTTTGATATAAAACTTCTCGTTCTTATTGTTAAGTTGGAAGGAGATCGCGGTAGGTTCATGATCAACCGCACTTCTTGTCACACTCAAAGTACTAAGAATTCTACTGTGATGCATCGGTAAGTTGACCATTATTGGGTCATCATTCAGTCAAAATCTACCATTTCTCAGTCACAATTTACCATTTCGAGAAATTTTATCATATCTTCCTTAATTACCATTGTCCTCATGCAATCGTCATCAGGCCATCAGATGGGTAGCATTTTTTCTGGCCCAACATCTCCCAACGAGCATGTCGTATCTCAGGTAGATCAATCCCATACGTAGCTGGTGTCTCAACAGCCCCTTGAAGAGGAACTCTAGCCGGCTGCTCGGCCTCCGCAGATTGTCTTCCTCATCCCGTTTTTGCATTACCTCGACCTCTTTGCGCATTACCTCGAGCCATTATGCTTGCAAAAATTCTTCAATTGCTATGCTTTCAAGATTTTCAACAATCATTGTATCTCAAACTATCTCAATCATACAATCCCCTCCAAACTTATAGCAAATTGAAAATTGCTGCCATGTAAAATTGACAAGAATTAACATAAAAGCATAAAAAATTTACCTTAAATCTGAAGCAAAAGTGTAGAATTGGAAAAAGAGGTGTTTTTGAGTTTTTCTTCAAATATATCCTCCCTAAATTCGAGTTAAATAAGTGGAATGGTAATAGAGGAATGATGGATTCCTTGTTTTTATGCTTACTTTTATAAATTTTTGCCTTGAAAATCGGAAATCAAAAGAAAGGGATTTAGGGGTTTCAAGTTGACAGAGGAAGAGATAAAGAGGGAGATGAAAAGTGAGGGACACGGTCGAGTGTCCCTTTTAAAGCCCCGATCGACATGGACCCGGTTGTCAAAAAAACTCCATGTACTGTGACACGGCCCTGTCATGCCCGATGCCCAGTTTTGTTCTCCGAAGCTATTTTCTTGAAAAATAAATACAAAAACACGAACTGGTCAGTCCCAAACCGAAAAAAATGGGCTAAACAAAATAAAAAACAACCAAATAAATAATAAGAAAGACAAAAACTAACAAGCTACAAAAATAAAAGAAAGCAACAAATATACAAAATCCCATTGGGTTGCCTCCCGACCAGTGCTAAGTTTAACGTCTTCAATCGGACGCATGAAACGAGGAGCTTTATGTTTCGACTAGAGTCATGATAGACACCTCCTCTTTTTGCGTATGATGGAAATAATGTTTGATTCGTTTTCCAACAATTCTACTACTCCTGGTAAAGCACCTTTTTTATTAAATACGGCCCCGACCATCTTGACTTTAGTTTCCCAAAAAAAACCTTAGTCGAGAATTGTAGAGCAACACTTGTTGTCCGGGCAAAAAATGACGAGGTTCAATCATCTTGTCATGCCACCTTTTCAACTTCTCCTTGTAAATACGGGAATTTTCGTAGCACTCAACCCGATATTTTTCCAGTTCAATTAATTCCAAAAGTCTCTTTTCCCATGTCGATTCAAAACCAAAATTAATTTTGTTCACCGCCCACATTGCTCTATATTCCACCTCTACGGGCAAATGACACAATTTTGTAGACACAAGTCGGTATGGAGATGCGCCTAAAGATGTCTTATATGTAGTGCGATAGGCCCAAAGTGCATCGTATAATTTTGAAGACCATTCTTTCCTTGATGTGATCACGGTCCTCCCCAAGATTTGCTTAATTTCTTTATTTCCTTCTTCGACTTGTTATTTACTTGAGGATAATATGCTAGTGACTTCTTTGATCGAACCCCATATTTAGCCAAAATCTTGTCCATCAATTTATTCACAAAGTGCGAGCCTCGATCACTAATCAATGCTCTAGGAGTCCCGAGCTGAATATGTTCTTCCAAAGGAATTTCATGACCACCTTGGCATTATTGGTTGGAGAAAATATCGCTTCAGCCCATCTGGACACATACTTAACGACAAGTGGATGTACTTATTTCCAAATGATGAAGAAAATGGGCCCAAAAAATTTATGCCCCACACATCAAAGAGCTCTACCTCTATTACATTTATCATAGGCATCTCATGTCGCCTCGAAATATTACCCACGTGTTGGCGTCGATCACACTATTGAATGTAAAGGTAATAATCATTATGTAAAGTGGGCCAATGGAATCCACTTTGCAAAAAAAAAAAAAAAAAATTGGCAATCTGTGCAACAGCAAAATGTCCTCCAGTAGGCGATGAGTGGCACTGTTAGGGAATTCCCTCCCACTCTTCTTGTGGAACACGCCTTCGAACGATCATGTCCGCACATCTCTTGAAAAGTAGTGCATCATCCCACATGCAGCATCATGGAGGAATTTCTTCTTTTGGTAATATGAAAATTTCGGAGATAAGACACCTGGAACCAAGAATTTCACAATGAGAATACCATTGAAACTTTGCACTACCATTAATAACCTTTCATCTAGAAACTCCTCCTTAATTATTTTGATGTCTATGTTCTGTTCCTTCTTGTATTCAAGTCGGGATAAATGATCAGTCATCACGTTCTCACATATCTTGGAATCTCGAATCTCTGCATCAAATTCCTCTTGGAATCCATTTTTCCGAATAAATTCTTGATGGCCGCATGGTTTGTGTGCATAATCATCTTTTTCCCAATTAAGTAAGAACGAAATTTATCAAATGCATAGTATATGGCTCAAAAAAGTTTCTCCCGATGCTGCCCAAGTACAGCCCCTACTGCAAAATCGCCCGCACCAGACATGATCTCAAAGGGTTGCGACTAATCCGGGACTATGAGAGTACGTGCAGTAACCAAGGCTTGCTTTAATAAATTAAATGCCTGCAAACATTCATCAGATGAGGCAGTATCTTTTTCCAATAATTTAGTCAACATCTTAGAGATTTTGGAGAAATCCCGAATAAAACATCTGTAGAAGCCTGCGTGACCAAGAAAACTTCTGATGGCGTTTTCATTCCTGGGATTAGGAAGTTTCTCTATAGCTACAATCTTTGTCTGATCCACCCATGTCCTGCAGAAGATGCCCTATGGCCTAAAATGATGCCTCCTTGCACCATGAAATGGCATTTTTCCCAATTAAGGACAAGATTAGTATCGTCATAGCGCTGCAAAACTAAAGTGGGATTATGCAAGCAATGATCAAATAAATTACCAAACATCTCCATTATATTTTCAATTAGCCCATGAAAAATAGCCATCATGCAATGCTGAAAAGTAGTTATGGCATTATATAAGTCAAACGACATTCTTCGATAAGCATAAATCCCATAAGGACACGTAAAATCCGTTTGTTATTGAACCTCTAGCGCTATATAAATTTGATTATATCCCTAATAGCCATCAAAAAATAGTAAAATGCATACCCCACCAGCCTTTCTAGCATTTGGTCAATAAAGAATATATGAAACGAAGGGAAGTATAAAATCTAATAGCAAGTGGTCAAGAATATACATACAATCGGCTCCACTGAGAAGGTGGTGGGAAGTGGCCCTGCTGGACATACCATTTGTGCATCTATCATCTCGTCATGGCACTGTTGGGTCTCCTCTCGGAAGCCCACAGACTACTCTCTAAGGCAAGGACGAGATGGGGCATATCTAGCCTTGGCCTGCCTAGATGTCTCGGGCTGATCCATGGGAAATTCTTCAACATCATCACCATTCCGGCCTCTCTCGTAGGTAGTCTCTTCCTCTATCCGTTCCATTATATCATCATCCATCATGACCTGAGGTCGGACATTACGAGTGGGAGGACTTTGACTTGGTGAGACCAATCCTGCTGCGACTCGAGCTAATTTATGTGCATCTGTGGCCATTTTCAAGTTTCTCAAGTCCCGAATATATCGTGGATTGTGTAGGTGGAAATTATCATCATCATTTTGTAGAAAGATAGGACGTGGGTTGTAGGCTAAGTTGTTCATGATTTTTATCACGGAATCGATAAGATCTTATTTTCGGGAAGGGGGTCCTTTGGATCAACCTTATATTATAATGGAGTGAGATAGGGGTGATCAAGCCCCCTAACCAAATCTCTCCCCATGGATTCATATCCACCTCCTCAAAGTGTTCGGCAAACATCTTCTCGGTCGCCAGAGTTGTCCCGTCTAGCATATGTGTCAAAATATATATCTCTGTAGGAAATAGGTCCCGTTTCCCTTCGACCATAAATAGTACTTCCAATCACTTTATGAAGATATTGAAGCATGGGATTATGAATACACGAACTTTTTCCGACTTTGATACAAATAGTCGTTCTCTGCTCCCGAGAAATTTGACTATGGCCCTCCAATATGTTTAACATTTGAACTTGTTAATTAAAAAGTCTCCTTGATGGTGCGTATGATGAATCTCTCCAATTCTTTCGTGGACAACTTCTCGTTCTTATTGTTAAGTTGGAAGGCGATCACGGTAGGTTCATGATAAACCATGCTTCTTGTCACTCAAAGTACTAAATAATTCTAATGTTATAAATCGGTAAGTTGACCATTGTTGAGTCATCATTCAGTCACAATCTACCATTTCGAGAAATTTTATCATATCTTCCTTAATTACCATTGCCCTCATGTGGTCGTCATCAGGCCATCGGGTGGGTAGCATCTTTTCTGGCCCAACATCTCCCAACAAGCATGTCGTATCTCACGGAGATCAATCCTATACGTAGTTGGCAACAACCCCTTGAAGAGGGACTCTAGACGGCTGCTCGGCCTCTGCGGATTGTCTTCCTCGACCTCTTTGTGCATTACCTCGACCTATTTGCGCATTATACCTCGAGCCATTATGCCTGTAAAAAATTCTTCAATTGCTATGCTTTCACAGTTTTCCACAATCGTTGTGTCTCAAACTATCTCAATCATATACCTTTCCCCCAAACTTATAGCAAATTGAAAATTGACCCCAAAAATGGCTACCATGTAAAATTGACAACATCGATCCCTTTCAAACATGTACTTAATCCATATCCAACATCAATTTTGACACAACAAGTCCCAACTCTTAATAAAAAATTTCGAAAGTCATGAAAAGTTCCAAAAAAATCAACAAGAACACTAAACTAATCTATAATTCCAAATCCCATAAACTTTAGCATGCTCATAGAAAAGAATTACTATCACAATATCAGGAAAATAACATTGGAAAAATAGGTGTTCTTGAGTTTTTCTTCAAAATATCCTCCCTAAATTCGATTTAAATAAGTGGAATGATGATAGGGGGATGTTGGATTCCTTGTTTTCAAGATTGCTTTTGTAGTTTGTTGGGTTAAAAATTGAAAATCAAAAGCAGGGGATTTGGGGGTTTAGGTTTGAGATCGGAAGAGATGAAGAGGGAGATGAAAAGTGAGGGACACGGCCGAGTGTCCCTTTTAAAGCCCCAATCAACACGACCCCTGTTGTAAAAAAACAAAAAGAAAAGCTCCATGTACTGTGACACAGCCCATGTCATTTGAAATGGCCATGTCATGCCTGATGCCCAGTATTGTCCTCCGAAGCTTTTTTCCTGCAAAATAGGTGCCAAAACTCGAAGCGGTCATTCCCAAACCTAAAAAAATGGGTAAACAAAAGCCAAAACAACCAAATGAAAAATACAAAGACAAAAACTAACGAACTACAAAAATAAAATAAAGCAATAAATACAAAAAACATTTGGGTTACCTCCCGACCAACGTTAAGTTACGTCTTCAGTCAGACGCATGAAACGAGGAGCTTTACGGTTCGACTAGAGTCATGACACACACCTCCTCTTTTTGCGTAGGATGGAAATAATGTTTGATTCGTTGTCCATTTACTCTAAATAGTGTCCCAACTTTTCCCAACGATTCTACTACTCCTGGTAAAGAACCTTTCTTATTAAATACGGACCCAACCATCTCGACTTTAGTTTCCCAGAAAACGACCTTAGTCGAGAATTGTAGAGCAACACTTGTTGTTCCGGAAAAAACTCACGTTGTTCAATCATCTTGTCGTGTCAACTTTTCTTCTTCTCCTTGTAAATATGGGAATTTTCGTAGCACTCATCCCGGAATTCTTCCAATTCATTTAATTCCAGCAATCCCTTTTTCCCAGCCGATTCAAAACCAAAATTAATTTTCTTCACCACCCATATTGTTCTATGTTCCAACTCTATGGGCAAATGACATGCTTTTTCAAACACAAGCCGGTATGGTGATGCCCCTAAAGATGTCGTATAGGAAGTACGATAGGCCCACAGCTCAGCATCTAATTTTAAAGACCAATCTTTCCTTGATGTGCCCACAGTCTTCTCCAATATTGCTTAATTTCTTTATTTGCTGCTTCAACTTGCCGATTTGATTGAGGATGATATGCTAGCTACTTCTTTTATCGAGCCCCATATTTAGCCAAAATCTTGTCCATCAATTTTTTCACAAAGTACGAGCCTCGATCACTAATCAATGCTCTCAGAGTCTTGAATCGGATGAATATGTTCTTCTGAAGGAATTTTATGACCACCTTGGCATCAGTGGTTGGAGAAGATATTGCTTCGACCTATCTGGACACATACTCAACAGCAAGAAGGATGTATTTATTTTCTAATGATGAATAAAACGGTCCCATAAAATCTATGCCCCACAGATTAAAGAGCTCCACCTCTATTACATTTGTCATGGGCATCTCATGTCGCCTCGAGATATTACCTACTCGTTGGCATCGATCACACTACTGAATATAGAGGTAACAATAATTATGTAAAGTGGACCAATAGAATCCATTTTGAAAAATTTTGCAGCGGTCTCTGTGGCACCAAGATTTCCTCCAATAGGCGATGAGTGACACTGTTGGAAAATTCCCTCCCACTCTTCTTGTGGAACAAACCTCCAAACGATTATATCCGCACATCTCTTGAAAAGTTGTGGATCGTCCCACATGTAGAACTTAGCATCATGGAGGAACTTTTTATTTTGATAATATGAAATGTCTAGAGGTAATACACCTGCAACCAAGAAATTCATAATGTCATACCATGGAAATTTTGACTATATCATTAATAACCTTTCGTCCAGAAACTCCTCCTTAAATATTTCGATGCCCGAGATCTCTTCCTTCTTGTATTCAAGTCGGGACAAATGATCAGCCACCATGTTTTCACATCAATTGCAATCTCGAATCTCTACATCAAATTATTATACAAGAAGGATCCAATGTATCAATCGGGGCTTGGAATCCTTCTTTTAGAATTAATACTTGATGGATGCATGGTCTGTGTGCACAATCATCTTGGGGCCAATTAAGTAGGACCGGAAATTTATCAAATACATATTTTCGATTGACAGCATTTCTTTTTTTGTAGTAGTGTAGTTTTGTTGGGGCCCATCAAATGTCTTGCTTGCATAGTATATAGCTCGAAATAGTTTCTCCCGACACTGCCAAAGCACAGCTCCTACTGCAAAATTGCTCGCATCACACATGAACTCAAAGGATAACAACCAATTCGGGACTACGAGAATAGGTGCACTAACCAAGGCTTGCTTTAAAAATTAAATGCCTACAAACAATCATCAGAGAAAGTGAAAGCAGTATCATTTTCTAATAATTTACTCAACGACTTAAAGATTTTTGAGAAATCCCAAATAAAACATCTGTAGAAACCCCCATGACCAAGGAAACTTATGATGGCTTTTTCATTCTTGGGAGGCGGAAGTTTCTGGATTGCTACAATTATTGCTAGATCCACCTCAAGTCCTGCATAAGACACCCTATGGCCAAAAATGATGCCTTCTTGCACCATGAAATGGAACTTTTCCTAATTAAGCACAAGATTAGTATCTTCATACCGCTTCAAACCTAAAGTGAGATTATGCAAGCAATGATCAAATTGTAGGTCACAAGTCGTCAGGAATAAGTCTATAGGGGGTGTGAATAGACTTATTAAACTCTTTTCTTGACTCTCATGTGAGTTTACTCAGCTGATAAACTAAGCAGCTAAAAACTTAATTGCAGATGATAATGCGGAAGCACAGCTAATAATAATGCAGGTGACTTATGTCAACTGTAAACCTAAGATGTGCGGAAGACAGTTGACTACTATATGGAATAGTTAATATGAATGCAGTAGATAAGTATGATGAATGCAGTAAAACACGCAGGCACTTATAGTGGTTTCAGAGGTGGGGTAATCTTTTACTAGTCCACTTTTCTCCAAACCAGTTGGAGATGAATTCACTATAACTTTCAACCAGTGATAAACATTACAATGATTCAAACCACTTACAACAGCTTCCAACCAGTGGAAAACCGTGGCCATTGCAACTTCCATGACTACCTAGCACCTCTTTATCAAAAACCCGTGGATGCCTCAATAACTCTCGAGTTGTCCATCACCTTCCAATAAAGAATCCGTGGATGCCTTATCAATCGCAAAACTTCTGAAACCTCGTTCACAGAAGTACCCCGTACTCAAGCCTTTAAGACAAGAGTGTTGTCTTCTCCAACTTCAAGAGCTTCTCAGAATATGATATTTGAAATTTCTCTTCACGATGTTATAGTTCTCTTGATAGCTTTGATTGCTTTTATTGCTTAGATTGCTTGTAAGTATTGTTCGCATCGTACTATGCTCAATTCTGGTCTTCAGATATTTATCGTGCGATTCTTTGAGCTTCCTTCATAGCCGTTGCATCTCCTGTAACAAATTCGTCCGTTGGAGAGTGGACTTCTTTGTTTATCTTATCATTCTGTTGCACGGCTTTATTCCCTTTTCAATTCCGACCGTTTGAAAGAATTCTTTTGGTCGCGCCACTTTTCTTGATTTGTATATTCATAAGTCTTTCTGGCGTGGATCTTAAGGAATATTTATTCCTAACTTTCTGGGAATCTTTTTGGTTTGTCTTCTTACGTCTGCATGTGAAATTCCGTTATTGTTGACTTTAATGCTTGCTGACATGGACTGAGTTTCTTAAACTTGGGTGATATCTCGACTGAAAAAACTTATGTGATATCTCTTGGTCAGACTTGCCAGATGTGCGGTCAACCCTCTATGATGGAAAACTTCTCCGATAACTTTGTAGAAGTTCTCTGATTTAATGGTCAAACTTCAGCTGATGTTTTGAGTTGACCAGACCTTCTCTGATAATAAGTTGTCTGATGATAACTTGTCTGTGGTCAACCTTCTCTAATCTGCTTGAGTTGACCAAGGTTCGGCTGAACTTATCTCGCCTGATGATAACTTGTCTACTCTTCGGCTACTACAGTGTTTTAGTTAAATCTCTCTCATATTTCTGTTAACCAAAACTCGCCTGATAAAAAGGTCGCCTGATAACTTATCTGATATATCATCGGTTCTATACTTAGCCATTTTTAACTGATTAACTTCATATCAATCTTAGCCTACATCAATGGCTCATAGAAGATACTTATTTAGTTCTTCTTTAAAATGCCAAGTATTTAGAGTATACATTTGAATAAATCACAAGTACAAGGATGACATCATCAAAATCTAACAAGTATTCCTAACAATTTCCCCCTATTTGGATGATGGCAAACATTCAAATGTAAATACAAGAAGTCTGCACAAAGATAAAGTGCAAGACAAAAATCAAACTCAGTCTGTTTGAGACAACTAGTGGTTGTCATTCAAGTGACTGTTATAAATTTTCAGAGTTATTACATTACAATTCAGAATAGTCTGAATGAAAAAATTACAAGTAAAAATAAAAATTACAAATAAACTGTAAATTATAAATAAATTACAAAAAAATTATCTTCCTCATATGCGTCTTCCTCTTCCTCTAATCTGCTTTGGTGGAGGGGGTGACTTCAAGGGTTTTGCTCCAATGGGTCTTTTTGTAATTGGGGCTAACCCATATTTCCTCTTGACCACTAAGGAAGTAAATTGTTGCTGCTCTGGAGATCTGAAATTATTTTCAATGCATACTTATCTAATCTCTTCCTCAAGAGCAATTTCATCAAGTTCTCTATTCATGAGTGTTGGTGCTTCTTCAGGTCTGAAACTTGGGATCATGGGGTATGCATTGAAATCTTTTGCAGCATATTTCTTCAAAATTTTCCAAAGCTTGGGGAAATTCATGTCCATGAAGTTTATGGAAGTTTCCTATGGGGAGCAATCTTTGTCTTGAAGTATTTCCCATAGGTAGCACTTCTCTATGAATTGCTTCCTTGCACTTCCCCACATTGGTTCTGCCTCAACAGGCAAGAATTCCTCAACATATTGGAGTTCTTTGCCTTCCCATTGGAATCTCACCTCTAGATCTTGTCTGGTCCTTTTTCTTTTGGCTGCAGGTGGGTCTTCAGGTGTAGCTAATTCTTTTCTTTTCAGGCTAGAACTACCTGCCTGAATGAGTGGAAGATCTTGCTTTTTCCTCGTTTCTTCTCTGCCTTCCCCGGCATTCATTGCTTCCCCCTGTATTGTCTCTTCCCCCTATTTTCCAGCATCAATAATAAATGCTAGCTATTCCTCCACCTTGTGCATGAAATCAGACATACCAAGAGGCATTCTTGAGCTTGAAGGTGTTGGAGAGGGTTCCTTTCGGTTAATCAGAGTGTCCAACTTGTCATTTATGGACTTCAGTTCAGGGTTAACCTCGGTTGCTAGAAGTTTGGCAACTGTCTCTTCCAAAATCCTTCTGACCATCTCAGTGAAGTTTGATGGCAGTTGAATTTCAGGTGCCATCTGATAAGCATCGTTCTCTCCCGAGCTTTCCTGTGCTGATTTCCTTGCTATAGATTTTTCGGATGGCAAGCTCCTATCATGTGCTCTCTGATCAAATGGGGTTTTATCAGGAGTGCCTGATCTATCTTCTGATAAGTCTTAATCTGCAGGGGACTTTCTATTCTTCTCTGCATAGGACTTTCTCTCTGCAGATGACTTTTTGTTTTTGGAGGGGGTTTCCTTAGGCTATTCCCCCTGATTATCTGGTTCATCCGCTTCAGGATTTGTCGAACCAGGAGCATGATCAGGTGACTGTCGATCATGATCCTTTTCATCATCTTTTCTCCTCTCTTATTTGTTTTATTCATCTTTCTCCTCCTTCTCATCTTCTTCTTTCTCCTCTTTTTCATCTTCTTCTTTCTCCTCTTTTTATTCTTAAATCTTTTATTTTTATTTTTCTTCCTCCTTTTGAGTTTCTTTTTCTTTCTGTTCTAATCCTTCTCTATCTTCCTTCTTTTCAACTCCTTCTATGTCATCTTTTTCAACATCTATTATGTCTTTTTCAACTTGTTCTCCAAAGTTTTTACCTTCAAAAACATCTTTCATTACCTGAAGAATGAACAGGTCCATGTTATGTTTAAATTGAGACATGAACCAGTTCTCCTTCAGTAACATCTTGACATCTGTCTCTTGAAAAAAGTACATAAGAAGTTGTTCGATGGCAGTGGGGTGATCCCAAGTACTTCTCTCAACAAATCTTCTTAGTTGAGAAAAAGTAAGTGTTTTCATCTCTGCCCATTCTTCGTAGATATTAATGAAAGAGTATAGCAGAACTTCTTTTCTTACCAGCTGAAATTGATCTCTAGTAAGTCCTACGTGATTGTTTTCCTTAAGATTGAATGAGTAATCAGCACCTTGGATCTCAATGATTTCTTCAGCCTCCTATTCTTCAGTAACACTTGGAAGTGTTAAGAGGGGAATCACAGCAGGTACCAGCTCAGATGCATGCTCAGGTTGATCTTCAGACACTATGGGTACAGGTGATATTATTATCAGCATTCCTTCCTCTGTGTCTGAGGTATAGTCCATCAGTCCTCTCTGTTGTTTAGATGACTCAGGTGAGGATACAGTTTAGAGGGGCTTCTCAGGTAACATCCTCTTCTTGAACAACTTGGTCAGAGGAATGTCATCTGCAGGTAAGATTTCAGGTGCAGATAGGATAATGTCATCTGCAGGTGAGGATTCGGGTGCAGGTGGTACTTCTGCTGCAGCTGCAGCTGACTGCTCTTCTTCAGAGTCTGAGGGTCCTCTGTACTCAGACGTTCCATAGGTCATTTTCTTGAGTTTCTCAGCTGCCTTTTGTTTCTCAGACGTACCATAGGTCATTTTCTTGAGTTTCTCAGCTGCCTTTTGTTTCTTATCCCCGATATTCTTTAAGGATTCTTGGTCCAAGTGACGAAGTCTCTTCTTGAGGTGAAGGGGTCTGCCCTTTCCTTAGCCTTTCCAAGGAACCCCAAGATCCATCTAATTTGAGTTCCATGTGCCAGTTTTTGTCTAAATTTCTTCTCCTCATCATCCCAACTTGCCTTGTTGGCCTCTTTAACTAACTGCCTATAGATATAATCAGGCCAGTTAATCCTCTTTGCTGTATCAGCACTCCCATCACAACATATTTGGCAGATGATAGTTGATCATAGCTGCCTGCCATGCCCATGATGATTTTGTTATTGATGTCCACGACATATTTGTGTTCTTTCTTAAGGTCATTTTTCTTCGCCGTAAGTTTGACCTTAGTTGTCTCCTTTGGTAACTTGATCTCATACCAAGTCTTGGTTAGATTTTGCTTCAGTGCTTCGACTGTGATGCCCCTATTTTCTATTTTGAAAGCTTCCGCGATGGTTTGTGGTGTGATGTTTATTTCTTCTCCAAAAATTGAGCTCATGATGCAATGCTCTGTGACTTGTGCTTCCTTGTAGAAGCAGATGACAGCTTCCTTGAAGAGCTGCTTGGGGAAAATGTCTGGAAAGTAGTAGATGCCATTCTTTTTCATCATCCAGATAACATATGCCATCTCATTCATGTTGTCGGTTACCAGTAATCCCTCAAAGTCGACAACAATACTAAAGATGATTTGCTCCTTCACCAGCTTCAGATTAACTCCCTCGAAATAGGTGGTTGAATCCATTTCTACAAAAAGATTTTCGATTGAGTGTAGTGGATATTCAAAGAGTTTTTATGCTTATGAAAAATTAGGGTTCTTGAGCTTGAAGATGGTAAAGGTTTGTGAAATGATTTCCGCCATCTTAAGTAGCCATTCAAAGAGACGTTTGAATTTAACAATAAAATAAAGAGTGGCGGTTGATGTGCATGATTGGACGTCGTGGAGGTAGTGTGACCATGTGTTTTGTCCACGTATAAATAATTAATTACATGTCAGTCAAGGGATAAGAGACTTAGCTGGTTGACTGTTTGACTTCTGACGCAGCTGTGATTTCAATATCTTCTCTGCTCTGATCAGGGGACTTTTCTGACTATGCTCTGATCAGCTAGCTTTCCTTCGTCTTCTCCATAAGGTGAGGTATGTCACCTGTGGTTGATATCAGCTAGATTTCCTCGTCTGTCCTGTGGATCCTCGTCTGGTCTGGTCAGGTGACTTCCTTCGTCTGGTCTCCGCACTAGTTAGCTTTTTCTTCGTCTGGTCTCCGCATCAGGTAGCTATAGTTCAGACGACTCTTGTCTGCTTCAAGTCAGATAACTTTTCCTTCGTCTGTTTTTCAACTAAGCACTAGATTCCCAATATAGTAATCCAAGATTCCTGCTAAGTTCTAGAAATCTTTCTTCTGGTAAAGGCTTAGCAAATATGTCAGCAATTTGATACTCTGTTCTCACTTTCCACTCTTACTCTTTTGTTAAGCATGTGATCTCTGATGAAGTGATGTTTGACATCTATGTGCTTTGTACTTGAGTGAAGGACGGGATTGTTGGTTATCGAAATGGCGCTATTGTTGTCACACCATATTGGGACTTCATTTGCTACGATTTTGTAGTCCCTTAGCTGTTGTCTGATCCAGAGAATTTGCGCACAACAGCTGCCTGCAACTAGGTATTCTGACTCAGTTGTGGATATTGAGTTAGATACTTGCTTCTTGCTGAACCATGAAATAAGTCTAGTTCCTAGGAACTTGCATATTCCACTGGTGCTTTTTCTGTCAATCTTGCATCCTGCAAAGTCTGCATCTGAATATCCTGAGAGTTCAAAGTTGTCATCCTTGGGATACCATAAACCAACATTGATTGTGGATTTAAGGTATCTTATTATCCTCTTGGCTTCTTCCTGGTGGGACTGCTTCAGCTTTGAGTGAAATCTTGCACATACTCCTACTGCATATGAAATATCAAGTCTGCTTGCAGTGAGGTATAGAAGTGATCCAATTAGTCCTCTGTAATGTGTTGGATCCACTAGAATGCCTCCTTCATCTGTATCAAGGTGTTGAGATGTGCTCATAGGTACTCTTAGTGGTTTGGATGAGTCAATGCCAGATCTTTTGATTAAATCCCTTGTATATTTTGCTTGGTTGATGAAGATTCCATTGTCAACTTGTTTGACTTGTAAACCAAGAGAGAAATTTAGCTTTCCCATCATACTCATCTCAAATTCTCATTACATGAGAGTTGAGAATTTTTCACATAGCTCTGGGCTGGTTGAGCCAAATATGATATCATCCACATATATTTGAACAAGTAATATGTGGTCTTCATGTTCAATTCTGAATAATGTCTTATCCACCTTTCCTTTGCTGAATCTATTCTTCTCTAGGAACACAGATAGTGTCTCATACCATGCTCTTGGTGCCTGCTTGAGTCCATATAGAGCTTTCAAAAGCTTGTAAACCTTATCTCATTTGACAAATCCGGGGAGTTACTCCACATAGACTTCTTCTTCTAGCAATCCATTGAGAAATGCACTTTTTATGTCCATTTGGTAGACTTCAAAATCCTTGAATGCTGCATATGCAAGGAATAGTCTGATGGTTTGTAATCTTGCTACAGGTGCATATGTTTCATCAAAATCTATTCCTTCACACTATGCATACCCTTTTGCAACTAGTCTGGCTTTATTCCTAACAACAGCTCCATCTTCATCACATTTGTTTTTGTACACCCATTTGGTGCCTATGACTTTCTTGTGAACTCGTCTATCTGTTAGTTCCCATACATTGTTCCTTTCCATTTGGTTGAGCTCTTCTTGCATTGCAATTATCCATGAGTAGTCATGCAGGGCCTATTCTGTTGTTTTAGGTTCCATCTGAGACATGAAACATGAAAACATAGCCATTCCTGCTGGTTCTGTAGATTGCCTGGTTTTGACTCCATCAGTTAGGTTTACAATGATTTGTTGGATGGGATAATCTCTGAGCCATTTGGGGATAACATCTTCATGGTTTGTTCCCCTTGTTGAGTTGCTTTGATGAACTTCATATTTCTATGCATCAGCTTGGTTCTGGTCATCTTGAACTGCATCTGGTTCAGCTGCAATCTTGTCATCTGCAGATGGGAATACTGTCTGCTCTGCAGGTGTGTCTTTATCAGCTGCAGTTGGAACAGGTACAGTTTAAGATCCTATCTGATCTGCAGTTGGGTCTTCAGACTGATCTGCAGTTGGGTCTTCTGGATGATCTGCAGTTGGGTCTTCAGGTGAGTCCATCATTCTTGTGTCATGGATTATAATTTCTTCCAGGGAGGAGGATTTGAGCTTTTTCTCAATTGATTCCACCTGTTTCCTGTACTCAACAGTAGACTCATCAAACACAACATGGGGTGTTTCTTCTACAACCAATATTCTTTTGTTAAAAACTCTATATGCCTTGCTTATTTGTGAGTATCCCAAAAACAGACTATCATCAGTTTTAGCATCAAAGGCATTCAATTGGGTTTTACCATTGTTGTGGATGAAACACTTATAACTAAATATATGAAAGTAAGCAACAGTTGGTGTTCTACCATTCCAAACCTCATAGGGAGTTTTGCCATGTCTCCCTACTATCGTACTCCTGTTCTGAGTGTGACATGTTGTGTCGACACATTCAGCCCAGAACCTTTTTGGCAAGTCAGCTTCTGCAATCATTGACCTGGCAGCTTCCTTCAAGGTTCTGTTTCTTCTTTTTGAAACACCATTTTGCTGAGGTGTTCTTGCGGCAGAGACTTCATGCTGGATTCTGTTTTGGTCACTATATTCAGTGATTGCCTTGTTGAGAAATTCTCCACCTCTGTCTGATCTGATCTTTATAATGGAGAGGGATTTCTCATTCTGAATCTTCCTCAGCAGTTCAGGTAGCTTTGTTAATGTTTCACTCTTCTTATAGAGAAAAACAACCCATGTAAATCTCGAGTAGTCATCCACTACTACTAAGGCATGCTTCCTTCCACTCAATGTCCTTAGCTTTATGGGGCCAAAGAGATCCATATGAAGTAGATCTAGGATTCTGGTGGTGAGAGTGGTAGGCTAAACTGGTTTGAATGATGCTCTGGCTTGCTTTCCCTTCTCGCATGCATCACAGATACTCTCCTTCTTGAATGCTTCTACTGGAAGTCCTCTGACTAACTTTTGAGAGCTTATCTTGTTGATGGCTTTGAAGTTCAGGTGACATAATCTCTTATGCCAGAGCCATCCATTCTCAGCAATTGTTTTTTATAAGAAATAAGTGTTTGGTGCTCCTGACTTCCAGTCTATCAGATATACATCTCTTCTTCTAAATATTTGTAGCTTCACTTCTCCCGTTAGGAGATCAATCACCATGCGTTTCCATCTTGTGAAGACTACTAGATTGTTCTCATCACAGAATTGGCTTATACTTGTATTTGAGCCCTTTGACATACTGCACTTTAGTAATGATTATGTTCCCTCTGAGCAGCTTCCCATAACCTTTGGTTTGTCCTCTTGAGCTATCTCCAAATTATACATCTGGACCTCTTTCTTTCACATATTCTGACAGAATCTTCTTGTTCCCTATCATGTGTCTTGAGCATCCAGAATCTACAAACCATTCTTCACCTCTTCCTGTTGAACTTGAGGTGACATGGTAGTAGTCCTTCCACATTTTCCGCAATCAAACAAGCAGAGATTTAGTTACCCAAATTTGTGTGGGTCCGTTGGGGTTACTAGGCTTCCTGGAGAATTTGTTTCTCCTTGGGTTATAAAAACTATGTTGATTACCCCTATAAGGTGTGTGTTGTGTAGATCTATATCCGTGGTTAGGATTGTATAGTGGATATGCCTCATAATATTTTTGGTGTGGGCCATTCCTAAATCTTGGCTGAGACCATTCATTAAATCTTTAGGGTCTCCACACTTGTTCATTTTGAAAGTTTGGATGACCTTGAGGTTTCCATTTACCTCTCTCATTTTGAAATCTGTTTTTGGGGAGTCTTTGGTATAATTTGCATAATGTTTTGACTGCTGATTCTGCCTTGGCCATTGCCTAGTCTCCTGTCTAGGTGGCTGCCTTGTAAACCTTGGTTGCTGCCTAAACTTTTAACTGGGCTGCTGCCTATTTTGAAATACAAGTTTGTTTATAGGCTCAGCAGTCGGGACATAAGTTTCTCCCTTGATAAAAGTGGTTTTTGAACTAGAAGGAGTGTTTGGGTCATATCCAAGGCCTGATTTTGAATAAAGTGGCCTCTGGTTCATACACAAACCATCAAGGGTTATAGATGCTTTCAGAGATGTTATCTCTTTAGCTTGTGTACTATTTAGCTGTTTCAACTTAGATAGCTCAGTTTTGATATGAGCAAGTGTAGGTGACTTTTCACAGTTTAAAACAGTCAGCTTATGAACCTCATATGTGGTATTCTCAGCTGAGTTTTTTGAAGTATTTTGAGCTTGTTTTTCAAACTCAGCTATAATGTTTTTAAATCTTGCTGACTCTTGGTTGAGTTTGTCAAAATCATTTTTCAGTTGGACCTTCTCATTCTTCAGGTGTGCATTCTCAGTTGTAACGGTTAGATGAGCTGATTTTAAGGTTTCAAAATCTTTTAGTAACTGATTTACAGATTCGTGAAGATTCATATCTTCAGACATGTCAGAGCTGAAACCTTCTGTAGTTTGAGGTTTGGAAGTTACCTCTTCATCATCAAGATTGGCCATCAAGTAGTTGTAGTCATCGTCATCATCAGAGAAGAATCCACCACTTGATTATACTCTTTCTTCAATCTGATCATCCCAATGAGAGCTTTTCTCTTGTCTTCCTTCTTGCCCATGTCTTTCTTATCTTCATCTCTCTTGAGATCAGGGCAGTCAAATTGGATGTGTCCTGTCTTGTAGCAATTGTAGCATTCCACCTTTCAGTTTCCAGCTTTTTGATTCCTCCTTGGATTGTCTTTGTAATTTTTCTTGTACTTGGAGTAGTTTTTCGTGAAGTTGCTGAATCTTTGCATGATGAGTGCCATTTCTTCCTCAAAATCTAGAGGATTTGGAGGTTTAACTTCAGAGAGGTTCTTTGCAGGGGACTATGCTGCAAATGCTACACCTTTCTCTGCTGGTTCAGTTGATGATGAGCAGGGAAGCTTAAACTCATATGCCTTCCGGTCAAAGAACAATTCCTGGATCTTTATCTTGTTAAGATCTTTTGACTCCCTCATGGCTATGGCTTTCATGCTCCATTTCGGGTTTAAAGACCTTAGAACTTTAAGGGCCATCTCCCTGTTGCCATATGTTTTTCCAAGATAATTGATTTCATTTAGTATCTTTGTGAATCTTCCATCCACCTAGTCAATGGTTTCTCCATTCTTCATTTTGATGTTGTCAAACTTTTGGGTGGCTATTGACAACTTGTTCTCCTTGATTAGCTCGGTTCCTCCACGCATTACTGCCAATGTGTCCCAGATTTCTTTTGCATTCTTCCAGTTCTTTATCTTTACCATGGTGGCTTTATTAAGGGTCTGATATGGAACATCTCTGGCCCGGTTGTCAAGGTTGGCCAGCTTCCTTTCTTCAAGACATCTCGGTTCTCTTCTTGGGAATCTTCTCTGGAATCCCAGCCATAATTTCTTCTTGTGTGTTGTCCTTCTGAAATATGAATGGCCCATCCTCAATTACACACTACATGTCATCATGAATGGATGACAGATGAGCCTGCATTCTTATTTCCCAAAGGTCATAATCATCCACAGAAAATATAGGTAATCTAGAGTGCATGTGTTGCATGTGTTCCATTATAATGAGAGATTGAGATAGATATACTCAAGTATATGGATCTGGTTCTGTAAAATTGGACCAACCGCTCCGATACCACTTGTAGGTCACAAGTCGTCAGGAATAAGTCTAGAGGGGGTGAATAGACTTAATAAACTCTTTTCCTGAATCTCAGGTGAGTTTAGTCAGCTGATAAAATGAGCAACTAAAAACTTAACTGCAGATGATAATGCGGAAGCACAACTGATAATAATGCAGGTGACTAATGTTGTCTGCAAGTGACTTATGTCAACTATAAAACTAAGATGTGCGGAAGACAGTTGACTACTATATGGAACTATTAATATGAATGCAGCACATAAGTATGATGAATGCAGTAAAAGACACAGGCACTTATAGTGATTTTAGAGGTGGGGTAATCCTCTACTAGTCCACTTTTCTCCAAACCAGTTGGAGATGAATTCACTATAACTTTCAACCAGTGATAAACGTTACAATGATTCAAACCAGTTACAACAGCTTCCAACCAGTGGAAACCTGTGGCCATTGCAACTCCCTTGACTGCCTAGCACCTCTTGATCGAAAACCCGTGGATGCCTCAACAACTCTCGAGCTGTCTATCACCTTCCAATCAAGAACCCATAGATGCCTTATCAGTCGCGAAACTTCTGAAACCTCGTTCACAGAAGTACCCCATACCCAAGCTTTTAAGACAAGAGTGTTGTCTTCTCCAACTTCAAGAGCTTCTCAGAATATGATCTTTAAAACCTCGCTCTTCACGATGCTATGATAGATTTGATTGCTTTTATTGCTTACATTAATTGTGAGTATTGTTAGCATCATACTTTGCTCAATTTTGATATCCAGATATTTATAGTGTGATTCTTTGAGCTTAAGTCGTTGCATTTCCTATAACAAATTCGTCCGTTGGAGAGTGGACTTCTTTGTTTATCTTGTCATTCTGTTGCACGACTTGATTCCCTTTCAATTCCGACCGTTTGAAAGAATCATTTTGGTCGCGCCACTTTTCTTGATTTGTATATGCATAAGTCTTTCTGGTATGGATCTTAAGGAATATTTTATTCCTAACTTTTCGGGAATCTTTTCGGTTTGTCTCCTTGCGTCCGTATGTGAATTACCGTTATTGTTTACTTCAACGCTTGCTAACATGAACTGAGTTTCTTAAACTTGGCTGATATCTTGACTGAAGAAACTTATCTGATATCTCTTGGTCAGACCTGCCATATGTGCGGTCAACCCTCTCTAATAAAAAGGTCACCTGATAACTTATCTGATATATCGTCGGTTCTATACTTAGCCGATTTTTAACTGATTAACTTAAGATCAATCTTAGTCTACATCAATGGCTCATAGAAGATACTCATTTGGTTCTTCTTTACTATGCCAAGTATTTAGAGTATACATTTGAATAAATCACAAGTACAGGGATGACATCATCAAAATCTAATATGTATTCCTAACACAAATGAATTACCAAACATAGAAAAGTGATCCATAAAAACCTCCATTATATTTTCAATTAGGCTATGAAAAATAGCCATCATGCAACGATGAAAAGTAGTCGTGGCATTACATAAGCCAAACGGTATTCTTCGATGAGCATAAATCCTATAAGGACACGTGAAAGCCATTTTTTATTGATCCTCTTACGCTATGTAAATTTGATTATTTCTCGAATAGCCATCATTCGGGCGTCTCTCATAGACAGTCTCTTCTTTTATTCGCTCCATCATATAGCCATCCGCCGTGCACCGAGGTCGGACATTACGAGCAAGTGGACTTTGACTTTGTGAGACCAGCCTGCCGCAACTAGAGCTAATTTATTTGTATATGTATCCGTTTGCAAGTTTCCTACGTCCCAAATATTATCATTTGTCTTGGGAGGTGTATTCAGGACGAGGAAAGTGTCTTCATCATTTGTAGAAATATAGGACGTGAGTTGTGGGCCAAGATGTTCATGATTTTAATCACCGCAATAGATATGAGCTTGTTTCAGAGAAAAGGCGTCCTTTAGGTCAACCTTATATTATAATAGAGTGTGATAGGGGTGATCAAGCCCCCTATCCAAATCTTTCCTCGTGGCTACGTAGCTACCTCCTCAAAGTATTCGACCAACATCTTCCCGGTCGCCGGAGTTGTCCCATCTAGCATATATATGTGCCAAAATTTATAGCGCTCTCTGGGAAATAGGTCTCGTCTATTTTAGACCATAAATAGTACTTCGATACATACTTTATGAAGATACTGATGCACGGTATTATGAATACATAATCCTTTTGCCGACTTCGATACATATGTTCGTTCTATGCTCGTGGGAAATTCGATTGTGGCCCTACAATATGTTTCTCATTTGAACTTGTTTATCAAAAAGTCTCCTTGATGGCGTGTTTGACAAATCTCCTCCAATTCTTTCATAGACAACTTATGGTTTTTATTATTAAGTCGGAATGAGATCGCGGTAGGATCATGATCAACTGCGCTTTTGTCAACTCTAAGTATTAAAGAATTCTAATGTGATACATAGGTAAGTTGACCATTGTTGAGTCATCATTCAGTCACAATATACCATTTCGAGAAATTTTATCATACCTTCCTTAATTGCCATTGCCCTCATGCATTCGTCATCGAGCCATCGGGTGGTAGCAAATTTTTTTGGTCCAACATCTCCCAACGAGAATGTCGCATCTCAAGGAGATCAATCCCATATGTAGGTGGTGTCTCAACATCTCCTTGAAGAGGGACTCTATCCAGCTGCTCAGCCTCCACAGATTGTCTTCCTTGTCCTCTTTGTGCATTACCTCGATCTCCTTGGGCATTACCTCTAGCCATTTTGCCTGCAAAATTATTCAATTACTATGCTTCCAAGGTTTTCAACAATCGTTATATCTCAAACTATCTCAATCATATACCCCTCATCCATACTTATAGCAAATTGAAAATTGACCCCAAAAGTGGCTACCATCTAAAATTGACAACATCAATTCCTTTCAAATATGTACTTAATCCATATCTAACATCAATTTTGACACAACAAGTTCTAACTCCTAATTAAAATTGAAAATTTCGAAACTCATGAAAAGTTCTAAAAGAATCAACAAAAACACTGAGCTAATCAATAATTCCGAATCCTATCAACTTTAGCCTGCTCATAGACAAGAATTACTATCACAATATCAGGAAAATTACCTTGAATCCGAAGCAAAGTGTATAATTAGAAAAAATAGGTGTTCTTGAGTTTTTCTTCAAAAAATTCTCCCTAAATTCGAGTTAAATAAGTGGAAGGATGATTGAGGGATGTTGGGTTACTTGTTTTTAAGCTTGCTTTGGTAGATTTTTGCCTTGGAAATCAAAAAATAAAAAGTAGGGGATTTAGGGGTTTAGGGTTGACAGAGGAAGAGATGAATAGGGACATGAAAAGTGAGGGACACGACGAGTGTCCTTTTTAGGGCCCCAGTCGGCATGGCCCTTGTTAGAAAAAAAAAAAGAAAAGTTCTATGTACTGTGACACATCCCGTGTCATTTGACACGGTCGTTTCCATGCCTGATGCCCAGTTTTGTCCTCCGAAGCTATTTTCCTGCCAAATACCAAAACTCGAACCGGTCAGTCCCAAACTGAAAAATGGGCTAACCAAAAGCAAAAACAATGTATTAAAATACGAGAGACAAAAACTAACGAATTACAAAAATAAAAGAAAGCAATAAATATACAAAAATCCGTTGGGTTGCTTCCCAACCAGCGCGAAGTTTAACGTCTTCAGTTGTATGCATGAAATGGGGAGCATTACGGTTCTACTAGAGTCATGATAGACACCTCCTCTTTTGGCGTAAGATGGAAACATTTTTTGATTCTTTATCCATTTACTTTAAATATTGTCCCATCTTTTCAAAATAATTCTACTACTCCTCGTGGAAGCACCTTTTTTTATCAAGAAGGGCCCTGACCATCTCAACTTTAGTTTCCTGGGAAACAACCTTAGTCGAGAATTGTAGAGCAACACTTGTTGTCTCGGCATAAGCTCACAGTGTTCAATCATCTTGTCTTGTCGGGCCACTTTTTCATCTTCCCCTTGTAAATACCTGAATTTTCGTAGCACTTAACCCGGAGTTCTTCCGATTTATTTAATTCCAAATGTCTTTTTTCCCAGTCGATTCAAAACCAAAATTAATTTTCTTCACTGCCCACATTTCTCTATGTTCCAATTCTATGGACAAATGACACGCTTTTCCAAACACAAGTCGATATGGAGATGCATCTAAAGATGTCTTATAGGCAGTAGATAGGCCCAAAATGCATCGTCTAATTTTGAAGACCAGTCTTTCCTTGATGTGGTCACGGTCTTCTCCAAGATTTGCTTAATTTTCTTATTTGCTGCTTCGATTTGCCCATTTGCTTGAGGATTATATGCTAGTGACTTCTTTGATCGAACCCCTATTAGATGGAATTGACCGTGAACTGCTGGTTTTCTTGAACTGGAGTGATAAGAATGAAGTCGAGGCTAATATTGGATACTATCTTCGTAAGACGAAATTGCCCCGTACAAAGTGCTAACGGTTCTTGGAAATCGTCCCTAAGATACAACGACTTCCTAGTTTCAGTTAGCAGCACTTGCAAAACTTAAATCTTCAGCGAACAACTTTGTGTTTTGAAATTTCGAATATTCAAGGAATGGAATAACTCAAGATGCTCGAATGCTATATGATTTTCGGATTTTATTTTTTCTCTAGTAATTTCGGATTTGATACTTTCTCCAGTAGTTTGATCATTCAAAGGGGGGTTCTTTATATAGAGTTTCAGGTGCATCTTGGTACTGGCTGCACCCCTTGGTTCGGATCTCATTAGTGGACAGACGCATCCGATCATGGTGCAGACACCTTTTGTATGCTGGACAGTCATGTCCAGTCATGGGGCCCATCAGTGGACAGACGCATCCGATCACAGTGTCAACACCATTTACATGCTGGACAGTCATGTCCAGTCATGTGCCCATCAGCGGACAGTTGCATCCACAACGCACCTCTTGGCATGTACGAGCCCAATCACGCCTTCCAGGATGCCTAGCCACATCTCCGAGCTACTGAACCGAACCCTGGTTCAATCTATCAAAAAATTAAGTGTAACACCCCCAAAATTTCCCGAGACATTACAATGCCGTGAATCCCGAGCGGGACCCACAAGGCTATTTTGGGAAATAGATATTTTAAAGAAATTATTATAAAACGATGAATCCGCAGTTACATAACATAAGACGGAATGTTTTTGAAAGAACAAAATTCAAGGTGCGATTATTACATAAACGAAGTTTCGAAAATCATAATAAAATCATGCGGCGGCAAGACTTTATCCCATTACCATTCAAGCCTGACCGGACTCCTCGGGAATGTCCTGCACATATTCAACAAATTTACCTGGCACGACAAATCATGCCAGACAAACTTGGGTCAAAATGAATACCAATAATGATAATTTGCAATGATATACACAATTTATCAACACCGTGCCACACAACAGATAGAAGATAATTCGTAGTATAACCAACGTTGTTTGTCTCCTTTTAACACATAAACCCCAAGTTCATAACCAAGGGTCACGGAAGTATCCACACGGGAATACCCCGGAACGTGGGTGCCCTTCTTAAGTCTTATCCCTCAATACATTTCCACACGGGTACCATTCAGGTTTTATCCCCAACATATCGGCCTATTTATAACACATTTTCTAGAGAAAGATAATCGTCGGTATTCACGTATTACGAACATTGCAATAAGATTAACATTTCTCGAGCAAGACTTTACTTGCCTTTGATCCGACGGTAGGTGCCTTACGATAACTTGGATTTCCATGACTGATCGAGCTTATCCTATTCACGGAATCCCCGATTAACATCTCGTAAGGATAAAGATGAATAAAACTAGTTTTCTCTTCCCTCTCCTAACTGAATTCTTAACTTGGCTCGATTTCTCCAAAACTAACATCGTGCTTCTGAGTTCACAAGCAATACGTATCATTATGTTGTTCAATTCTATGATTAACGTTTGTTATGACAATTTGCTCAACAAGATTATCCCCAATCATCATTTCGGTTAGCAGCAATCGACCAAGCATAATTGAATTCCATAACTATTAATTCAATTCTCTTATTCCGAGTACTTCAATTGTGGGTTACCGTTTACACATTGATTTCAATTTTTGATTTTCAATGACAATAATACTATCGAATTGATTCCTCCTAGTTAATTTAATGTTGAAAATCATATGGCAAAAGTGGGTTACAAACATACGGCGACGGATTGATTCGTCAAGTTTTACATTACCAAGGTTGATTGAGATGGGGATTATCGCATATGATTGGTATAGCGAGATGCATGGAAACGAAATACACGTGCAATGATAGTTTGATTACTACAAGTTCGTCCGATTAGATTGTCTACGAGAGTTAGCAAACTACCCAAATACCCGTAATCCAATAGGCACAATGACAACATTAAAGAGATAGCCTCAAGGTTTGATAGTCTTACCTTACTAGAGGAGGAATAGTGAGGAGTGATGACAATCCGACGAAGAACCACAAGGAGAAACGAAGAGTGGATCGATTGACCAAGATAATCTTTTCCGGAGCTTGAGTAATCTCTTTCTTTATGTGAATACAAGTGATTTGGGAGCTCAAGAATCGTGTAAGGGTCGGAAGAAGGCTTCAATGATGTTTCTGAAGAGGTTTTAGGTCGAGGGAAATGAAGAAGGAAGTGTTATTTTATAACACTCGATTATGTTAACGTACGTTATACCTCAAGGCTTTACATACTTAACAGGGCTTACGTACGTAATGCCCTCCAGTTAACGTGCGTAAAGGCCGTCCAGAAGCTACTACCTGGAATGCCCCCATCTATTACGTATGTAGGGTGCCATAACGTATGTAAAGCAACCGACCATAGCATACGTTAAGTTCGGTAATTAGCGTACGCTATGAGTAGTTGACTCATTTGTCTTCTAGCCCGCCAAAAGTACCCCAATCCGCATCAAAAGAAAGATTCTGGTCGGAAGACCAACTCAGCCCTTACGTATGTAACCAGGCTAAGTTAACATATGTAATGTTATGAATTTAGCATATGTTATGTATATCCAATACCGTACGTTAGCCACTCAGTCCCTTAGTCGTATATCACATTTTAACTATCTCGGAGTGACCACCCTTTTCGCTCGTCAACAATTCATTGGGGAACAAGACGTTGGCCACCATCATATTCGCACCGATAATTGTCCAACGGCATCAAGGTACATCACCTCCGTTCTATTCACATGACACAATTGTATCGCAATTGCACTTAAAATGAAATCACATAATATAAAAAGCAACATCACACTATAGAAATCACATAGTACAAGGTAATTAAAGCATGAAATACCGATGGTATTACATACCATCCCTCTTAAAAATAATTTCATCCTGAAACTAAGAAAATAACCCGGGATGACTCTCCTTCATGCTCGACTCGGTCTCCCAAGTTGCTTCCTCCATGCCGTGGTGCGACCACTGAACCTTTACAATGGGTATCGATTTATTTCGCAACGTTTTCATATGCCGATCCAAGATAGCGATCGTCACCTCTCAAAAGGTTGCTTCGTCGGAAATTTCCACTTCTTCGAAATTTAGTTTGTGAGTCGGATCACAAACATACTTCCTTAACTGAGAGACGTGAAAGACATTATGCACTCCATCCAGGTGCGGCGGCAGGGCTAATCGATACGCAAGCTTTCCTACCCAGTCCAATATCTTGAACGGGCCTATGAACCTTGGGCATAACTTGCCCTTCTGATCGAAACGCCGGATACCTCGCATAGGTGATACTTTGACCCAAACGTGATCCCCGACTACAAATTACAATGGTCGCTGCGGGTTTTCGGCATATGATTTATGCCGGCTCTGTGTTGCTAGCATTTGTTTTCGAACAACATAGATCTTCTTACTGGATTCCTGGATCAGATCTAACTCGGTAACCACGGTGTCAGAAGCATCATCCCAGCATAATGGCGACTTGCATCTTCGTCCATATAGGGCCTCAAATGGTGTCATGCCTATGCTCGCATGCCAGCTGTTGTTGTACGAGAACTCCACCAATCCCAGATGCCTAGCCCAATGCTTACCCCAGTCGAGCACACATGCCCTCAAAATATCTTCTAAGGTTTGTATCGTGCGCTCGGTCTGTCCATCCATCTGAGGGTGATAGGCTGTGCTAAAATGCAACTGGGTCCCCATAGCTTTATGAACGGATTTCCAAAAACAGGACACGTACCTGGTGTCCCTATCCGATATGATGGACAAGGGAACGCCGTGTAGCCTCAAAATCTCCCTGATGAAAATTGTGGCTAACTGTTCTGTTCCGGTTGCTTCCTTAATTGGAGTAAAATGTGCCGATTTTGTTAGCCGATCAACGATAACCCAGATGGTGTCCCTTCCTCCCACCGTCGTTGGTAACTTGGTGACAAAATCTATTTATATACTTTCCCATTTCCACTCCAGAATGGGTAGGGATTGCATGATTCCAGCTGGTCTGCGGTGTTCAATTTTTACTTATTGGCACGTCATACATCGAGCAACAAATCTATCCACTTCCTGCTTTATATTCTTCCACCAAAAACTCTTTCATTGATACTTGTACATTTTGCTCGCTTCTGGATGAATGGAGTAGGGGATGGAGTGTGCTTCTCTCAGTATGGTTTGCTTCAGCTCGTCATTCGGCAGAATGCAGATCCTATTCTTGAACCTCACCAAGTCCCCCTGGATCTTATAGTCAGAAACATCTCCCCCTTCGATCCTCGCACCGATGGCACGTAGCTCGGAATTCTCCATTTGTGCTAGACGTATCTCGTCTAGTAAGGACGAGTGTATATTGATTGAGCACAATTGTCCTTGTCTGCGTTGTACCCATACTTTAGTACCGTTTCTCCTGATGTCTTATTGCAGTTCGGGTTGGACTGTTATGTTGGATAACATTACTTCTTGTGTAATTTTCTGACTAAGAGCATCAGCTACGACATTGGCCTTCCCTGGGTGGTATGATATTTCCACATCGTAGTCTTTGATTAGTTCCAACCAGCGCCTCTGTCTCATGTTTAATTCCGTCTGGGTGAAGATATATTTCAAGCTCTTACGGTCCGTGAAAATCTTCCAAGCAGCTCCATAAAGATAGTGCCTCCAAATCTTGAGGGCGTGTACCACTGCGGCTAGCTCTAAGTCATGCGTCGGGTAATTCGTTTCGTACGGATTCAGTTGTCGGGATGCGTATGCAATAACTCTGTCGTTCTGCATGAAAACACATCCCAGTCCATGCTTAGATGCATCCGTATATATAATCAATCCTTTCATTCCCTACGGTAGCACTAACACTGGAGCAGTAATCAGCCTCCTCTTGAGCTCGTCAAAGCTCTTTTGACAGTCCATAGTCCATACAAAATTGGTACTTTTCCTCAGTAGGTTCGTTAGTGGTCTAGCGATACAGGAAAAAGCCTCGACGAATCTCCGATAATAACCCACCAATCCTAGAAAAGTCCTTACCTCCTTGACATTCTTTGGCGGTTCCCAACTCATTATCATTTCGATCTTTTGTGGATCTACCTTAGCACCTTCTGCAGAGACTACATGTCCGAGGAAAGTTACTTCCGGCATCCAGAATTCGCACTTAGAAAGTTTTGCGTAAAGTTGGTGTTGCCTTAACACGCTCAGTACCTGTCTCAAATGTTCTTCGTGTTCCTATCGGCTTCGAGAATAAATTAGGATGTCGTCAATAAAAACCACAACACAATTATCGAGGAAATCGATTCAAACTCTGTTCATCAACTCCATGAAAATGGCTGGGGCATTGGTCAAACCGAATGATACCACGATATACTCGTAATGTCCATACCTCGATCGAAATGCAGTCTTTGGTACATCTTCCTCCCGAATCCTCAATTGGTGATATCCGAACCATAGATCGATCTTCGAAAACACAACCGCCCCCTGTAATTGATCTAGGCGATCATCGATCCTGTGAAATAGATAACGATTCTTCATAGTAACCTTGTTTAGTTCTCTGTAGTCAATGCACAAGTGTATAAAGTTGTCCTTCTTTTTAACAGAGTACCGGCACGCCCCACGGCGAGGTGCTCGAGCGGATTAATCCCTTCTCCAGCAGATCATCGAGCCGAATCTTCAATTCTTTCATCTCGGCCGGTTCCATCTTGTAAGGAGCTTTAGAAATAGGTCTCGTCCCCGGCTCAAGTTTAATGGAGAGATCAACTTCTCGGTGCGGCGGCAGCCCTAGTAGTTCGTCGGGAAAGACGTCTGGAAATTCATTCACCACTGGAATGTTCACGACCGAAAATTGGGATGTATCCTCTTGGAAAACATAACACCAATAGTACATTTCTCGAGAGTTATAGGAAACTTCAGATGCAAGAAGGCTGAGAGACCCTTTCGTACTGAAGTGTTCTCGACCTTTGATAACATGCGTGGTACCGTCGCAAGCCATAATGGAAATAGTCAAGTGGTAGGTATCCAATATCGTCCTGTGCAAGGGCATCCAGTCTATACCTAAAATGATATCTTCATTCTGAAGCGGGAATACCCTATGATTTGCTGTCCAGCTATGATTATTGATGCGAATATGCCAGTCTCGAACTTCTAGATTTCCGCCCACTCTACTACCCTCGGGTAGCTTAACGGTAAAGTATTCACAAGTCACACAAGCAAGATTTAAACGTTCAACACATTCCACATATATAAATGAATGCGTGGCTCCAGTATCAAATAGTACATGAACAGGCTGGGCGTTAACAAGAAGTATACCTGAGATAGCTGGCGCGGACTAACCATCCGTAGCCCTCAGTTCAAATACACAGGACGGTAATGACTCCGAAAAGGATGAATTGCCACCACCACGCCCACGGCCTCGACCAACACCGTGAGGTGGTGGTTGAGTCTGGTGGGATGGAGCTCGGTAGTTGGAAATGGTAGGTGTCCTGGAAGATTGCACAGAGCCTTGTTGACTCTGATGAGGAGCTGAGTTCGGTGCAAGATTGGCTTGCCAATAGTAACGAGGCATGTGTCCACTCTTTCCGCAAGTGAAACATTTGGTAGCCGACTTGTGACACCGGTCCTTGGTATGTCCAGATATGCCACAATTGAAGCAGTCTTTCTGGTAAGGCTGATCAGATGCACCCATTTATTGTTATGAAACTGCTGACTTAAAAGAAGATATGGACCCCGAGTTCGTCTTGTTGTCGTTGTTCCCTGACTGAGTAGATGTCTTCTGCTTCTTCGAAATATGTCCGGTGTCAGTGTTAACAATAATATCGGCATATGCTGTGACTACATCTTCGTACGCCCTCAGAGTCGTGCAGTTGAATCCGGCGGCATAGCATTGTACATCTTCCGGCAACCTCTGCACAAGGTGATAGATTCGTTGATCTTCTGATGGAACCATCTGTGAGACGTAACTTAGATCGGTATGGTAGGCCCGAATGATCTCCGGTACTGGAAAATTCTGTGGTTCGGCACTAAAAAGGTCTCGTATACGAGCGGTTTGGGCTGATCTAGGATAGTACTCGCTCTGCGGTAGATGGGCAAATTCGGCCCACACGACTACTCGGTTCTCCGGCTTGTAAGTTCTCCACCAGCGGGCAGCAGTGTCGCGGAGTTGATTAATCCCAAGCGGCAACTTCCGGTTCTCTGGACATCCGATTACATCGAAAGCGGTCTCCATTTCAAAAATCCAGTCGTCCACGTGTTTCTCCCCTGCTCCGTCGAACAATGGCGGCCGGGCCTTTAGCATCTCTCCCAACCGTCGGTCTCTTCCTGCGTTCTCCTCCACATTGATGACCGGCAGCCATTCTGTCTGGTTGACTTGAGCGATTCCCATGGCAATAGCTTGGGCGAGGGCCTGAATGAAGGTCGAGTCCATGCCTCCAGGGTTGTTATTCTGGCGTTCTGCCGCCTGATCCTTTTGATTAATTGGCAGTGACTGGTCCCCATTCAGAATGGTCTCGGCAGTGTTCTTGTTCTCGTTCTGGTTCACAGCAGAACCCTGAGCCTCGTTTACTATGCTCCTAGATCCACGGCGTGCCATTATAGTCGATATTAATCTAAGGCCAGTTCAACACACAGTTCATCATCATCATCATCAACAGCACCTTAATCCCAACTATGTTGGGGTCGGTGGCATGAAGATTATAGTGTCGTTTAATTGTCTAAAATTAGTTAACACCATAACTCATGCAAATAATAAAGTGGCAAAGTTTTACGCCGGATGCCCTTCCTGTCGCAACCTTCATATGAAGGAGAAATAGAACGAAATTCCAAAACCGTCAACATCATAAGTTTTTCCATTTATATGGAAAATATCATGAGACGGCGATGAGTTTGAGATAATTGCTATTGTCATGTCACAATACGTGATTGATATTGTAAAATCAACACATACATCATGGAACATGACTCCAGTTCAACACACAGTTATCTCTTGTAAATTAAATATTGTATCCAAACAGAAAACACACATTACTTACTTTGCATTCCATGAGTTACGGTCGCTTGGGGTGTTGGGTTGGAAATAAGGAGACATTTTCAAAATCTTTTACAACAGAACCAACCTGTCTCCAATACCATTTTCTGTAATACCCCCAAAAAAATTTGGGGCATTACAGTGCCGTGAATCCCGAGCGGGACCCATAAGGCTATTTTGGGAAATAGATATTTTAAAGAAATTATTATAAAACGATGAATCCGCAGTTATATAACATAATATGGAATGTTTTTTAAAGAACATAATTCAAGGTGCGATTATTACATAAACGGAAGTTTCGAAAATCATAATTAAATCATGTGGCGGCAAGACTTTATCCCAACACCATTCAAGCCTGACTGGACCCCTCGGGAATGTCCTGCACATATTCAACAAATTTACCTGGCACGACGAATCATGCTAGACAAACCTGGGTGAGAGAATGAATACCAATAATATAACTTGCAATGATATACACAATTTATCAACATTGTGCCACACAACAGATAGAAGATAATTCATAGTATAACCGACATTATCTTTCTCATTTAACATATAAACCCCAAGGTCGCAACCAAGGGTCACAGAAGTATCCACACGGGAATACCCCGGAATGTGGGTGCCCTTCTTAGGTCTTATCCCTCAACACTTTTCCACACGGGTGCCATTCAGGTTTGATCCACAACACATCGGCCCATTTATAACACATTTTCTAGAGAAAGACAGTCATCAGTATTCATCACACAATGGCACATTCACGTATTACGAACATTGCAATAAGATTAACATTTCTCGAGCAAGACTTTACTTGTCTTTGATCTGACGGTAGGTGCCTTACGATAACTTGGGCTTCCACGACCGATCGAGCTTATCCTATTCATGTAGTCCCCGATTAACATCTCGTATGGATAAAGATGAATAAAAGTAGTTTTCCCTTTCCTCTCCTAACCGAATTCTTAACTTGGTTCGATTTCGCCAAAACTAACATCGTGCTTCTAAGTTCACAAGCAATATGTATTATTATGTCATTCAATTCTTTGTTTACCGTTTGTTATAACAATTTGCTCAACAAGATTATTCCCAATCATCATTTCGATTAGCAATAATCGACCAAGCATAATTGAATTCCATAACTACTAATTTAATTCTCTTATTCCGAATACTTCAATCGATGGGTTACCATTTACACAATGATTTCAATGGTTGATTTTCAATGACAATAATACTATCGAATTGATTCCTCCTAGTATTTAAAGTTGAAAATCATATGGCAAAAGTGGGTTACGACTAGTTTAACATACGGCGACGGATTCCTATGAAATTTCTACTACAATTGATTCGTCAAGTTTTACATTACCAACGTTGATTGAGATGGGGATTATCGCATATGATTGGTACAACGAGATGCATGGAAACGAAATATAAGTGCAATGATAGTTTGATTACTATAAGTTCGTCCGATTAGATTGTCTACGAGAGTTAGCAAACTACCCGAATACCAGTAATCCAATAGGCACAATGACAACATTGGAGAGATAGTCTCAATGTTTGATAGTCTTACCTTACTAGAGGAGGAACAATGAGGAGTGATGACAATCTGAAGAAGAACCACGAGAAGGAACGAAGAGTGGATCAATTGACCAAGACAATCTTCTCCGGAGCTTGAGTAATCTCTTCCCCTATGTGGATACAAGTGATTTGGGAGCTCAAGAATCATGTAAGGGTCGGAAGAAGGCTTCAATGATGTTTCTCAAGAGGTTTTAGGTCGAGGGAAATGAAAGAGGAAGTGTTATTTTATAACACTCGATCACGTTAATGTACATTATACCTCAAGGCTTTATGTACGTAATAGGGCTTACGTACATAATGCCCTCCAGTTAACGTGCGTAAAGGTCGTCTAGAAGCTACTACCTAGAATGCCCCCATCTATTACGTACGTAGGGTGCCATAACGTACGTAAAGCAACTGACCATAGCGTACATTAAGTTCGGCAATTAGCGTATGCTACGAGCAGTTTACTCATTTGTCTTCTAGCCCACCGAAAGTACCCAATCCGTGTCAAAAGAAAGATTCTGGTCGGACGACCAACTCAGCCCTTACGTACGTAACCAGGTTAAGTTAACGTATGTAATGTTACGAATTTAGCATACGTTATGTATATCCAATAGCATACGTTAGCCACTCAGTCCCTTAGTCATATATCACATTTTAACTATCTCGGAGTGACCACTCTTTTCTCTCGTAAACAATTCATCGGGGAACAAGACGTTGGCCACCGTCATATTTGCACCGACGATTGTCCAACGGCATCAAGGTACATCACCTCCGTTCTATTCACATGACACAATTGTATCGCAATAGCACTTAAAATGAAATCATATAATATAAAAAGCAACATCACACTGTAGAAATCACATAGTACAAGGTAATTAAAGCATGAAATACCGATGGTATTACATTAAGGCTCCTCATATATCCTGCGACGATGTGCAAGTGTGCTTCTAAAGTGCCCAATACGACAAGTGCGATGTCGTGGTTGCGGGCTCGGGCTCGGATGGTGCTATGCACCGTCCTCGGTGAATTTTGAGTTAGCCTTGAGTTAGTCAAAACAAACTTGGTCCAGTATCGTACACCATAAGAAGTAACACATGATTACTCCTTACTTTGGTGAAACTCCTTATAAAGTAGTTACAATTGCAATATTTTCCCAATGTGGGATGTGATTCTTCACATTCTCACCTTTCCATTTCTCTATGTATTTAAGTGGGTAACTTTATGAATTAATTTCTCATTCACCTAAAATTGGTTTTGAGAAAAATTAAATGTTAATCTCATCTAACAATGTAGATTATGATTTCACAATTTTTTTCCATTAGCGAAAATGGAATATACTTAAATAATTGGTCCAAATTTGGCATTTTAATAAACCAATTTCCAACAATCCCCCACATAAATGAACATTAATGCATGCATGTATGCAGAGTCATTCTAAAGTTCTCGCAAGCAATTATTGCATCTGGAATGATAGCTTATGGCTTTGAACCTTCCTTAGTAAAATACTATCGGATTTACTATCTTCTTAGTGACACGATGTCTTGAACTATTTAGCCGTTTATGTAAACCAAGATAACAGTAGTTACACAATAATCATTCTAACACATTTTGTTCTCATGTTGTGTCCATTTAGGCCATGTACCATATCTTAATTTCATAAGTGTTCTGACTAGAAGCGGCCAGTAATTCTCACTTACATAGGTGATCTCCTATGAAGAGTATCCTGCCATAATTCACCATTTAGGTATAGGAATCATTAAAAGTTTAGACTTAACCTCACCACATTATGCAGGTTTCTCACTTGGATGTTCTCAGAGTGGGCTGAAACGAGTTCCAAGTGTTCAACTGAACATTCATAACTTAGTTGTCCCATTGAACCAAGGTCTTGGGATCTCCAATTCACATGGTTGGGTTACCGCTATGAGTATTCTTATTTTGTGGATTTTAAGCCCATTCCCCTCAACAACTTGTACATTTGATCTCGACTTATGCCTTTTGCAAGCGGATCTACTAGGTTTTCCTTTGACTTTACATAGTCAATCAAAAGAACCCCGTTCGAGATCAATTGTGTAATGGTATTATGTCTTCGGCATATATGTCTAAACTTACCATTGTACATGCTGCTTTAAGCTCTTCCAATTGCTGATTGACTATCACAATGTATCAGCACAGCTGGTACTGGTTTAATCTGTAATGCCCGGATACTTAATGTGTAATTATTCTATATTCGATCTTGTAAGATTCGACTTTGTGATGCATTAATCGATGATTGGTTTTCCCGTATTCGTATCCCTACATCTTTGTATTTTTCCTTGCATGCATGCATAATTCTGCACGTGATAACGTACGCTAGATAATGATCTTAGCGTACGCTATGAATGCAATATTATGTACGTTAGCTGTTGAGCTTAATGTACGTAAGATCAGTCAACTCAAGATCCGACAAGGGTCGGAGTGTGGGGGCCAGGGGAGATTCGTAAGATTTCGCATGAACCTGGACAATTTTCCAGCTAAGCAAGTCAACGGACTTAACGTACGCTAAGGAGGATTTTTAACGTACGCTAAGGTCCTAGATATTACGTACGTAAGGCCTGTTAATAACATACGTAAGCCAATACCAGAAATAGTTCAGTGAACTGTGGCCAGACATTAACGTACGCTAATGTTCGAGTATAGCGTACGCTAATACTATTACGTACGTAACTGAGTTTGGGTAATACGTAATGGTTTAGAATTCTATTTATAGACCTTAACCCCATTTCATTTTTTATCCTTACCTTGGCCAATTTTTGGGTTCTGAAGACTATCCTTCGCCATATAACTCACTCATCATCATCCTAGCTTGATTTTGGAGATCATAGACCATTGAGTATTGGTGTTCAAGCTCTTGGTGTTGAGTATCTTCAAGTTTCTCCTTGTTCTTCACTATTTTGAGGTAGGTGATTCTTCACCAACTTGATGACGTATTATGAGGGATATTGGAGCATGTTTTCAAGTTTATCAAGTCAGTTATACTCGTGAGTAGTCGATCATCATGATTTTAGAAGGGTAAGTCCAGTTGTGCTTCGGTTCTCCTTCATTGTTAAACTTGTTGATCGAACCTATTAGTGATTAGACTCTTGATTATAGCATTCTGAAATTTACGAACCCTATTATAACCAGTTTTCATAAATTATTTTAATCCTTAGAAATCATTGATCGAGCTTTCCGTTGGAGAAGTTAATGGATTAATCTTAGGGAGATGTTAATCAAAGAGGAACCTAGTGGTTAAGTTTTTATGATGATTCATAGAAGTGTATCGATACCTTGTTGTGGAAGAATATAATTAAAATCCTTCTAAGATGAATTTCATGTCATAATTGTAGTATCCGACCGTAAGATGCGTTTAACTTAAATAGTGTTTGACGAAGTTGTCGTTCGGACGAGTAGCGTAGGATTGATCCAACCGAATGAATTGGGGAAGATTTAGTCACTTGCCATGATAGAGTATAACATGTCTTTTAATGATCCATTCGATGGTTAAAACATTTATCCGAAACCGTTAGTTATACCAGTAATATTGTTCGTTGAAGGTTCGGATTTTGGAGGATTGATCGAGTGAGAGTTCTCCAAGTGGATTGAAGTCTATTCGTTGTAGCAATTCTTACCGCCGTTTCTGAGGCAAGTATCGTATTTTGAAATTGGTTTATATTAGAACTTTGATCATGCATACGGTTTTATTTATGTTGTCGAATATGAGATTATTTCCTTTGAATTGTCATGGTATTCGTTATTGAATTCTTGATTGTTCATGTCGATGAATATATCGATTTGCATATGTGTATGCATAATTGCATGGTTTATATTATAAATGATCCGATGTGGTCATGAGGATCTATGCTGAGGGCGCTGGATCGGATGTCTACCATGCGTTGGTCCGACGGGATCATCATGGGATCTATGCTGAGGGAGCTGGATCGTTGGACGGGTTTTCTACCATGCGTTGGTCCGACGAGATCATCATGGGGATCTATACTGAGGGCACTGGATCGCTGGATTACCCTGTATTGTGTTGATGGAATCGTGAGGATTCGCATCATTGGATTCCGGTGACGGAAGTCCGTTTTGTATGTTTTATGATGTATTGTTGATTCATATATTATGATAATTGTACTAGCATCGTTTTGCTAACCCCTTCGGGGTGGACATTTGTTTTGATGTTTAGGTAGCCGAGGAGCGGGGAAGCAACCACAATACCGACATGACGATGAAGTGGCGCAGTGATGTAATTTGATATTGTCTCATTTCCCAGTTATTTTTCAGTACTCGAGTACGCGTATTTTGTTGGTGTTTGGAATGATTGTAATAATGAACTCATTGTTGAACTGGTTTTGAATTTTAACCTCAATGACACTTTAGTATTATTTTCTGTATTTCCCAAATTAGCCTTGTAAATTCTTATATAAAGGATTTACGGCGCTGTAATTATTCCGAATATATCGGGGTGTTACATAATCCAGCAAAGAATATCTTCAAAGAAGTTTCTAAGCTATTCATCTTCTTTTCCAGCTTTATCTAGAGCAATAAACTCAGATTCCATAGTGGATTGAGCTATACACGTTTGCTTAGAAGATTTCTACGACACCGATCCTCCACCTATTATGAATACATATCCACTTGTGGACTTGGAGTCTTTTGTATCTGATATCCAATTGGCATCACAGTATCCTTCTAATATTGTTGGATATCTCGAGTCTATGGTATACTTTAAATATCTAAGCACCCTTGTCAAGGCTTTCCAATGATCCTTACTCGGGTTACTTGTGAACCTACTTAGTTTACTCACCAAATATGCAATGTCTGGACGTGTGTAATTAGTTAAGTACATTAGACTGCCAATTATCCTTGCATATTCCAACTGAGAAACTGGTTCCCCTTTGTTTTTAGATAAGTTTAGACTTATATCTACAGGGGTCTTAGCAGGAGCACTATCAAAAGCATTGAATCTTCTGAGTATGCTTTCGATGTAATGGGATTGCGACAAAACAATTCCATCTGAAGTTATAGATATCTTAGTCCCTGATATAACATCAGATAATCCCATATCTTTCATGTCAAAGTACTTCTTTAACATTTCCTTGGTTTCCAAGATTAATTCGTGATTATTTCCCATAATAGACATATCATCTACATAAAGGCAAACTATGACATAATTATCATTTGTTCCTTTAATGTAAACACATTTATCACATTCATTTGTCTTGAAACCATTTGACAATATTGTTCTGTCAAATTTTTCTTTCCATTGCTTAGGTGCTTTCTTTAGTCCATAAAGTGACTTGACAAGTTTACACACCTTTTTCTCTTGTCCGTGTACAAAAAACTCTTTGGATTGCTCCATGTAAATCTCCTCTTCAAGTTCCCCATTTAAGAAGGTAGTTTTTACATCCATTTGATGTATCTGAAGGTTATGCAAAGCTGCAATATCAATGAGAACACGAATGGAAGTGATTCTTGTTACAGGAGAATATGTATCAAAGAAATCATATCCCTCCTTTTGTTTGAGTCCTTTGACTACCAACCTGGCTTTATATTTATCAATAGATCCATTTTCTCTATACTTCCTTTTAAAAAACCATTTGTATCCCAATGGTTTGCAACCCGGTGGGAGATCAACCAACTCCCAAGTATTGTTATGTATGATGGATTCTATTTCACTGTTGATAACTTTTTTCCAGAGAGGAGCATCTGGACCAGACAAATCTTCTTGAATGGTTCTGGGTTCATTTTCTATCACATATGTCAGAAAATCAGGATCAAAAGACTTAGCTACTTTTGTCCTTTTACTACGTCTTGGTTCCTCTTCTTCATTTCGAGGTAAACCTGCAGTTTCAAAAGATCTCTTGTTAGACCTTACTTCTTTCCTTTCTTTGCAAGGAAAGACATTTTGAAAGAAAACAGCATTCCTTGATTCTATGATCATACCATCATTTATATCAGGAATTGCCGACTTGTCCACTAAAAAACCGATAAGCACTACTATTGTTTGCATATCCAATGAAAGCAAAATCAACTGTTTTAGGTCCAATCTTCACTTGCTTTGGCTTAGGTACTTTAACTTTAGCCAAGAACCCCACACTTTAAGGTATTTATATGATGGTTTCTGACCATTCCATAATTCATATGGAGTTTTATATCTTCCTTTACATGGTATCTTGTTAAGAATGTGGTTGGATGAAAGTATAGATTCCCCCCACATGTTTTCGGGTAAGCCAGAGCTTATTAACATCGCATTCATCATCTCCTTAAGAGTATGATTCTTGCGTTCAGCAACACCATTTGATTAAGGTGAATAAGGAGCTGTAGTCTGGTGAATTATGCCAACTTCCTTGCATAGTTCTTCAAGCGGAGCAACATACTCCCCACCTCCATCACTTCGAACCATTTTAATCTTTGAGTTAAGTTGGTTCTCAACCTCATTCTTATAATCTCTGAACACTTCCGAAGCTTCATCTTTGCTTTTCAAAAGATATAAATAACAATATCTTGTGCAATCATTAATAAACGTAACGAAGTACTTTTTTCCACCTCGAGTTTGCACAAGTTTTAAATCACACACGTCTGTATGAATTAACTCGAGTGGTGTAGTACATTGCTCAACCGAATGAAATGATGCTTTAGCGAATTTAGCCTCAACACAAACTTCGCACTTATGGTTTTGGAATCAAATTTAACACTAGGTATCAAATCCATATTCACTAACCTTTTAATTGTGTTGAAGTTAATATGTCCTAATCTATCATGCCATAAATTAGAACATTCTAAAAAAACACAGAAGTAGAAGATTTATTCTTCGCCATTTGGCGGAATACAAACATTACATTCATTTTAAATAGCCCTTTATCAAGGTACTCTTTATAAAGGAACTGACCATAGTTGGTCATTACAAACTTTCCTGCCTTAAAAACTAGCCTAAATCCAGAACATGCAGCACATCCACTAGTGTCAGCTCTTTGCCAGAAGTCATTTTGAGCACCACCTTACCAAGTCATACAATGTTAGAAGTAGCAGAATTTCCAATGAATAGCTTCCTTCCATTAATCTGTATGTACAAAGAAAACATTTCCTTGTCTGCACAGGTTTGGCAAGTCGCTCGGGTATGTATCCACCATTGCCTTGGATATCAACCATATTGGCTTCAAATACCACAGCACAGAGATCGAGCTCTAACAAATCTAATGGAAGGGACTTGTCTTTAGTCACATTAACTTGGTTCTGATTTATTTTCATTGGAAGACGACAATCTTTAGCCATGTGGTTCGGTTTGCCACAATTGTAGCAATTCCCTTTAAACTTCTTAGCATTTCCCTTTTTTTACTTTTGGCAGGATGCTTCCTCTTCTTGCTAGTACTTGACTCAGCAGGGTTAGCCTTTGCTTTAATTCCTGGTTTGCTAGACATGACTTCGGATTTACGGTTGTCTTCCTCAATCCGTAGTCTCACAATCATATCCTCAAGCCCTATATTCTTACACTTGTGCTTGAGGTAGTTTTTGAAATCTTTCCACATAGGCGGCACTTTTTATATTATTGCGGCCTCTTGAAAATATTCACTCAACATCATCCCGTCATACACAAGTCATGAAGTGTGATTTGAATCTCTTGAACTTGTCTGATCACCATCTTGGTATCAATCATTATGAAGTCCATAAACTTGCCAACAACAAATTTCTTTGTGCCGGCATCTTTTGTTTTATACTTCTTTTCCAAAGAGTTCCACAACTCTTTGGACGTGTTTATTGAAGTGTACATGTTGTATAACGTGTTGTCCAACCCATTTAGGATATAATTCCTGCATACAAAATCATTGTGGTGCCATGCATCTACAGCCATTCGCCTTTGAGAATCGGTGTCTTCTTCAGCAACAGTCGGGGTCCTACGTTAGGAACCTGGAAAGACTTAAGGTGGTCAGGTGGAAGAGCATCTTCTATTGCTACCTTTTGAAGTCGGTACCGACAAACTTCGCTGGTTTTTCGCCATGTGCGGGAGCAGCAGGTAACGGTGCATTCAAACTGGTTGCCATCTTTCAAGAAAACACAAATTTCGTCTTACGATTGTTGGATGGAATTGATCGTGAACTACTGGTTTTCTTGAACTGGAGTGATGAGAATAAAGTCTAGGCTAGTACTGAATACTATCTCCGTAAGAGGAAATTACCCTGTACAAAGTGCTAACGGTTCTTGTCAATCGTCCCTAAGATACAATGACTTAGTAGTTTAAGTTAGCAGCACTTCCAAAACTTAAACCTTCAGCGAATAACTTTGTGTTTTGGAATTTCGAATATTAAAGGAATGGAAGAACTCAAGATGCTCGAATGCTATATGAGTTTCGGGTTTTATGTTTTCTCAAATAATTTTGGATTTTATATTTTCTCCAGTAGTTTGATCATTCAAAGGGGGTTATTTATATAGAGTTACAGATGCCTCTTGGGACTGGCTGCACACCTTGGTATGGATCTCATTAGTGAACAGACACATCCGATCACGATACAGACACCTTTTTTCATGTTCATGCATCCACAACGCACCGCTTCTTGTTAGATGTATTTTTGTGCGTTTAGTTATCATTATTTTATCTCCTTTTGGGGTTTAAATCTGCGTAAATGAGCTTTTAATGCATTATCTTTCTATGTTTTGTAGGAAATTCGAGTCCGGAAGCTTAAACGGATAAAAATGGGCCAAAACGACAATTTTTGGTGAAGGACCGCGGCACACAGAGGCTGGGCCGCGGCACAGGAGACACCCAGAAAGAACCGGTACAAACTGTAACGGGGGCCGCGGCACGCTCGTTCTGAGCCGCGGCCCGTAAGGAAAAAATGCGCCCAGGCCTGGCAGCACTAGGACAGGGGCCGTAGCATACTAAAGCCGGGCCGCGGCCTGCCGCGCGGGTTTCATATTGCCAGCCCGCGATTTTAGCTGTTCAGGAGGCCGTTTTCGACCTAATTTTTGGACGCGTTTTAGAGGCGGGAGAAAGATTATAAAAAGGCATTGAAGGTCAGAAAATATGGGCATCGAAAGGAAGGAGAAAAATACCTAGGATCAGAGAGCAGAAGTCAGAGAACGAAGGAATTCAGTTCTTCAACTATGTTTGATTTTCTTTACTATGTTTTATTCAATTCTTTGTGTATTGTTTTCTAGCATGTCGGGCTAGAACCCTTTTCTAGGATTGTGATGAAACCGAGATTTTGATGGATTAACTCTTGATTTTGCATTATTAATATATTTCCCTTTTCTATTAAGTTTTCCCCAATTGTTCTTAATGCGTTCAATTATGTGGCCTTTGATTGAATTGTTTTGATTACGCAACTCGAATCGGGAGAGGAGAGTTAGTAGGAAAAATTGGTGAGAAACGTTTTATCTTGTGAGATAGGAATATACTCATAGGAATTACGTGGTCAGTCTGAAGATTTTATATTTTTTGGCTATTGTTGAATTAACTCACCTAGGAATAGAGTGATTTTTTCACTTTAGAAAATTCTACTGTCTTCGGGAGAGGCATTAGAATATCTTAGAAATCTTCGCCTTCAATAAATTGGGAAATTACTTAATTTATATAAATCAAGAGTAATTCGGATTAATCGAGGCGGATTCTCAATCCTAGATTCTTCTCTTATTTGATCTTCTTTCTTCGGACTATCGATTTTATTAGTTGTTTTTAGTTTATCGCTTTATCAGTTTCCTTTAATAATTCTTCCACCACCAAATTTGATCGTTCAAATAAAACTAGAATACAAATAAATTGGTAATCAGTACGTCAGTCCTCGAGGGAACTATATCTTTCTTCTCACTTTATTACTTGCTTACGACAACGTACACTTGCGTTCACTAAAATACGTAACAAGTTTTTAGCGTCATTGCCGGGGACTGATTGTTTCACTAATATCAATTTCAGTATTTTTAGTCTTAATTTGAATATTATTCTATTTTTGTGTAAATTTGTTTTTTATTTGTTTTCCTTTCAGGAGTTTCATTTAGTGCATGAGAAAATTCGGTGACGAAGGTCTATTCCCTTTGGATACTGAACTCGAGCGCACTCTGCGGAAAAACAGGAAGGAAAGACGTGAGCTATCAACTACAGATACCATGGCCGACAACACCGGAAATCACGCGGTTGAGAACCCTATTCAGCAAGCTCAACCGGCATTGGCACTTCGTGATTATGCACTGCCACAAATCAATGCGAATTTTTCCGGGATTTGGCGTCCAACCATCTAAGAAAACAATTTCGAGTTTAAGCCAGCTATAATACAAATGGTGCAAGCGAGCCAATTTTGCGTACTAGCGAATGACGACCTTAATGCTCATATTGCATCCTTTCTCGAGATATGCGACACATTCAAAAATAATGGAGTTTCTGATGACTCCATTCGTCTACGGCTTTTCCCATTCTCTCTAAGGGATAAAGCCAAGTTTTGGTTGAATTCACTCCCGCCTAGCTCTATCACGACTTGGGCAGAATTAGCACAAGCCTTTCTGGCTAAGTTCTTTCCGCCGGCAAAGACAGCGCGACTCAGAAATGAAATAACTACTTTCGGGCAATTTGAGATGGAATCGCTTCATGAAGCTTGGGAGCGATACAAGGATTTGCTAAGGAGATGCCCACACCATGGTCTGCCGGATTGGCTACAAATTCAGACATTCTATAACGGACTGAGTGCTTCTACACGCACTCTTGTTGGTGCTGCCGCTGGAGGAGCTTTAATGGGAAAGACGATGGCTGAAGCTCATTCTTTATTTGAAGCGATGGCTGCGAATGCTTATCAGTGGCATTCCGAATGTGTAAACCCAAATCGAGTTATGGGAGTTTCCGACAACGATCCAATCTCTACACTATCAGCCCAAGTTGCAGTGTTAACTCAACAATTGCAAGCTTTTTCACATACCCCTTCTACTAATACCATGGAAACATGTAATTGGTGCAACGGGTCTCATCCTAGTGCTGAATGCCAAGTCGGAAATCTTTTCGAGCAATCTCAAACGGAACAAGCTCAATTTGTGGGAAATGGATATCGGCAGAACAACCCATATTCCAACACTTACAATCAAGGGTGGCGAAATCATCCAAATCTTTCGTGGAGGAACGGGCAAGCTTTAAGTAAACCTCCACAAGCTCAATTCACTCAGCCACCACAGCAGTCCCCTCAACCACCAAAGGTCTCTTTGGAAGATACTCTTGCTCAAATGGCGGATAACACGAACCAATTCATGACTCGCACGGAGACTACTCTACAAAATCATTCCGCTTCTATTCGGAATTTGGAAATACAAATGGGGCAGATTGCAAATTTATTATCCTCTCGACCTCAAGGTGTATTACCAAGCGCTACCGAGATGAATCCCAAGGAAAATGTGCAAGCTATCGAGCTATGAAGTGGAAAGGAACTACACGATCAGTCCAAGAGTAGCAAAGAAAAGAGCAGCCCCATTGATAAAACAAAGGATGAAGAGCCCAAGTCAAAAGTAGTCTAGCCCACTCATCCCATACCACTGATCCCATTCCCACAATGGTTGCAAAAGCGAAAATTGGACAAGCAATTCTCCAAGTTTCTTGATGTCTTCAAGAAATTACATATCAATATTCCATTTGCCGACGCCCTAGAACAAATGCCGAGCTATGTGAAGTTTATGAAGGAGATCTTATCGAACAAAAGGAATCTCGAAGAGTATGAGACAGTGGCATTGACGGAAGAGTGCAGCGCCATTTTACAGTAGAAGCTCCCACCTAAATTGAGGAATCCGGGAAGCTTTACTATTCCATGCACTATTGGAAATTCGTCATTTGACATAGCCTTATGTGATCACGGAGCTAGCATTAATCTTATGCCCCTTTCCATTTTTAAGAATCTGGGTTTTGGGGAGGCCAAGACGACTACAGTCTCTTTGCAATTAGCTAATAGATCTATCAAGTATCCGAGGGGGTAATAGAAAATGTCTTGGTCAAGCTCGATAAATTCATCTTTCCTGCTGAGTTTATTGTGCTCGATATGGAGGAGGACCATGACATCCCAATTATCTTAGAAGACCATTATTAGCAACCGGTCGAACTCTAATTGATGTGAAAAAAGGGAAGCTTACTCTACGAGTTCAAGAGGAGCAAGTTACTTTCAATATATTTCGATCCTTGCAACATCCTAGTGATGTTGAGAATTGCTTTCAAATTTACATAATTGACTCGTGTGTAAGTAGAGATTTTCGGGAGAGCTATCCATCAGATCCATTGGAGTCCGTTTTAGTTGGGTCCACTTCCGAATTGAATTCAGAGCATGTAGCCTATTTACGACACATGGATGCTTCACCACCATTTTTCACTCGTCGACCATGTGAGGAGCTCAGAAGTTCACCAACTCGACCCATCCTATCAATCGAGAAACCCCCAAAGCTAGAGCTCAAGCAGCTACCGAATCATTTAAAATATGCATTTTTGGGACCCGGCGATTCCCTGCCAGTCATTCTTTCGGCCACTTTGGCGGGGGATCAAGAGGAGAAATTATTGAGGGTTTTGAGGGAGTACAAATCTGCCCTTTGATGGTCTATTGCGGATATCAAGGGAATCAGCCCGTCTATTTGTATGCACAGGATTCTGATGGAGGAAGACTACAAACCATCTGTGGAGCATCAATGCCGTTTAAATCCAAATATGAAAGAGGTGGTAAAAGTCGAGGTTTTAAAACTCCTCGACACAGGTATGATCTTTCCTATTGCTGATAGCAAGTGGGTAAGTCCGGTTCAAGTGGTTTCAAAGAAGGGTGGGATAATGGTTATTCAAAATGACAATAATGAATTAATTCCCACTAGAATTGTCACGAGATGGCGTATGTGCATATATTATAGGAAATTAAATAAAGCCACTAGAAAAGACCACTTTCCTTTACCGTTTATTTATCAAATGTTGGATAGATTAGCCGGACACGATTTTTATTGTTTTCTTGATGGTTATTCTAGGTATAATCAGATTTATATAGCCCCAGAAGACCAAGAAAAGACGACGTTTACATGTCCTTATGGCATTTTCACTTATAGGCGCATGCCTTTCGGATTATGTAATGCTCCGGGCACTTTTTAAAGGTGTATGATGGCTATTTTTTCAGACATAGTAGAGCATTGCATTGAGATTTTTATGGATTATTTTTCTGTTTTCGATGATTCATTTGATTTATGTTTGCAGAATTTGCAGAAAGTCCTAAAAAGATGCGAGGAAACAAATCTGGTGTTGAATTGGGAGAAGTGTCATTTCATGGTCTAGGAGGGCATTGTACTAGGTCATCACATATCCGCCCATGGGATTGAAGTAGACCATGCAAAAATTGAAACAATTGAGAATATGCCTCCGCCTACTTCTGTAAAAGGGGTGAGGAGTTTTTTGGGACACGCCGGTTTTTACCGCCGTTTTATTAAGGATTTTTCGAAGATCATGAAGTCGTTGTGCAACTTGTTCATGAAGGATGTTCCGTTTGATTTTGATGAGTCTTGTAAAGAAAGCTTCGACCTATTGAAGAAGGCTCTAAGCACCGCTCCGGTAATAGTCGCTCCATACTGGAGCCTTTCGTTCGAGTTGATGTGTGATGCTAGCGATTTTGCCATTGGGGCTGTTTTGGGACAGTGACGAGGGAAAGTGTTCCACGTCGTGTATTATGTAAGCTGAACTCTTGACGATGCCCAAAGAAATTATGCTACAACAGAAAAAGAATTGTTGGTTGTGATTTATGCTTTCGATAAATTTCGGGCGTATTTATTGGGAACGAAAGTAGTGGTGTGGACTGACCATTCGGCGATCAAATACCTTTTGGAGAAAAAGGATGCTAAACCAAGGTTGATTAGGTGGGTGCTTCTCCTACAAGAATTCAATTTGAAAATTCGAGACAAGAAGGGGACCGAGAATGTTATTGCCGATCACCTTTCATGCTTAGAGAATCCCCTCGAGAAGGGGGAGAGTCATCCACAAATCGTGGAAAACTTCCCCGATGAACAGCTCTACAAGTTGGGTTCGCAACACGCACCTTGGTACGCTGACCTAGTGAACTATCTTGCGAGCCAAATAATTCTGAATGATCTCTCGCGTCATCAAAAGAAGAAGATGATTTCAGATGCTAAGTACTACTTATGGGATGACCCTTTTCTGTTTAAAAGATGTCCTGATCGAATCATTCGCATATGTGTTCCGAATGAGGAAATTCGCAGTGTGCTGAATCATTGCCATGCATCACCCTACGGAGGGAATTTTAGCGGAAATAGAACAGCGGCAGAGGTCTTGCAATCGGGTTTATATTGGCCATCGTTATTTAAAGATGCTCACTCCTTTGTCTCCACGTGTGATCGGTGTCAATGGACGGGAAGCATCTCAAAACGACATGAAATGCTGTTGAACGCAATACTTGAGGTTGAATTATTCGATGTATGGGGGATCGACTTTATGGGTCCATTTCCTCCATAAAATAAGAACCTTTATATTCTAGTAGCAGTGGACTACATCTCGAAGTGGGTCGAAGCGGTGGCACTACCAACAAATGGGTACAATGTCGTGATCAAATTCATAAAAAAATATATTTTCACGCATTTTGGGACTCCACGTGCTATTATCAGTGATGGTGGCACACACTTTGACAACAAGCTCCTTGATGCGGTCTTAAAGAAATACGGAGTCACTCATCGTGTTGCTACAGCCTACCATCCCCAGACGAGTGGTCAAGTCGAAATATCCAATCGAGAGCTAAAGTGGATCTTAGAAAAAACAGTCAGCTCGTCTCAAAAAGATTGGTCCTTTAAACTTGATGATGCACTTTGGGCATACCGTAATGCGTACAAGACACCTATCGGGATGTCACCATATAGATTGGTTTTTGGGAAACGTTGTCATTTGCCGGTAGAAATGGAGCATCGTGCATATTGGGCGATAAAGAAATTAAATTTCGATCTTCAATCAGCTGGTGAAAAGCGTTGTTTGCAGTTGAATGAGATGGAAGAGATACGTCATGATGCGTACGAGAATGCAAAACTTTATAAGGAGCGGACCAAGAATTGGCACAATAAGCACATTACACATCGAGAGTTCGTTCCGGGTCAAGAGGTGTTATTATTTAACTCTCGCTTGAGGTTTTTTCCTGGTAAATTACATTCACGATGGTCGGGACCATTCACTGTAGTTCAAGTATTTCCACACGGGGCAGTAGAAGTACAAAAAGATGACCGAAAATTTAAAGTAAATGGGCAGCGGTTGAAGGTCTACACGGGTAATCCAATGGACGTGCAGAAGTCGACAGTCGCCCTATCCGCCGCAGAGTGAACTTTAGCAAAGTCCGGCTGAAGACTATAAACTTAGCGCTTCTCGGGAGGCAACCCGAGTATCAGTTGTAGATTTTAATTTTTCGTTGATTTCATTCATTTTAGGAGTCTAATTTTTTTTCATCATCTTTGCTTTGATATGCTTCTCTCTCATGTTCTATGTGTTTTCACTTGAAAATTCTGTGCAGGAACTCCCCAGGGATAAAAATCCTGCAAGGACCGCAGCACATATAGAGCTGGCCGCGGCACAAAAACTCTCAAAAGACGACCAGACTAAATGTACTCTGTGCCGCGGCACGAGGATGCTGAGCCGCGGCACACTTGCCGCGGCACACTTGGCTTTATTTCCTCTGTGCGCGAGTCGACCCTACTTCACAGATCCGCTCGGTCTTGCTTCCTCATGCCCGATTTCTATATGCCATCATGACAGGACTCCGATTTGATGTGGCCCCACGTCTGGCCCGGTCTATTTTTCAGTGCATCCATGGAGGAGCAAAGACGGGATTAAAATATCCCTCGCTGATTTGTGCCCTATGCCGCCAGTCGGGCGTGACTTGGTCCGACGACGAGCCTTCTATAGCACCCCAAGGTCCGATCGACCACCGTATTATCTCCCATTTCGACTAGTGGGGTGGCGCGAGGGCACACGCACGGGGGCGAGGATTTCTTCTCGATGAGCCACATGAACACTCCCCCGAGCCACTTCTTCTGATGCATGAGCCGGCGGCTGACACTGAGGATCAGACTGAGTCCACTCCACCGCCAGCGAGAGAGCACCTTCAGGCGATGTTTGACGGCCTGAGGGAGGAGATGTGGGCAGAGAGAGACAGCGTCCTCGCAGCCGTTCGAGAGGAGATGTATGAGCAGGTCCGCCGAGCCAATCGGCGTGCGGAGAGGCGCTTAGCTGCGAGGGATGCTTATCATCAGGACTATTTAGCTGTGTGGATGAGCCATATACTCCACCCAGACGGACCCTTCATTCCTCCAGTCAGGCCACCTACACCACCTTCCTCGCCGGATGAAGTCGATACCAGTGCCTGAGCTTATCTTAGGGGAGTACTTGACCTTTCTCATACTGCATATTATTATTTGTTGTCCATTGAGGTCAATGTACGTCTCAAGTTTGGGGGGGTTATTTTTAGTTGCTATTTACTTTTTAGTTGTTATTTATTGATTTTAGCCTTGCTTGTCTTCTATGATATTCTGGACATTATTGCAGTCGTGAGTATTTCGTGCAGCCTTGTGTAAGACCGATTATATGATACTGATTTCTTTTTGAAGAAACAGATGAGTATTGGTCGAGTTTGCATTCTGTGATATTTGTTTCCCTTGAGTATTCATTTCGGTCTGATTTTTTTGCGTCATTTTGGTAGTTTTGGCATATAAGAAATGAGACATACGTGTTCATTGCACGAGCCGTCGTTTATACATTTGGTTGCGCTTTTCACTTAGCTAGTCGTCTAAGTAACATTAGTCTTGTTGGCATTAAATTAAGTACCTAAGTTTAGGGATTGAGGCGGACAGTTTTTCCCAAACATTAGAGAAATTGTGCATATTCTATGATGGGAAGTCTAGTAACTCGGGGTATTCACGTGACCCGTTGTTTACTCTCGCGTAAAACGACAACCTTGAATAGACTAATGGTTCAGAAAAATCGCATGATGATGATAGGAAGACAAGTAACCGGATGTATTCACGTGACCCGTCGTTTACATTCGCGTAAAATAGCAACTTTGAATCAGACGTGCGGGAATAGCTATTCGAGTTTTTTCTCCGCTGTAGAGGGAGACTTAGCAACTAGAAGCATTCATGAGCCCCATGAGTGTCTTTTACGTCAAACGGTTCCCCAATACATGAGGATGGATTTACACCCTAGGATTTTTCCGATGAGACATCTCGGGAGTCAAAACCTAGTGGTTAATTCGAATCAGTGTAATGATTATAGATAAGGGAGTGCTGTCCGGGAGAATATTATTTATGATGAAATTCTGGTATTTTTGCCACAAGACTGTGGGACTGGGCGAGTTGACTTGTTTATTCTAAACATTCATATTGGCGGTCGGCTCAATTTACGCTTGTTAATCTTTGAGCCTTGATTTTCTTCATGACCGATGGATCAGCACTAAAAATGATTGCTTTGTGGAATCATTGTCCTCGATGTGACCCACTAATATGATACTCGTGTTATTCTCTGAGATTTTCAGGGTAGTATTAATCAGGTAAACATTATGGATTTGCACGATTGCCCACGATACTTGTCATCTTATCTGAAATTAATTTTTGCTTGAGGACAAGCAAAGGCTTAAGTTTGGGGGTATTTGTTAGATGTATTTTTGTGCGTTTAATTATCATTATTTTATCTCCTTTTTGGGTTTAAATCTGCGTAAATGAGCTTTTAATGCATTATCTTTATATGTTTTGAAGAAAATTCGAGTCTGAAAGCTTAAACGGATAAAAACGGGCCAAAACGACAATTTTTGGTGAAGGACCGCGGTACACAGAGGCTGGGCCGTGGCACAGGAGGCACCCAGAAAGAATCGGTACAAACTGTACCGGGGGCCGCGGCACGCTCGTTCTGAGCCGCGGCCCGTAAGGAAAAATGCGCCCAGGCCTGGAAGCACTAGGACAGGGGCCGCGGAACACTAAAGCCGGGCCGCGGCACACTAAAGCCGGGCCGCGGCCCGCCGCGCGGGTTTCATATTGCCAGCCCGCGATTTTGGCTGCTCAGGAGGCCGTTTTCGACCTAATTTTTGGACGCATTTTAGAGGCGGGAGAAAGATTATAAAAAGGCATTGAAGGTCAGAAAATATGGGCATCGAAAGGAAGGAGAAAAATATCTAGGAGCAGAGAGCAGAAGTCAGAGAACGAAGGAATTCAGTTCTTCAATTATGTTTGATTTTCTTTCCTATATTTTATTCAATTCTTTGTGTATTGTTTTCTAGCATGTCGGGCCAGAACCCTTTTCTAGGATTGTGATGAAACCGAGATTTTGATGGATTAACTCTTGATTTTTCATTATTAATATATTTCCCTTCTCTATTGAGTTTTCCCCAATTATTTTTAATGCGTTCAATTATGTGGCCTATGATTGAACTGTTTTGATTACGCAACTCGAATCGGGAGAGGAGAGTTAGTAGGAAAAATTGGTGAGAAACGTTTTATCTTGTGAGATATGAATATACTCATAGGAATTACGTGGCCCGTCTGAAGATTTTATACTTTTTGGCTATTGTTGAATTAACTCACCTAGGAATAGAGTGATTTTTTTCACTTTAGAAAATTCAACTATCTTCGGGAGAGGCATTATAATATTTTAGAAATCTTCACCTTCAATAAATTGGAAAATTACTTAATTTATATAAATCAAGAGTAATTCGGATCGAGACGTATTCTCAATCCTAGATTCTTCTCTTATTTGATCTTCTTTCTTCGGACTATCGATTTTATTAGTTGTTTTTAGTTTATCGCTTTATCAGTTTTCTTTAATAATTCTTCCACCACCAAATTCAACTGTTCAAATAAAACTAGAATACAAATAAATTGGTAATTAGTACGTCAATCCTCGAGGGAACGATATTTTTATTCTCACTTTATTACTTGCTTACGACAACGTACACTTGCGTTCACTAAAATACGTAACACTTCTCAAGGTGATAGCTTGATATGATTCCTTGGGATTTACTTTGGTAATGCTTGGAAATTATCCCCTTTGATGTTGGCTCCCAACGTCCTTATCCAATTGCCCAATTTGTGTTTTAGGATTTTTCATTTGAGCTCCAATGGTTATCACTAATTGAGTAACATGGCCCTCAATTTTGTATACTTTTTCCTCATCTCGACTGAACCCATCATAAAAGTGGCAAGGATATTTTCTATATTATAAGTAGGCTTCGTTTCCTCAATTATTTCCCCGTTCGATACTTTGAACGCAGCTGGCGGTTGTAGAGAATTATTTTGAGTTAGCATAGCTGAAATTCTCATGATTTCAATTGGAGGAATGATAGAACCCTAGAGGTGGATTGTTATGGAAATTATTAAAACTCCAGTTATTAATGTAATGATCTTCCTCTAGTGGGTCGGATGGTAGTGTACTTCCTTGAGGGGTATCTATTCCTTTTGTTAGGACCTCCAACTGATTAGTTAACATAGCCATTTGTACGGTCAGTGCTTTGATAAGATCTGAATTAGATACTTCAGCCATGCTTCAAACATTTGCTCTCTCGGTCGGCCATTGATAACTATTCATGGCCATCTCCTCTAGCATCCCATAGGCTTTATTGGCGCTTCTAGCTAGAAATGCATATGCCCCTCCGGTGGATGCATAAATGAAACTTTTCGTCTCCCCAATTAGACCATTATAGAAGAAACACATCTATTGGTCTTTTGAGACGCATGCCGAAGACATCATATTATCAAATCCTTATAACATTCCTATGCCTCATATAATGGTTCAGAATCAAACTGCCGAAATTAACTAATCTCACTTTTCAACCTCGGAGTCTTGTTAGGTGGAAAAACTTGAATAAGAACTTTTTACTTAATTTGTCACATGTGCTTATACTACCTGGAGCAAGGGTCCCAAGACAGCTTCGTGCTTTTTTTTCAATGAAAATGGAAATAATCTCAAGCGTAGTGTATCATCCGGAACCCCATTCATTTCGATAGTGCCATATATTTGCATGAAGTGCTCAAAATGAGCATGCGGATCTTCCATGGCAAATCCTCTAAATTAATTCTGCTGAACCATTAAAATCAAAGCCGGCTTCAACTGAAAATTGAGGGCATTGATTGGAACATGAGTGATTCCCCCTTAATTTTGGTCAAGCCTTGGGTGGAATTCGTCCAGAATGGACTGCACCCGAACTTCTAGATGCTCAACCCACGCGCCCCGTTATTCTGGGCTGCCGTGTTTTCATTTTCCCTATTGGCGTTCATGTTTTATGTTCCCATGTTGTCTCCTGCTCTCATCATTTCATCAAAAAGGTCCTTCGTAATTTCCTTGCGGTAGCAGTTGTTCATCGAGCAAAGGTACTCGGGATGAGCAGTGTTCATGCACCACCTGAGCAGGACAGAAATATGTAAAATATGAGCTACGCAAAAAGAAAGGGTCCAAAGTAAGACCAGAAACACTTATCATAATATCAATACTAATAAAGATAAATTAGTCCCCAGCAACGGCACCAAAAACTTGTTCGCTAGTTATTTTACTACCTAAAAGTGTACGAAGTAGTTGCAGAAGGTGGCGATCAAGGTCGTATCCACAGAGACTAATGATCCCTTATTGTATTAAGTATTAGATTGTAGTGTTTCTAATTTAATATAGATGTTCGAATACTAGCGCGAGTTTAATTTACTAAATACCAAATTCAATAAAACAATAATAAAAACAAGTTTCAAATGGAGGAGGATTTATATGATAATTAAGTAGGTTCCCGGACTAGGTTTCCATTGTTTGCTAGGATCAATAGGATTTGATTTCTGGTTAATGTTCTACTTGTCTTCCTAATATGACAATCGCAAAAATCCTTTAATTAAAGGATAAAAAAGTACTTTAGCCGACGACCCAAAAATCGTTAAGGTCGTCGGCTAAATTTTTTTTTCCAACAGGTTTAGCCGACGACCGTGTAGTAGTGGTCGGCTAAACTTTGAACTTTAGCCGACGACTACACAAAAGTCGTCGGCTAAACCTTGGCCGACGAATATCGGCCGACGTTTTTTTAGCCGACGGCTAACATGATTAGCCGACGACTTTGGGGTTTAGCCGACCACTTTAAGTCGTCGGCTAAAGTCTGATTTTTGTTGTGTAAATGTCCCTCTCGATATACAATTAAAACGTAGATTAAATAGCCTATGATGATGTCTCCATCTACCATAAATTATCTAACTCCAAAATATGCAGAAGACCAAAAGTCATCACAATCAATCACCGATCTCTCAATCCCCTAATCGATTAGGTCAATTAATTGAGACCTATTATTATACTCGTCTCCCGAATTATGAACAATAATGTAAAGCATGTAAAAATATTGTTCAAGTGTTTAAACATGAATAAAAACCAATTAATTGAAAAAGTAATTCAAGTAAATGAAAAATTAAATAGTCAATCCGAATAATCCTTCACAAATAATGTACTTCCGTGTTCAAAATCTAATAAGTTAGTTGGACGTGGTTGTTGCTACCCAAAATATTATCCGGAGATAGATATTGCTGGAATGGATGGGATAGCAAACAAATGCAAGAGCACTTCCGTGAGACAGATAAATAACACAAGATTTGCCGAGGTTGTTAGTCCCGGGCTTGAATGCTCTCGCGAGATATTATTAATACCAATATTCGGGGATACAAGTACTAATGTAAGAATACAATTACAATGAGTGTAAAGATTCTTGTTATCTTAGCTAGTGAGCGTGTAGATTGCCGGAAGAACCAGATTTGATGCTCTGTGAGTTCTTGTAACAAAGGAGATGAACAGTCGCGGCGGTGAGAGATCGACCGTCTCTCGCGGCGAGTATTTAGCTGGATGCTTGGGCTCCGGGGCTTATGAATCCTTTGGAATCTGTCTAGTGGAGACTTGTTGCTTCTGCCGATTGTCTTCTGGACGAGAGATTTAGAGAGAGAAGTCCTGAGATGGATTCCGGTGAGGTAGCCGGGAGCTTGATAATATGTATGTTCTTCAGTATTTCCGTGAATGTATCGGAATGTGAGAGAATGAGTTCTGAGCGTAAGTCAGAATGAATTCGGAACCGTTGGTGGAATGAATTTCGAACCTTTTTCCCGTAGGAGGAGGTTCTCTATTTATAGGGCTTGGATACGCCGGGCGATCGCCTTTTCTGCATTATAATAATCGGGCGATCGTCTTTTAGCACATGGGCCTGTCCCCTCAAAGTCTGCAGGAGTTGGCCGGATCCAACTATGCGGTCCAACGGGAGCTTACACGCGTCCCGAGTTGCCGACACGGGTGGTCCCACCGACAACTTTCGGCGCGCATCTTTGGTAGGTGAGGTAGGTGACAGGTGTGGTCAAAGGTCTTGTCTGTCAAGAAAGATCTTATCTCGCTAGCGAAGATCTTGTCGGCGCCTTTGGTGGATCTGCACGTGGGTGCTTTTCGAGATCCAGTTCTTGATGGTTTTGACGGCGATTGTCTCTGCCGGGCGTAGGTCGATTGCCCTTAGCCGGTCACTAGAGTAGATCGCCGGTGCCAAAGGGCGATCGCCTTGGGAGTCGATCGCCGGGCATCCGATAGTGGTCTGATATCTTCGACATGGCGAGCTAGCCATAGTTTGACCGATGTTGACTTGGTCGCTCGGCCTTATAGTCGATCGCCTGTCGGGATGAATAAATCGTGACACAACAATTGCCCTCACCGCTCATACGTTGGAAACGTGGGGTGAGGTGGCTCTCTTAGCGATCGCCGAACTTTTGACGAGCGACTTCGTGTTTAATCGAATCGCGATCGTCTTTGAGCTGATATACTCTGGGTTCGGACGACTGGTTGGCCGAATCTGCGGGAAAAAACAATGGGCGTTGAAAAGTCTCCGCGCACGTGTCGGGCTTCTATTGGAGGACGCCAACGGTCATTAATGACTCCTCGGACGCGGCCCTTGAAAAGACGCGTACTCGTCTCGAGGGTCAATTAATGCGTCGTTTGAGATCCGACACCTGAGGTTTCCCCTTATTGCAAACGAGTCCCTGCCTTCTCCTATAAAAGGGGCGCGGTGCTGCAGTTTTTACTCACGCGTACTTTTTGGAGGAAGAAGGACTTGCTGCCGAATTTTCTGAAGATCTTAGTGCCGATCGTCGTTCGATTTCACTTTAGGGTAAGAAAAATCCTTTTCTCCTTTCCTGCTTCGAAAATGGCCTAACCTCATCATCATTTGGAGCGGGAACCGGTTACGCCACGGACATCGATCGTCAGGAGAAACTTCTTCCGTCTTCCACCAGACGGCGGCTGAAGCTATTCGGGCCGGAATCGACCGCTGAAGTCGAGGCTTTATTCAATGAGGCCGATGTTGCTAAGGAGTCGGCTGCCGAGGAGAGACGATCGCAGATCGAGAGAGATCCGCGATCGGGGCTTCGGGAGCAACATAGCGTTTTGGTCGGGCCTATAGGGCTTTCACGAGATAATGGAGAGATTGGCCGGTCTACTCCGAGATTCGATTTCCGGGGATACTCGGCCGCCTATCCCTATGTGCTTCCCAAGCGGTCGCGATCACCGTCTTTGCAGCGATCGTTGTGGTCGCTCGGCCAAATACGGAGTTCGACGACCAGGAGAGATCTGGCCGTCTGGAGGACAAGATTCCATGTTCCTTTAGATGTGGACATGTTCGCGCCGGCGGAGAACGAACGAGCCGACCAGCCTCCGATGGGTATGGTCGCCGTGAATGAGGCGATTATGGAGTTCGGGCTGCGCTTCCCTCTATCCTTTGCTGTCTCCCATTTGTTGGCCGCTTGGAATGTGGCGCCACTTCAGCTGACGCCGAACGCCTGGCTCCAAATTATCTGCACCCTCACCCTTTTCGGAGGTCACCGCCTGTACCGCCTCCCATCGCCGTTGGAGATGAATCATTTGTTTAAACTGACGGCTCATAAAGGGTTGGCGGCGGTTACCATATCCAAGGCCGATCTGGCAGGGTGATTCATGGAGTCCCGAATAAGATGTGGGGCGATCAGACGAAGTGGTTCTGGGTCGCCGGCAAATGGAGAGCTTCGGCGAGCGACAATCCTACGGGCGAGCTGGAGATCCCCACTGATTTTCGAGAGAGGAATCCCGGTAAGGGTTTAGACTCTCCCTTCATTTGGATGCGTTTTGGACTGATCTAATTTGATCTCCGTTTTGCAGGTTTTCACATTCCGGCGATCGAGGAGCTGCCTTTCGACTTTCCCGTTGTCTGGGAGCGGATAAGGAGCTTGTCGGATGACGACCTTGACGCCAATCGGATCAATAAGAAGAGTCGTTGGTTGTCGGCTCGACTATTCCGTTTCCCGAGACATCTCGCGGTGCCAGGTATGAGTTCCTGCGACCTTCACTTACTAGGCGATCGCCTTATTTGAGGACCGTATCTGATTGTTGATCGATCGTCTTTAACTGCAGAGGTTCGCTTTCCTCGCTTTTTGGAGCCTCCGACGGAGATCGCTATGACGAACCAAGGAGTCCTAGGCCGTCTTAGCCATAAGAGGTCGACTCGGGTCCCACCCGTTGCGTTGCCTATAGTTCCGGAGGCAGAGCCTCGCGTGGAGCCGGAGCCTCGCGTGGAGCCGGTCGTGGTTGAGGAGGAAATTCCGGAGGAGGGGCTTCGAGCCAATCGCAAGAGGCCGAGGTCGGAAGAAACTTCGATTCCTGCCCCGGGCGATGAAGTGCCGATCGCCGCGCCTCCGATCACCATCGTTGCTCCGGAGAGCGAGCCGCCCTCTGCGGATTTTATGCGGGAGATGGCGATTGTGGATGCTGAGACCCATCGAGGGAAACCGTATTTCGGTCGGGATCCCGAGAAGGCTGAGAGGTAGATAGCATTTTTGTGTTGAAAATTGCATCTGTGTAGGAGTTGTATTAACTTAGTTGTTTTGATGCAGGATCCGCCGCGCAGATCCGTCTTGCCCGCCGATGGTCGTAGATTTCCTAGCGAGCCGATCTCCTCGCCATTCCTGCGACATTCCTCCATATGTTAGCAAGGCTACTTCTGCTCTGCCGAAGGCATGGACGACTGATCTGGATGCGATCGCTCGGCAGCGATCGTCGAGTTCGATGCACGCTGTTCTCGCCCTTTCTCTTCAGACGGCGACCATGGCCGTCCAGGCTGCTCAGGAGTTTGAGGGGCGGCCCTCCACTATTCGCCTGCAGGAGGATCTCGAGGCGGCTCGGAAAGAGAACGCCGAGTTTGCTGACAAGATCGCGGCGATGGAGAAGGACTCCCTAGAGGCGGCCAAGCGGGCGAGCCATGAGCTTGAGCTGGAGAAGAAGGAGACTGAGAAATATCGTATGGCGGTTGACCGATTTCGGGACCAGATGCAGAATGCCGTCCACGCGCGGAACGTTGCTGAAGAGGAGGCCGATCGCCAAAAGGTGACGATCGCTTCCGATCAGCTGACGGAGGCGAGGGAAAAGATTGCTGCGAGGGAGGCCGAACTCCAGGGGTCGCAACAGGTGATGGCGGAGCTGAAAAGAGAGGTTGAGGCGACCAAGGCCGATCCCTTCCAAAACTTGGAGTATGTCAGCGAGTTCGCCTATTATTTGGCGTTCGCCGACTCGATCCGAGCGGCTAAGAAGGGAGGTTTGGAGGTCGGGCCTCTTGCCGATAACTTCAAGGTGTATGCGTTGGAGCACCCTCTCCATTCAGCTTTCTCCTTGCTGATCCTGGATCTTGCGGACATCGGCGTGGATTTGAGCTGGTATCCGTCTCCAGCCAATCTTGCTCATCCCGACGCTCCGGAAGATGAGGGGACCGCGCCGAATGCTGATGGCGAAGGCCAGGCAGGGGCCTGAGGCGCTTCATTTTTGACGTTTTTAGCTTGCTGATAAGTGTCATTTTTGTACACTTATCCATGGTTTGTATCGATAAAATTCACCCATAATTGAGCTAGTCTACTCGTTTTTTGCTTTTAATTTATTAGTTTTAATAATTTTATTTTTATCGGATGATGATCGGATTAAATAACTGAATTACTCAAGAAACAACATGTTTAATAAATATTCTATTTATTGAATTTTGATATATTCATGTTGTAGGGCTTTCCGAGACGAATTCGGCAGTGTTTCCGGATTCAAAATCAGAGTTATATATCAAAAGTTATCATCCGAAGAAGATCTGGGGCAAAAACGCAAAGTCTGAGGAATTCTGGGCTAAAAACGTAACTATCAAAGCTTCAAATGAGCAAATTTACGAAGCCACGTTACGGCCGTAACATTCGGGGGTTACGGTAGTAAGTCACTTAGTTACGGTAGTAACTCTGAATGTTACGCCGTAACTCTTGACATTGCTATGATTTGTCTAATTTTTTATACTTTTTGTGTATTATTGAGGGGATGGCTGGCATTGATCCGATATAATGTAATAATGTTGTAGTTTTGGAGCTATTAGATGACTTTAGGTGTATAAATAGACCCCTTAGATCCTTCATCATTCACCATTCATCTTATAATTTTCCATTTTTCTTATAAACTTTTCTTTTTGTGTGAAGAACACACTTGTGTTCTTGAGTGATCTTAGTTAGTGTGGTACAACATATGTTGTTCAGAGAGTTTATTGCTTCTATCTCCTTTATCTACTAAGGGAGTTAGGATCAATTCTTTCTCTTGATTCAACTAAGAATGACCACCAAAGCTTGTAATATGTGTAATAAACCCTTTATGGGCTAAGTTTCTTAAGTTGGGATTATAAACAAGGTTAGTCATGTTATTTATGTTTGTATAAAGATATATTATGAATTACTTATTATTGTGTGTGATTTTCATTGTTTTAACAATCTTTATTTATTTGGCCAATTAATGAAGATATTTATGATCTTCATATGTTTCGAAAGAAAATATGTTTGATTAGATCAAATGATCTTCACTCTAAGTTGTTCTAGGGGATAGAAATATACCCCTAGTCCTTAGATGATTCATTGAGTTATTTTCACAAATCCTAATGCTATGTATTGAAACCAATCAACATAGAAATATAGTGGATTGATTCAATATGTAAGGGCGTTTATAGTTCGAAAGAGAAACCGTCTTTTTAAGGAAAATCGAATCTACACAACATAATAAGTGAATTCATCTTATGATCTCTAATACATCTTTTATAACTAATGACGAACTAAGTTTGTAATCCCAACTATTTCATTTTATCAATAATCAATCTATTATTATTGCTATCTTTTTATTTCCTTATAATATTAGAACTATTATTGCAATTTCTTTGCAATTATTAAACCAAACTTTTTAATTGTGTTTTTCACTCATCTTAAGTATCTATAAAAATAGACTAATAGTGTATAATTCAAATTATAACATAACTTCCTTGTGGGATCGATAAACCGGACTCAAAAAGTCCACTTTACTACTTGATACGATATCGTGCACTTGCGATAGTTACACAAAAAGCGTGTCACTTGCTTCCTTGTAGTTTTGTAGTTTTCTTTTGTAGAACATAGGCCTTCGGGCGACCATGTACTTTTGATCTTCTCAAGCAATGAACTGAATGTTTGATTATCTTCGATTACTTGAATGAATGGTTATTTTTGAGTCTTTGTTTGACTTTGTACAAATGTGTGGGGAGAGATCGTTGCGAGGGTAGTTCCAAATGAATTGATAAACTCATAAAGACAACTTTCTACAACAAATTCGATCGCTGCACTACATCTGAAAAAATGACGATCTCCGTATGTGGTTGAATAGCGACGATCGTCGTGTAGGTAGTCCGCACTCTTATTGCCCCTTGTTTTTATTCACTTTAGTGGAGGTAAGGGGATGAAAATAATTCCTTGAGTGAGCGGTCTTCAACTTTGTCGAATCCTCGGGGACAGTCGTCCATCTTGAGGAACCGTGCACGATCGCGGAGTTCGATGGACCGACTCCTTGATCATGTCTTGATGCGCGAAGACATTGAGTGTCTCGTGACTCACTTTATTATGAGGGTCCTCTGTTAGGCTGCGCCTCGCCTCGTATTTAAACGAAGGGCGTGCGGTCTTGGTCTAGAGGAGTCCTTGCGTGGGGCAGCGTCGGATGAATCAACTCCACGCCCGCGGCTGGTTAGCTCTGCTTCCACCTCGGCCAGCCATGGAGATGGCCGACCTCGACGGTGTACGTTGAGACGGGGGTTGTGGCACGTCGCATTGTCCGAGTTCACCATGTTAGATGATGAACCTTTGAGGGCGAGCGATCGTGTCCACCGATTTATTTTGGAGGGCCCTCGGACTACGCCGGCCTCGTATTTAAACGAAGGGCGGGCGATCTTGGCCCAAAGGGACCTTGCATGGCCTAAGCGATCGGTTCCATCGACCACCAGACCATGGCTGCACTCTTCCACCTTGGATCGTCATGTAGATGCCGACCTTCGACGGTGTACGTTGTGCGGGGGAGGCGATCTCGTGCCTTAGTCCATCATGTTAGACGGTGAACTGTAGATGGCGATCGAGTCCTCCGGTTTCTTAAATAAGGAGGGAGATCGGGGAGACTTCCGAGGTCTCCTTTTCTTGATTGAAGTATGTAGGGACGGTCGCCGAGGTTGATCCAGGGGTCGGCTCGTATGAGCTTTCCAGCCTGTTTTATGTTTAACTTGGACGATCGTCTATAGAGATAGGTAGGGGCTTCGGCTAAACCAATAAGCTGTCCAACTTGCCCTCCTCGAACAATCTCCAGAGCTGTTTGAGGAGATCGCGGCATTTGTTGGTGCTGTGGCCGGGACTCTTGTGGTAGGCACAATATTGATTGTTGTATAGGTGACCGTGGTCCCTTATTGCCTTTGGCTTTTTGAGCTCTTCGTGCCCCTTGATGGCATAGAAAATATGTGCCGGAGTTCTGTTGAACGTATGGAGGAGATGGGCTTCCATGTCCTCGAAAGCCTTGAGATCTCCGGGTGTCTTGGCGATCGCCTTCTTTGCTTTGGCGATCGCTATCTTCTGGACAAGAGGTGGCGTTTCCTCGTCTAAGCGGAGGGTGAGTAGCCTTTGCACGGCCGTGAAGTTGGCGGCTTTAGCGCGGAAGATCGCGTAAGTTGGGGAATATCCTTGGAGAGATGTCTAAACATGGGAGAGTGTCCGTGGAATCCCCCCATGACTGAATAGAGAGCGAGCTCGTCACTGATGGGTTCGCCGGTGAGGATGATTTCGTCTACCCGGTCGATGTAATCTGCGTTGGATTCGTCCTTCCCCTGCTTGATTTTTATCATGCGGTGGGGACCTTCTGGTCTGGCGACCTTGCTGGCGAAGTATGACGTGAAGTCCTTCGCCAGTTTCTTAAAAGAGGTGACTGATCGTGGTGGTAATGAGACGTACCACCTATGGGCCAGCTCGCCCAATGTTAACAGGAAGATCCGGCACTTGGTTGCATCAGATGCCCCACACCCACCATGTAAATTCGGAATTTACTCGGGTGGGTTTCGGGTCCGATCTCCTCATACAGAGGTGTTTTGGGAGGAGCGATCGTTGGTTGTATGGGGGCAAGCTCGATGTGGACCGCGAGTGGCTCGGTCGGCCCGGCGATCTTCTTGCTGGTGCTTGCCCCAGTGTCCAAGAGTGCTCTCATCTCGTCGAGCTGGCGTTGTATGGCGGCCATCGCCGTGCTTTGCTCGCCATGCTCGGCGCTCGGAGCGGGTGCCGAGGCGATTGAGTACTGATCCCCTAGCGATCGGGGCGGGAGTCAGATGGCTGACCTGCGTTCGGCTGTGAGGTGGGTAGGCCGAACTTCTGGTGACGGATTCGGGTTCCGTCTTTTCGAGGTTGGAAACAGAGTGCCCCGGTCGCCAGGATGGGTCGCGCCCCAAGCGATCGAATATGGATCCGTCCGGTCGAGCGAGAGCCTTTCCTCGCGAATTGGGGCTTTCTGACGATCGCTCGTTCAGTAGCCCGCTGAATTTCCGTTTTCCCAAGCGGCGGATGATCGAGGGAGTTATTGCAGGCGACGCACATGCTCTCCGTCGCTCCTCCAGGATGGACATAGCCTCCTCGATCTGTTCCTCGGTTTAGAACTGATCGAGTGAGAGGTTGGGGCCATCTCCCGGATGCGGGATCGAGAGTCTCGCGTTGCTGCGCTTCCCCGCCGTTGGTCAGTTCGGATTGAGCCGGGATATGGTGTCCGGCGGTTCGGAGAGCAGCTTTCTTCGATGTACCGGCGGATGCCATGATTCTGAAGGTTTTCTTTGAAGTGCAGTGAGCGTCACTTCAAGTATATGCCCCGAGAACAGTGAGTGTTCTTCGGGACGGTAGGTATAAAAATTGTGAGGGTTAAATGCCCTCCTTCTAGCGCCAATTGTTGCTACCCAAAATATTATCCGGAGATAGATATTGCTGGAATGGATGGGATAGCAAACAAATGCAAGAGCACTTCCGTGAGACAGATAAATAACACAAGATTTTCCGGGGTTGTTAGTCCCGGGCTTGAATGCTCTCGCGAGATATTATTAATAGCAATATTCGGGGATACAAGTACTAATGTAAGAATACAATTACAATGAGTGTAAAGATTCTTGTTATCTTAGCTAGTGAGCGTGTAGATTGCCGGAAGAACCAGATTTGATGCTCTGTGAGTTCTTGTAACAAAGGAGATGAACAGTCGCGGCGGTGAGAAATCGACCGTCTCTCGCGGCGAGTATTTAGCTGGATGCTTGGGCTCCGGGGCTTATGAATCCTTTGGAATCTGTCTAGTGGAGACTTGCTTTCCGATCGTCTTACGGACGAGAGATTTAGAGAGAGAAGTCCGAGATGGATTAGGTGAGGTAGCCGGAGCATGATGATATGTATGTTAATCAATATTTCCGTGAATGTATCGGAATGTGAGAGAATGAGTTCTGAGCGTAAGTCAGAATGAATTCGGAACCGTTGGTGGAATGAATTTCGAACCTTTTTCCCGTAGGAGGAGGTTCTCTATTTATAGGGCTTGGATACGCCGGGCGATCGCCTTTTCTGCATTATAATAATCGGGCGATCGTCTTTTAGCACATGGGCCTGTCCCCTCAAAGTCTGCAGGAGTTGCTGGCAGTCAACTATGCGGTCCAATGGGGAGCTTACACGCGTCCTGAGTTGCTGACACGGGTGGTCCCACTGACAACTTTCGGCGCGCATGCTGGTAAGTGAGGTAGGTGACAGGCTGTGGTCAAAGGTCTTGTCTGTCACCAAAAGATCTTATCTGCTAGCGAAGATCTTGTCAGCGCCTTTGGTGGATCTGCACGTGGGTGCTTTTCTGAGATCCAATTCTTGATGGTTTTGACGGGCGATCGTCTCTGCTCGGGGCGTAGGTCGATTGCCCTTAGCCGGTCACTAGAGTAGATCGCGGTACAAAGGGCGATCGCCTTGGGAGTCGATCGCCAGGCATCTGATAGTGGTCTGATATCTTCGACATGGCGAGCTAGCCATAGTTTGACTGATGTTGACTTGGTCGCTCGGCCTTATAGTTGATCGCCTGTCGGGATGAATAAATCGTGACACAACAGTGGTGAAAAGAGATGAAGAATTCATGATCAAATTCAACATGTTCAACTAACGAAAATAAAAATAAAATAAAGTCAGAAAGGAAGAATATAAGACTCGAATGATGATCTCTCGATAATCTATGATCTTGATCTCCCTCATGCCTTTGATTCCCTCTTGATGGTGTTTTTAGCCTCCTAAACCCTTCTTAGACTTGATAATCCCTAAATATTGTAATACCCGTCATTTTTATAATGCAATATTATTATTTTATAATAATGTTATAATGCATTTCATGTTATTTAATTCAATTTAAGGAATCATGAACATTTATTTCGACGTATCACAAGTCCTATCCCGAGTCAATTTCTCAAGTTAATTTCAGAACATTTAATATTAATCATTTTTAAGTATGATAATTAAAGGTATTATTATTATTAATAATAATATTTATAATGGGAGAAATATTAATATTAACGATATTAATATTTTATTCTTCATTATTTCTATATCATCATTTATATTACTTTCGATATTATTAGCATCGATGTTATTAATATTATTACCACTGTTATTATTATTTTTATCATTATTATTATTATTATTTTATCATTATTATTATTATTATTACCATTATTGTTATTATTATTATTATTACCTTGGCTCAAGCATAATTGTACTGACCCATAATAATATTACAAGCCCAGAAAATTAATTAACCCTAACCCTAATCCAGACAGTATAAATATACAGCCTCTACTGTACAAATACACAATACAACACAGAATACACCTTTTCTTTCCAGCGCCGTTTTCTTCTTCTTCTTCGTTCCACAATATAAATAAAAAAATTAAAATACAATTTCATCTACAACTATACACTGATTCACTCGAGAAGAGAGGAGGAGGAGCCATCCACCAATTTTCGTCTTCTGCAGATTAATTCCAACCGCGAATTTCTTCTTCCATCAGAGGTAAATTCAAACCCAAGTTCCTTATTTTCATATTTATGTTCATAATGATTTCTGCAGTATTCCACCAAACAAATCAAAATTTCAGGAAATTTAAAACATCAATAATCACATAAAATCAAACAAGCAGGGCTTATCTTTTCCATCCAGCATAAATCAAGAACCAACCAACCGAAACTACGAAGCCCAAATCTTAATCACAAATCCACACTGCACTTATTCTAATCAAAACCGAAACACATAAACCTTCGAACACAACTTTGATTTATCACTTTTCGGCCGAACCCATCACAGCCGACTAATCGAAAACGACGAACTAGATTTCAACCAAACCCAAACAATCCAAACCCATCAACCCTCACCGTGAACTTAACTCTCAGATTTTCTGAACCCTCGGCCCGAACCCGTGAATATGGCCTGCATTAGGAACTGATCGCCAGGTAGAAATCCTTCAACCAGCGACCAACCCAATCGATCCGCCGCTACATCTTACTCAAATCCTAAACCTACTTCATTCGATCTGACCCAAAATCGGAATATCCAAACTTACCCAGATTAGAAACCAGAACTAGAAACCGGTGCCCTCACCTTAGTTTCGCTAGGGACCGGCGCCGCTGCAAGTCGACCGTTCGCCGCCGCGACCACAGAAACATTTTCTCGGCGGTGGTCATTTTTCTGTGTTTTTGTGTGTGTGATTTTCGAATCGGAAGCCGCCTTGCAGCCGCAACGCGACCACTTCGCCGGTCGTTTCCTCTTTCCAATTCCTGCGGTGTGCCTGACTAGTGTGTGTGTGTTCTTCCGACGTTTTCAGTGCAATTTTCCAGTGGGAGTTCTCTGATTGTTTGTGAGTGTGAATTTAGAGTGAGTATTGTGAGATTTCATAAGGAGAAGTAATTTTGCTATCGGCCGCGAGGAGTTACAGAAGGTGGATGCCGATTGCGATTTTCAGAGAGAGTTTGAAGAGAGAGAGTGAGAGTAAGGGAGACGGGAGGTGAGGAATGAAGTGAGTCGGCTAGGGTTAGATTTCAGGGTTTATATACCCGCGAATTTTTAGGACTTTTCAATTTAGTCCTCCCAATTTTAGAAGTGTTCAATTTAGCCCCATCCAGTATAATTAATTCGGTTGTTACCCATTCAGCTTCTCAAGTCTTACAATTTGACCCCAGTCAACTTCAAACTTCAATTTAATCCCAATTTTGGCTGAGACATTTAAAATATTAACTTCCAATTAATATTAATAATTGATCCGAATTATTGCATAAACGTTGTAATTTCAGTCATTAATAATGTTAACTCTTCAGTTAATATTAATTAGCAATTATGATTTATTTTCAGTTATTATATACTAATATTCATATCCTATCATTTATTATATAAATAATAAATTGTAAGGATTTTAATTATTATTATTATTATATGTAGACTTTGTCAAGGATTTACGGGCTTAGGACTGTGAGTCGAGCACATTCATTTCAGTCAGACATCATCATCATTTATTCAGGTGGGAATCTTCACTATCACTTTAATTGCTTTGATTGGACTGCATATGTGATATTCATTTCATGTTTATAAATTATGATACACGTTGTAAATCAGGCTCACCTATATTCGTGTAAGAGGTTATCATGTTGTGTGGGGACACCTACACAACCCAGTATTCACATATGAACTCGTTTCATGTTATATATGGTATTGCGTGTATGTTTCATGTTGTGTGGGGACACCTGCTCAACCCAGTACTCACGTTATATGTGGTATTGCGTGTATATTTCATGTTGTTGCGGGGGCACCTGCGCAACCTCAATATTCGTGTTATGCGTGCTCGATTCATGTTGTACGTAATATTGTGAGTATGCATTCATGTTGGGGAAAAATGTTATAATTTATTCATGTTATGTTTTCCATGAGATTGTATATTACTGTGATCAGTGAGATTTCCACGAGCTGAATGAAGCTCACCCCCACCTTTATTGATCCCGCAGGTTGAACCGAGCTGGAGGGACTGAAGAGCGAGCCGAGGGGGCATATGAGAAGGAAATTATTTTAATGATGTTTTTCTTTTGTCAAACTATGTTGAAACTCATTTGGGGAATCTTGAATTCTATAAATTTTGATTATTCTTCCGCCGCAAAAAAAAAAAAAAATTTAATTAGTAATTATTATGAAATGTTACCTTATCTAAAGGTATTTAATTTTCACGACATTGTAGCGACTCGACTTTGTAGGCGAAAATTTTTATATTCTCGAGAAAATTATTTTTCTCAAATTTACTTTTCCCCCAATATTTACCCTAGAAAGTCGGGGCGCTACATAGTGGTATCAGAGCGGGTTTTATCTTTCTGTAGACTCGCTAAAATATAAAAGTATCATATGCTCTCAGCTTCGCCACTTCGTCACTCCGTCTGAGGTACCAAATTTCAGTCATTATTCATGCATATGTCATTTCATTTTATTTACATAATTATTTATGCATGTACGAACTGTTAGAATGGCCAAACCTAGAATGACTAATGAGTTTTACAACTCGTTGGCAGACTTATGGCTAACCGTGGAAATCACAATGCCCCACCCACACAAGATCAACTCTTGGCTGGATTGGCCACCTTGCTTCAAGGCGCGACTATCGTACCGCCTAATAACCCTGAGCAGGCTCAGGCTCAAGTTATTAAGAGGTTCAACCACTTCAAGCCGCCTGTCTTTCTTGGTCGTGAAGGACCAGCAGCCATAGAGGAATGGTTGATGAATCTAGATAGCATTTTTGACTACATGGCGTGCACCGACGCTCAGAAGGTGTCATGTGCCGTGTTCCAGCTTAAGGAAGATGCTCGGACATGGTGGATGGGAGTGTGGAGGCTCAAGACCCAAGACGAGAAAGACACATTCACTTGGGATCAGTTTAAGGAGACCATCATGGAAAAGTACTACCCAAGAGCATACAAGATCAAGATGCAGAAGGAGTTCCTTGATCTAACCCAAGGTGGAATGTCGGTCACCGAGTATGAGCGCAAGTTTAACCATATGTGCTGTTTCGCTCCCCATATGGTCGACACGGATGATATGAAGTCTCAGAAATTTCGGGATGGGCTTCGTGACCGGATCCGTCACCATTTAGCTGGTCATGGTCGGCTGAGCTATAAGGAAGCTGTTTCGAGGGCCGAGGACATTTCAGCAAGTTTAGACGTGGAGAAGGCAAGGGCACCACCAGTTGCAACAAATAACAAACACAAGTGGCACGAGCAAGGAGGTGGTAACAAGAAGATTGTTAAGACTAGAGCTTCAGGGGTGAAACCCCAGTCAGCTAACCCCATATGTACTACTTGTGGCAAAGGGCATAAAGGTGCGTGTATGCTTGGTCAGAGGCGGTGCTACTATTGCCATGAGGAAGGACACATGGCCTCAGTGTGCCCGAAGAAGGGACAAGGCCCAAGCAATTATGTGCAGGGTCAAGGCTCCGGAGGCAGAGCTCGAGTGTACAGCATGGCCGAGGCTGAAGCTGAGACTGAACCCCAAACCATGTCAGGTATGTTGTCAGTTGCAAATATTCCTGCTTTGGTGTTGTTTGATACGGGTGCGTCTCATTCATTCATCTCTAGGAAGCTTTGTACTATGACTGGTTGTAAAAGTAGTAAAGCCCCTAGATCCTTGTTAGTTAGCATGCTTGCGGGGGGAGTAGTGCGTGTGGACTCAATAACTAACAATGTGAAGATAGAGATTAGCGAACATAGCTTCTTAGCCAACTTGCACATAGTGGAACTTAGCGATTTTGATGTTATTTTGGGTATGGATTGGTTGGACAAGCATAGATCTGTAGTTGAATGCTCCGAAAGGAGAGTAACTTTATGTCCGTCTGTTGATGTCAAGACCGTATTCGAGGGAGTTAGACACAGCAGTACACCGAAGGTGATTTCTGCCATGAAAGCTGTGAAAATGTTGAAGAAGCGAAGTTGTCAAGGATTCTTGGTGAACGTGATGGGGAAAACAACTTCGGAGAAGACGGTAGCTGATGTACCTATCGTCAAAGAGTATCCAGATGTCTTTCCCGAAGACTTGCCCGGAGTTCCACCGAATCGTCAAGTTGAGTTCTCGGTTGATCTAGTGCCAGAGCAAAGACGAATATCGAAGGCTCCCTATAGGATGGCGCCTAAGGAGTTACAAGAGTTGAAGGTACAACTCCAGGAACTGCTCGACTCTGGATTTATCCGACCGAGTGTTTCGCCATGGGGTGCGCCAGTGCTCTTCGTGAAGAAAAAGGACGGAAGTTTGAGGATGTGCATTGACTATCGTGAACTTAATCGACTCACGATAAAAAATAAATATCCACTTCCTAGAATAGAGGACCTATTCGATCAACTTGGAGGGTCGGGAGTATTTTCGAAGATAGATTTGAGATCCGGATATCACCAGCTGAGGATTAAGAGTGATGATATCCCGAAGACCGCATTTCGAACTCGTTATGGACACTATGAATTTATAGTGATGCCATTTGGTTTGACTAATGCGCCAGCGGTATTCATGGACCTCATGAACCGTGTATTTCAAGCTTATTTGGATAAGTTTGTCATTGTGTTCACTGATGACATACTTATATATTCAAAGACTAAGGTTGAACATGAGTAGCATCTTAGAACGGTATTGGGAATACTGCGCAAGGAGAAGTTATATGCGAAATTCAACAAGTGCGAATTCTGGCTTAACCGAGTTGCTTTTTTGGGTCATGTGGTCACTTCTAAAGGAATTGAGGTTGACCCGATTAAAGTTGAGGCAGTCAATGATTGGAATGTACCGAGTATTGCGAATGAAGTTTGAAGCTTCTTGGGATTAGCCGGTTATTATCGGAGATTTATCGAGGGATTTTCGAAGATAGCCACACCGATGACTAAGTTGACTAGAAAGGGAGAAGTTTTCTTATGGAATGAGAAATGCGAAAAGAGTTTCCAAGAACTTAAGCGAAGACTGACTGCTGCACCAGTATTGACGATTCCCGATCCGACGAAGGAATTTGTCATCTACAGTGATGCATCCAAACAAGGTTTGGGATGTGTATTAATGCAAGAGGGCAAAGTAATTGCCTATGCTTCGAGACAGTTGAAACCGCACGAGCTGAACTACCCTACTCATGATTTGGAATTAGCAGCAGTAGTTCACGCCTTGAAGATTTGGAGACACTACCTTTATGGAGGTAAGTGTGAAATTTATACAGAACACAAAAGTCTGAAATATATTTTCACACAGAAGGAATTGAATATGAGGCAGCGCAGATGGCTTGAGTTGGTCAAAGACTACGATTGTACAATTCATTACCACCCCGGTAAGGCAAACGTAGTTGCTGATGTACTAAGTCGTAAGGCAAGAGGAGATCTGACTTGTTTGTTGACCAAGGAGGAACACTTGGTCAAGGAATTTGCAAGGATGAACCTTGAGGTGGCTAAACCATCGAGACCAGCTGAGTCATTATTGGCTAGTTTGGTGGTACAACCAACCTTGAGGGAACAAATCAAAAAAGGTCAAAGACAGGACGACTTCTTGGTCAAGATGAAAGAACGTACTCTTTCAGGTGAGGATAAAGGTTTTAGCGTGTCCGTTGATGGCACGATGTATTATGAAGGGAGGATTTGTGTGCCCAATGTTGTTAAGTTGAGAGAAACTATATTGAAGGAGGCACATAGTACTCCGTATACGGCACACCCTGGGAGTACAAAGATGTACCAAGATCTTAAGGGGACATTTTGGTGGGAAGGTTTGAAAAGAGATGTGGCATACTTTGTCAGAAAGTGTATAGTTTGTCAGCAAGTGAAGGCAGAACACCAACGCCACTTTGGATTACTTAAGTCACTTCATATCCCAGAATGGAAATGGGAGCACATTACGATGGACTTTGTGGTAGGTTTGCCTCGAACGGAAAGAGGAAACCACGCTATTTGGGTTGTTGTCGACCGACTCACAAAGTCAGCTCATTTTATCCCAGTTAAGATGAACTTTCGAATGGATCAGTATGCTCAACTGTACATCAGGGAGATTATTAAGTTGCATGGAGTGCCAGTCTCCATAGTATCCGACAGGGATACTCGTTTCACGTCGCGTTTTTGGGAGAGTTTGCAAGAAGCCTTGGGGACACAGTTAAATTTTAGTACGGCTTATCATCCTCAAACTGATGGTCAGTCCGAGAGGACCATCCAGATCCTTGAGGATATGTTGCGAGCATGTGTGCTAGATATGGAAAATAATTGGGAACGATTGTTGCCTTTAGTAGAATTTGCTTACAACAACAGTTATCAGTCGACGATCGGTATGGCACCATATGAAGCCCTATACGGTAGGAAGTGTCGATCACCACTGTATTGGGATGAGGTAGGTGAAAGGAGGATTTTGGGTCCCAAGATGATCGAGCAGACAGTTGGCATGGTGGATAAGATTCGTGAGAGGATCAAGATAGCACAGGATCGTCAGAAGTCTTACGCCGACAAGCGTAGGAAAGATCTCGAATTCTGTGTTGGCGACAAGGTATTCCTGAAGGTATCCCCTACCAAGGGAATTGTTCGTTTTGGTCCGAGGAGCAAGTTGAGACCGAGGTACATTGGACCGTTCGAAATTCTTGAGCGGATTGGAGAGTTAGCTTACTGTTTGGCTTTACCCCCAGAGCTTTCGGCTGTGCACAACGTTCTCCACGTATCATTGTTGAGAAAGTATGTGCACGATCCCAGCCACGTCATCAACTATACCTCCGTAGAGATGAACAAAGACCTTACCTATAAAGAACAACCAGAACTGATTCTCGATCGATCAGTCCGGCAATTGAGGAATAAAGAGAAGGTGTTCGTCAAGATCCAATGGTATAACCACAGCAAGGATGAAGCCACTTGGGAGCGCGAAGAGGAACTTCAAGCTCGTTATCCGAATTTCTTCAATCAAGGTATATCATTTATTTTCGAGGACGAAAATTTTTCTAAGAGGTGTAGAATGTAATACCCGTCATTTTTATAATGCAATATTATTATTTTATAATAATGTTATAATGCATTTCATGTTATTTAATTCAATTTAAGGAATCATGAACATTTATTTCGACGTATCACAAGTCCTATCCCGAGTCAATTTCTCAAGTTAATTTCAGAACATTTAATATTAATCATTTTTAAGTATGATAATTAAAGGTATTATTATTATTATTAATAATAATATTTATAATGGGAGAAATATTAATATTAACGATATTAATATTTTATTCTTCATTATTTCTATATCATCATTTATATTACTTTCGATATTATTAGCATCGATGTTATTAATATTATTACCGCTGTTATTATTATTTTTATCATTATTATTATTATTATTTTATCATTATTGTTATTATTATTACCATTATTGTTATTATTATTATTATTATTACCTTGGCTCAAGCATAATTGTACTGACCCATAATAATATTACAAGCCCAAAAAATTAATTAACCCTAACCCTAATCCAGACAGTATAAATATACAGCCTCTACTGTACAAATACACAATACAACACAGAACACACCTTTTCTTCCCAGCGCCGTTTTCTTCTTCTTCTTCGTTCCACAATATAAATAAAAAAAAATACAATTTCATCTACAACTATACACTGATTCACTCGAGAAGAGAGGAGGAGGAGCCATCCACCAATTTTCATCTTCTGCAGATTAATTCCAACCGCGAATTTCTTCTTCCATCAGAGGTAAATTCAAACCCAAGTTCCTTATTTTCAGATTTATGTTCATAATAATTTCAAAGATTCCACCAAACAAATCAAAATTTCAGAAATTTAAAACATCAATAATCACATAAAATCAAACAAGGTGGCTTATCTTTTCCAAATTGCACAAATCTGAAGAACCAACAAACTGAAACTACAAAAGCCCAAATCTTAATCACAAATCCACACCAGACCCTATTCTAATCAAAACCGAAACACATAAACCTTCGAACACAACTTTGATTTATCACTTTTCGGCCGAACCCATCACAGCCGACTAATCGAAAACGACGAACTAGATTTCAACCAAACCCAAACAATCCAAACCCATCAACCCTCACCATGAACTTAACTCTCAGATTTTCTGAACCCTCGGCCCGAACCCGTTAATATGGCCTGCATCAGGAACTGATCGCCAGGTAGAAATCCTTCAACCAGCGACCAACCCAATCGAGCCGCCGCTACATCTTACTCAAATCCTAAACCTACTTCATTCGATCTGACCCAAAATCGGAATATCCAAACTTACCTGCATTAGAAACCGAAATGTAAACCGTGCCCTCACCTTAGTTTCGCTAGGGACCGGCGCCGCTGCAAGTCGACCGTTCGCCGCCGCGACCACAGAAACATTTTCTCGGCGGTGGTCGTTTTTCTGTGTTTTTGTGTGTGTGATTTTCGAATCGGAAGCCGCCCTGCAGCCGCAACGCGACCACTTCGCCGGTCGTTTCCTCTTTCCAATTCCTGCGGTGTGCCTGACTAGTGTGTGTGTGTGTGTTCTTCCGACGTTTTCAGTGCAATTTTCCAGTGGGAGTTCTCTGATTGTTTGTGAGTGTGAATTTAGAGTGAGTACTGTGAGATTTCATAAGGAGAAGTAATTTTGCTATCGGCCGCGAGGAGTTACAGAAGGTGGATGCCGATTGCGATTTTCAGAGAGAGTTTTAAGAGAGAGAGTGAGAGTGAGGGAGACGGGAGGTGAGGAATGAAGTGAGTCGGCTAGGGTTAGATTTCAGGGTTTATATACCCGCGAATTTTTAGGACTTTCCAATTTAGTCATCCCAATTTTCAGAAGTGTTCAATTTAGCCCCATCCAGTATAATTAAATCGGTTGTTACCCATTCAGCTTCTCAAGTCTTACAATTTGACCCCAATCAACTTCAAACTTCAATTTAATCCCAATTTTGGCCGAGACATTTAAAATATTAACTTCCAATTAATATTAATAATTAATCCGAATTATTGCATAAACGTTATAATTTCAGTCATTAATAATGTTAACTCTTCAGTTAATATTAATTAGCAATTATGATTTATTTTCAGTTATTATATACTGATATTCATATCCTATCATTTATTATATAAATAATAAATTGTAAGGATTTTAATTATTATTATTATTATATGTAGACTTTGGCAACGATTTACGGGCTTAGGACTGTGAGTCGAGCACATTCATTTCAGTCGGACATCATCATCATTTATTCAGGTGGGAATCTTCACTATCACTTTAATTGCTTTGATTGGACTGCATATGTGATATTCATTTCATGTTTATAAATTATGATACACGTTGTAAATCAGGCTCACCTGTATTCGTGTAAGAGGTTATCATGTTGTGTGGGGACACCTGCACAACCCAGTATTCACATATGAACTCGTTTCATGTTATATGTGGTATTGCGTGTATGTTTCATGTTGTGTGGGGACACCTGCTCAACCCAGTACTCACGTTATATGTGGTATTGCGTGTATGTTTCATGTTGTTGCGGGGGCACCTGCGCAACCTCAATATTCGTGTTATGCGTGCTCGATTCATGCTGTACGTAATATTGTGAGTATGCATTCATGTTGAGGAAAAATGTGATAATTTATTCATGTTATGTTTTCCATGAGATTGTATATTACTGTGATCAGTGAGATTTCCACGAGCTGAATGAAGCTCACCCCCACCTTTATTGATCCCGCAGGTTGAACCGAGCCGCAGGGAATGAAGAGCGAGCCGAGGGGGCATATGAGAAGGAAATTATTTTAATGATGTTTTTCTTTTGTCAAACTATGTTGAAACTCATTTGGGGAATCTTGAATTCTATAAATTTTGATTATTCTTCCGCCGCAAAAAAAAAAAAAAATTAATTAGTAATTATTATGAAATGTTACCTTATCTAAAGGTATTTAATTTTCACGACATTGTAGCGACTCGACTTTGTAGGCGAAAATTTTTATATTCTCGAGAAAATTATTTTTCTCAAATTTACTTTTCCCCCAATATTTACCCAAGAAAGTCGGGGCGTTACATAGTGGTATCAGAGCGGGTTTTACCTTTCTGTAGACTCGCTAAAATGTAAAAGTATCATATGCTCTCAGCTTCGCCACTTCGTCACTCCGTCTGAGGTACCAAATTTCAGTCATTATTCATGCATATGTCATTTCATTTTATTTACATAATTATTTATGCATGTACGAACTGTTAGAATGGCCAAACCTAGAATGACTAATGAGTTTTACAACTCGTTGGCAGACTTATGGCTAACCGTGGAAATCACAATGCCCCACCCACACAAGATCAACTCTTGGCTGGATTGGCCACCTTGCTTCAAGGCGCGACTATCGTACCGCCTAATAACCCTGAGCAGGCTCAGGCTCAAGTTGTTAAGAGGTTCAACCACTTCAAGCCGCCTGTCTTTCTTGGTCGTGAAGGACCAGCAGCCATAGAGGAATGGTTGATGAATCTAGATAGCATTTTTGACTACATGGCGTGCACCGACGCTCAGAAGGTGTCATGTGCTGTGTTCCAGCTTAAGGAAGATGCTCGGACATGGTGGATGGGAGTGTGGAGGCTCAAGACCCAAGATGAGAAAGACACATTCACTTGGGATCAGTTTAAGGAGACCATCATGGAAAAGTACTACCCAAGAGCATACAAGATCAAGATGCAGAAGGAGTTCCTTGATCTAACCCAAGGTGGAATGTCGGTCACCGAGTATGAGCGCAAGTTTAACCATATGTGCCGTTTCGCTCCCCATATGGTCGAGACGGATGATATGAAGTCTCAGAAATTTCGGGATGGGCTTCGTGACCGGATCCGTCACCATTTAGCTGGTCATGGTCGCTGAGCTATAAGGAAGCTGTTTCGAGGGCCGAGGGCATTTCAGCAAGTTTAGACATGGAGAAGGCAAGGGCACCACCAGTTGCAACAAATAACAAACACAAGTGGCACGAGCAAGGAGGTGGTAACAAGAAGATTGTTAAGACTGGAGCTTCAGGGGTGAAACCCCAGTCAGCTAACCCCATATGTACTACTTGTGGCAAAGGGCATAAAGGTGCGTGTATGCTTGGTCAGAGGCGGTGCTACTATTGCCATGAGGAAGGACACATGGCCTCAGTGTGCCCGAAGTGTAACACCCCCAATATATTCGGGAATAGTACAGCGCCGTAAATCCTTTACATAAGGATTTACAAGGCTGAAGAATTGAACAAGTATAAAAGGTACTAACGAAGGGAAATAACGGAATTACAAGACATCGCCCGACCAAATACGTAAATAGTACAATTGTTCAATGTAACTCAATAATACATCACCAAATTCAAACCCATCACAAATGACTTCGTACTCGAGTACTTATTGAAATAACGAATAAACAATGATAAATAAACCCGGTCGGGACATCACTTTGCACCCTCGTCATTACATACCCAAAGTGGTTGTTTCCCCGATCTCCTGGATCCTGAACACAAACAAAATGTTCACCCCCGAAGGGGTTAGCACAACGATGCTAGTACAAGTACCAAAACATATTATTCATATCTCACGAAGAATAATAATAACGTAAACGACAGAATACCAACGAGTCTTCTCCTACGAGAAACTCAAACATAACATACACAACTGATAATCACAACATGATATCAATACATACACATGGTAATTCCATCGATCCAGCGTTCACTGCCTAGAACCCACGATGATCCCGTCAGACCAACCCGTGGTGGAAAAACTCGTCCGATGATCCAGCGCACGCTAGCATAGATCCCCCGATGATCCCGTCGGACCAACACGAGGTGGACATACAATAACGACATACATGCACGACAATATGTATAACAACAATACATAAAACAATTAAGGTACTTGCCTCGATTTGAAGACAGTAACAACACTTCCATGAAAATGACCACTCGAAGATCGTCCTCAATCAATCACGTAACGAGACCAAACCTTAACAAAAGAAATGATATAGGATTTATCTCACGTCGTATGAATGTTTAACAATTCGATTCACGGCCAAAAGTTCATAAAATGCAATCTGCCCGAACTGCTTAGCGCACGCTAAGTACTCTGTGTAGCGTGCATTAAGTCTGCCCGATAGCGCACGCAAACAACAAAGCCTAGCGCACGCTAACGATGCATGGTCAGTACTTCACTGACCAGCCAACTGACTCGTCTGATGGTCTAGCGTACGTTACTTACCAAACGTATCGCACGCTAACTCGTGCTCGATAGCGCACGTTAATATTCATAGCATAGCGTGCGCTATCTATGCATGGCAGTTTACTGTTGAGCAGTAAACTGTTCTTGCCATGATTGAAACAACGAAATCTTGCGTGATAATTCATGTTACTTCCATGAATACCATGTTCACATCCTTATGAATGATTATACGGATAAAGACAACTTCGGATTCAAGGATATGCATACCAATATAAAACCATATTCCATTCCGACTTCAAATCTTCATACGACAATTCGAAAAGCTTATCGGTTGATATCAACACCTCTATATCAATCCATATTATCATACTGAAGTTGATAAACGTCCTATATATACTAGATAAATCCTTCCATGATCAAACCTTTATATTTATCTAAAAATAAGGATGTTAACGTCTAGTCCAAGATTACTATGAAATTATCTATTAGATTTGGTTTACCAATGATAGAAGCTTCTCTTCACATATTCAGTGTACTAAGATTCGAATCATGATGATTATAATTAAGGTATTTAAGGCTTATTCATCTCACTATTCCAAACATGATATACTTGGATAATTCATCTATGAAAATCCATATCTTGTTAACATGATCATCCAAATCGTTAGAATCCAACTCTAAGTCTGGAGATAGATTGAACATACCTTAAAATGACGAAAATCACTGAACCGTAAGGTAGAATCCCACTCCGGTTGGTTGTATGCCACTCCAAGGTGCTATTCCACTTCCATGAACATTCCCAAGTGATAACCAATGTATAACACCCACAATATGTGTTCTAAGTGTATAGGAGTATTACTACAACTCTCTGAACTCTCAAGGATGAAGAAAGGGCGAAAGAAATGAAAGCCAAAACGGTTGTTGTCCCATTTATAATATTCTGCATTATTAATAAGTTAGCGCACGCTACTAAGCATCCCTTAGCGTGCGCTAATAATGGTTGACTTCAGAATTTGTCCGGGTGCGTCAGCGGGAATCTTATCCGGACCCATGTCCCGGCTGGCGCATGTGTTAGCCGTCCCGCTCAATAATTGAGTTCTTAGCGCACGCAACTCCTATCTTCATAGCGTGCGCTAATAATGGCCCGATAGCGCGCGTTAAGATACATTCTTAGCGTGCGCTATCACGAGGTTGCTTGAGCAATTTTTGCAAGTTTCTATACTTATGTATAATGATATTAATGCACGAAATATCATACTCCAATAATCAAAATCACCATTCCGAATAATACATGGTTTGAATACAGATGAAATACACTGTAATAAATCCGGATATTACATACTCTCCTACTAAAAAGGAGTTTCGTCCCGAAACTCATGACGAAAATAACTCGGGATATCTAGACTTCATATCAGCTTCCGTTTCCCAGGTGGCTTCTTCCATTCCGTGATGTGACCACTGAACTTTGACCAAAACGATTGACTTGTTCCTCAGTTGCTTAACTCGACTCTCGAGTATCTTGACTGGTCTTTCTTCAAACGTCCCATTCTGCTCGACTTCGATCTCGCCGAAATCAATGATATGACTGGGATCTGGTATATACCTCCGTAACTGGGATACGTGGAACACGTTATGAACATGGCACAATGACGGCAGCAATGCTAATCTGTATGCCAACTCCCCAACTCTCTCGAGGATCTCAAATGGTCCGATATATCTCGGACTCAGCTTTCCTTTCCTTCCGAAACGAAAGATTCCCCGAGTAGGAGAAACCTTCAAAAGTACGTGATCTCCAGTACTGAACTCCAATGGGCGGTGGCGTACGTCCGCATAGGATTTCTGGCGACTCTGGGCAGTCAACAGCCTTCCACGAATTAAGGCTATCTTCTCTCGAGTCTGCTCGATCAACTCGTTCTGCTCGATCAAGTCCGATGAATCGTCCCAAAGATAGGGGCGATCTGCATCTCCTTCCGTATAATGCCTCAAACGGTGCCATCTTAATAGAAGCATGCCAACTATTGTTGTAGGTAAATTCAATCAACGGTAGATGAACTTCCCAATCGTTTGACCAATCTAAGGCACAGGCCCTTAGCATGTCTTCCACCGTTTGTATAGTTCTCTGCATTGTCCGTCGACCGCGGGTGATAAGTCAGATCGAAGTTCAATTCGGTCCCCAAGGCCTTATGAATCGCTTTCCAAAAGTGAGACACAAACGGCCGTCTCGATCGAAACAATGGTCTTCGGCGTACCATGCAATCGAACTTTCTCCGAAATAAAGACTCGTGCCAACCTCTCTCGGTCCCCACGTATCCTTAATGCCTAGAAAATGAGCCGATTTGGTTAAACGATCAACTATCACCCAAATCATGTTCATTCCCGTCTGGTTTTCGGCATATTAGTGATAAAGTCCATCGATATGTCCTCCCACTTCCATTCGGGAATCGGGAGCGGCTTCAACATTCCAAAGCAGCCGTTGATGCTCGATCTTAACTCGCCGACAAGTCAAGCATTTCAAACATAGTCCGCTACGTCTTTCTTCATGTTGCCCCACCATAAATTCTCGCTTCAAGTCCTTATACATTTTACCGGTGCCCGGTGGATAGAATAGGCGAACTATGAGCTTCCTTCATAATCGTCTGCTTTAACATCAACATCGGGAACGCAGAGTCGGTTACAAATCTCAAAACTCCATCGTCATGAATTATGAATCCGAGGGCCTTTCCTTGGATCACTTCATCATGTAACCGAATCATCGAGGATCATCTCTGCCTAGATTTGATTTCTTCTGTTAATGATGAAGTTATCTCCATCACGCATACCGCCCCTGGACTCTTTGTAACCATACTTCAATTCCTTCACGAATCATCTCTCGCCAAGGCTAAGTTGGGAGGCCGTCTCCAAGATCTCAAGAGAGACAGCTTGCGGCTAAGTGCATCGGCCACTACATTCGCTTTGCTCGGATGATATAAAATCTCCAAGTCATAATCCTTAATCGGGCCCAACCATCTTCTTTGCCGCATATTCAACTCTTTCGACTAAATATGTACTTGAGACTCTTATGATCCGTAAAGATCCGAGGTGAGTCCCGCATGCATAATGCCTCCAGATCTTCAAGGCAAAACCACCGCCGCTAGCTCCAAATCATGTGTCGGGTAATTCACTTCATAAGGTTTCATTGTCGCGACGCATAAGCGATCACCTTATCATTCGCATCAACACGCACCCAAGTCCTTGGTTCAAGCATCATCAGTAAACTATGAATCCTTCGCTGCCCAAGCGATAGAATCGGTGCCGTCGTCAATCTCTTCTTCAATTCATCAAAGCTAATCGACATAATTCATTCCACTCAAACTTTTGAGTTTTCTGCAGAGTCGAGTAAGTGGGCGGGAGACTTTAGAAAACCCTTCCACGAATCGACGATAGTATCCAGCAAGTCCTAAGAAGCTTCGGACCTCTTTCACGTTCTTTGGAGGCTTCCAATCTAATATTGCTTCGATCTTCTGAGGATCTACTCGGACTCCTCTAGCTGACACCACATGGCCGAGGAACATTACTTCCTTTAGCCAGAATTCACACTTAGAAAGTTTGGCGTATAATTGCTCGTTTCTCAAAAGTTCCAATACAATCCGCAAATGCTGCGCATGTTCTTCCGGACTCTTAGAATACACCAGAATGTCGTCAATAAACACGACCACAAATTTATCCAAAAATTCAATGAACACACGGTTCATGAATTGCATAAATACAGCAGGTGCGTTAGTGAGACCAAACGGCATCACTACAAACTCGTAATGCCCGTAGCGACTTCTGAATGCTGATTTCGGAACATCATATTCCTTAATCCTCAGCTGATGGTATCCTGATCTCATATCGATTTTAGAAAATACTGTTGCCCCTTGCAACTGGTCAAATAGATCATCAATCCGTGGCAACGGATACTTGTTCTTAATCGTCATTTTGTTCAGCTCTCGATAGTCAATACACAGTCGGAGCTATCCATCCTTCTTTCGGACGAAAAGAACTGGCGCTCCCCAGGGTGAAATGCTTGGCTGAATATAGCCCTTGTCCAGTAACTCCTCCACCGCTTCTTGATTCGTACATCTCAAGAGGTGCCATACGATACGGCGCCTTAGAAATTGGTGTCGCTCCGGTTCCACCAATAGTAAATTCTACATCCCTTCGTGGAGGTAGCCCAGGTAACTCGTCAGGAAATACATCTGGAAATTCGTTCACAACAGGAATGGATGAAAGTTCCACAATTTCGTCTTCTTCCTTCATTGCGTAACACCAGTACCCGGTACTGCCCTGTTTCAACAATTTGACAGCTTTCATCGCCTTGATCAACTTTCCTGAGCTTCCCGGTTTCCATCCCTCAAACGGAATCTCGGAACCATCGTCAGCGATCAGCGAGATATTCCTCCTTCGGTAGTTCACAATTGCTCCATATCGATTAAGCCAATCGTCTCCGAGTATCAGGTCGTCTCCTTGCATTTCTATCACGATCAGATTTGAGAGCCACTCTCTGCCTCAAAATGATACAGGGAAATTTTTAGTTTCTAAATTTCCGACAATCCTCTCTCCACTCGGTAAACCAACAACATAAGGTTCACAAGCATGAAAACCGGAAATATTCAAACGATTTACACAAGACAGAGATATGAAAGAATGTGTAGCTCTCAGATCGAATAAAACGCTAATCGGCCGGGAAAGGATCTCGGACAAGACTGATGCGACAAAGAAGATCCGATCGTCTGTCCTCCTCATCTCGCATGCACGTGGGGATCGATCCGCACTCGATGTCCCTTTCGGTCCCATTGTCCTCTCGCCTCGCCCGCGGCCAAAATTCCGAGGCATCCGAACACTTTGCCGCGTCTGTGGAATACCGCCTCCTTCTGACCGGCCGTGGTGTACGGGCTCTAAAAGACTTTGCAGCCTCTTCACAAAACACCGCCCGATGTCCCTCTCGTCCACAATCAAAACAAGTCACGGCAGAAGGGGGCAATTTGGCTGATAGTGCCCGTCTCGGGGCAGCTTAAAGCATTTCCTGGTAACATCGGTAATAGTTGATGTCACTCAAGTTCTTTCCGCTCCTAGTCGGGTGCGGAGGTTTCTTAAAAGAGTGAAAGGATGACTGGGCCTTACGGGCCCCACTGCTCTTGTGCTCGTAAAAGTACCGAGACTTTCTGCTTCTTGGTTTCCGCAAATTTCTCCATGGCCGCTTCCTTGATCTCATATGCCAACGCCTTATCCTGGTATTGGCGGAGTGTGGTATATTCAAATCCGGACATGTACCTCGAACTTCGGTTTCATCCTCATATCGAAATGGATCATCATTTCTCGCATCCTGCTCACCGGATGTCAAACAAATGCCACCGTTGGTTAAACGCCTTGATCGCTCGGGATACCGGCACATCGAAGGCCGAGCGAGAAAACTCCCGAACTTTGGCTTCCCTCACAGACGAGGGCACATCGAGCTTCCATCATCAATCTAAACTCTGTCCAATCGGCATCATGGTCTACAGGCCGGATGGCTTCCCACCATTCGGACGCTTCCCTATCGTAAAATATTGAGCGATAGAGGCTCTCCGATCGTCTGGCGATTGATTCCGCAAAGATTTTCTCCAGCTCCTTTAACCAATGATCCTGTGGGAGTCTCGAAATACCGTTGAATTTGGGTGGTTGCATCTTCGCCACCTCTCGCAGCCCCCGGTCACCCCGCTTTCCCCTACCAGGGTTCCCTTGCCGTCTCTCTCCCTGCCGTAGTCCCACCGCCACTTGCATTCGGTCCACGACTGGGCGAACCGAGTCATCTGGTTCACCACTTGACGAAGGATCTCTGCACAGCAGATCTCGGTTCATTATTAATAGATTGTTGCGGCTCGCCCGAGCTATGATCTGCCTCGGTTAGAAGGCGACGCTTCCTTTCGGCATTTCTTCGTCCGGCCCACGACCGCGACCACGTCCACGTCCGCCTCTCAACATATCAGTAAGCATACATACTCAATATACAGAAACAACATCGTTTCTAATATTCGAGTATAAAGAGACACAACATGTAAAGAACAAGATAGAGTTTAGGAACTTACAACCACCGCTCGCATGAAGACGTAGGCGGGCGGTGATGTCATTCACGACCTGTTACCCCAAAAGACATAAATGACCCCTATTTTAACCCAACGGCCAAGATATCCATAATCTTAGCTCCGATACCATATTCTCGTAACACCCCAATATATTCGGAATATTATACCGTAAATCCTTTACATAAGGATTTACAAGGTCAAGAATGAACAAGTATAAAAGGTACTAACGAATGGAAATAACTAATTACAAGACATCGCCCGACCAAATACGTAAATAGTACAATTGTTCAATGTAACTCAATAATACATCACCAAATTCAAACCCATCACAAATGACTTCGTACTCGAGTACTTATTGAAATAACGAATAAACAACAGATAAATAAACCTTCGGGACATCACTTTGCACCCTCGTCATACAGCCCAAAGTGGTTGTTTCCGCTCTCCGGATCCCGAACACAAACAAAATGTTCACCCCGAAGGGGTTAGCACAACGATGCTAGTACAAGTACCACAACATATTATTCATATCTCACGAAGAATAATAATAACGTAAACGATGTAATACCAACGAGTCTTCTCCTACGAGAAACTCAAACATAACATACACAACCGATAATCACAACATGATATCAATACATACACATGGTAATTCCATCGATCCAAATGCTCACCGCCTAGAACCCACGATGATCCCGCTGACCAACCCGTGGTGGAAAACCCGTCCGATGATCCAAACAGACGCTAGCATAGATCCCCCGATGATCCCGTCGGACTAACACGAGGTGGACATACAATAACGACATACATGCACGACAATATGTATAACAACAATACATAAAACAATTAAGGTACTTGCCTCGATTTGAAGACAGTAACAACACTTCCACGAAAATGACCACTCGAAGATCGTCCTCCTCAATCAATCACGTAACGAGACCAAACCTTAACAAAAGAAATGATATATGATTTATCTCACGTCGTATGAATGTTTAACAATTCGATTCACGGCCAAAAGTTCATAAAATGCAATCTGCCCGAACTGCTTAGCGCACGCTAAGTACTCTGTGTAGCGTGCATTAAGTCTGCCCGATAGCGCACGCAAACAACAAAGCATAGCGCACGCTAACGATGCATGGCCAGTACTTCACTGACCAGCCAACTGACTCGTCTGATGGTCTAGCGTACGTTACTTACCAAACGTATCGCACGCTAACTCGTGCTCGATAGCGCACGTTAATATTCATAGCATAGCGTGCGCTATCTATGCATGGCGATTATCGCTGAGCAAGAACTGTTCTTGCCATGATTGAAACAACGAAATCTTGCGTGATAATTCATGTTACTTCCATGAATACCATGTTCACATCCTTATGAATGATTATACGGATAAAGACAACTTCGGATTCAAGGATATGCATACCAATATAAAACCATATTCCATTCCGACTTCAAATCTTCATACGACAATTCGAAAAGCTTATCGGTTGATATCAACACCTCTATATCAATCCATATTATCATACTGAAGTTGATAAACGTCCTATATATACTAGATAAATCCTTCCATGATCAAACCTTTAGATTTATCTAACAATAAGGACGTTAACGTCTAGTTCAAGATTACTATGAAATTATCTATTAGATTCGGTTTACCAATGATAGAAGCTTCTCTTCACATATTCAGTGTACTAAGATTCGAATCATGATGATTATAATTAAGGTATTTAAGGCTTATTCATCTCACTATTCCAAACATGATATACTTGGATAATTCATCTATGAAAATCCATATCTTGTTAACATGATCATCCAAATCGTTAGAATCCAACTCTAAGTCTGGAGATAGATTGAACATACCTTAAAATGACGAAAATCACTGAACCGTAAGGTAGAATCCCACTCCGGTTGGTTGTATGCCACTCCAAGGTGCTATTCCACTTCCATGAACATTCCCAAGTGATAACCAATGTATAACACCCACAATATGTGTTCTAAGTGTATAGGAGTATTACTACAGCTCTCTGAACTCTCAAGGATGAAGAAAGGGCGAAAGAAATGAAAGCCAAAACGGTTGTTGTCCCATTTATAATATTCTGCATTATTAACAAGTTAGCGCACGCTACTAAGCATCCCTTAGCGTGCGCTAATAATGGTTGACTTCTAATTTGTCCAAGGCCAATGGAATCTTATCCGGACCCATGTCCCGGCTGGCGCATGTGTTAGCCGTCTCGCTCAATAATTGAGTTCTTAGCGCACGCAACTCCTATCTTCATAGCGTGCGCTAATAATGGCCCGATAGCGCGCGTTAAGATACATTCTTAGCGTGCGCTATCACGAGGTTGCTTGAGCAATTTTTGCAAGTTTCTATACTTATGTATAATGATATTAATGCACGAAATATCATACTCCAATAATCAAAATCACCATTCCGAATAATACATGGTTTGAATACAGATGAAATACACTGTAATAAATCTGGATATTACACGAAGAAGGGACAAGGCCCAAGCAATTATGTGCAGGGTCAAGGCTCCGGAGGCAGAGCTCGAGTGTACAGCATGGCCGAGGCTGAAGCTGAGACTGAACCCCAAACCATGTCAGGTATGTTGTCAGTTGCAAATATTCCTGCTTTGGTGTTGTTTGATACGGGTGCGTCTCATTCATTCATCTCTAGGAAGCTTTGTACTATGACTGGTTGTAAAAGTAGTAAAGCCCCTAGATCCTTGTTAGTTAGCATGCCTGCGGGGGGAGTAGTGCGTGTGGACTCAATAACTAACAATGTGAAGATAGAGATTAGCGAACATAGCTTCTTAGCCAACTTGCACATAGTGGAACTTAGCGATTTTGATGTTATTTTGGGTATGGATTGGTTGGACAAGCATGGAGTTGTAGTTGAATGCTCCGAAAGGAGAGTAACTTTATGTCCGTCTGTTGATGTCAAGACCGTATTCGAGGGAGTTAGACACAGCAGTACACCGAAGGTGATTTCTGCCATGAAAGCTGTGAAAATGTTGAAGAAGCGAAGTTGCCAAGGATTCTTGGTGAACGTGATGGGGAAAACAACTTCGGAGAAGACGGTAGCTGATGTACCTATCGTCAAAGAGTATCCAGATGTCTTTCCCGAAGACTTGCCCGGAGTTCCACCGAATCGTCAAGTTGAGTTCTCGGTTGATCTAGTGCCAGGAGCAGCACGAATATCGAAGGCTCCCTATAGGATGGCGCCTAAGGAGTTACAAGAGTTGAAGGTACAACTCCAGGAACTGCTCGACTCTGGATTTATCCGACCGAGTGTTTTGCCATGGGGTGCGCCAGTGCTCTTCGTGAAGAAAAAGGACGGAAGTTTGAGGATGTGCATTGACTATCGTGAACTTAATCGACTCACGATAAAGAATAAATATCCACTTCCTAGAATAGAGGACCTATTCGATCAACTTGGAGGGTCGGGAGTATTTTCGAAGATAGATTTGAGATCCGGATATCACCAGCTGAGGATTAAGAGTGATGATATCCCGAAGACCGCATTTCGAACTCGTTATGGACACTATGAATTTATAGTGATGCCATTTGGTTTGACTAATGCGCCAGCGGTATTCATGGACCTCATGAACCGTGTATTTCAACCTTATTTGGATAAGTTTGTCATTGTGTTCATTGATGACATACTTGTATATTCAAAGACCAAGGTTGAACATGAGCAGCATCTTAGAACGGTATTGGGAATACTGCGCAAGGAGAAGTTATATGCGAAATTCAACAAGTGCGAATTCTAGCTTAACCGAGTTGCTTTTTTGGGTCATGTGGTCACTTCTAAACGAATTGAGGTTGACCCGATTAAAGTTGAGGCAGTCAATGATTGGAATGTACCGAGTAATGCGAATGAAGTTCGAAGCTTCTTGGGATTAGCCGGTTATTATCGGAGATTTATCGAGGGATTTTCGAAGATAGCCGCACCGATGACTAAGTTGACTAGAAAGGGAGAAGTTTTCTTATGGAATGAGAAATGCGAAAAGAGTTTCCAAGAACTTAAGCGAAGACCGATCACGCACTCAAGATTGACGATTCCCGATCCGACGAAAGAATTTGTCATCTACAGTGATGCATCCAAACAAGGTTTGGGATGTGTATTAATGCAAGAGGGCAAAGTAGTTGCCTATGCTTCGAGACAGTTGAAACCGCACGAGCTGAACTACCCTACTCATGATTTGGAATTAGCAGCAGTAGTTCACGCCTTGAAGATTTGGAGACACTACCTTTATGGAGGTAAGTGTGAAATTTGTACAGACCACAAAAGTCTGAAATATATTTTCATACAGAAGGAATTGAATATGAGGCAGCGCAGATGGCTTGAGTTGGTCAAAGACTACGATTGTACAATTCATTACCACCCCGGTAAGGCAAACGTAGTTGCTGATGCACTAAGTCGTAAGGCAAGAGGAGATCTGACTTGTTTGTTGACCAAGGAGGAACATTTGGTCAAGGAATTTGCAAAAATGAACCTTGAGGTGGCTACACCATCGAGACCAGCTGAGTCAGTATTGGCTAGTTTGGTGGTACAACCAACCTTGAGGGAACAAATCAAAGAAGGTCAAGGACAGGACGACTTCTTGGTCAAGATGAAAGAACGTACTCTTTCAGGTGAGGATAAAGGTTTTAGCGTGTCCGTTGATGGCACGATGTATTATGAAGGGAGGATTTGTGTGCCTAATGTTGTTAAGTTGAGAGAAACTATATTGAAGGAGGCACATAGTACTCCGTATACGGCACACCCTGGGAGTACAAAGATGTACCAAGATCTTAAGGGGACATTTTGGTGGGAAGGTTTGAAAAGAGATGTGGCATACTTTGTCAGAAAGTGTATAGTTTGTCAGCAAGTGAAGGCAGAACACCAACGCCACTTTGGATTACTTAAGTCACTTCATATCCCAGAATGGAAATGGGAGCACATTACGATGGACTTTGTGGTAGGTTTGCCTCGAACGGAAAGAGGAAACCACGCTATTTGGGTTGTTGTCGACCGACTAACAAAGTCAGCTCATTTTATCCCAATTAAGATGAACTTTCGAATGGATCAGTATGCTCAACTGTACATCAGGGAGATTATTAAGTTGCATGGAGTGCCAGTCTCCATAGTATCCGACAGGGATACTCGTTTCACGTCGCGTTTTTGGGAGAGTTTGCAAGAAGCCTTGGGGACACAGTTAAATTTTAGTACGGCTTATCATCCTCAAACTGATGGTCAGCCCGAGAGGACCATCCAGATCCTTGAGGATATGTTGCGAGCATGTGTGCTAGATATGGAAAATAATTGGGAACGATTGTTGCCTTTAGAAGAATTTGCTTACAACAACAGTTATCAGTCGACGATCGGTATGGCACCATATGAAGCCCTATACGGTAGGAAGTGTCGATCACCACTGTATTGGGATGAGGTAGGTGAAAGGAGGATTTTGGGTCCCGAGATGATCGAGCAGACAGTTGGCATGGTGGATAAGATTCGTGAGAGGATCAAGATAGCACAGGATCGTCAGAAGTCTTACGCCGACAAGCGTAGGAAAGATCTCGACTCGTGTTGGCGACAAGGTATTCCTGAAGGTATCCCCTACCAAGGGAATTGTTCGTTTTGGTCCGAGGAGCAAGTTGAGACCGAGGTACATTGGACCGTTCGAAATTCTTGAGCGGATTGGAGAGTTAGCTTACTGTTTGGCTTTACCCCCAGAGCTTTCGGCTGTGCACAACGTTTTCCACGTATCATTGTTGAGAAAGTATGTGCACGATCCCAGCCACGTCATCAACTATACCTCCGTAGAGATGAACAAAGACCTTACCTATGAAAAACAACCAGAACGGATTCTCGATCGATCAGTCCGGAAATTGAGGAATAAAGAGAAGGTGTTCGTCAAGATCCAATGACATAACCACAGCAAGGATGAAGCCACTTGGGAGCGCGAAGAGGAACTTCAAGCTCGTTATCCGAATTTCTTCAATCAAGGTATATCATTTATTTTCGAGGACGAAAATTTTTCTAAGAGGTGTAGAATGTAATACCCGTCATTTTTATAATGCAATATTATTATTTTATAATAATGTTATAATGCATTTCATGTTATTTAATTCAATTTAAGGAATCATGAACATTTATTTCGACGAATCACAAGTCCTATCCCGAGTCAATTTCTCAAGTTAATTTCAGAACATTTAATATTAATCATTTTTAAGTATGATAATTAAAGGTATTATTATTAATAATAATATTTATAATGGGAGAAATATTAATATTTTATTCTTCATTATTTCTATATCATCATTTATATTACTTTCGATATTATTAGCATCGATGTTATTAATATTATTACCACTGTTATTATTATTTTTATCATTATTATTATTATTATTATTATTTTATCATTATTATTATTATTATTATTACCATTATTGTTATTATTATTATTATTATTATTATTATTATTACCTTGGCTCAAGCATAATTGTACTGACCCATAATAATATTACAAGCCCAGAAAATTAATTAACCCTAACCCTAATCCAGATAAAGATAAATATACAAATTCTACCGTACAAATACACAATACAACACGAATACACCTTTTCTTCCCAAGCTGCTTTTCTTCTTCTTCTTCGTTCCACAATATAAATAAAAAAAAATAAAATACAATTTCATCTACAACTATACACCGATTCACTCGAGAAGAGAGGAGGAGGAGCCATCCACCAATTTTCGTCTTCTCAGATTAATTCCAACCGTGAATTTCTTCTTCCATCGTAGGTAAATTCAAACCCAAGTTCCTTATTTTCGATTTATGTTCATAATGATTTCGCAAAGATTCCACCAAACAAATCAAAATTTCAGAAATTTAAAACATCAATAATCACATAAAATCAAACAAGCAGGCTTATCTTTTCCAAATCTGCATAAATCAAGAACCAACCAACCGAAACTACGTAAGCCCAAATCTTAATCACAAATCCACACTGCACCCTATTCTAATCAAAACCGAAACACATAAACCTTCGAACACAACTTTGATTTATCACTTTTCTACGAACCCATCACAAATTTAACTAATCGAAAACGACGAACTAGATTTCAACCAAACCCAAACAATCCAAACCCATCAACCCTCACCGTGAACTTAACTCTCAGATTTTCTGAATCCTCGGCCCGAACCCGTGAATATGGCCTGCATCAGGAACTGATCGCCAGCTGGAAATCCTTCAACCAGCGACCAACCCAATCGAGCCGCCGCTACATCTTACTCAAATCCTAAACCTACTTCATTCGATCTGACCCAAAATTGGAATATCCAAACTTACCCAGATTAGAAACCAGAAATAGAAACCGGTGCCCTTACCTTAGTTTCGCTAGGGACCGGCGCCGCTGCAAGTCGACCGTTCGCCGCCGCGACCACAGAAACATTTTCTCGGCGGTGGTCGTTTTTCTGTGTTTTTGTGTGTGTGATTTTCAAATCGGAAGCCGCCTTGCAGCCGCAACGCGACCACTTTGCCGGTCGTTTCCTCTTTCCAATTCCTGCGGTGTGCGTGACTAGTGTGTGTGTGTGTTCTTCCGACGTTTTCAGTGCAATTTTCCAGTGGGAGTTCTCTGATTGTTTGTGAGTGTGAATTTAGAGTGAGTACTGTGAGATTTCATAAGGAGAAATAATTTTGCTATCGGCCGCGAGGAGTTACAGAAGGTGGATGCCGATTGCGATTTTCAGAGAGAGTTTGAAGAGAGAGAGTGAGAGTGAGGGAGACGGGAGGTGAGGAATGAAGTGAGTCGGCTAGGGTTAGATTTCAGGGTTTATATACCCGCGAATTTTTAGGACTTTCCAATTTAGTCCTCCCAATTTTCAGAAGTGTTCAATTTAGCCCCATCCAGTATAATTAATTCGGTTGTTACCCATTCAGCTTCTCAAGTCTTACAATTTGACCCCAATCAACTTCAAACTTCAATTTAATCCCAATTTTGGCCGAGACATTTAAAATATTAACTTCCAATTAATATTAATAATTAATCCGAATTATTGCATAAACGTTATAATTTCAGTCATTAATAATGTTAACTCTTCAGTTAATATTAATTAGCAATTATGATTTATTTTCAGTTATTAGATACTGATATTCATATCCTATCATTTATTATATAAATAATAAATTGTAAAGATTTTAATTATTATTATTATTATATGTAGACTTTGTCAAGGATTTACGCTTAGATCATGGGTCGAGCACATTCATTTCAGTCAGACATCATCATCATTTATTCAGGTGGGAATCTTCACTATCACTTTAATTGCTTTGATTGGACTGCATATGTGATATTCATTTCATGTTTATAAATTATGATACACGTTGTAAATCAGGCTCACCTGTATTCGTGTAAGAGGTTATCATGTTGTGTGGGGACACCTGCACAACCCAGTATTCACATATGAACTCGTTTCATATTATATGTGGTATTGTGTGTATGTTTCATGTTATGTGGGGACACCTGCTCAACCCAGTACTCACGTTATATGTGGTATTGCGTGTATGTTTCATGTTGTTGCGGGGGCATCTGCGCAACCTCAATATTCGTGTTATGCGTGCTCGATTCATGCTGTACGTAATATTGTGAGTATGCATTCATGTTGAGGAAAAATGTGATAATTTATTCATGTTATGTTTTCCATGAGATTGTATATTACTGTGATCAGTGAGATTTCCACGAGCTGAATGAAGCTCACCCCCACCTTTATTGATCCCGCAGGTTGAACCGAGCCAGAGGGACTGAAGAGCGAGCCGAGGGGGCATATGAGAAGGAAATTATTTTAATGATGTTTTTCTTTTGTCAAACTATGTTGAAACTCATTTGGGGAATCTTGAATTCTATAAATTTTGATTATTCTTCCGCCGCCAAAAAAAAAATTAATTAGTAATTATTATGAAATGTTACCTTATCTAAAGGTATTTAATTTTCACGACATTGTAGCGACTCGACTTTGTAGGCGAAAATTTTTATATTCTCGAGAAAGTTATTTTTCTCAAATTTACTTTTTCCCCAATATTTACCCTAGAAAGTCGGGGCATTACAAATATGCCCTTTGGGTTTCTTTTATAGCCTCCAAATAGGGTAGAGGGTTGATGAAATGCATCGAACTCATCAAACAAGAAAATCAGCACCGCTGACACTGCCCGTGTCAAACTGCTCTGGAAAGTACAAAAACTACTGGAATGTAACACGATCGGGGTCACATCCATATCATTTGATACGACCTATGTTGTTTGACACGGTCGAGTTCGGGTTATACTATTTGGCTCCGTTTTTAGTCTTTCTTCAGTTCGTACTCTTGGTCGTGCATCGCCTGGTCTGTGTTGAGGGTCAGGACTTCATTCATGCTTGATAATAGCCTTATAAATTCCTGGAAACACAACGAAAAGTACTAAAGCGTAATTGAGTCCAATAAAAGGAGAAATAAATATAAACACTACAATTCCACACATTGAAGATTAATAGGTACCAAAAAATATGATAAAGAAAATGTGTAAGATTAAGTGCAAATAGGAAGTTGATGAAGTCTTTGAGCAACTCCTTGCTGCATTTATCTTGGTTGATGAAGGTACCTCACTACTACATAGAAGGCCTTAAATGATACACAAAGAACGTCATGGAAGGGTTTCCATGACATTTTCTATCTGTCATTAGAAGTGTCAACATAACCTGTGTCATGGAAAGGTCACCCTTCTATGACGTTCCGAAAACTTCATTGCATATATATTGATGACACTGAATAAACGTCATATGATACTTTTCCATGATGTTTTTAAAATATTGTTAAATCATCTCCATGACTTATTGGTCGTTGTTGTTACTCAATTTGTATCATTGACTTTGTTTTATGACATTTATTTTCCATCAAGGAATGTCACTATGACATTTAGTAAACTTTGTCTTTCCATTCAGAAAACGTCATTGAATATATATTGATGACACTTAATAAATGTCATAAAATATTTTTGTACATTTATTTTCCATCATGTTATGTCAGTATGACATTTAGTAAATGCACTATCAAAATTACCACTTTAGCTGACGCTGGCCGGAGAACGGCCAACAGCCGGCCATTGTCGTCGAATAAAGGTCGAAAGTTTAACTGACGACTCTCGGGTTGTCGGCTAAACTACTTTAGCTGACGGCTTTACTTTTGGTCGTTGGCTAAAGTCCTGCAAGCCATCGGCTAAAGTGGATTAGTTTATCCGATGTCTACAAGACTTTAGCCTATGACTGGACGGTTATTTAGCCGACGACTACCACACTTTAGACGATGGCTTGCCGTCAGTTAAAGTCTTGCATGTTTTTTTATGCAGAATATCACCATGTCACACTTCAAAACACACCATTTACAACAAACTCGGAAAGAACACAACAAGAACACGACAAACAATAATTTTATCTGGTTTGATCATTCAAGAAATCATATTGAATGTATGTTTATTGAATTTTGATATTAATTATTTATATTATGCATATTTATGTATATATATATATATAAAAATTAAAGTTGTTTCGATGATTATGAACATGTTTAAGTATTAATTCATTTTCTTGAATGTATAATGTATATCGATGATTAAATGATCAAGTATTGATTTTTTGAATAATATGTATATGGATTTGAAGTCGTAATTTTTGTATGTTCTTGATAAATACGAATTATGATTGTGTAATGTTGTTAGTTTTGTTATAGGATGGGTAAAAGTTGGATTGGTCTACAAAAATGGGATCAAAGAGTCATAGATGGAATGAGAGGGTTTATTCAATTTATAAAGTAGCATTATAGTGATAGTATAATTCATTACTGCCCATGTTATAAATGTAAATGTCGCAGTGATATGTATCATTTTACACTTGATGTTGTATGAGAGCACTTGAAAAAAATTGGTTTTGGGATAAATACACATGTTGGATTTACCATGGTTAAAGATCAAATTCAATTATTCCCCATGATCACGGACAGTACAGTGGTAGCACATCCAATGATCCCACAAGAAGGTTGATTGAGGACGTGTTTGCTTATTACGAGAGGGACATACCGGCTGAAGGTCAAAAATACCATATAGCTGATCAACCAGCCATCAGAAGGCCTACATCAATACCCTTTAACACTGTTTCTGTTGATGGATACAACAAGCTAGTCCAACTCCAACAGACTCTTCTTCACCCTGGGTGTCACATGATGGTTCTTGATAGTGTTATAGAGACTGAGATTCAAGGTTGTTGTTGCCCAAAATATTTATCCGAAGATTAATACTGCTGGAAGACGGACAACAAACAACAATTGCGGGAGCACTTCCGAGAGAAGATAAATAATACAGGATTTGCCGGGTTTGTTAGGCCCGGGCTTGAATGCTCTCGCGAGATGATATTAATACAAATATTCGTGGATACAAGTATTAATGAGAGAAATCTAAGTACAATGAGTGTAGAAAGACTCTGTTAATCCGGATCTTGAGCGAAGCTCGGTGTTCTTCGTCCCTTCCGATTGTCTTCTCGATGAGAGAGGCCGGGAGAAGTAAGACCGAATGATAGCTGTTGCCAAGAGTTGGAGATTAGCCAAGTGTTATGTATTTTGCTTCTGTATTGCGTGTGTAATGTCAGAATGCCAGAGAGAGAATACAAGTGCAGGGAGCCTTGTATATATAGGGGTAGCCGAGTCGTGCCCTTTGGCGGGCGATCGCCTTCCGGCCATTATAATAATGTGCCGATCGCCTGCCGGCCAATATTATAATGGGGCGATCACCCGGGCTGTCGGGCTAAAGTCCAAGGAAGTGGCCGGGCACCAGATAAAGTCCAATGCAATGGCCGGGCGCCACTGGCGGTCAATAAGGAGCCAAGACGCGTCCGAGTCGGCCAACATGCGGCCCTACCGATGCCTTTCGGCTTGCCTACCGGGTGGAGAGATTCTCGCCAGTCAGGCCAATGGCCCGAGATTCGCGGATCTTGTCTCGCCCGCACGTGGTGCCGCCCTAAGGTTCGGCCTTAGCCGACTGGATGGCCATCGGCCGATCGACATGAGGCTGCCTCTAGCTGATCATCAGAGGTTGCCATCGGCCGGGTGCTGAGGGTCGGCATTCAGTCGGTCACCGAGGGTCGATCGGCAGATGCCGAGAGAGGGTCGCCAGGAGTCGGTCGGCAGGTGCCAAGAGATGATCGTCTCCAGTCGGTCGCCAGGAGTCGGTCGCCGAGTACCGAGAGGCGATCGTAATGATGTCGATCGCTCGGCACCGGGATTCGTCCCGACCTTCTGGCCGCTGCCTAGCTTGTCCATTGGTAAAGGCTCGGCCGCCTCGGTCGCTGGCAGATTCGCTCGCCGCCGGGCAGCTGACTTGCCGCCCGACCTCCGAGGCGATCGCCGGTCGGAAGGTGTTAATTCTTGACACAAAAATTGCCCCCCAGCTTGCTCCTATGTTGAAGACAAGGGGCGAGGTGGTTCTTGCTGGCGATCGTGTATGGATGAGGACGGGCGATCTGAGCTGACTTAGGATTCGGACTTGGACTATCATGGTCGATTGGCTATCTATCTTTCGATCTTGTACCTGCAAAAACAACATTGGCCGATCCCCCTCGGAAACTTGGTGGTTTCGCTTTGTTTGAGGAATCGTGCACAGTCGCGGAAATCGATGGACCGACTCCATGACCGTGTCTTGGTGCGCGAAGACATTGAGTGTCTCGTGACTCACTTTATTATGAGGGTCCTCTGTTAGGCTGCGCCTCGCCTCGTATTTAAACGAAGGGTGTGCGGTCTCGGTCTAGAGGAGTCCTTGCGCGGGGCAGCCTCGGATGAATCAACTCCACGCCCGCGGCTTGTTAGCTCTGCTTCCACCTACGCCAGCCATGGAGATGGCCGACCTCGACGGTGTACATTGAGATGGGGTTGTGGCATGGGTCCACTGATTAATGTTGGAGAGCCCTCAGACTACGCCGGCCTCGTATTTAAACGAAGGGCGGGCGATCTCGGCCGAAAGGGACCTTGCATGGCCGAAGCAGCCGGTTCCATCGACTGCCAGGGCCATGGCTTTATGATATGCGGTGGAGGCGATCTTATGCCTTAGTCCGTCATGTTAGATGCTGGACTGTAAATGGCGATCGTGTCCGCCGGATTACTGATGATGTAGCGTGTTGATCGGCGATCGGGCCGGAAGACTGGCGATCGCCGCTCGGCAGCCGATCGCTTTATTCGTAGGTCGATATCGGCGATCGGACGGGAGTTAGTCCCTCATTTAAAATGGACTGTAGGCGGGGATCGAGTCCTCCGGCTCTGCTGGGTAGTAGCGATCGGGCTGGGAGACTGGATGTCGTCGTACGGGCGCCGATCGCTCTACTCCTAAGCTGAGAAGAAGCCTTTGCCTGGACAGAAAATCTGCGGCTCTAGCCCGGAAGGCTGCGTAGGTCGTCGGTAGGGTCTTTGTGAGATGCCTGAACATAGGCGAGAAGCCGTGAAAACCTCCTAGGACCGCGTAGAGGGCGGTCTCATCGCTTACGGGCTCGCCGTTGAGGATGATCACGTCTACCCGGTCGATGTAGTCCGAGTCGGACTCTTCTTCTCCCTGCTTGATTTGCATCATGCGAAAGCGACCTTCTGGCCGGACGACCCTGGTGGCGAAGTATTCCGTGAAGACGTGCGCCAGCTCGTTAAAGGAGCCAATGGACCGAGGTGGCAATGAGGTGTACCACCGGTGGGCAATGTCGTCCAGCGTCAGAGGGAACATTCGGCACCTGGTCGCGTCAGATGCCCCACACCCGGTCATGTAGATGTTGAACTTGTGGAGGTGTGTTTGGGGGTCCGATCGCCCCTCGTACACGGGTGTCTGAGGAGGAGCGATCTTATGCTGCACGGGGGCGAGCTTGATGTCGATCGCGAGCGGCTCGCTCGGCTCGGCGATCATCTTCATGGCGCCTGCCCCGGATTGCAGGAGCGTCTTCACGTCGTCGAGCTGACGTTGCAATGCGGCAATCGCCGCGGCTCGGCTGCTTGCGGATCGGCTTTGGGAGCGGGGGCCGAGGCGATCGTGTACCGACCTCCGGATTCCGCTGCTGCCGACCTCGGGAATTTGGCGAGCGGGAGCCAGGCGGCTGGATCGCCTTCTGGGAGCCGGGTAGGCCGAGCTCCTGGTGACGGACTCAAACTCCGTCGTCTCGTAGGCCGGGTCGGGCCTTGCCGTCGCCGTGTCGGGTCACCGCCGTGCGATCGAAGACAGAGGTGCCCCGGCTGCCGAGCGCCTCTTCTTGCGGGCGAGAGCCTCCTGGCGATCGCTCGGCCAGTAGTGCCTTGAACTTCCGCTTGGTCTTCCGGCGGGAGACTGAGGGGGTGATAGCAGGAGACGCGTCGAGAGCGCTCCGTCGCTCCTGAAGGACGGCTATGGCCTCTTCGATCTGTTCATTAGTTCGGAACTGATCGAGCGAGAGGCTCGGGCCGCCGTCCCGGGACGGGATCGAGCGTCTCGATCGCGGCGCTACCTTCCACCATCGGTGCGCGGCTCGGGACGGAGCAGGGGTCCGCCGGGTCGGCCGGCTTTCTTCGACGCGGAGGCGGAAGACATGATTTCTGAAGGATTTCTTTGAAGTGCAGTGAGTGTCACTTCAAGTATCTGCCCCGAGAACAGTGAGTGTTCTTCGGGACGGTAGGTATAAAAATTTGAGGGTTGGATCCCCTTCCTCTAGCGCCAATTGTTGTTGCCCAAAATATTTATCCGAAGATTAATACTGCTGGAAGACGGACAACAAACAATAATTGCGGGAGCACTTCCGAGAGAAGATAAATAATACAGGATTTGTCGGGTTTGTTAGGCCCGGGCTTGAATGCTCTCGCGATATGATATTAATACAAATATTCGTGGATACAAGTATTAATGAGAGAAATCTAAGTACAATGAGTGTAGAAAGACTCTGTTAATCCGGCTCTTGAGCGAAGCTCGGTGTTCTTCGTCCCTTCCGATCGTCTTCTCGATGAGAGAGGCCGGGAGAAGTAAGACCGAATGATAGCTGTTGCCAAGAGTTGGAGATTAGCCAAGTGTTATGTATTTTGCTTCTGTATTGCGTGTGTAATGTCAGAATGCCAGAGAGAGAATACAAGTGCAGGGAGCCTTGTATATATAGGGGTAGCCGGGTCCTGCCCTTTGGCGGGCGATCGCCTTCCGGCCATTATAATAATGTGTCGATCGCCTGCCGGCCAATATTATAATGGGGCGATCACCCGGGCTATCGGGCTAAAGTCCAAGGAAGTGGCTGGCAGTCCGTATAAAGTCCAATGCAGTGGCTGGCGCCAGCTGGGCGGTCCAATAAGGAGCCAGCACGCGTCCGGAGTCAGTCAACATGCGGCCCTACTGACAGCTTTCGGCGGCTTGTCGGTTGGTGGAGAGATTCTGCCAGGCTGTGGCCAATGGCCCGAGATTCGCGGATCTTGTCTCGGCCCCTGCACGTGGTGCCAGTCCTAAGGTTCGGCCTTAGCCGACTGGATGGCCATCGGTGCTGATCGACATGAGGCGGTCGTCTCTAGCTGATCATCAGAGGTTGCCATCGGCCGGGTGCTGAGGGTCGGCATTCAGTCGGTCACCGAGGGTCGATCGGCAGATGCCGAGAGAGGGTCGCCCGATTGTCGGTCGCCAGGAGTCGGTCGGCAGGTGCCGAGAGATGATCGTCTCCAGTCGGTCGCCAGGAGTCGGTCGCCGAGTACCGAGAGGCGATCGTAATGATGTCGATCGCTCGGCACCGGGATTCGTCCTGGGACCTTCGGTTGGCCAGTCTAGCTTGTCCGCTGGGTAAAGGCTCGGTCGCCTGGTCGCTGGTCGGCAGATCTGCCTTGGCCGCTCGGCAGTGACTCGGTCGCCCGACCTCCGAGGCGATCGCCGGTCGGAAGGTGTTAATTCTTGACACAACAAAGGTGGAGAACAAAACCTCGATTAAAGTTGTGGATGATTATTTGGAACTTACAGGAAAAATGTGTAATACCCGAGATTTCTGATATGTATTTGGAACTTGTGATATTATAATTGTTGCACTTTAATCTGAGTATTATTCTCCGTATCTCATAGTCCGGTGATGTTGAGCGTATGATTTCATGAAAGTGATTTAAAATTTGTGATTCTGCGCATGTAGCGCACGCTATGGTCTATGTGTAGCGTACGCTAACATGGATCCATAGCGCACGCTACAAAGGATCATTAGCGCACGCTATACGTGCTCAATATGATTGAGACGTGTGGTAGGTGAGATCAGGCCGGGGATCTTGGTCGGATTGTGTCGGGATGAACCTGGACGGCTTTCGGGAAAAGCCAAGTCAACGCCTTAGCGCACGCTACTGGCATGTGAATAGCGCAGGCTAAGTGCTGAGTACAGTGAAGTCAGTAAGACGTTAGCGCACGCTACGAGTATGGACTAGTGCGCGCTAATAACCATTTTCTATAAATAGGACAGCATCCTTTTCGTATTTTCAGTCTTTTCTCTTCCAACATCCGAATCCTTATACTTAGAGTATTACTCTCTGCATCCTAAACACTTCCCATCAGCATCCTAGATCGTGTTGAAGATTGTAGATCATTGAGGATTGGTGTTCAAGCCTTCGACGTTGGATTGCTTCGATTTCCCCCTTGTTCTTCACTACTTTGAGGTAGGTGATTCTTCACCAATATTAGTAGTGTTCTAAGGACGTTTGATTATGCTTATCTAGTCAGTTAGATTCGTTAATAGTCGATCATCATGTGTTAGAAGGATATTTTCGACGTTTCGGCACTTATTCATCGTATAAACCTTTGAACCTTTTTAGTGTTGGACTCCTAAACGTATTCATGTATCTTCAATACTGTTTATGACCGGTATGGGGAGAACATCAAGTTCTTATGTTTTGACATGATAGCATACGTTTGGGACATGAAATGGATTTGACTTAGGATGTTTCTTGAAGATCAAAGATGAATTAGGGTGTTGTGATAATTATACGTACCCTTGTATCTTGTAGTCGTTTAATCAGTAACAAACCGTATGAGCATGATACACACTGAGATGGCTTGTATTAACACTGAGGATTTCATGAGTCTTCATCACTTTTAGCTCAAGTTTTACCCAGTAGTGACTGCCATGCACGATTAGCGCACGCTAAGATGTATATATTAACGTGCGCTATCGGGAACGAGTAACGTGCGCTACGTTGGATACGTAATGTACGTTATATCATCAGGCAGGCGATCACGCCGTAGAAGATCACAAGATAACAGCTAGCGCACGCTAAACCTTGTCATTTGCGTACGTTAACGGGCAGGCTTAGCGCACGTTACGTATAGTACCTAGCGTGCGCTAAGTAGTTCAGGCAGAATGCATTTTTAGAGCTTGCGGTCGTAAACCGGATTATTAGACGTTCGTACGACTTGAGAGGAACTCTTTATTATTTCTTAGGTCCGAGCCTTTCATAGGGGACGATCAAGGGGCAGTGGCATACGGACGCGTGTCATTTGTTGGAGTATTTCCATTCTTGCCATTTTCGAGGCAAGTATCATATGTCGAGTTCGATTTATATTGAAACTTTGATCATGCTTGTGGTTTTGTTCATGTTGTTGAAAATGAGATGTATTTCTGTAATTTCTCGTTGTATTCGTTGTTATTTGTTCGTATTGATGAACATATTGAAATGTATATATGTATGCATAATTGATTGATTTATAGTATAAATGATCCGAGGGGATCATGAGGATCTATGCTGAGGGCGCTGGATCGAATGTCCACCATGCGTTGGTCCGACGGGATCATCATGGGGATCTATGCTGAGGGCGCTGGATCGCTGGATGGGTTTTCCACCATGTGTTGGTCCGACGGGATCATCATGGGGATCTATACCAAGGGCGCTGGATCGCTGGATTACCCTATACTATGTTGATGGAATCGTGAGGATTCGCATCGTTGGATTCGATGACGGAAGTCCGTTTTGCTTGTTTATGATGTATTGATGATTTATGCATTATGATACTTGTACTAGCATTATTTTGCTAACCCCTTCGGGGGTGGACATTGTTTTGATGTTCAGGTAGCCGAGGAGTGGGGAAGCAGCCACAGTTCCGACGGGACGATGAAATGGCTCAGTGATGTGGTTGATGTTTATTGTTATTGTGATTTGTCTTCTTGGTTCATTTAGTACTCGAGTACGTCTGTTTTAATAAGGTCATTTCGATATGGTTGTATAAGTTAACTCATTTGATCGGTTGAATCAAATCTGTATTTGAACTTCAGTTGTACGATTAGATTATATTTACACTTCTTTTAAAATTAGCCTTGTAAATCCTTACCTAAAGGGTTTACGGGGCTGTAATTATTCCGAATATCTCGGGGTGTTACATAATATGGTATCAGAGCTAAGATTCATGGATATCTTGGCAGTCGGGTTAGTTGGGTCTGTTTATGTTATTTGATTATTGGTCGTTCGTAACATCACTGCTGAGCCAGCATCGTCGTGTGGACCGTGGTTGTAAGTTTCCTAAATCTCAAATACTACCGTTTTATTTAATTCATGTGTGTGAACATTGATAGATGTACTTTTAGAAAGTTTGCCCTGGATATTGAGAATTTGTGTTTACAGTATGTTGAGAGGAGGTCGTGGACGCGGACACGGTCGTGGACGCAGACGTGGAAACGCGAGACAAGAAGATTCGGTGTCTACCCCAGAAATAACCGCTAGCCGAACGGATTCCCATTCTGGGGGACAACAGGGATCAGCAAATAATAATGCAGATCCTAACGTGCCGGGAGTGCTCCAGCAGGTGGTTGCCCAGATAAACCAGTTTGCTCAAGTTGTGGATCGCATGCAGACGGCGATGGGACAGAAGCATAACGTGGATAATCGAGGAGATAGATGGCTTACGGAGGTGATCAAATTGCATCCTCCGAAATTTGACGGTTCTGCTGAGACGCTTTCTTGGGATCACTGGCTGAAGGAATTAGAAAATATTTTTGCGGGGATTAACTGTCCCAACGACAGAAAGGTTCCGGTCGCCCAGTATCTTCTGACAGGGGAGGCTTTCGACTAGTGGGAGGCCATTCGACCGGAGGAGCATAATGTTGACTGGACGGAATTCAAATTAATGATGAAAGCGCAGTATTGTCCTCGCCCAGTTAGAGAGGCCCGAGTTCGGGAGTTTTTCTCACCACAAAATTCAGAAGCATCTATGACGGACGTGATTAAGACTTTTAATCACCAGCTGACTTATGTGCGCCACTTGGTCAGGACCGAGGCGGAGAGGATTTTCCATTTTGACATGCGAATGAAGCCGGAAATTCAGCAATATATGTCCGGATTTGAATGTACCACTTTACGACAAAGATCGTGACAAGGCGGCCTATGATATGAAGGAGGCAAGTGAGAGAAATCGACAAGCAAAGAAGCAGAGAGTGGCTAGCAACTTCACGGAGAATAAGAGTAGTGGGCCTCGCAGGGCCACCCTCTTTCATTCATCCAGAGGCCTCGCATCCTTCTCGAGGAGGAAAGAAGTTCCGGCGGCACCAACCGTTTGCATATTGTGGAAGAAATGTTATAACCGTGGCAAAGCAGGCATATTCGACGTGGATCTGCTTCGCGCTGCTGTGACTGCTCCGAGTGTGGACAGAAGGTCATCGCGCAACATTTTGTGGGAATGCGACTAGATCTTTTGGCACTCGCACTCGCATCGGGTTCAAGGACACTAGTGTAAACTGACGCAGCAGAGCAGCTTTCCGCAGCAGAATGTTGGGAAGAGAGAGGCATCCATACCGGGTCCGTTCCTCCGCGTATTTACGAGATGAAGAAGGATGATCAAAACACAGCTGTTGCATCAGGTACAATTCAGATCCTTTTGCAACCAGTTAGTGTCTTGTTCGATTCAGGAGCTACGCATTCTTTTATATCTTTGAACTGTTTTAATCGTTTGAAAATCTCGTGCTTGTATAATTGTGAACCTTATGTTGTGGGATTACCGAGCGGAGAGAAAATTGTGGGAACCCTAGAAGTTAGGGATTTTACAGTGTCTATAGGAGGGAGAGATTGGCTATCGAACCTTATTGTAGTTGACATCTACGGTGACGATTTAATTCTCGGAGACGATTGGCTCAACCTTTATGGAGCTATTCTGGATTACCGAAAGAGAGTTATTTCTATCATTGCTGATGACGGATCTGAACACTTATTCCGAGGATGGAGACCGGGAAGCTCGGGAAAATTGATCAAAGCAATGAAAGCCGTGAAATTACTGAAGCAGGGATGTCATGGACTTTGGTGTTATGCCATGAGGAAAGAGGAAGGAATGGATCTCTCATCGATTCCAGTTGTAAATGAATTCTCCGACATATTTCGTGACGAACTACCTGGGTTACCTCCACAGAGAGAGGTGGAATTCACTATCGAATTAGAGCCTGGAGCCGCTCCTATTTCCAGAGCACCATACCGCATGGCGCCAACCAAGATATATGAAGTCAAGAAGCAACTGGAGGAATTGTCACAGAAGGGTTATATTCAACCTAGCGTTTCTCCTTGGGGAGCGCCCGTTCTCTTTGTCCGGAAGAAAGACGGATCCCTCCGACTGTGTATTGATTACAGGGAGCTCAACAAGATGACGATCAAGAATAAGTATCTTAAACCTCGGATCAACGACTTGTTTGATCAACTGCAAGGGACAAGGGTATTCTCGAAGATTGACTTGCGATCTGGATACCATCAGTTAAGAATTAAGGAATCGGATGTACCGAAGTCTGCTTTCAGGTCCCGGTACGGGCATTATAAATTTGTAGTGATGCCATTTGGACTTACCAATGCTCCTGCAGTATTCATGCAATTGATGAATCGGGTATTCTTAGAATACTTGGATAAATTTGTGGTCGTCTTCATTGATGACATCTTGATATATTCGAAGGACGCAGAGGAGCATGCTGAACATTTGCGTGTGGTTTTGAGCACCTTGAGGAGGGAACAGCTGTATGCAAAGCTTTCCAAATGCGAGTTCTGGCTTAGGGAAGTAACTTTCCTTGGGCATGTGATATCAGCTGACGGAGTTCATGTGGGCCCGAAGAAAGTCGAAGTAATCTTGGAATGGGAAGTTCCAAGTAACGTGAAAGAAGTCCGGAGTTTCCTAGGACTTGCTGGATATTATCGCCTCTTTGTAGAGGGATTTTCCAAAATTGCTCGTCCGCTCACTCAGCTGTTGCAGAAAACTCAAAAGTTCACGTGGGATGAGAAGTGCCAGGCTGGTTTTGACAAACTTAAGAGGAGACTGACGACAGCACCTATATTAGCGCTACCAGAGGGAACTGATGGATTCATGGTATACAGCGACGCTTCAAATCAGGGTCTGGGATGTGTGTTGATGCAAAAGGATAAGGTGATTGCCTATGCTTCTCGACAATTGAAACCGTATGAGGTTAATTACCCGACTCATGATCTGGAGCTAGCAGCTGTGGTCTTTGCCTTGAAAATTTGGCGACATTATTTGTACGGCACTCGTTGCCAGATCTTTACAGATCATAAGAGCCTCAAGTATATTTTCAGTCAGAAAGAATTAAACATGAGGCAAAGAAGGTGGCTGGAATTGATCAAGGGTTACGATTTGGAGATTCTCTATCATCCGGGGAAAGCAAACGTAGTAGCTGATGCTTTGAGCCGTAAACCTGTTTCTCTTCGAGTGTTGGAAGCACTTACATCCCAAACCAAAGATTCAATGAACCGATCCGCGAAGGGATTGAAGTATCGGCACCAGGAATCCAAGGGCAACTATATGTGATGGAACTGACTTCATCACTAGTCGAGGAGATCAAATCTAAGCAGTTGAACGATTCTCTGATCCTTCGGTTATGTGACGAAGTAAAGAAAGGAAAGGCCCCAGGATTCGTGATTCAAGATGATGGAGTTCTGAGATTTCAGAGTCGATTTTACGTTCCCGACGATGATGGTTTGAGACGGACAATTCTGAAGGAAGCTCACAGCGTGCCCTATTCTATTCACCCGGGCAGCAGTAAAATGTATAAAGATCTTAAACAAAACTTCTGGTGGGGGAATATGAAGAAGGACGTAGCAGAGTACGTTTCGAAGTGTTTGACTTGTCAGCAGGTTAAGATTGAACATCAGCGACCTGCCGGAATGTTAAAGCCGCTTCCTATCCCTGAGTGGAAGTGGGAGGATATCTCGATGGATTTTATCACCAGTATGCCAAGGACTAGAACGGGAATGAACATGATTTGGGTTATAGTTGATCGACTAACCAAGTCGGCTCATTTCCTAGGAATTAAAGATATATGGGGACCCGAGAGATTGGCGCGAGTATTTATTGCAGAGATAGTCAGGTTGCATGGGACGCCGAAGACCATTATTTCGGATCGAGATGGTCGCTTTGTGTCGCACTTCTAGAAGGCAGTTCACAGGGCTTTGGGGACTGAGCTCAACTTTAGCACGGCTTATCATCCCCAAATGGACGGTCAGTCCGAAAGGACTATACAAACAGTAGAAGACATGCTTAGAGCCTGTGCTTTGGATTGGTCAACTGATTGGGAAGTTCATTTGCCATTGATTGAATTCACCTACAATAATAGTTGGCATGCTTCTATCAAGATGGCACCATTTGAAGCTTTGTACGGGAGAAGATGTCTATCACCCCTGTGCTGGGATGATTCTTCGGATTTGATCGGGACAGAACCGGAATTGATAGTTCAGACTCAAGAGAAGATAGCTTTGATTCAGGAAAGACTATTGACTGCCCAGAGTCGACAGAAGTCACATGCAGACGTACGTCGTCGCCCTCTAGAGTTCGACATCAGGGACCATGTACTATTGAAGGTGTCTCCTACACGAGGGATTTTCTGTTTTGAGAGGAAAGGTAAGCTAAGTCCGAGATATATCGGGCCATTTGAGGTCCTAGAGAGAGTTGGGGATTTAGCATACAGGTTGGCTTTACCACCATCACTGAGTCACGTTCACAATGTGTTTCACGTATCCCAATTGCGGAAGTATGTACCGGACCCCAGTCACGTCATTGATTTCGACGAGATCGAGATAGCTAATGATGGCACCTTCGAAGAGAGACCAATCAAGATACTCGAGAGTCGGATCAAACAATTGAGGAATAAACTAATACCCTTGGTTAAAGTACAATGGTCACGACATGGAGCTGAAGAGGCCACTTGGGAAACAGAGGACAGTATGAAGGCTAGATATCCAGAGTTGTTTTCATCTTAAGTTTCGGGACGAAACTTCTTTTTAGGGAGGAAGGATGTAATACCCGAGATTTCTGATATGTATTTGGAACTTGTGATATTATAATTGTTGCACTTTAATCTGAGTATTATTCTCCGTATCTCATAGTCCGGTGATGTTGAGCGTATGATTTCATGAATGTGATTTAAAATTTGTGATTCTGCGCATGTAGCGCACGCTATCGTCTATGTGTAGCGTACGCTAACATGGATCCGTAGCGCACGCTACAAAGGATCATTAGCGCACGCTATACGTGGTCAATATGATTGAGACGTGTGGTAGGTGAGATCAGGCCGGGGATCTTGGTCGGATTGTGTCGGGATGAACCTGGACGGCTTTCGGGAAAAGCCAAGTCAACGCCTTAGCGCACGCTACTGGCATGTGAATAGCGCACGCTAAGTGCTGAGTACAGTGAAGTCAGTAAGACATTAGCACACGCTACGAGTATGGACTAGCGCGCGCTAATAACCATTTTCTATAAATAGGACAGCATCCTTTTCCTATTTTCAGTCTTTTCTCTTCCAACATCCGAATCCTTATACTTAGAGTATTACTCTCTGCATCCTAAACACTTCCCATCAGCATCCTAGCTCGTGTTGAAGATTGTAGATCATTGAGGATTGGTGTTCAAGCCTTCGACGTTGGATTGCTTCGATTTCCCCCTTGTTCTTCACTACTTTGAGGTAGGTGATTCTTCACCAATATTAGTAGTGTTCTAAGGACGTTTGATTATGCTTAACTAGTCAGTTAGATTCGTTAATAGTCGATCATCATGTGTTAGAAGGATATTTTCGACGTTTCGGCACTTATTCATCGTATAAACCTTTGAACCTTTTTAGTGTTGGACTCCTAAACGTATTCATGTATCTTCAATACTGTTTATGACCGGTATGGGGAGAACATCAAGTTCTTATGTTTTGACATGACAGAATCATACGTTTGGGACATGAAATGGATTTGACTTAGGATGTTTCTTGAAGATCAAAGATGAATTAGGGTGTTGTGATGATTATACGTACCCTTGTATCTTGTAGTCGTTTAATCAGTAACAAACCGTATGAGCATGATACACACTGAGATGGCTTGTATTAACACTGAGGATTTCATGAGTCTTCATCACTTTTAGCTCAAGTTTTACCCAGTAGTGACTGCCATGCACGATTAGCGCACGCTAAGATGTATATATTAACGTGCGCTATCGGGAACGAGTAATGTGCGCTACGTTGGATATGTAACGTACGTTATATCATCGAGCGGCAGGCGCTTCGAGAAGATCACAAGATAATAGCTAGCGCACGCTAAACCTTGTCATTTGCGTACGTTAACGGGCAGGCTTAGCACACGTTACGTATAGTACGTAGCGCGCGCTAAGTAGTTCAGGCAGAATGCATTTTTAGAGCTTGCGGTCGTAAACCGGATTATTAGACGTTCGTACGACTTGAGAGGAATTCTTTATTATTTCTTAGGTTCGAGCCTTGCATAGGGGACGATCAAGGGGCAGTGGCATACGGACGCGTGTCATTTGTTGGAGTATTTCCATTCTTGTCATTTTCGAGGCAAGTATCATATGTCGAGTTCGATTTATATTGAAACTTTGATCATGCTTGTGGTTTTGTTCATGTTGTTGAAAATGAGATGTATTTCTGTAATTTCTCGTTGTATTCGTTGTTATTTGTTCGTATTGATAAACATATTGAAATGCATATATGTATGCATAATTGATTGATTTATAGTATAAATGATCCGAGGGGATCATGAGGATCTATGCTGAGGGCGCTGGATCGAAAGTCCACCATGCGTTGGTCCGACGGGATCATCATGGGGATCTATGCTGAGGGCGCTGGATCGCTGGACGGGTTTTCCACCATGTGTTGGTCCGACGGGATCATCATGGGGATCTATACCAAGGGCGATGGATCGCTGGATTACCCTGTACTATGTTGATGGAATCGTGAGGATTCGCATCGTTGGATTCCGATGACGGAAGTCCGTTTTGCTTGTTTATGATGTATTGATGATTTATGCATTATGATACTTGTACTAGCATTGTTTTGCTAACCCCTTCGGGGGTGGACATTGTTTTGATGTTCAGGTAGCCGAGGAGCGGAAGCGACCACGATTCACAGACAATGAAATGGCTCAGTGATGTGGTTGATGTTTATTGTTATTGTGATTTGTCTTCTTGGTTCATTTAGTACTCGAGTACGTCTGTTTTAATAAGGTCATTTCGATATGGTTGTATAAGTTAACTCATTTGATCGGTTGAATCAAATCTGTATTTGAACTTCAGTTGTACGATTAGATTATATTTACACTTCTTTTAAAATTAGCCTTGTAAATCCTTACCTAAAGGGTTTACGGCGCTGTAATTATTCCGAATATCTCGGGGTGTTACAAAATGCTCCCAGAAGTTCATCATCTTCCTAGTAATCACAATAAAATGAGACGTATCCTGAAAGGTCTTGGGCTATCTTACATCAAGATCCACGTATGCATCTATGATTGTGCTTTATTTTCGGAAAATCATAATAAAGACCTAAAGATATGTCTGGTATGTGATACAAAGAGGTATAAGTTCACTCCTCCTGGAAAATTGAAAGTTATGAAGGTTCTTTGATATTTCCTTCTGAAGGATAGACTGAATAGGCTTTCCATGTCTCCTCACACAACCAAGGCAATGAGATGGCATACCGAGCCTCACATGAATGACGAAGATACTATGATACACCCTTCTGATAGAGAGGCTTGGAAGCATGTATATAGGGAGTTTCCAGAGTTTGCATCAGATATCCGAAATATAAGACTCGGGCTCGCATCTGGCGGATTCAACCCCTTTGGCAACATGAGTCTTTCGTATGGTATATGATTGGTGGTAATGGTTCCTTAAAACCTTCCTTCATGGATGTGCATGAAGGAGGAGTATAATATGTTGACCCTCGTAGTACTTGGCCTTGGGTATCCAGAAAAGTGTATTGATGTTTATTTGAGACCTTTGATATAGGGACTGAATTTGTTGTGGGAGCAAGGTCATCCAACATACAACAGTTACTCATATTGATGTTCTACTTACGTGCTATGTGTAGGGGTACCATTGGTGATTTTCCTGCATACGGTGATGTCTGGATCTATTATTAGTGGATATAGAGGATGTTCAATGTGCTTGGATGCAGACTGCATAATGTATCACCGTCTATGGCTTGAGAGGATACATGTCTGGCGTATGGATGCTGCAGCATTTAATGAGACTCAAGAGGTGGGTGATCCACCACAGGAGTGGACTGCTGAGGAAATTTTTATCGTACTGAATGAGTATAATTATGGGCAGTTGAGCAACCATCCTGGTGTAGTAGTGGCAACTCCCGAAAGACTCGACAGGTATAAGTACTGGTCCCACAAGAGTATATTCTGGGATCTACCTTATTGGAGTAAGTTGTTGATTATGAACTACCTAGATGTGTTGCACATAGAAAAAAATGTTTGTGAAAGTGTTGTCGGTATAGTGTTATGCTGGGAAGGAAAGGCTAAAGATGGCCCTTCGGCATGTGTTGGTTTAAAAGAAATGAATATTAGAAAACATTTATGGTTGAAATAAGAGAAGGGGAAACATAAAATGCTAAAAGCAGCTTACACCGTCACCCCTTGCAAAAGGCTGAGATTTTTTCGTGGATTAAGGCTGCTAGGTATCCCACGGGATATGATGAAAATATAGAGAGGTGTGTTAACTTCAAGGAGAACAAGTTAACTCGATTGAAGAGCCATGATTGCCATATCCTGATACAATGCCTATTTCCTGTGTTTATTCGATCATACTTGTCCAAACAAGTGGTCGAGCCTTGTGTATCGTTAGACCGATTCTTTCTGAAGTTATGCACTAGAAAAGTAAGGAAGTTAGATCTCCGGCTCATGCAAAAGGAGATAATTTATATCTTATGCAAATTTGAGAGGATATTCCCATCAAAAAATTTCAATCTCATGCCTCACCTCATGATCCATCTTCCTCTCCAACCTTACTAATAGGCCCAGTCTAATACACGTGGATGTTTCCCATAGAAAGCCAACTTGGTGACTACAAAGACTCTGTAACTAATAAGTTTGCACCTTAAGAATGTATAGCCGAAGCATATCTTGCATGGGAGTATGTAACATATACCAAGTTCTATTTGGGCGTGGTGGATCCCACACCCGAGCCTATGTCAACCATTCCGGTGCAATTTAATCTCTCCATTATCACCAATGAAGTTGAAGTTCAAAGAAGATTACCTGACACTCCTTTACAACCTTACGAGCTAGAATTGCATATTGATGGATATTGCTTAACTTCCCAAAAGTTCAATACTGGAAAGACATTCACTTTTCATATGATGTCGTGAATGGGGACATTAAATTCCACAATGAAATATTTGCTGATTATTTCGGACAATGGGTAAGTGTGTAATTACTGTTTACTTAATTTTCTTCTATAAATATGTAAAAATTGTAGATGAATTATGACATTCACCTTAATTAATATCTAGATGACGCACATACAAAGTGATGGCCACCCGATGTGGTCACATGAGTTGATGCTTCTTTCCATGAAGCCTGTTATATCTAGAGTCCATTCAGTGGCGAAGCTAAATGGTGTGACATTTGTATATATCAACAGAGATCAAAGAAGGAGATGTTAATGGGGTTATGATTGATGGTGGATATTACAGTATTTCGAAGTAGTGGAACTAATTTATGAAGAAGGCTTAAAAGTGTACTTATTGAAGTGTATGTGGTTTGATACTAATCCTGAATTCGAAAGGGGGGATGATTATGGACTTTTGTCTATTGATACTTCTACAAGCTGGTATGAAGGTGATCCTTTTGTTTTTGCAACATCGGCTAAACTTAATTAACTACGTGGATGACTTGGTAAAAAAAGGAGCATGGAAGATCCTAAATAATGTGGCAACGAGAGATATATATAGTACAGCTATACTTGGACAAGCAATAGATAAAGATGACAATGAGGCTTATCAAGAGCCAGATACAGCTAATTTTCCACCATCCTCCACAATACTACTGAATAATATTGTAGAAGATCGAGTGGTTCGACTACATGGTGAAGAATGTGGGTTCATAGATGTAGGTACAGATGAATTACGTGCAGACTCTGATGAAGATGATGATGAAGAGTTCAGACATATGCTGCCAGTTATTAACTCCAACACGGAGACGGACTCAAGTGGTGATTCTAACTACGAGCCTTGGAAGGACATATGATGTGCAAAAGTTCCAGAGATATTTGTTTTATTTACAAATTTTCAGAAAATATTTCAAGTTGTTTACTTGTGCTTATAAAATATGCAAAAATAAGGCAAAAAAGGTGTTTATTGTTGTTTGCAGTTCGAACGGATCAAAAGAGTGATATTTTACATCATTAATAATTATTATATGAATTTTTTTAATTAAAATTACAACTATTTCAAATTTTGATGATTTTTCATCCATTTTTAAAACCTAATTATATATATATTGTAATATTTAATGTAATTAATATATTATATTGACAAATATATAATCATTATAATTATATAAAATATCAGTAAATATATAAATATAATAACTGTCTTCAAATGTAGGAATGACAAACATGACTCAGTGGCAAACAGCCATATTGCCTATACAAATGGCCCGGGCTCGAATCCCGGCAGCCACTTAGTCATGGTTTTTTTATTAGATATAGCCGATGACTACCGTCGGCTAAAGTCATGGGCATGGCCGACGATTACCGTCGGCTAAAGTGCAGATATATGAATTTTTTATTTTTATTAACAAAAATTAAAATTAATTCAAATTTTTTCATCCATTTTTATAAAATATAAATATATATATATATATATTATGTAATATTTAATATAAGTAATGTCTTATATTCACAAATAATATATATATATATATATATTTATAATTAAATTTAAATATATAAGATATCAGTAAATGTATAAATATAAAAAACTATCTTCAAAACAAATGACAAACATTACTCAGTGGCAAATAGCCATATTACCTATACAAATGGCCCGGGTTCAATCTCGGGAGCCACTGAGTCATGCGTTTTTTATTAGATATAGCCGACGACTACCATCGGCTAAAGTCCTGGGCACAGCCGATGATTACAAGCGGCTAAAGTGGAGCACCCGGGTGAGCCAAGGAAAGAGTTTGATAAACGGATTACCGACAAGTAATTAATAATCATGTGTGTGGATTTTCGATCGCAGGATGTGTTGTAGTTCTTTAATTGTTTTTCATAATCTACTTCATAAATTCGTTAAAGATCTTTTTTTTAAAGTTTACGGTAGGAAATAATTTTTTTTTTGGAAGAAAATTAGTTTTCGTTCCAAGAATGCAATGTGAGTGCATCGTCTCATGCACAAGTAAGTCAGAAAAAGTCACAATGATCAGAAAAACTGACTATACAGAAGCTAGCCTATTGTAGGGAAATTAAAACATGTATTACATATTTCCCGTAGTTTCAAATCTCCCCAACATCTCCCAATGGCTTTGTTTACAATTTCCCGCATAATATGTTGAAAATATTTCTCAATTGCCTGAAAGACTCTGTTATTTCTTTCCAACCAAACTGCATAAACAAACTCAGTTACAAGCACTTTCCAAAACATTTTCCTTGGATTTCTTCCCTTGACATCTGAACACAGGTGCATTATGAACTGCTGCAGGTTACCTGTGATATAAACTTTACCAAATCAAGCAAAAAGGGCCTACCAATATTTCCTGATGTGTTGACAGCCACAGAACAAATGTTCTATAGTTTCATCTTCATTCTTGCAGAAAACACAAATTGGATCAACATCTATGTGTTTCTTGAGCAGCATGTCCTTAGTAGCAAGTCTTTGCCAAGCTAGTAGCCGCATACAAAACTTAGCCCTGGGGGTTGCTTTGTTATTTAGAACTAAATCCCTCCATAGAACTTTGAGTGAACCTAGCCTAATTAACTCGTAAGCAGACAGCTTATGGAAACTTTTCAGATCAATCATCTTCTTCCATTCCTCAGTCCCATGAACAATCCCCCTGCATTTAAGAACTTTCTTAAAGAAGTAGGAAGCCTGAGAAGGCACAGGCATTTTCATGACATCTAAGCCCTTAATGTAGTATGCATGAATCCATTTAATCCACAACTTGTCTTCCTTCAAAGACACATCCCATAGTAGTTTTAAATAGGAAAGCTTATTCCAGCTGGGCAAATGAACTAGTCCCAAACCACCTTCAGACTTAGTCTTGCAGACAAATTCACAAGATATCAATGATTTTCTACTGTCTCTAGATTGCCCTGTCCAAAGAAACCTCCTTACAAATGCTTTCCACTGTTTTCATGACATTCTTTGGAAAGAAGAAAACCTGACACCAGAAGTGTTGTATAGCATAGAGAACACTCTGTATCAACTTTACCCTTCCACCATAGCTCAATAATTTTGTTGTCCAGTGGTTTATTTTGCCTAACATCTTTTCAATCAATGGTTGATATTGACTAATAGCAAGTCTCTTGACATCTAGTGGGACACCAAGGTATTTAAATGGCAATGTGCCTTCCTTCGGCTTACTATAAGTCAATATACTTCTCTTAAATTCATCCTTTACCCCAGCAAAGTAAATTTCACTCTTATTCTTATTTGCAATCAGACCAAAGGTAGAACTAAACTTTTCAAAAGTGCTCAACAAAGCAGTTACAGATGCTAGGTTACCCTTACTAAAGAAAAGTAGATCATCAGCAAAAACTAGATAAGTTATTTTCAAATCTGCACATTTGGGGTGGAACTTGAAATTACTTCCAGAATGCAATGTCTTCATCAATCTACCAAGGTACTCCATATATAGAACAAATAAGAAGGGGGTCATAGGGTCACCTTATCTGATGTCTTTACATCCTGCAAATGGCTGAGTCAACTGGCCATTGACTTTGATCTGATATGAGGCCAATGTTAGGCAAGTAGTTATCCAAGTAACAAACATAGGTGGAAACCCCATTGCCCTCGAAAGTTGCTCCAAAAGGATCAAAAGCCTTTTGAAGATCTATTTTAAGCATACATCTGGCAGACATTTGTTTCCTACCATACCCTCTAATAATTTCTTGTGCCAAGATTGTCATGAATGTACCTCCCTGGGACAAAGGCTAATTGTTATTCACCAACAATATATCCCATGACATCACTGAGCCTATTTGAAATCACCTTGGCAATGATTTTGTACAGAACTGAACAACATGCAATAGGCTTGTAGTCCTTCAGAGTATTAGCTGCTTGATGCTTGGGGATAAGAGAAATCACAACAGTGTTCACACTCTTCAAGAATTTCCCAGTTTGAAAAAAAAAAAATGGCGTCTACAATCTGCTTACCAACTATGTTCCAAGAGCTCTTAAAGAAATGAGATGAAAAACCATCTGTACCTGGGGCTTTATTATCTCCAATGGATTGTAAAGCAGAAAATATCTCCTTCTCAGTGACTGGTAGAATCAGCTTCTGTCTATGGTTCTGAGTAAGAATGTTTCCATTTTCGACAATTTGGACATCCACACAGCTTGAGTGGTAGCAGCTGAAGTACCTAGTAAATTCTTATAGAATGTGAAGACTTCCTTCTGTATATCCTTCTCATCAAGGATCTGAATACCCTCTGAATTATATAGAACTGAAATACCACTAGGGCTTTTAGTTTTCAAACTAGCAATGAAATATCTAGAGTTACCATCTCCACATTGTAACCAATGGATCTTGGCCTTATGCTTCAGAACCTGTTCTTCAATGTTGGACCATTTATCCAGGTAATTCTGAGATTCTTTCATCTCACCAAACAAAGTAGAATTAGTTACATCAGCTGATAAAGCAGTTTGGATCCTATCAACTGCAGCTCTTGCCTCCATCACCTTAACAGTTGGTTGAGTGTAAAATTTTTATAACTGTTGCACTTTCAACCTTACACTCTTCAATTTCTGACAAACCTGAAACATTGTAGTACCCTGCATATCTATGTTCCATCCTTCTTGCACAGTTTCAAGGTACTTGGGATGTTCTACTACCGCATTCACAAATTTAAAGATTCTATGAAAACTCTTCTTTGGTGACCCCCAGTTGAGCAAAAGGGGGGAGTGACCTGAGAAAGAGAGATTCATAACATTTACATAAGTAGCACCATACTATTGTAACCATTCTGGGATACCAAAAGACCTATCTATTTTAGTGTAGATGAGGTTTTGGTGTTGCTGATTGCACCAGGTAAATTGCCATCCATGACATGTCAACTCCTGTAACATTACATCATTAAGACCCTGCCTGAAAGGCTCACATTCTGCCTATGTAACTGGCAAACCCCCTACTATATCTTCAGTACTCAAAATATTGTTGAAATCCCCAAGTATCAACTAGGGTTCACTAATGCTGTCAGCCAGTCTTTTAATTTCAGTCCAAAGAGTTTTCCTGTCTTCTGCATGATTATGGCCATAGATGAAGGTGATTTGAAACGGATGTACCCCAGATATGTCTCTCACCCTACCATGAAGAGTTTGATCAGTGCGGCTGAGCTTCTCAAAAACCACCTTCAAACTATTCCATAATATCCAAATTCTACCATTAGGAGCTGCTTCATAATTGTCCTCAAACTACCAAGTATCAAACTACTTCTTTATTTTTTTTTAGCTTTAGGTTGCTTCACTCTAGTTTCAACAAATCCTGCAAGCTCAATTTTATTATTCTGAAGAAATTTCCTTAACTCTAATGGACTTATTCATTCCTCTAATGTTCCAACTTAATAAAATCATTTAAAGAGTTGGGACACTAGGACCAGGATCATGCAAATTAACATCGAAATTACCAAACCTCATTGCACTAGTTTCCCCCTGATTTATCTCTCCTTCATGAGTACTCAGTTCCTGAAACTAGTTTGCCTAAGGAATTTCAGAGGTGTCTACTGCATTAACATTCACATTTTCAGCATCATTATTCATCCTTTCATCGAAATTACCAAACCTCATTGCACTATTTTCCCCCTGATTTATCTCTCCTTCATGAGTACTCAGTTCCTGAAACTGATTTGCCTGAGGAACTTCATAGGTCTCTACTGCATTAACATTCACATTTTCAGCATCATTATTCATCCCTTCACTGTGTGCATTTCGTATAACTTGAATCCACAGCTCAGTCACAGGTTGGTGCATATTCCTACCCCTTCTTCTGCTTTCAGGTCTGTCTTGAGCAGGCTGCACAACATTTCTCACTTGACATACATGTCCCACACATTGACACTTCTGACAGAAGACATGTATATTCTCATATTCAAATATTTTCTCAATTGTATTTCCTGCAAACTTAATTCTGCTATAATGCACCACTGGTTGGCTAATGCCTACCTCTACAAGAACTCTAGCAAAACCAAGCTTGGTTTGCTTCACAGTGCACTCATCAGTATGCATGGGCAATCCAACCACACTAGTTATCTTACTTAGGCTTTTCTTCCCCCATAACTGTAGAGGTAGCTTAGGTAATTTAACCCATATAGGAAGCTTTGTAAGTTGATCTTGTTTAGACTCAAAATCAGGCTTCCAATACTTCAAAACTATAGGCTGGTTTTTCACAGAGTAAGGGCTATTATCACATAATCCTAGTACATTCATCATCAAACTGAAATCTAGTAATGAAGAAGCTACTGTCATATTGGTGCAATGCAGGAATAGCAATATCCCTCCAAATTTTAGACAAAAACTGTTCCAAATAGCCCAAAGTATGCTCTACTTCAACAACATACAATACTAAGGAATGTTTCCATTTTCGAGCTTCATCAATAACATCATCATCTTCAATCTCAACACATATTCCATTTTCATCATTAGTAGGCACAGAATAATCAAGTTCCAGACCATTAAAAGCAAATCTATTACCTCTTACAGTTTGAGCATAGGTGGTTTTTGTCTGAACCTCTAGGTTTTACATTCTCTCCATGTCAGGATCCTGATCCATCGCCGGCTCATCCCCCGACCAAACAAGTCGACGAGCAGCGTGCTGTCGATTGTCCGGCTCTCTAGACCTATTCGCTCCGTCTGAGTTGGCCGGAGAAACCGTAGCCAACTCAGGTTGCGTAACCGTCAGGCCAGTTGAGTTCGGAGGTAACGTAACCTCAACTGGTGTAACTGATGCCGCCGTTAGAGGTTGATTTTTGTAACTTTACATCTCTCGTTTGGGTTTCACTCCCCACATCCCCCCGCCGGCCAAGCTAAATCGGTTTTCCACCTCTATATTCCCTTTTCCTTTAGTCGTCTTTGTCAGATTATGCTGCGGCTTTTTCGGCCGCCCACGCTTCTTTTTGGATATGGATTGGGAGGCACGTGAGGCACATAGGAATCGTAGGAATCAGTGGGAGTATATTCACATGTAGGAAATAATTTTAGATCAAATCAAATTATCATTAGAAAGATTTTTGCATTGAGAAAAGTTCTTAAATTTTAGAATCTTGGTCTACAACCTTGTATTCAAATTTTGGCATCTTGTGATAGGTAATAACTTTTAAAAATTTATTTTGATCTTGTAAAAACAAATGGAGTATCTTGTGGCCAACTTTGCTCAAGAAAATTATTTTGTTGTAAAATCGCATATTAATTTTTAAAATGTATATTATTAAAAAATTTCCTATGTACAAGAGTTGTGTATTTATGTTTTGACCACAATATTAAGTTTCGGGATTCAATAGTTTTCAAACTTCACGGATAGAATATTGACAGCCATTGGCGCAAACTTTCAAAAAGCGATGTGCAGATTGAGTTGTCGTGTGAAGAGGTCACTTTTGTTTTGATAGTTGGCATTTCGACCTTTTTCGTTCTAAGTTTCGGGGACGAAACTTTATTTTAGTGGGCGAGAATGTAATACTCATGCTTGTTATTTTGTTTATTTTATAATTATTCGTCGTGTGGTTACCGACTATCATATTTATTGTTATTAATTGAATATTTACTTGGAAACAATTTTCATTGTGCGTTATATGCTTTTCGTGCGGTGAAAATTCGAAGAAACCATGACGTTTACAAACATCATATGGTTGTTCCGTGTTTTACATCCATGACGTTTGGTGCCTAAACGTCATGAAAGCCCACTACAATGACATATATCTAGAAACATCATAAAATAAGTGTCATTAAAGGGTATATCTATAGTAGTGCCCGTAGCTAACTGTTCTACCTGTAGACCTGAGAAATAACTAAGTTTCTTTATCATACTCATTTCAAATTTACTTTGCATGATATGACAGAACTTCTTACATAGATTTTGGTTAGTCAAAACGAAAATATATCATTGACATACATTTGTACCATTATAAGATCACCACCTTCCTGATTTTTTAAGAGTGTTTTGTCGGCACCGCCTTTCTCGAATCCACTGCGGTTTAGATAAAGTGACAAAGTCTCATGCAAGGCTCTAAGTGCTGGCTTGAGTCTATATAGTTCTTTCCTTAGCCTATAGATGTTGTTCATTTTGAAACCATTTGACTCTTCCTACATCGAGGTAATCCAATGATAAGTTAAGGGCTTCACTGGTAGAGACTGGTTTAGATTGAGCTATGAATACAACTAATGTACACATGGCAAGTCTACATAGTTCAACTGTAGACTTCTATACAGGGAACTGGTTCATGCCACGTTCTGACTTTGTTTCCTACTGTGCACACAATACATTTCCTGATGTACTATGTATTCCCCTTTTGGTGGTAACTTCGGCATCAATATCAGCAATAACCAGTTCTTGTGGGTGATCTCTTAACCATCTCTTGTTAGGTTCAAATTCTGCATCAATTGCTATATCCTCTTGGACTGTAGGCCCAACATCAGCTTCTACAGCCAGTTCTTTTGTTCTTACAACTGCGGGATTGATTTCTAAAGAGGTGACAGGTTCTCCCGGAGTCTGTGGGATTTCTTCAATAGTTAAGGTTTAAACTGCATGAGTTAAACCTTCTACACCTGTAGGATCACAATGAGAATTATCAAACACTAAATAGACTGACTCCTCATAGTCATTCTCCTCTTATTTAAGATTCTAAAGGCTTTGGTGACATTAGAATACCTAACGAATATTCCTTCATTAGATTTATCATCGAAGGCCTTGAGTTGATCATTTCCATTATTGAGAAAATAACACATGCAACCAAGGATATGAAATGTTGTGGTGATACCTCATATGTGGTTTTGTTGTGGTACTATAGCAATTTTGTATATAGCATGATATATTTGTTGCTTCACCCCAGAAATGCTGTGATAACTTGCTTTTAGCAATCATCGTTCTGGTGGCTTCCCTCAGTGTCCTTTTCTTTCTTTCGATAACACCATTTTGTTGTGGGGTTTGGGCTACTGAATATTCATGATAAATGCTATTGTCTGCATATTATTTCTCTATGAAGTGATTTGTGAATTATGTGCCTCTATCGGAGCGAATGGATATAATGCTCAGCCCTTTCTCATTATGTAGCTTCTTTACGTGCTCTGGCAGCTTTGTGATTATCTATTTCTTCTTTTTCATGAAGATTGTCGAGGAGTACCTGGAAAAATCATCAAAATAACAAGACAATATTCCTTACCTCCCAGGCTGACAGGGTCTAGAGGGCCTCATATGTCCATATGCAATAAGTTGAGGACCTTGTAGGTTGATATAAATGATTTGCTCTTCACGGTTGTCTTGACTTTTTTGCCTTTCTGACAGGGTCCATATACACTGTTCTTATGAAATCAAACATCTGAATAACCTCTAACTATTCACTGTCTAGCTAACTTATTAATGGTCTTAAAGTTGATGTGAGACATACTCTTGTGCCATAGCCAACTTTGATCTGCAGTGCCTTTGGCAATAAAACAAAGGATTACAGTACCTATAGGAATCCAATTAGTGACATACATGTTACCTTATCTGGATCCTGTAAGGACAAATTTGTTTGGTCTTGATATCCTTCACCCTAAAGTTTCCTTGAAATAATTTAATCTAGAACTGTTTGTCACAGAACAGGCTAATGGTTAAAAGGTTATAATGTAGCCCGTTAACAAATGCTACATTAGTGACACTGAATTTACCAACAAGCAGGGTTAATTTCCCTCTTGTTCGTCCTTTCGATTTATCACCGAATCAGACTTTTAGACCATGCTCTTCTACATAATCTGTCAACTTGTTGATATCTCATGTCATATGCCGAGAACAGTCACTGTCGGAATACCAGATGTCCTCCTCTTTGATATCCTGTAGACAAGTTAAATAAATTTCGGTACCCATTGTTTGGTGGGTCCTTTGTTAGTGGTGCCTTTAGGTACCCAGACTTGCCTCACAGTAATTGGTTTACTGTAGGACTTCTTAAGTCCTTTGTTGCGAGGTCTACATAGGGCATGCACTTATTCACTGTATGGATAATAATTATGCATGTATAATTGAGAGTTATGCTTCCTCTAAAGTTGTAGTCTAGTGGGAGGAACTATTTCTCTGCCTTCTATTTTGCCTCCCGAGCCTACAGTTGGATTCCCAGAGCTGCTGTTGGTAGAATTGAGCAGAAGCTTGCTTGCGAGACATGCGTCTGGGTTCCTGTACTAAGTATTGAGGTGTTGTATACCTCGATTGATTATTCCACCTTTTTCAAGGTACAACATTCCCCTGTTGTTGTTTTCGATGTTGTTGCATTTCATAAAGAGCATACTTTTGATGTTGGGCATCGGTTCTTTTGTTCACATGTTTGTAGTGTTATGCTTTTCACTGCTTATGATAAGAGCTTGGTGGCATAATGGCAGCCTTTTTTCGGTATAACTATAGCTTTGCCTTTTTCTATAGGAACTGGTCTTGGAATCTCCTCAGTCTTGGGTCTTGGAATATGTTCAACCCCTTTGAAGAATACAGCATCAGATTCAATCTCCTTCTCGCTTCTCAAGAAGCTGTATATTAGCTTCTAACAGGACATAATCATTTGTCTTACCTTGATCATGAGTTTTTACCTCATTTAATTCAGCAGTAAGTTGATGATTACACTCCATGAGTTTCTCATGCTCGACCTTGCTATTTTTGCAATCCAAGGATATGTTTTCGAAATTTATTACAAGTCATCTTCATCCCTCAGCTCTAAGTTAGAAAGTGAGAGCTATAGGTGTTCTTGTTTTATATTCTTATGGTCTTGTTGAATGATTTTAAACTTATTCATTATTTTCTCAAATGTATAAGATGCATTATTATGATGATTAACATTAGATGAGGTTGAACTCACCTCATCATCACTGTCATCATCATCTTCTTCTTTGTCCATCATCCAGATATAGGCCTTTATCTTCAAATTCATCATTAAAGGAGTCGCTGTTGGTGACATCCTGCAGACATTCCTCTATCTTGCATGATGTAGGCGTTGCATCTGATCACCCAATCAGTACCTTCATCTTACTTCTCCATATTTTATTATTTTCATCCCTTTCTTGTTCTTCGGCTTTCGGTAGCCTTTGAACCTTAGGATGTTGACATATATTTACATAGTGTACTGGCTTCCTAAAGTTATAACATAGGTTAGAATCTCCCGTGGATGGTGATTCGGAGCTCACCTTATTTGAGGATTTTAGCCTCTAAGGAGCTTTTCTAGATTCTTGATGAATTTATGGAACTTATGCATCAGCAGTGCCATCTCGTCTTGTGATAGCACATCACAATCATCATCTCCTGTAGCTTTGTAGAACCAACCACTCTGATACCACTTGTTGGTCACGGTATACTTATATGACAACTTAGAGAGGGGGTGGATATGTTGTATTTTTCAAAGATTTTGTGTAGCAGAAGTCTGTAAGTGAGTTGTTGTAAGTACATGAACTGTAGGTACTCCTGTATGCTTGGTGCTTACAGGGTTTTAAGTATAAGTAAATCACAAGCAGTAATGTAGAAGTAAGTAAGCAAGTAAAGACACAGTATGTAATTTGGTTCCACACAACATCCTATACATCCACAAGTTCTCCATACAGGAGTTATGTTTATTAAAATCAAGGTGTACACAAACTGTATGATTTTAACTCAACTTTCCATGTTGTATCTTTCATACAGATTGATACACTTAGTTATAGTTTGATCCCTTCACATAAATTGGTTGTAGGCTTCTTGAACGCAGACTTCTCACACAGATTGAAGCTTCTTTCTCCTTAATTGTCTTCATACCACACAAGTCGTAATTAGACCTATTTGTTAGTCCACACAGGGATAACTATCAACGTCAAATATGGTAAGTCTCTGAAGAGCAGCTATAGGCTTTTAGGTTATTGGTTGTAGTGTGTTTTTCTATTTCTTTAAGGACCTATAATCACTTTGATATTGAATATAGCTGTAGGATCGAAGAGAGTATTTGCTCTTTATAGTTTTTAATAAGTAGTTCACTTCTCTGTGTTTATCAGTATATCAGTGTATGAGCAAGTCCTTTGATTTTGCTATTTAGAATAAGATCTGTTATAAATGTAGTCATTGGCCGGTTGGTGAGATGTGGACATTTCAAATTGGTGGCTTCGTGAATGTTTGAATTAAAGTAATCAATGTTGTTAGTATTAAACTCGTTAGACATTCATTTGGCCTTCACTAAATGCTCTGCATCCACAGTCTTTCAGCCGCATTAAATGTAGTCTCCATCAGCATTAAATGTTCTTCAAACCCCTGAATACTTTGTGATATAATATAGTTTCTTTCACAACGGTTTGATGTGTAAGTATTTTCTTATTGGTTTTACACTTTACTTTTCCTAAGTAAAGTACATACGAAATCAACATTGTAGCCAACTAGGATCTTATGCTGCAGAAATCTCGATCTTCATTATGATGTAGACAAAATGATGTATGATCAAGGAAGTATGAAGTCGGTTGTAGGAAGATGTTGTAGTTTGCTCATTTATAAAAACTCCAAGAGGATTTAACAAAAACAGGAGTATGGCAAGTCGATACCACCATGACCCTTGGTTGCAATCAAGGGAGTATTAATATATTTTTAGACTGATGTCATGTCCGGTGGTTTACGCGTCGGTACTTTCATGACTCTTGGTTGCCATAATGGAACTTGTGAAAAGGCGTTGTGATTTTTATTTGGCGAGTGTACTAATTACGATTTGAATTCGATTACGTGTTTATGAGTTTTTCTGAATATATGTTGTATTTTATGATATTCATTATCATTTCAATCCTCAGGTTGGGCTGGTACGATTTGTCATTTCATGTAAATTTATTAAAATATGCAGGTCATTCCCGAGGGTTCCGATCGAGCTTGAATGAGTCTTGGGATTCGATTACACGAATGTTGCTTCCCTCTTAGAATAAAATCAAACTATTGATTTGTAATACTCGTGTAATTCGGTAGAATATGAGAGCCTATTCTTTTACGATTTTTACCTAAAAAAACTTGATGTTTAAATGGTGGAATTGCTCGTTTTAGAATTATTTATGAGAATATCAAGTTTCGTACTCTAAAATAACATGATGGGTCCCTCAAGATATTCGCGGTACTGTAATACCCTGGTAAGTTTTGGGGGTATTACAGTGTACCACCGTCCGTCCGTCTCAACCCGGATTAGTTCGGTCGAAGGGCAATTCGGGCAAAATGACGGCGTCTCAAAGAGGACGGTTATCTTTTCTACTAAAATTTCATTTGGTAAAGCTTAATTTTTCCAGACCGCCTCAATAATAAAATCCAAAAATAATTTGATAATTATCATATTAAGAGAAGTACCAGATTTAATTGTTAATTATTTATTATGGTAAGTATTATGATCCAAATCCTAATCGTTTAGAGCTCCTCCAGCATACGTCTCTCTCCCATCCTCTCCTATATATATCGACACGAGGGTCCGAGTTTTCACAATGTAACTTCAGAATCTAAGCTTTTTCCCAGTATAAAATCCTCTTTGTATTCTTGTTCGAGTTGATGGTAGTACATGTTTGATTCTAGTTCGTTGAGGGCACAGTGTATTGGGAATAGTGCCCTAGGATATTCGATGTGCCTAGATTTGTAATTATCACATTTAAATAAAGTTATTTGATATCATTTGTTTCTCATTGATTATTATAATATGTGCATATTTTAATATTTTAATAATCTAATAATAGTTATTCACGAGTAATAATATTATTCAAATGTCCTTGGTCCAATCACGTTGAGTGGAGACTCTAGTGATTAGTATACTAGTATAAGTTTGATTGATAATCATCGGATGATTATGCATATGGTACGGATCAAACTTATGGGTATTGGTTGGAGAACCAATACTGGACAGACTCGCATTGAGATCACTACATAGAAATGTCATAAGTGAATCTCAATATATAACAGTATGTCAAAAAATCCTTGAACCTGAGATTTTCATCGAGTCCAACATGATAACTGGTATGCCTTGATGTAATCCAACGTCATCTTAAATATGGTGATCATAAAGGTTAGCGATCGATATTACAGGGAGTCATGTAGAGGGCAATGAATAATTAAGATGGGGATTTGTCCCTCTCTTTAGGGAGAGAGATATCTGTTGGGCCCCTCGATAAATAGGACTGAAGGAAATGCATGGCCATGTTCAAATGAAGAGTCATTTGATTCAATCAGTCTGCTCAAGATCGAGAAAGCATTTGAACATAATAAGTATGACAATCTCCATGACTTATTTCAATTTTGATATCGCGCGATAAAGGGATTTGACACGTTAAATGGTTTAATGGACTATAAACTTATATTATTTGGGTAGTCATAATGTCTTACTAGAGATCGCTTATGACTTATTATCTAATAAGGTATTAAATAATTATCAACATAATATAAGGCTTTTGGGTCACACATACGATAACTAAAGACAAGCAAGAATAATTAATTGATATAATATTGGATATTATATTTATTAAAGAAATTAAGTAATGACTAATATATAATATAGGATATTATATATTATATTAATTAATTATATCAACTGGGAAAGATAAATATAATATTAGATATTATATTTAGTAGAAGATTAAATAATAAGTAATACTTATATAATATAAGATATTATATGTATTGTATTATTTAAAAAGCTGAGGGGAAACTAAGCAAATACTAGAGTTTGACTCTAGGGTTTACCTAGTATAAATAAATATTTTTGGACAAGGAGCTGTCATAAGAGAAATTACACAACCCTAACCAAAAATCGGGCCCCATTCTTTACTATTCGGTCGAACTGCTTTCAGTCCGGGAGGTCCGTTTCGGCCATCTCTGTCTTCTTTTCTTAGTTGATTTCGATCAACAGTACAAATTCTTCTAGAAAGGAATTATTTGTTGTACTGTTTATCAACATTATTCGTAAGGATTTAGCAATCCGGCTTGTACCAGTTGTTCGTGTGTGGATCATCAAAAGAGGAAGAGGATTTAATCAGCTTACGGTCCGGGTTGAGATTTGTTCTTCGAATTAAGGTACTTCGGCGAACTCTTAATAAATCAATTAAATTACTGCATGTAGATCTCCGTCTGGGTTTTTCATTAATTTATTTCGTTGCGTCTTACTCGGTTTATTATATTAGATTTTATAAATATTTTTCTGATTTAATTTGATTAAATCAGATCGTTGAAATTCAAATTCCTAGACTATTCTTCATAATTTCCTGTCCAGAACTGTTCTGGAATAGTACTGCGCACTGGGTCCTATCGGGTCGAGTCTGGATCCGCGTATATATAAATCAATAAAAAAATCGCTGGAAATGGGATTCGATCCCAAGTTGGCAGATGCGAAGCCAACTGCCGCGCCAACTACGCTGCACTGTATTGTTCTTTATTGCTCACATGTTTTATTTATAGCTTTTGCTAAAATTTAAATAAAATAAAGTGCAACTAAAGGATTTCGAGCCCGGGTTGGTGAGAAGGGTTGTTAGCGGTCCAAGTATATTCGAGAACTGCCCGAGGACCGTCCGATAATACCCGGGACCAATACTCACCTAAAACGCTAGTGGTCCGGATACTGGTACAGAAGTTAGAACCGAAACCGATAAGGACCGAAACCGTTAACCCGATAAAAAAACCGGTAATTTTTCCTAAACATACATTTTTTAAAATATTGTATAAGATATTAGTACATATAGAAAAAATAAGTTTAAAAGACCTTATCTCTTAATTTCTTTAGCATACATTTGAAAAAAAAACTCAATTCTTGTTTCGAATATGAGGTTTTGGTGATTAGGCTTTTAACGATCCAAGATGCCCGAAAATGCGCCCGTAATACCCGGGACCGATACTCACCCGAAACGTTAGCAGTCCGGATACAAGTATTGAAGTTGGGACCCGAAACCGGTAAGGACCGGAACCGGTAATACTCAATACGTTAATGGTCCAAACCCGAGAAGAGAATACCCGGACCGAACCGGACCGAGAACAGCCCTATTGGTGAGGCTAAACTAACGCTGCCCAACCATCTGGCCTACAGTTCCGGATTTGTGATTTTTGAAACTTTATTCATTATATCTCTTTTGTGAGACAGTTTTTAATTAGTATGTTTAATTAATTATGTGAGAATTAATTATGATTTATGTATGGTGTATGGCAGGACCATAAATTGACCAATGTGATTGGATGTTTCAATTTATTATTGAGTTGGTTTTACGGCCTACGTATCGTTTAATTATAATTGGTTTTTACGGCCTGCGAGTCATCTTTTAGTTTATTATTATAATTTACGACCTGCGTGTCATTTGTCCTCTTGTAATTTAATTTTACTAGTGTATTATTTTTCATTAATGTAATGAAGACAAGAAGGAGGCGAAGGACAGACTCGAAGGGCTAATTGATCGCATATGACGTTCCAATGAGTTGCAAGATCATTGAAGACGCAATTACACCCTTTTTAAATTGACCTTTGTGATTTTCATGTTGGCTCATGAAAATGACGTTAGGATTATAGTCATGCTATACACGGTCCTATGTTTATTATGTCATGTATGTTATGTACAGTAAAACCTCTATAAATTAATGATGTTGGGACTGAGATATTTTATTAATTTAGCGAGATATTATTATATCAATAAATTAATAATTTATTAATTTAAAGAGGTTTTACGTATGACTTTTAAATTTCCAAGTCAAATATACTAGTTACAAATGTATTCTAGTTAAAGATGAAAAATAAATTAGAAAAACAAGTTCCAATTATCATTTTATGAATTCAAGAAATTGAAGAAATTAATGTATGTATACTAATGAATGTTACGAGGTTCAAGGCATTGAAAAAATTGTGTAATTTTTTAGTAATTATTAATTTATAGTTTCGTTGGGACCATTATATATATACTAGGGTTTCAGAAAAATTATTATCTTATTATTTTATCGATTGGGGTTCAAATTTGTACTGGTCCCAAGTTGGGACAGGACAAATTATTAATTTTATCGAGGTTATTAATTTATCGAGTATTAATTTATAGAGTTTTTACTGTATGTTTAAATTTATGCATATATGTGATGCAATATGTGTTTAGATGTGTGTTGGCTAGCATAGACATGCTACATAGGATAAAACCTCTCGTTAAAAATTTTTAATGACGTTCAATTAAAATACCTATCAAGACTTCGATCATCTTGAGCAGGTCATGCCAAAGCTAGGTGCTCGGATTATCTTAGTAAGGTAGGATGGGTAATGGTGATACCTATGTGTTTTAATAAATTAAGAATTCAAAATAATTTTGAACCTCAAGGCATAAGATGGGATTATAACATGCTTGGGCATAAGATGTCAAAGCCCATAAGTAAATCTAAGAGTTACGTATGATGTAATCGATAAAAAGTTATCCACCTAAAGTAGCTCAATTCTAGGCGGCATGCCAAACTGAGTTTAGAATTGTGCAAAATGGGGTCTAAGTCCACTAAAATTACAAATGTTGTAAAATTGAGGGTACTTTGTTTTAGTGGGAGTATTTTTAGAGAAATAAAATAAAACGTGACTAAATACTTTGCATATTGAATTTTGTAGATAATAGAATGGCATCAAACAACACATCCACCATTTCATTGCGATGCGTCCTTGAGAAGGACAAGCTCAAAGAAAACAGCAGAAACTATCTGGATTGGATCCGGAGCTTGAGAATAGTTCTCAAGCAAGAAAAAAAATTGTATATTCTTGAGGAAGAAATTCTCGATGAGCCTGCTGACAATGCTAACAAAGCAAAAAAAGACAAATGGAAAAAATATTGTGATGATTCCATTGATGTCAGTTGTCTTATGTTGGATACCATTTGTCCAGAACTTCAGAACTTTAGAAGGGAAATATGCTGCTAAGGAAGAAATGGAGGCTTATGATCTTAATCCTCACCTCAAGGGGACTTTCTCCAAGCATGCTAGGCAAGAGAGATATGAGACCTTTCAAGCCTTGTATGCTTGCAAGATGGTTGAGGGGACATCTGCCAGCACTCATGTACTCAAGATGAAATGATATATTGATCATCTTGATATGCTTGGTTTTCCACTTTCTAAGGAGCACTCCACGGATGTGATCCTAAACTCATTGCTCGATATTTTCGGTCAGTTAATTATGAACTATAATATAAATGATATGGAGAAGTCCATTGCTGAGCTGCATGGGATGCTTAAAACGGCTGAGCAGAATATTAAAAAGAAGCCAAGCTACGTGCTGATGGTCAGCAAAGGGAAGTCCTTCAAGAACAATGGCAAAGGTAAGACAAAAGTTGACAAATCTAAAGACCCTACTAAGATGGTTTTTAAGGCTAAAGCCCCCCAAAGATCGAAATTGCCATCATTGCAATAAACCAGGATACTGGAAAAGAAATTGCAAGGTTTACTTGGAAGACCTAAAGTGTACCAAGGGTAGTGAGACTGCCACAGGTATATTTGTTATAGAAGTTAACTTATCTACTTCTAACTCTTGGGTATTAGATACTGGATGTGGATCTCACATTTGTATAAATGTGCAGGTGTTGAGAAGCAGTAGAGAACTAAAAAAAGGGGAAGTGGATCTAAGAGTCGGCAATGGAGCAAGAGTTGCTGCACTAGCCGTAGGAACTTATGATCTAGTTTTACCCAATGAGCTTTTGTTAGTTTTGAACAATTGCTATATGTTCCTGCTATGAATAGGAATATTATTTCAGTTTCTACATTATATTGTGAAGGTTACAGTTTTCTTATTAAGAATAAGATTATTCGCATTTTCTTTGATGACTTGCTTTATGGTACCGCAAAGTTATATACTGACCTTTACAATATTAATCTATATGAGTCCAACACTTTAGAAGTCTATAACATTGCAACCAAGAAACCTAAGGTCAATGATGTAACACCCCGAGATATTCGGAATAATTACAGCGCCGTAAACCCTTTAGATAAGGATTTACAAGGCTAATTTTAAAAGAAGTGTAAAAATAAACCAATCGAACACTGGAATTCACATACAGATTTGAATCAAACGATCAAATGTGCTGACTTATACAACCATATCGAAAAGACTTTATTAATACATACATACTCGATTACTAAACGAACCAAGAAGACAAATCACAATAATAAGAACATCAACCACATCACTGAGCCATCTCATCGTCTCCGTCTGCATGGCCGCCTCCCCGCTCCTCGACTACCTGAACATCAAAAACAATGTCCACCCCCGAAGGGGTTAGCAAAACAATGCTAGTACAAGTATCGTCATACAATAAATCATTAATGCATCATAAAACATGCAAACGGACTTCCGCCACCGGAATCCAACGATGCGAATCCTCACGATTCCATCTACACAATACATGGTAATCCAGCGATCCAGCGCCCTCAGCATAGATCCCCATGATGATCCCGTCGGACCAACGCATGGTGGAAAACCCGTCCAGCGATCCAGCGCCCTCAGCATAGATCCCCATGATGATCCCGTCGGACCAACGCATGGTGGACATTCGATCCAGCGCCCTCAGCATAGATCCTCATGACCCCCTCGGATCATTTATATCATAAGCAATCAATTATGCATAGACATATGCATTTCAATATGTTCATCAATACGAACAAACAACAACGAATATCACGCGAATTTCCAGAAATACATCTCATATACAAAAATATGAACAAAACCATAAGCATGATAAATCAAACTCGACATATGATACTTGCCTCGAAAATGGCAAGACGAAATACTTCGATGATCTCAACACACTCGAAGGCCGCCTCCTTCGATCAACGTAACAGGCTCGAACCTTAACAAAAGGAACGATATACAAATCATCTCAAGTCGAACGATGGTCTAACAATTCGGTCTACGGCCGAAAAGCTCAAAATAAACAATCTGCCTGGACTGCTTAGCGTGCGCTACATACTCTACGTAACGTGCGCTAAGCGAGCTCGTTAGCGCTTATCGGGTAAGACTAGCGTCGCTAGTTACTGGCCAGCGATTTGCACCGGCCGATATATAACGCACGCTAAATGCGTATTATGCGTTAATCGACCTCGATAGCGCACGTTAACTCACACATGTTAGCGTGCGCTAATCTTGCATGGCAGAATACTGCAAACCGAAAACTGGGTTGAATGGTGAAGAACTCATGAATTCTACCATGATAATACAAGTTATCCTCGGGCATATCATACTACTAAGGTTTGTGGAAGTTTTATGGTTATGAAATACGAATATACGGATAGTCAACTCAACATCATAATCCATCTACGATCTCCAAGAAATAATCTAAGTTCCATTTGTTCTACGTTCCAAAACACATGATTCCATCGTGTAAAACGTATCAACTGGGTAAATATCCGGTTACTGATCATAACTCGATTTGAACATGCTTAGGAGTCCTTATAATAAGATGGTTCAAAGGTTCATACGACATATAGTGCCGATACGTCAAAAGCATCCTTCTAACATGTGATGACCGATTATAAACGAAATACTTGCTATCAAAACATGATTCAAACTTCCTTAGGAACATTACTAACATCAGTGAAGAATCACCTACCTCAAAGTAGTGAAGAACACGGAGGAAAATGAAGCAATCCAACACCGAAAGCTTGAACACCAATCTCCAATGATATACGATCTTCAATCTCGAACTAGGAGGTTGATATGAAGTGTTTAGGACGAAGGGAGTTATGTTCTAAGTGTAAGAGTTCGGTTTATGGGAGGAGAAAGAATCAAATCACGAATAGGATGTTGTCCTATTTATAATAAATGGCTATTAGCGCGCTAGACCTGTCCGTAGCGTGCGCTAACGGCTCCACGACTAAAGCAGACTCGGCACTTAGCGTGCGCTACGCATATACCTGTAGCGTGCGCTAAGGCATTGACTCGGCTTTTCCCGAAAGCCGTCCAGGTACATCCGACACGATCCGACAGGGGTCCCCCGTCCAGATCTCACCTACCGCACGTCTCAATCGATTTGACCATGCATAGCGTGCGCTAATGACCCTCTGTAGCGTGCGCTATGAATCCCCGTTAGCGTACGCTACACTCAGCCTGTAGCGTGCGCTACATGTACAGAATTTCAATCTCTAAAACACATACACGAATTTATACACTCGACAACATCGGATTATGAAATACGGAGAATAGTACTCAGACAAAAGTACAATCATTACAATATCACAAGTTCTAATTACATAACAGAAATCTCAGGTATTACATCCTTCCTCCCTAAAAAGAAGTTTCGTCCCGAAACTTAGGATGAAAACAACTCCGGATATTTAGCCTTCATACCGTCCTCCGTTTCCCAAGTGGCCTCTTCGACTCCATGTCGTGACCATTGTACTTTAACCAAATGTATTGGTTTATTCCTCAATTGTTTGATCCGGCTCTCAAGTACCTTGATTGGTCTCTCTTCGAAGGTGCCATCATTAGCTATCTCGATCTCGTCGAAACCAATGACGTGACTGGGGTCCGATACATACTTCCGCAGTTGGGATACGTGAAACACATTGTGAACATGACTCAGCGATGGCGGTAAGGCCAATCGGTATGCTAAATCCCCAACTCTCTCTAGGATCTCAAATGGTCCGATATATCTCGGACTAAGCTTGCCTCTTCTCCCAAAACGGAAAATCCCTCGTGTAGGAGACACCTTCAATAGTACGTGGTCCCAGTCGAACTCTAGAGGGCGACGACGTACATCGGCATAAGACTTCGCCGACTCGGGCGTCAGCAGTCTCTCTCGAATCAAGGCTATCTTCTCTTGAGTCCGAATAATCAATTCGGTTCCGTCCGATCAAATCAGAAGAATCATCCCGGCCACAGGCGATCGGCATCTTCTCCGTATAAAGCTTCAAATGGGGCCATCTTAATAGAAGCATGCCAATCTGTTATTATAGGTGAACTCGATCAAGGGCAAGTGAACTTCCCAATCGATCGACCAATCTAATGCACAAGCTCTAAGCATGTCTTCTCTGTCTCGTATAGTTCTTTCAGATGACCATCCGTTTGGGGATGATAAGTCATGCTAAAGTTGAGCTCGATCCCAAAGCCACGTGAATCGCTTTCCGAAGTGTGACACGAAACGACCATCTCGATCCGAAATAATGGTCTTCGGCGTCCCGTGCAATCTGACTATCTCCGCAATAAATACTCGCGCCAATCTCTCGGGTCCCCATGTATCTTTAATCCCTAGGAAATGAGCCGACTTGGTTAGTAGATCAACTACAACCCAAATCATGTTCATTCCCGTTCTAGTCCTTGGCATACTAGTGATGAAATCCATCGAAATGTCCTCCCACTTCCATTCAGGGATCGGAAGCGGCTTTAACATCCCAGCAGGTCGCTGATGCTCAATCTTAACCTGCTGACAAGTCAAACACTTCGAAACGTACTCCGCTACGTCCTTATTCATATTCCCCCACCAGAAGTTTTGCTTTAAATCTTTATACATCTTACTACTGCCTGGGTGAATAGAATAGGGCGCGCTATGAGCTTCCTTCAAAATTGTCCGTCTCAAATCATCGTCCTCGGAAACGCAAAGTCGACTCTGAAATCTCAGAATTCCATCGTCTTGTATCACGAATCCTGGGGCTTTTCCTTTCTTTACTTCGTCACATAATCGAAGGATCAGAGAATCGTTCAATTGTTTAGACTTGATCTCCTCGACTAGTGATGAAGTCAGTTCCATCACATAAAGTTGCCCTTGGATCCCTGGTGCCCATACTTCAATCCCCTCGCGGATCAGTTCTCGTTGAATACTGGTTTGGGACGTAAGTGCTTCCAACACTCGAAGGGAAACAGGTTTACGGCTCAAAGCATCGGCTACTACATTTGCTTTTCCCGGATGATAGAGAATCTCCAAGTCGTAATCCTTGATCAATTCTAGCCACCTTCTCTGCCTCATGTTTAATTCTTTCTGACTGAAAATGTACTTGAGGCTCTTATGGTCTGTAAAGATCTGACACTGAGTGCCGTACAAATAATGTCGCCAAATTTTCAAGGCAAAGACCACAGCTGCTAGCTCCAGATCATGAGTCGGATAATTAACTTCGTATGGTTTCAATTTCCGAGAAGCATAAGCAATCACTTTATCCCTCTGCATTAACACACAACCCAAACCCTGATTTGAAGTGTCGCTGTATACCATGAATCCATCAGTTCCCTCTGGCAGTGCTAATATAGGTGCTGTCGTCAGTCTCCTCTTGAGTTCGTCAAAACCAGCCTGACATTTCTCATTCCACGTGAACTTTTGAGTTTTCTGTAACAGCTGAGTGAGCGGACGAGCAATTTTGGAAAATCCCTCTACAAAGCGGCGATAATATCCAGCAAGTCCTAAGAAGCTTCGGACTTCTTTCACGTTTTTAGGAGCTTCCCACTCCAAGATTGCTTCGACTTTCTTCTGGTCCTTTGAACTCCGTCGGATGATATCACATGCCCAAGGAAGGTTACTTCCTTAAGCCAAAATTCGCATTTAGAAAGCTTAGCATACAGTTGTTCCTTTCTCAAGATGCTCAAAACCACACGTAAATGTTCAGCATGTTCCTCTGCGTCCCTCGAATATATCAAGATGTCGTCAATGAAAACGACCACAAATTTATCCAAGTACTCCAAGAACACCTGATTCATCAATTGCATGAATACCGCAGGAGCATTGGTAAGTCCAAATGGCATCACTACAAATTCATAATGCCCGTACCGGGATCTGAAAGCAGATTTCGGTATATCCGATTCCTTAATTCTCAACTGATGGTATCCTGATCGCAAGTCAATCTTCGAGAATACCCTTGCCCCTTGCAGTTGATCAAACAAGTCGTCGATCCGAGGTATAGGATACTTATTCTTGATCGTCATCTTGTTAAGCTCCCTGTAATCAATACACAGTCGGAGGGATCCGTCTTTCTTCCGGACAAATGCAACGGCGCTCCCCAAGGAGAAACGCTAGGTTGAATATAGCCCTTCTGCAATAATTCCTCCAGCTTGTTTCTTGAGTTCATACATCTCGGTTGGCGCCATGCGGTATGGTGCTCGGAAATAGGAGCCGCTCCGTGCTCTAACTCGATGGTGAATTCCACTTCTCTTTGCGGAGGTAACCCTGGTAGCTCGTCGGGAAATACATCTGAGAACTCATTCACAATTGAAATAGACGAGAGCTCTACTCCTTCCTCTTTCCTCATGGCATAACACCAAAGTCCATGACATCCCTGTTTCAGCAATTTCACGGCTCTCATTGCCTTGATCAATTTTCCCGAGCTTCCCGGTCTCCATCCTCGGAATAAGTGTTCAGATCCGTCATCAGCAATGATGGAAATGACTCTCTCTCGGTAATTCAAGACACTCCATAACGGTTGAGCCAATCATCTCCGAGAATTAAATCGTCACCGTAGATGTCAACTACAATGAGATGCGATGGCCACTCTCTTCCTTCTATAGATACTGGGAAATCCCTAGCTTCTAGTGTTCCGACAATTTTCTCTCCGCTCGGTAATCCCACAACATAAGGTTCACAATTATACAAGCACGAGATGTTCAAACGGTTAACACAGTTCAAAGATATAAAAGAATGCGTAGCTCCCGAATCGAACAAGACACTAACTGGTTGCAAAAGGATCTGAATCGTACCTGATGCAACAAATGTGTTCTCGATCATCGATTTCCTCATTTCATACAGCGTGGAGGAACGGACCCAAAGACTGGATGCCTCTCTCTTCCCAACGCTCACTGAAATCCACTCTGTTGCGTCTGTTCACACTTGTTTCCTTCGAATCGGCTGGAGTGCGAGTACCAAAAGATCGGGTCGCATTCCCACAAAATGTTGCGCGATGTCCTTCCTGTCCACACTCAAACAGTCACAAAGCGCGAAACAATCCCGTCGAACATGACCCGCCTTGCCAGCTTGTAACACTTCTTCCCCGTGTCAAACAATCGGTGCCGCCTGAACTTCTTTCCTCCTCGACTAGGATGCGGAGGTCTCTGGATGAGTGAAAAGAGGACCGACACGGCGGGCCCGCTATTCTTATTCTCCGCGAAGTTGCCCGACACCTTCGCTTTTGCTTCCGTTGATTTCTACCGCTTCCTTCATATCGTAGGCCAACGCCTTGTCCTGATCGCCTCAAGGTGGTACAATCAAATCCGGACATATATTGCTGAATTTCCGCTTCATTCGCATGTCAAAATGGAAAATCCTTTCCGCCTCGGTCCCGACTGTGGCGCACATAAGTCACCGGTGATTAAAAGTCTTAATCACTTCCACAGATGCTTCCGAATTTTGTGGTGAGAAAAACTCCCGAACTCGGGCCTCTAATCGGGCGAGGACAATACCGTGCCTCCATCATCAACTTGAATTTCGTCCAACAAGATTATGCTCCTCTGGTCGAATGGCCTCCCACCGAAAGCCTCCTCGGTCAAAAGATACCGGGCGACCGAACCTTCCTATCGTTGGGACAGCTTAATCCCCGCAAAATCTTCTCTAATTCCTCACCAATGATCCCACGAAAGCGTCTCGGTGGAACCGTCAAATTTCGGAGGATGCAATTTGACCACCTCGGTAAGCCATTTATCTCCCGATTATCCACGTTATTCTCATTGTCCCATCGCCGTCTCGCATGCGATCCACAACTTGAGCAAACCGGTTTATCCGGGCAACCACTGAAGCACTCCCGCACGTTAGGATCTGCATTATTATTGCCGATCCTCGCCGTCCCCTAATGTGAATCCGTTTGACTAGCGGATATCTCTGGGGTAGATACCGACTAATCTTGCCTTGCATTACCACGTACGCAAACACGACCGCTTCCGCGTCCACGACCTCCTCTCAACATAATGTAAACATAAATACTCAATATCCAGGACAAACTTTCTCAAAGTACATTCATTAATGTTTACAAGACGTGAATTAAATAAAACAGTAGTATTCGAGATTAGGAAACTTACAACCACAGTCCACACGACGATGCTGGCTCAGCAGTGATGTTACGAACGACCAATAATCAATAACGTAAATGCACTAACTAACCCGACCGCCAAGATATCCATAAATCTTAGCTCTGATACCATATTCAGTAACACCCCGAGATATTCGGAATAATTACAGCGCCGTAAACCCTTTAGATAAGGATTTACAAGGCTAATTTTAAAAGAAGTGTAAAAATAAACCAATCGAACACTGGAATTCACATACAGATTTGAATCAAACGATCAAATGTGCTGACTTATACAACCATATCGAAAAGACTTTATTAATACAGACATACTCGATTACTAAACGAACCAAGAAGACAAATCACAATAATAAGAACATCAACCACATCACTGAGCCATCTCATCGTCCTGTCGGTACTGTGGCTGCCTCCCCGATCCTCGACTACCTGAACATCAAAAACAATGTCCACCCCCGAAGTGGTTAGCAAAACAATGCTAGTACAAGTATCGTCATACAATAAATCATTAATGCATCATAAAACATGCAAACGGACTTCCGCCACCGGAATCCAACGATGCGAATCCTCACGATTCCATCTACACAATACATGGTAATCCAGCGATCCAGAGCCCTCAGCATAGATCCCCATGATGATCCCGTCGGACCAACGCATGGTGGAAAACCCGTCCAACGATCCAGCGCCCTCAGCATAGATCCCCATGATGATCCCGTCGGACCAACACATGGTGGACATTCGATCCAGCGCCCTCAGCATAGATCCTCATGACCCCCTCGGATCATTTATATCATAATCAATCAATTATGCATACACATATGCATTTCAATATGTTCATCAATACGAACAAACAACAACGAATATCACGCGAATTTCCAGAAATACATCTCATATACAAAAATATGAACAAAACCATAAGCATGATAAATCAAACTCGACATATGATACTTGCCTCGAAAATGGCAAGACGAAATACTTCAATGATCTCAACACACTCGAAGGCCGCCTCCTTCGATCAACGTAACAGGCTCGAACCTTAACAAAAGGAACGATATACAAATCATCTCAAGTCGAACGATGGTCTAACAATTCGGCCCACTACGAAAAGCTCAAAATAAACAATCGCTCGATCGCTTAGCGTGCGCTACATACTCTACGTAACGCGGCGCTAAGCAGCGAAGCGACGCTATCGGGTAAGACTAGCGTCGCTAGTTACGAATCGACAGCTTGCACTGCCGATATATAACGCACGCTACGTACGTATTATGCGTTAACTGGACCTCGATAGCGCACGTTAACTCACACATGTTAGCGTGCGCTAATCTTGCATGGCAGAATACTGCAAACCGAAAACTGGGTTGAATGGTGAAGAACTCATGAATTCTACCATGATAATACAAGTTATCCTCGGGCATATCATACTACTAAGGTTTGTGGAAGTTTTATGGTTATGAAATACGAATATACGGATAGTCAACTCAACATCATAATTCATCTACGATCTCCAAGAAATAATCTAAGTTCCATTTGTTCTACGTTCCAAAACACATGATTCCATCGTGTAAAACGTATCAACTGGGTAAATATCCGGTTACTGATCATAACTCGATTTGAACATGCTTAGGAGTCCTTATAATAAGATGGTTCAAAGGTTCATACGATATATAGTGCCGATACGTCAAAAGCATCCTTCTAACATGTGATGACCGATTATAAACGAAATACTTGCTATCAAAACATGATTCAAACTTCCTTAGGAACATTACTAACATCAGTGAAGAATCACCTACCTCAAAGTAGTGAAGAACACGGAGGAAAATGAAGCAATCCAACACCGAAAGCTTGAACACCAATCTCCAATGATATACGATCTTCAATCTCGAACTAGGAGGTTGATATGAAGTGTTTAGGACGAAGGGAGTTATGTTCTAAGTGTAAGAGTTCGGTTTATGGGAGGAGAAAGAACTGAAATCACGAATAGGATGTTGTCCTATTTATAATAAATGGCTATTAGCGCGCGCTAGACTCGTCCGTAGCGTGCGCTAACGGCTCCCCGACTAAATCAGATCAAGACTTAGCGTGCGCTACGCATATACCAGAAGTGCGCTAAGGCGTTGACTCGGCTTTTCCCGAAAGCCGTCCAGGTACATCCGACACGATCCGACAGGGGTCCCCCGGCCAGATCTCACCTACCGCACGTCTCAATCGATTTGACCATGCATAGCGTGCGCTAATGACCCTCTGTAGCGTGCGCTATGAATCCCCGTTAGCGTACGCTACACTCAGCCTGTAGCGTGCGCTACATGTACAGAATTTCAATCTCTAAAACACATACACGAATTTATACACTCGACAACATCGGATTATGAAATACGGAGAATAGTACTCAGACAAAAGTACAATCATTACAATATCACAAGTTCTAATTACATAACAGAAATCTCAGGTATTACAAATGATTCTAATCCAACTTACTTATGGCACTATCAATTTGATCACATAAACGAGAAACACATTTCTAAACTCCATAACGATGGATTTTTAGACTCTTTTAACTAGAAGTCATATGGGACATGCGAATCTTGTTTATTGGGCAAGATGACGAAGAATCCTTTCACTAGTCATGGAGAAAGGGCTAGTGATCTATTAGTCCTAGTACATACTGATGTATGCGAACCTCTTAGCACTCATGCCAGAGGCGGACACTAATACTTCGTCACATTTACCGATGATTTTAGCCGGTATGGATATGTTTATCTTATGAAGCATAAACATGAATCTTTTGAAATGTTCAAATATTCCAGAGTGAAGTACAGAATCAACTTGGCAAGACAATTAAAGTCCTTCGATCGGATCGAGGTGGCAAATACTAGAGCCAAGAATTCGATGATCATCTTGGGAATTGTGGAATTGTTTCACAACTTACTCCGCCTGGAACACCTAAACATAACGGAGTGTTCGAGAGGAGGAATCGAACTTTATTAGATATGTTGATCCATGATGAGTCGAATGGAGCTTCCATTATCATTTTGGGGCCACGCCTTAGAAACAGCAGCATACACCCTTAACCGTGTTCCATCTAAAGCAGTTAAAAAGACACCATTTGAGAAATGGACTGGTAAGAGACCAAACTTGTCTTTTCTAAAGATCTAGGGTTGCGAAGCATTCGTAAGGCGCCAAGTGTTTGACAAACTGGCAGCCAGATCTGAAAGATGTTTATTTGTGGGATATCCTAAGGAAACTAAAGGATACTACTTTTATAAGCTCGCAGAGAACAAAGTGTTTCTGTCTTTTTAGAAATGAAATTTGTTTCCAAAAGAGACAGTGGGAGAAGAGTAATTCTCGAGGAAACTCGAGAACCATAAGAAGACATTGCTTCACTGGTGGAAACTGAACAGGCTCAACAATCAGTTGAAGAGCCAGTTCAAAGTACACAAGTCCCTCGCAGATCTGATAGGGTGCGACATGAACCTAAGAGATATGGATATCTCGTAACAGAGGATGATGACGCATCGCTCATAGATGATGAGCCTAGTACCTATATAGAAGCTACTTCAGGACCAGAGTCTGAGGAATGGCTAGAAGCTATGAAGTCAGAGATGCAGTCCATATATGACAATTAAGTTTGGAACTTGATAGATCCACCTGAGGGTGTTAAAACCATTGGGTGCAAATGGGTTTTCAAAAAGAAGAAAGACATGGATGATAATCAATCATGGTGTTGACTATGATGAGATTTTTTCGCCAGTAGTCATGCTTAAACAATTAGAATTTTATTTTCCATTGCTGCATACTATGATTATGAAATATGGAAAATGATGTCAAAACAGTGTTCCTTAATTAAAACTTACTCGGGGATGTGTACATGACACAACCTGGGGGTTTTGTTCATCCAGAAAATTCTAAAAAGGTTTGCAAGCTTCAAAGATCCATTTATGGGTTGAAGCAGGCTTCTTGGAGCTGGAATCTTCATTTTAATGAAACTGTCAAAGAGTTTGGGTTTATTCAAAGTGAAGATGAACCATGTGCGTACAAGAAGGTTAGTGGGAACATAGTTGTTTTCCTAGTTTTATATGTAGATGACATATTACTCATTGGAAATGACATACCCACCTTGCAGACAGTCAAGACTTGGTTGGGAAGTTGTTTCTCAATAAAATACTTAGGAGAAGTTGCTTACATTCTTGGGATAAAAATCTATAGAGATACATCAAAGAGAATGATTTTTCTAAGTCAAAGTACCTACATTAACAAAATATTGAAGAGGTTCAATATGCAGGACTCCAAGAGAGGACTCTTGCCAATGTCACATGGAATTCATCTGAGTACGACTCAGAGTCCTTCGAATCCTGATGAGCGATCCCGCGTGAGCAAGATTCAGTATGCTTCGGCCATTGTATCGATCATGTATGCCATGATTTGTACTCGACCAGATGTATCGTTTGCCCGTAGCATCACAAGTCGATATCAATCAAATCCAGGTGAGAGTCACTGGATAGCAGTGAAAACATCCTAAAGTACTTAAGAAGAACTAAGGATGCGTTCCTAATTTATGGAGGTGTGGGAAACGAGCTGGTTGTAAATGGTTACGCCGATGCAAGTTTTGAAACTGAAAGAGGCGATTTAAGATCACAGATGGTTTTGTGTTTTTTGTTTAAAATAGAGGTGTTGTGAGTTGGAAATGTTCCAAGTAAAGCATGCTCATATATTCTATTACTCAAGCTGAGTACCTGGCAGCATCGGATGCATCCGAGGAGAATATGTGGATCCTTTTAGGACCCATAAGTCTTTACTGCGACAATAATGGTGCTATTACGCGATATAAAGAGTCAAGGACCGATTAGAGATCCAAACACATACTCAGTATATGCAAAGTAGCAACGAAAGAGAATGTTGCTGATCACTTACCAAGCCTCTCTCACAAGGAAAGCATGTGGAGCATGCTAGATCGATAGGACTAAAAGTCATGCATGAGTGGTCCTAGTGCAAGTGGGAGATTGTTGGGAATAGTGCTTTAGGACATTCGATGTACCTAGATTTGTAATTTTCACATTTGAATAAAGTTATTTGATATCATTTATTTCTCGTTGATTATTATAACGTGTATATGTTTTAATATTATAATAATCGAATAATAGTTATTCACGAATAATAAGATTATTCAAATGTACCTGGTCCAATCGCGTTGAGTGGAGACTCTAGTGATTAGTATACTAGTATAAGTTTGATTGATAATCATCAGAGGATTATGCGTATGGTACGGATCAAACTTATGAGTATTGGATGGAGAACCAATACTGGACATACCCGCATTGAGATCACTACATGAGATTTTCATAGAGTCCAACATGAAAACAGATATGCCTTGACGTAATCCAACGTCATCTGTGTAACACCCCCAGAGCCGATCGGGAATATTACAGCGCCATGGGCCCCGAGATGGAACCCACAAGGCTGAAGGATATTTTCGCAAACGTTAACAAACGCCCAAGAGGCTAACGACGGTACATCCTTTAAAAATAATTGAAAACTTTACAAAACCCGTTTAACAAAACCGTCGTAAAAATCTCATTTGAAACCACAAGGCCCGAAATGCCAAAACTCAACAGTTTAAAAACATACGTTAAGCTATCGCTTACACGCACCGACAGAACAAATTTAGAAAATGATTGCCAAAGTAACCTAAGTTACCAGATACCAAAAGACCATTTAAAAATACTCACGCAGCGGATAAAGATAAACAATTAAAATACTCTAGCAAATGAATACAACAACCGATCGAAACTCAATACACAAATACATGTCCTAGCCGCATCCTCCGAAGCTCATCTCTTCACGACCGCTACAAGCTTGATAATCCAAGAACCTAAAAAGAAAGCCCATGACGGGGTCAGCCATAATATCCAACAATGATAACCATCACATCACGTCAATAATTACATATCAATGAAAATACTAAGTAAGAATACGACCAATGTGATCTTACCGTCGTAACTTTATGAAAATCCAAGATTCGTATCCTTAACAACACAATAAGATAATACCAAAATATCTGTAAGGTATCTCAACAATACCCAAGGTTCTCAAAACATTATCATAACTCGCGATACGGAAATTATACCAACTCTGGCCAATTCAATCCATCGGATAACATCGACAATTCCAATGCGATAATCGATTGTCCATCAAAGACAAGTATCAAGAAAATACGGAACATACCTCAAGATACGAAATACCATTACCATCACGTCAGTCTAATCCGAGATCAGATCAACACAACATGCGTACATGGTCCTAACACAAGACCTACAAATGCATACTCATATTGTTGGGAAAAATAATGTTGTTTTGATAATTGCCAAACAAACAAAGCTTGATACAGCAATCCCTGTATCGAAAGCCGGTTGAAGTTGCAATCCTGTATCGAAGACCTTCTGATAGCGCCAGCATACAGCAAGCTCTCGCGCTACCAAGATACAGCAACAAAGTCTAAATAAGCGCCAAGTATGGAAGCTGTCTCGAAACCTCAATACAAAGACTCTTCCATACAAATCGACTATTCCAATATGGCTACAGCACTAGTGGATACAGCATTCACATCGGAACAGGACTGAAGACCGTTTGAAAAGGAATCTTTAGTATTCACTAAAGTCAAGTACCGTTTGATAAAGAGGTATTTAAATACTGAAAGGATAAAGTATTTAAATACTGAAGCTGTCAGAGATCTTCAAATCCCGCAATATCCGGATCCTGGTCTATTCAAGTTATCACGGAATCTTGCCCAACGGATACATCTCAACGGATATATGCTTCAGAAGACTATATATATCTCATAAGAGCGTTGAAAATTATATACCGAAGTTACCAAGTGAAGAAGATATCATTATATACATCAGAGCAAAACATATCTCCAGAAGCTTTCTGCAAATTAAGATCCAAAGAGATATACAGTGCTCAACATCAAGAACAGTCATCATCTGCTCAAGAACTTCATATTCAAAACTGATGTTCTTAACTGGTTACCTACCTTTTACCTTGTGTAAAAACTGAGCTCTATGTGAACTCAACAAGTTATTCTGACCTGTGTGGGACGAATAAGAGGACGAAGCTTTGGAACTGTGTGTGAAGAAGCAAGTCTAGAAGGAAGCTTTAACCAATCTGTGTGAACGGTTGAAAGCGACATTCTTTGTATCAATCTGTGTGAACGATACAAGGATAGGTTTGATTATAAATACATAGTTGTGTATGCAGTATTTATAATAAACGTTTTACTCCTGTGTGGAGGACCAGTGGACGTAGAGGGGTTTACCTCGAACCACTTAAATACTGTGTTATTTACCTTTCGCCGTTACTGTTTTTCATAACTGTGTTTTATACAAGTATACACTGTAAAACCCTGTACGCTCCAAGCTAACAGGAGAATAGACCGAGTTGCTGTATCGACAGCCTACGCACTCAAAATTAGAAAATCAATACAGTTTTTTGTTTAAACAAACTGTATCCAGTATACTTGGAAGGGACCAACACATATGACAACGTCAATATGATCACAACAAAAACGACAATGTATACTTATGGCAAACCCATAATATACATATGCACAACAACAACACATGGTAATCCAACGATCCAGCGCACACAGCTATAGATTCCCATGATGATCCCGTCGGACCAACGCATGGTGGCATTACCTGTCCAGCGATCCAACGCACACAGCTATAGATTCCCATGATGATCCCGTCGGACCAACGCATGGTGGACATACGACAACAATGCACGACTGCACAAGACAATAGTACACAATGCACGACAACAAAGATACACAAATGTATCACAACATGATCGACACAAATGACAGAAATGATTAAAATACTTGCTCCGAGTCTTTCGATAGCAATCTCGATATCTAAACCATCACCAACCATTATTCTGAATATTCACCGATCCAAAACATCACGGACGGTAGATAATTCACGTTTTCGTCAATACCATGATGTATCCTCGATAACAAGTATACCAACGACAATTGAAAATCATATACATTATGATTTAAATTTCCAAAACTCGAATACAACCTATAATCCCAATTCTCCTGTGATTACGATTTATAAACATTATTATACGAATTATAAACGAATGAAACTGAAACCATTCATTAAATATTATAAACTGAGCAAGTAATAACTTACCTCGATACCGATGAAGCCGTTACCAATTCCATTGCCGTCATCTACAAGTCCCTTGGCCCTGATCAATGCAATTCACGAACATTGTCGAACACGACCGCAAAGCATGGTTCTAATCACCAATCAATAATCTCAACCTATTACAATAATCGATAGACAACAAGTTTGACAACAATCAACAATCGATAAAACCAATTCACAAACCCAATGGCTCAACAATATCTCGGTTAACCACAAGTCTGATCAAACCAACTTAAACGATCACGAATTCATAACCGAAATAGAATATAATACCCTGCCTGATGACTTAGCGCACGTTAATTACTTAACGTAGTGTGCGCTAAGTTGCTCCCGTTAGCGTGCGCTAGGCAGTAGGCTTAGCGTGCCCTAATGACATGCAGTTGCATGTATTTCGGATACCAATCAACATATGGCTATTATCAAGAACACTAAGTGATTCTGAACCATGTTCAAAGCTATCAAAACAACAAAGTCTGATATCCTTTAACATACAAACAATCATTCAACTTATAATCCAAGTCCTATATCCATATATCATATTGCTCAATATCAACGTCATGAAACATTAAGAACGTAACAACACTTCCATAATCTATCATTACAGGGAGTAATTATCAACAATAACATCAACATTTGAAACTGAGGAGAAGAATTATCAACTAATCTCAAGAAGACGAATCAATACGATTCAAACCATACGAATCACACTAATATCATCATACTTCGGTAATCCATCTCATAATCATGCTTATCAACTTGTTTATGTAATAATCATCAACTCACGAACATCAACATTCAATCCAAAACGAAATCCAAAGATGAAGAGTGATTACCTTTTTAAATGAATGGATTGATTCCCAAGGTTGAATCTATTTCCAAGAATCGCCAATAATTTGAAGAACAAAGCTTTAATCCATGATTTCCATCTTTAATCTTGTTAAAGAGGATCATCCCTCGGTGTTTAGGAACTCCAAATGTCCTCCCAAGGTTCTCTCTATCGGTTGCAAGAAGAGAATGGACGAAATGAGGAATGACAGTCAACTACTCATATATATACACTGTACATTATTAATGTACGCTAACCTCTTCATTTAACGTACGTTACCAGTTTAGCGTGCGCTAACATTCTTTGTTAGCGTGCGCTATCGAATTCCAGAGGCTACTGCCTTACTGCATGAAATGATTTACGTACGCAATGCCCATGCAATAGCGTACGTAAAGGCCTGTATTTAGCATATGTAAACCTTCCATCGTAGCGTGCGCTACTCATAGTTGACTTGCTACAGTCTGCACCTACCCCCGTGTCCCCACATGCCGAAAGTAACCTGACAAAGCCAAGATTCCTTTGGTCCGATCTGATTAGCGTGCGCTATAAATGTACATTAGCGTGCGCTAACCCTTCACAACAAACATCCATTGACCTTGTCGGCACATGCGCCGAAAGTAACTGGGTCTACGCGTAGATTCCTTCTGATCTGGTCTGTACTAGCGCTCGTTATCTTTTGCCTCTAGCGTGCGCTAAACCAGAACGATAGCGTGCGCTAAGCATGTATATTAGCGTGCGCTAATAATGTTACACTTAGCCATTTTCAGCTACTCTTGTCCAACGTCTCAACATACAAAATACGAACATACGGCATACTGAATACATACTCCTTCCAATAATATTCTCATACGATACACAATATCCTCAACTGCAATTGTCGACCAAGTACAGTAATTATACCAATACAGATGTCTTAGTCCTTCATTTATTGTATCCATATTGTACAGATTCCACGCTGTACAACATAACTCGGATAAAATAATATTAAACCACAGTAGTAGAAATTCCGGATATTACAATTTGAAACATGGTGATCATAAAGGTTAGCGATCGGGATTATGGGGAGTCGTGTAGAGGGCAATGAATAATCAAGATGGGGATATGTCCCTCTCATTTAGGGAGAGAGATATCTGCTGGGCCCCTCGATAAATAAGATTGAAGGAAATGCATGGCCATGCTCAAATGAAGAGTCATTTGATTCAATCGGTCCACTCAAGATCGAGAAAGCATTTGAACATAATAAGTATGACAATCTCCATGACTTAGTTCAAATGTGATATCGCGTGACAAATGGATTTGACACGTTAAATGGTTTAATGGACTATAAACTTATATTATTTGGGTAGTCATAATGTCTTGCTAAAGACCGCTTATGACTTATTATTTAATAAGGTATTAAATAATTGCCAACATAATATAAGCCTTTTGGGTCACACATACGATAACTAAAGACAAGCAAGAATAATTAATAGATACAATATTAGATATTGTATTTATTAAAGAAATTAAATAATGACTAATATATAATATAGGATATTATATATTATCAACTGGGAATGGTAAATATAATATTAGATATTATATTTATTAGAGTATTAAATAATATAAGATAAAAATATGTTGTATTATTTAATAAGTTGAGGGGCAACTAAGCAAATACTAGAGTTTGACTCTAGGGTTTACTTAGTATAAATAAAGGGACTTTGACAAGGAGTTGTCATGACAGAAATTATACAAACCTAATTTTTGTAAGACCAAAAATCGGCCCCCATTCTCTACTGTTCGGCCGAACTGCTTTCAGTCTGGGAAGCCTGTTTCGGCCATCTCTGTCTTCTTCTTTTAGTTGATTTTGATCAACAGTACAAATCCTTCTAGCAAGGTTTTATTCGTTGTACTGTTTATCAACATTATTCGTAAGGATCTAGCAATCCGGCTTGTACCAGTTGTTCGTGTGTGGATCACCAAAAGAGGAAGAGCATTTAATCAGCTACTGATCCGGATTCAGATATATATATATATATATATATATATATATATATATCTTGGTCTGTTACTTTCTCTATTAACGGTTTTATTTTTTAATTTGGTTTTTCCATATTTACATTTTGTATCATTTATCCAAGTGCTAGGTTCCAACAAGACATGCAGAGCAAAAACAAAAAGAAACAAAAGAAGGCAAGTGAGAGATCATGTGAAGGATGGTATAATGGATATAATGTAACACTCTAAAGATATTCAGGGTATATTACAGCGTCGTGAGCCCGGCGCGGGACCCATAAGGCTATATGTACACATAACAGTAAACTTTGACCGACAAGGTCTAGACATAACCAAACGAAAGGCAATAAAAATCAATGTTCAAATTAATATTCAGGATCGATGGACAAAAATCAACGGGGATTACACCCATAACAAGAAAATAGTACAACAAGAAAAATATCCCGTAATACTCGAGTGCTAAAAATCATTCAAGGTACCATATCTCGGATCAAGAACATAAATAGTACATAAAAGGAAGTGATACATCATCACTCTTGCCCATCATCTTCACACCTGACCCGGTACCCGCTCTTCTGTTTGCCTGGAACCTGAAATACATAAAACGTATTTCCTCCGAATGGGATTAGCCATGGAATAGCTAATGCAAGTATTTAGATTATGAAACAATATTTCTTGAATGATAAAGTAAGCATAATATCAAAGTGGAGGTTAGTATTTCGGAATAACTAAGTCTCATATCATTTCACATTTCAAACATATACGTGATTACCTGTGGATCGTACCGGAAGCAGCGACCCCTTAGAGGACCCATCGGCCCATCTCGGAGTGGTTAACCTAAATATATATATATGGATCGCACCAGAAGCAACAACCCCTCAGAGGATCCATCAGCCCATCCTGGAGTGAACATATACTCACACACAACATATATACTACACTTTCAAATCCAAGAACATACAATCATAAATATATATTGCCTTTGTGACATATTTGAATCAAAGGGAAATGGTATTCAAGCTCGATTGGTCCAAGAATGCACTTTCGGCCCTAGATAATTCGTAAGGAAGATGATAATCAACAATCAATACTCAATTCACAAGAAGGAACTCCCGAAACCCCGCCTAAGATTCATAATAATTCAAGAATATTCACATAAAGGTTGGAAATCTTCCAAACCCTCTGCAATCCGAGTAATACACGATAGTATTCGTAAATTCATAAGAAAAACATGGGTACGGAGTAGATACTTCATAATCTCAAGGATTTCAAGCTTCAAAACGGATTAAACAGACAAATCAAAGAAAAAAACTCCTAAATAATTTGTAAGGAACATGATAATCAACAATAAATACTCAATTCACAAGAAGGAACTCCCGAAACCCCGCCTAAGATTCATAATAATTCAAGAATATTCACATAAAGGTTGGAAATCTTCCAAACCCTCTGAAATCCGAGTAATACACGATAGTATTCATAAATTCATAAGAAAAACATGGGTCCGGAGTAGATACTTCATAATCTCAAGGATTTCAAGCTTCAAAACGGATTAAACAGACAAATCAAAGAAAAAATACTCAAAATTCCCAAGATGGGGTTCTAGGAAGATTTACCTTGATATGGAAGAGAGAAACGGCTTAGATATTATTTAATCTTCGTTATCAAACCAAGAATGGTGATAGATTATGAAGGATTTACACCAAATCGCCTTCAAGTCGTCTCCCTCGTGCGCTCGCGTCGGTTATGGTTGTAAAATGAGAAGAATTGCTGAAAAATGCCGTTGTCTGTACTTTTATACTAGACTCAGTTAGCACGCGCTAGCTCCCCAATTTAACGTGTGCTAACGAGCCTGAAAAATAACTGGACATTCTGCCTCAGCCCATTAGCGTGCACTAATCCTATCCTTAGCATGCGCTAATGAGGCAGTCTAGTGAAGGACAGAATATTATTGTTGGGAGTATGCCCTCGAATGCCACTCAGAGGATGTTGAGTGAGGGCATTGTACTTGTTATTATGTAATTCATTATCATAAGGCAATGGATGTTTCTTTATTTACTGGTAGTTACTGGCATTCCTAACTGGAAAATATACATATAGAAACTAGTCCGTGTATTTGAGAGCAAAACGTTCCACTCCTTATTGGATAAGGGGGTCGGCACTGGAAAGGTTTATAGCTCAAATACTTAATCGTTCGCAAGTCGATGAAACTTGACTGGGCGTTAAGTTTATGTGAAGACTTGTATGATGTGTTTTTTGACATGGAGAGTATCCGTCGAACGCTAATGGTTAGTGGGAGCACACGTTATAGGTATGCTAAGTGGATTAGTATACTCGAACCGACTCACCCTCGATTCGTCACACGGATTTCACTCTGGGACAGTCAATGACGAAATCGAAAGGTTGTGATAGGTATTCGTGAACCTTCGACTTGAGGATTTAGTAGGGATGTGCTTGTGACGTCAAGATTTTCATTAAAGTAGTTCGACCCTGTAAACTGGAAGACGGGGGTCAACCTAGACGTGCATCTTGATGGGCAAGTAGCAGGTCCTACTGAATACCAAGATAGAATTCTTCTCCTGTTAGTGAGCGGGTTATATGTCCTTTGCAGTTATTGGCAGATGAGATCATAAGTCTTTGGCCAAAGCATTGGAGCTAGTTGTATTGGATACACGAGAGCTCGATGATCTCGATTTGCATTAACACATGCATAGAGTCAAGTACAGATAGGGTGTAACTGACTGTGACCCTATATCTTGATCGGGACATTTGAAAGAAAGATTTATACGTATACTAGTATTCACGACAAAATGGTTCTTGAATGATCCCAATCATTCGTTCTCAGTTGGGATACGGTGTAGGCCGCCAGGCTGGCTAGGTGGTGCTACTACTCTTTGGTTCCTCCCATTGCTGACTGAGACGAACCTACCGAGTCGCGCAATAGGATTGACGACGGAATGAATCAAGCTTATTCTCTCATTATTAATATTAGATATTGGATATCTAATTTATTGGACATTGGATGTCTAATTAAATTTGGGACATTGGATGTCTAAATCGATTTATTGGATAAATTGATTTACGGCCTAATGAATTAAATAAATTACTGGGTGATTAATTTAATTCATAAATATAATTATTTCTTAGAGAAATTAATTATGTTGTTATGTATTTGATATGTTTAATTAATTGGATTAATTAATCGATATAAATACATCGGAATGGAATCGGAGTTTATCTATTTGGACTCGCGGGAATCCGAAACGGACCGAACCCCTCCTACCATTAATCATGCCCACCCCACCCCCCCTCTTATATGCATGTGTGTGATGACTTGTCCCCAATCATGATGTTTGGAATCTCATGTATTGAGGGGACAAGTATCATGCATATGATAGTGTTGGGGATTTTATATTATGAAATGAAAATAAAAGGAAGACTTGATCATCCCTCCACTTCAATTGATGCTACGGCTGGTGAAGAAAATAGAGAGAGAAAAGTTCTTCGTCTAAAGTCTTCTTCTTCTTCATTTCATTTTTCTTCTTGGTTGTTCTTGGAGAAAAATGAAGAAATCAAAGAGAGATAGTGAGTTATACATTTGGAGTGTTATAATCACAATAAAACAAGCTTCTGTAATCTTTTTCTAGCCGTATCCTTGGAGGATAACAAGATTTAGTCGTTCCGGTCGTTTCTCCGGTGCGTGGCAAGTAGAGACGTGGTACTTTCAGCGTTGGATCATCCGAGGGCTTGGAGCGGATTGGATTCGTAGAGATTAATCTAAAGCTTGGGGAATAGCTCAAGAGAAGGAATCTATTTAATCAATGGACTACAAGGGTGAGTTTCTATTTCTCTTGTGCTTTCGTTTATCATTTGTATATACGTAGCTCGATCGATCCTCGTAGGGATTCAGATCGAATTGATTTTTATTTTACTGCTTCCGCTGGGCCTTCGTTTTAGGCACTGAATCCCAACAGTGGAATCGGAGCGTAGGTCTTGCGATCGTATATACGATATTGGCATTTAGAATGCTCGATTAGATGGTGAATGATTTGGAATCATTTTAGTCATAATCGTGGTATATGTTTTTCGTTCGTAATAATTGTATTTTTTGTGAGTTTATGTCTAAATATAAATCTTAAATTTCTGGGAAATATGATTTATATTGGAGATATGAAAGTCATAAAGTATTGAAATTGGATATCCGGTCGAAAATCTAGCCTTGAATCGTCGTCGGACGACTTTTTGGTCAAAAGGTGCATTCTGACCGAGAGTGACTCGACTGTGTCCTGGGTGACTCGGTCGTGTCCGGCAGTCTGGCCAGGCCACTGCCAGGCAGACCCGACCGTGTCAGGCGACACGGGCCATGTCTGGCCGGCAGGCTTCCGGAAGTGACTCGACCATGTCAGGCGACACGGCCGTGTCTGGCAGGAATGTCTAGGACACTACCGGCACGACCCGACCATGTCAGGCGACATGGGCCGTGTCTGGCCGGCAGGCTGCCAGCAGTGACTCGGCCATGGCAGGCCATTTTCGCCCCAGCTCGATTTTTCCATGTATTCTTAAAAATTAATCTCCCACATGTTAAATTGGATTTAATATGATTAAAATGATTTATGGTATTTCATTTTATAAGGGAAATTCGATTAATTGGAATAATTATGGTCGACCGAAATATTTTGAACGTTATCATATTACTGATTGTGTGAATCGATTAGATCGGTTCGTATTGTTGATTGGATCAATGTATCTCTACGCTTTCCATTTATATAGTATTTATTGGATGAATGCTTTTGAATGGTGATGTGGTTCGTGGACTTAGTTTTGAATCATTCATTTTATTCGATTGGGTTGTAAAGGCCGTTTTGAGCCTATTTATTTTACTAGAAATGTTTGTATATAGGATGAAATTTTCGATGTAAAATTTATATGTAATGACGAAGACCGGAGGAAGATCCATTTCGAGAAGACGAAGATTCAAGACGAAGACTTGTAATTAGATTACGAAGTTTTTGTTTTCTAGGAATGGTCCATGAACCACAGGTTGGTAGCAACTAGGTTGTGAATGGTTGTTTCATATTGTATGAATGTCACAAACGCGCTTAAATAATTAATGTGCAAAGTGTAACGTTAATCGCGAAAATTCTCCCATGACGAACTATTAAGTTTATAAGGTTTCAAGGTTTTCCTTCCCTCCATCGAGATTTCGAGAAATTGAAATCCAAACCGGATGTGCTATGCTTCCGAGTTATCGGGGTAGTCGTTCGGGGAGGACGGATAAATTACTGGGAGCGCATTGGATGCCTTCGTTTGGAGCAAATTTTATCCCAAGAAACCTGATAGGTTGCTGGATAAGATTCAATTGTGAAACTGATTTGCGTCGATGGTATAAACTTAACTTGTTCACGAACCATAGAAACCGTATAGGTTGAGGGGAGTGAACAAGGGGAAAAAGAAGATCGAATCATCCATTAGATGGGTTGGTGTTGGACACCACTTTATGAAAATTAATAGACTAGAAATTGTTCGGTTGCCCTATATTAAGATTTATAAAGAACTCGATCACCACTATGAAGTAGAGCGACGATACTTCTGGATTTCACATGGGAGTGTGTTATTCCGATAAAAATAGTGGGAGATGGGTAACGAGAATAGAAAAGACCTTAATTCTATATTCAGATCATAATTAAACGAGTCACTAATTAATCTGTTATACTTAATGCAGACATAACTCTCAATATGACAATGAATCCACTTGCAATTCTACTCGAAAAGAACACCTTGATGGGACCTAACTTTGTGTATTGGCTCCGCAATTTAATGATTGTCCTCAGTATAGAGGCACTGGGATACGTCTTGGAGACGGACATTTTGGCACCTCCAGTGCGGACAAGAGCCAATCAGGAAGAGATTGAAAACCACGAAAGGTGGGTTAAGGATGACGTGAAAGTCCATGCTTATATGATAGCTTCCATGTCTAATGACCTTCAGAAAGCTCATGAGAAAATGACTTCTGCTAGGCAGATTCTATCTCACTTAACCGAGCTTTATGGTGAGCATACTGCTAGATATGAGATATCCAAGGAACTGTTCGGTGCAAGGATGAAGGAAGATGGGAAGGTTGGGGACCATGTCCTCAAAATGATATTCATGATCGAGAGATTGGAGGCTCTTGATTTTAAGATGGATACTTCTCTTCAAACCGACCTTATCCTACAGTCTCTCCCTGAATCCTTCTCACAGTTTGTTATGAACTTCAACTGCAATGAGATTACATGTAACTTAGCTGGGTTGAACAAACTTGTGACCGCTCAGTCTCAGATGAAGACTCCACGGATGAAGGAGTCTGTCCTTGTGATTTCTTCTGGATCTCGGAAGTCCAAGAACAAGAAGAAAAAGACCAAGAAGCAGATGGGACCACAAGTCGAGGATCTTAAGGGTAAGGGCAAAGCCCCAATTGTTCCGAAGAATAAGAAGAAAAGGGACACATGTCTCAAGTGCGGTGAGTTGGGACACTGGGCAAGAGACTGTCCGATTCTTCATGGCACTTCAGGCACAGAACTTTTAGTTTTGGAAACAAATTGTTCTGCTACTGTATTTTCTACTTCCTGGATACTGTATTCTGGTGCTAGTTCTCATATTTGTACCGTGAATTAGGATCTGGAACAAAGTAGGAAGCTTGGAGCTGGAGAAGTTATGATCACAGTCAGAAGCGGGCATAGTGTCGAGGCGATCGGCATAGGATCACTTCTTTTGGGTTTAGAATCCGGCTTTGTTTTGACTTTAGAAGATGTACTTGTTTTGCCCAAGGGGCACAAAAACATTGTATTCATTCCGGTCATGGACTGAAAAGGCTTTTCATTTTTCATTGGTGATGGTTCTTGAAAAATTTATTTCAGAAATAAACTAGTTGGTAGTGCTACATTGTTAAATGGATTGTATCATCTAAATCTCAACAACAAAGTAGTTGTGAATACTATGACTAGAAAACGTGGTAGGGATGAAACCAATCAAGTTTTGAAATGACATCTTAGACTTGGTCATGTTAGTCAGACCAAGGTTTACAAGATGGAAAAAGATGGACTTATGGGTCCATTGGGATCAGATCCCTTTCCTACTTGTGAATATTGCCTTAAAGACAAAATGACTAAGTCCCCCTTCACATGGACTTTTGAAAGAGCCGCTGATAAACTGGGATTAATCCATACCGACGTATGTGGTGCTTTGGAAGCAGCACGTGACGGATATCAATATTTCATTACGTTTACAAATGATCATACTAGGTATGGTTATGTATTCTTAATGAAATATAAATCCGAGGCCTTTGAGAAATTCCAAGAATTCAAGGCCCTAGTCGAGAAACAAACTGGTAATCATATCAAAGCACTTTGCTCGGACCAAGGTGGCGAGTATATAAGTATGGAGTTTGACGAGTTCCTTAAGGAACAAAGAATAGTTTCACAACTAACACCTACAGGTACTCCTCAGTTAAATGGTGTGTCAGAAAGAAGGAACCAGACCTTGTTGAACATGGTCCATTCCATGCTAGGCTATACTGACTTACCGATTTACCTGTGTGGTATACACTCCTGACTGCTGCATATATCTTGAACAGATGTCCTTCCGAATCTGTTCCTAAAACTCCACATGAGATGTGGGAGGGCGGGAAACCAAGTCTTAATCATATTAGGATTTGGGGATGTTCCGCCTATGTCAAGAAGACTAAGGTGGAGAAGTTGGAAGCTGGGTCCGCGAAGGGACGTTTCATTAGATTCCCATCTGGGATGATGGGATATCTATTCTACATGTCCGAAGATCGAAAGATCGTTGTTGCTTTACAAGCACACTTCCTGGAAGAAGAAATCATTCAGGAAGGCGGAGCAGGTAGAAATATTTCTTTGGAAGAATACAATGAAACTCCTCAGGAGACACCTGTACAAGAAAATGGAACCGAACCTTCTGAAACACAAGTACAACCACCTCGTAGGTCTAGTAGGGTGTCTCATTTACCTTAGAGGTATAGTTTTATGCACTTGGAGGAACTGGGTTTCCACGAGGTTTCAGGTGATAAACAAGAGACCGACCCGCGACTAATGACCTAGCAATGGTGGATGCAGACTCCATGAAATGGACTGTAGCAGTCTTCATGTAGTTAGGACCTTCGTTTTGATGAGGCAGTCAAAGAGTTTGACTTCGTGCAAAATGAAGAGGAACCTTGTGTATACAAGAGGGTTAGTGGGAGCAAGATCGCATTCTTCGTACTATATGTAGATGAAATTCTACTAATAGGAAATGATGTGGGAATACTCAGTTCTGTGAAAGCTTGGCTTTCGAGTAATTTCTCCATGAAAGAATTGGGAGAAGAAACCTATATTCTTGGGATTCGACTCTACTGGGATAGATCGAAGAGAATGATAAGTTTTTTCCAAGCCCTCTATATAGATTAGATCTTCCTTCCGATGCGACATAGAATAAAACTCACCTTGAAGATGGGTCTTCATAGTGAGGAACAATGAAAGGAAATGAGTTATATACCATATGCTTCGGCAGTGGGTAGCCTTACATATGCTTTATTGTGTACGAGACCTGACATTGCGCATGCTGGGAGTGTGGTAAGTAGGTTTCGGGCTAACCCAGTTTGGGAACATTAGACCGCCATAAAGAACGTTCTCAAGTACTTTAGAAGGACTAGAGATCTAGTTCTTATATATGGTGGTGGAGAACTGAATGTGATGGGATTCACGGTATTAGACTTCCAAGGATAGAAAGATGATTCTATGTCTACTTCTGGCTACATTAACTCCTAATGGAGGAGCAGTATCATGGCATAGTGCCAAGTATAGCGCGACTGCTAATTCCACCTGTTAGGCTGAGTATAAAGTGGCCTCGGAGGCCTCCAAAGGAAGAATTTAGAAGTTACTGGGTAAACTTCACGTGACACCTTGTGCTGCGCTGCCAGAGCGGTAGCACAGGCCTAGGAGCCGAGGTTTCACAATAGTACCAAACATATTGAGAGAGAGTATCATCTCGTAAAAGAATTTGTTCGCAAAGAGATACATTGTGTTGCATAGAGTAGAGTCAGCCGACATCCACTGACCAAGCCACTTTCTCATATTAGCTTGGAATGTCATCTGCAAAACATGGGTTTTAGATACCGTAGTGTGTGGCATTGAGTGCAAGTGGGAGATTGTTGGGAGTATGCCCTCGAATACCACTCAGAGGATGTTGAGTGAGGGCATTGTACTTGTTATTATGTAATTTATTATCATAAGGCAATGGATGTTTCTTTATTTACTGGTAGTTACTGGCATTCCTAACTCGTAAATATACATATTGAAACTAGTTCATGTATTTGAGAGCAAAACGTTCCACTTTTTATTGGATAAGGGGGTCGGCACTGGAAAGGTTTATAGCTCAAATACTTAATCGTTCGCAAGTCGATGAAACTTGACTGAGCGTTAAGTTTATGTGAAGACTTGTATGATGTGTCTTTTGACATGGAGAGTGCTCGTCGAACGCTAATAGTTAGTGAGAGCACACGTTATAGGTATGCTAATTGGATTAGTATACTCGAACCGACTCACCCTCGATTCGTCACACGGATTTCACTCCGGGACAGTCAATGACGAAATCGAAAGGTTGTGATAGGTATTCATGAACCTTCGACTTGAGGATTTAGTAGGGATGTGCTTGTGACGTCAATATTTTCATTAGAGTAGTTCGACCCTGTAAACCGGAAGGCGGGGGTCAACCTCGACGTGCATCTTGACGGGAAAGTAGCAGGTCCTACTGAATACCAATATAGAATTCTTTCTCCCGTTAGTGAACAGGTTATATGTCCTATGCGATTATTTGCAGATTAAATCATAAGTCTTTGGCCAAAGCGTTGGAGTTAGTTGTATTGGATACACGAGAGCTCGATGATCTCGATTTGCATTAACACATGCATAGAGTCAAGTACAGATAGGGTTTGACTGACCGTGACCCTATATCTTGATCGGGACATTTGAAAGAATAGTTTATACGTATACTGGTATTCACGACAGAATGGTTCTTGAATGATCCCAATCATTCGTTCTCAGTTGGGGTACGGTGTAAGCCGCCAGGCTGGCTAGGTGGTGCTACTACTCTTTGGTTCCTCCCATTGCTGACTGAGACGAACCTACCGAGTCGCGAAATAGGATTGACGACGGAATGAATCAAGTTTATTCTCTCATTATTAATATTAGATATTGGATATCTAATTTATTGGACATTGGATGTCTAATTAAATTTGGGACATTGGATGTCTAAATCGATTTATTGGATAAATTGATTTACGGCCTAATGAATTAAATAAATTACTGGGTGATTAATTTAATTCATAAATATAATTATTTCTTAGAGAAATTAATTATGTTGTTATGTATTTGATATGTTTAATTAATTGTATTAATTAATCGATATAAATACATCAGAATGGAATCGGAGTTTATCTGTTTGGGCTCGCGGGAATCCAAAACGGACCGGACTCCTCCTACCATTAATCATCCCCCCCCCCCCCCCCCCCACACACACACTTATATGCATGTGTGTGATGACTTGTCCCCAATCATGATGTTTGGAATCTCATGTATTGGGGGAACAACTATCATGCATATGCTAGTGTTGGGGATTTTATATTATGAAATGAAAATAAAAGGAAGACTTGATCATCCCTCCACTTCAGTTGATGCTACGGTTGGTGAAGAAAATAGAGAGAGAAAAGTTCTTCCTCTAAAGTCTTCTTCTTCTTCATTTCATTTTTATTCTTGGTTGTTCTTGGAGAAAAAATCAAGAAATCAAAGAGAGATAGTGAGTTATACACTTGGAGTGTTATAATCACAATAGAACAAGCTTCTATAATCTTGTTCTAGCCGTATCCTTGGAGGATAACAATATTTAGTCATTCCGGTCGTTTCTCCGGCGCGTGGCAAGTAGAGACGCGGTACTTTCGGCGTTGGATCATCCAAGGGCTTGGAATGGATTGGATTCGTAGAGACCAATCTAAAGCTTGGGGAATAGCTCAAGAGAAGGAATCCATTTAATCAACGGACTAAAAGGGTGAGTTTCTATATATCTTGTGCTTTCGTTTATCATTCGTATATACGTAGCTCGATAGATCCTCGTAGGGAATCAGCTCGAATTGATTTTCGTTTTACCGTTTCCGCTGGGCCTTCGTTTTAGGCACCGAATCCCAACAGTTATGTCCCTACCAGTTAGTGTGCGCTACTCTTTGCCTTAGCATGCGCTAACGAGGCAATACAGAGAGGAATGGGATGTTCTACCTCATCTCGTTAGCGCGTGCTAACAGCCTCAATGTTGTGCGCTAATGATACACACTAGTGCGTGATATCCTCTACATTAGCGTGCGCTAAGCCTTCTGCACAGCAGTTCAGCTGTGCAGCCCGGTCAGTCTGGATAAGTCCCCAACGACAAAAACTCGAAGATTAACATTCTCCTTTGATATGCTTACGAAGAGCGTCGAAATACGAACTCAAGCGCTAAACAAACACGTGATTTTGACCACCCGAAGGTACGAAAAAACAACTACAGGAGAATGCGCCCAAAACTTTGGGAAATTACAAAACGGCCCAAACGTTCAGAAAACAGGATTCTAGATCGAACAATATTATCAAAGCTCACACTACATCTGAAAATACTAAACGAACTTGTAGAAACATCGAAATGACAGTTTCAAGCAAGATTTACAGAACTCGAACCGAAATACGGAAAAGTCGCAATGTTATACGGATTCAACTAAAATGGCCTCGAAACTCGTTTAACTGGTAAAAAGTGCAAAATAAGATAGTTTCAAAATTCCAAATGATTTCTAACGAGTCGAAAAAAGTGAAAAAGCACCAAAACTGAAAATTACCAAAAGTAAAAAAAAATATGGATATTACAGATAAGAGATTATGCCACGTCGTCGAAGAACTTAAAGTGCGTCGCACTTATTCCGTTTTGGCCTTCCGGCCAGCTTTGTCATCGTTGTCTCCGCTGTTGTTTTTCCACTTCCCTTTGTTTGTTACCTTCTCTATGTTGGAATCGTTAATGATTTTAATATATTTTGTAAAATTAAATATCATAAGATCGATCTACGTTCTGAGTAAATGATCGTGGTATATTCACTTTTTCTAAACCGATTCCCGATGAGTGAGAAATAGTGAATTAAAGTTTGTCACTTAATTGTGAATAAATGAGGGATGGCTATCCCACATTGAATAATGAGCTATCATTGTTCAAATATATAAGAAGCTACCATTATTCATGTAATAATTAATGGCACATGTGTATGGGCTTAAAGCCCACATGCGCGCACACGCGCGCGCCGCCGCCGCCCAGCCGCGTGCCGCGGACCTTGGACCTTGGGCCTTGATCTTGGATCTTGGATCTTGGCAATTAGTCTTTGGGTGGTCTTTGGGCTGTTTTTTGGGCCTGGTCGTGGGCTTGGCCTTAGGCTAGGCCTTGACTTGCCTAAAGAATTTTTTGGACTAGCTCAACAATGTAGTTGGGCTTGTATGTGCACATAAGGATGTCCAGATACATCCTTTGAGCGGTTAAAGAGCTGAATACAATCCAGGTGCGTCTTGACTGTTCAAATTCAGTCCAAACCCGGAAGTAAACTTCCAGGTGTAATGAGGAGGAGTAATTGGCAGGCCTGAATTCTGCAACTCGTGCCAATATTTGAAAATCGAAACTCCTGTGTTCAATGCAGGCATGAATACCTGCATTATGACAGCCTTAAGGGCTGTGTTTAAACCTCCCCTGCAGGTGTGAATGGCCTATAAATAGGCATGCATCCCTTTGCCTAAATACATGTGTTGTATCGAGATTTATTCACCTCGACAGGCGATCGACCACAAGGCCGAGCGACCGAGTCCACTATCAGTCAGGCTATGGCAAACTCGCCTAATCGAAGATACCAGACCACCATCAAGTACCTAGCGATCGACTACCAAGGCGATCGCCCTTTGGCGTCCGGCGATCGACTCGAGTGCCCAGCTAAGGACAACCGACCTACGCCCCGGACAGAGACGATCGTCCATCAAAGTCTACGAAGACTGGATCTCAAGACAGCGTCCATGTGCAGATCCGAGACAAGATCCGCATTTCGCGGATCATTGACCACCAACAGCTGTCTCTGACTAAGATGGCTTTACCTACCGACAAGCCTGCCGAAAGGCACGAGGTGGGACCGTCCGTGACAGCGACTCATACGCGTGCAGGCTTCTCATTGGACCGCGCAACTGACTGCCAGCAACTCCTGCATACTTTAAGGAGACAAGCCCATGTGCTAAAAGACGATCGCCCGCTTATTATAATACAGCAAAAGCGATCGCCCGACAGATCCAAGTTCTATAAATAGAGAACCTCCTCCTACTGGAAAAAGGTTCTGGATTTAGTTCACGAAATCTCCATTAAGTTCAGAGAAAATACATACAAATATACATAATCTCACGCTCCCGGCTTCCTCACCGGAATCTACCTTAGGACTTCTCTCTCCGCACCTCTCAACTAGAAGACGGTCGGCAGAGGCCAGAAGTCTCCACAGGTCAGATTCATAAGCCCCGGAGCTTCAACCAACAGCTTATACACGCTGTGAAAGACGATCGATCTTTCACCGCCGTCATAGCTCGTCAACGTTGTTACAAGAACTCGCAGAGCATCACATCTGGTTCTTCCGGCAATCTACACGCTCACCAGCTTAGATAACAAGAATCGTTACACTCATTGTAATAGTATTCTAACATTAATACTTGTATTCCGAAATATTGGTATTAATAATATCTCGCGAGAGCATTCAAGCCCGGGACTAACAACCCCGGCAATTCTTGTGTTATTTATCCTTTCGCACAGAAGTGTTCTCGCATTTGTTTGCTATCCATCCATTCCAGCAATATCTATCTCCGGATAATATTTTGGGTAGCAACAATTGGCGCTAGAAGAAGGGCCTCTATACCTTCATTTTTCATTCCTACCGTCCCGAAGAACACTCACTGTTCTCGGGACATATACTTGAAATGACACTCACTGCGCTTCAAAGAAAACCTTCAGAATCATAACATCCGCCGGTACAACGAAGAAAGCCACTCTCCGAACCGCCGGACACCATATCCCGGCTCAATCCGAACCCCAGCCGACGACCGGGGGAAGCCGTGGCAACGCGAGACTCTCGATCCCGCACCTGAGGGATGGCCCCAACCTCTCACTCGACCAGTTCCAAACCTAGGAACGGATCGAGAAGGCTATGGCCATCCTAGAGGAGCGACGGAGAGCATGCGCGTCGCCCGCAATAACTCCCTCGATCATCCGCTGCATGGGAAAACAGAAATTCAACGGGCTACTGGGCGAGCGATCGCCAGAAAGCCCCAATTCGCGAGAAAGGGCTCTCGCACGACCGGACGGATCCGTATTCAATCGCTTGGGGCGCGACCCATCCTGGCGACCGGGGCATTCTGTTTCCAACCACGAGGAGACGGAATCCGAATCCGTCACCAGGAGTTCAGCCTATCCAACTCACAGCCGAACGCAGGTCAGCTGTCTGACTCCCGCCCCGATCGCCCGGGGATCAGTACTCGATCGCCTCGGCTCCCGCTCCGAGCGCCGAGCTGCAAGCAGCCAGGCCACGGCGATGGCCGCTAAACAACGCCAGCTCGACGAGATGAAAGCACTCTTGGACACTGGGGCAAGCGCCAGCAGAAAGATCACCGGGCCGACCGAGCCACTCGCGGTCCACATCGAGCTCGCCCCCGTGCAACCAACGATCGCTCCTCACAAAACACCTCTGTATGAAAGGAGATCGGACCCCGAAACCCACCTGAGTAAATTCCGAATCTACATGACTGGGTGTGGGGCATCTGATGCAACCAAGTGCCGGATCTTCCCGTTAACATTGGGCGAGCGGGCCCATAGGTGGTACGCCTCACTACCACCACGATCGATCATATCCTTTGAGAAACTAGCGAATGACTTCACGTCATACTTCGCCACCAAGGTCGCCAGACCAGAAGGCCCCCACCGCGTGATAAAAATCAGGCAGGGGAAAGACGAAACCGACGCAGATTACATCGACCGAGTAGACAAAATCATCCTCACTGGCGAACCCGTCAGTGACGAGCTCGCTCTCTATTCGGTCCTGGGGGGATTCTACGGTCATTCACCCATGTTTAGACATCTCACCAAGGATATTCCCCCAACCTACGCGATCTTCCGCGCTAAGGCTGCCGACTTTCTGGCCAGGCAAAAGCTACTCACCGTCCACCTAGGCGAGGAAACGCCACCTCCTGTCCAGAAGAAGGCGATCGCCAAAACAAAGAAGGCGATCGCCAAGCCACCCAGAGATATCAAGGCCTTCGAGGACATGGAAGCCCATCTCCTCCATACGTTCAACCGAACTCCGGCCCACATTTTCTATGCCATCAAGGGGCACAAACCGCTAAACAAGCCAAAGGCGATAAGGGACCACGGACACCTGGACAACAATCAATATTGTGCCTACCATAAGAGTCCCGGCCACAGCACCAACCAATGCCGCGACCTCCTCGAACAGCTCTGGAGATTGTTCGAGGAGGGCAAGTTGGACAGCTTATTGGCTTAGCCGAAGCCCTAACCAATCTCTATATACGATCATCCGAGTCGAACACAAACAGGTTGGGAAGCTCATACGAGCCGACCCCTAGATAAACCTCGGCGACCGTCTCTATATGGTTCAATCAAGAGAAGGGGACCTCGGAAGTCTCCCCGATCTCCCTCCTTATTTAGGAAACTGGAGGACTCGCTCGCCATCTACAGTTCACCATCTAACATGATGTACTAAGGCACGAGATCGCCTCCCCCGCACAACGTACACCGTCGAAGGTCGGCATCTACATGACGATCCAAGGTAGAAGAGTGCAGCCATGGTCCTGGTGGTCGATGGAACCGACTGCTTAGGCCATGCAAGGTCCCTTTGGGCCAAGATCACCCGCCCTTCGTTTAAATACGAGGCCGGCGTAGTCTGAGGGCCCTCCAAAACTAATCAGTGGACATGATCGCCCGCCCTCAAAGGTTCATCATTTAACGTGGTGAACCCGGACAATGCGACGCGTCACTACCCCCGTCTCAACGTACACCGTCGAGGGTCGCCATCGTCATGGCGACCCGAGGTGGAAGGAGAGCTAACAATCCGCGGGCGTGGAGTTGAATCATCCGACGCTGCCCCGCGCAAGGACTCCTCTAGACCAAGACCGCACGCCCTTCGTTTAAATACGAGGCGAGGCGCAGCCTAACAGAGGACCCTCACAATAAAATGAGTCACGAGACAGACAATGTCGTTCGCGCACAAGACATGATCAGGGAGTCGGTCCATCGAACTCCGCGATCGTGCACGGTTCCTCAAGACGGACGACCATCCTCGAGGATTCGACAAAACTAAAGACCGCTCACTCAATGAATTATCTTCATCCCCTTACTTTCACTAAGTGAATAAAAACAAGGGGGAAGAGCGCAGACTACCTATACGACGATCGTCCCTATTCAACCACATATGGAGGTCGTCATTTTTTAGATGTTGTGCAGTGATCGAATTTGTTGTAAAAGTTATCTTTATGAGTTTATCAATTCATTTGGAACTACCCTCGCAACGATCTCTCCTCACATATTTGTACAAAGTCAAACAAAGACTCAAAAATAACAATCATTCAAGTGATAAGTCAGAAAATCAAACATTCATTTCATTGCTTGAAGGATCAAAATACATGGTCGCCCGAAGGCCAAAATGCTACAAAGAGAAAACTACAAAACTACGAGACAAAAAGCTAAAACAAACAAGTAAGAGTGAAGAGCCTCAGGCCCCCGCCTGGCCTTCGCCTTCAGCCATCGGTCGACTTGTGGTCCTTCCCTAGTTTCCGGAGCGACCTCCCCATCCTCCGGATCGTCAGGATGAACGATGTTTGCCGGAGTCGGATACCAACTCAGATCCACGCCCAGCTCCGAGAGATCCAAAATTGGCAAGGAAAAAGCAGGATGGAGAGGATGCCCCAACGCATACGCCTTGAAGTTCTCAGCAAGAGGCCCGACCTCCAAACCTCCCTTCTTAGCTGCTCGGATCGAGTCGGCGAATGCCATATAATAGGCAAACTCGCTGACAAATTCCAAGTTTTGAAATGGATCAGCCTTGGTCGCCTCTACCTCTCTTTTCAGCTCCGCCATCGCCTGTTGCGACCCTTGGAGCTCGGCCTCCCTCGCAGCTACCTTCTCCCTCGACTCCGCCAGCTCGCTAGTCAACCGAGCGATCGTCACCTTCTGACGAGCGGCCTCCTCCTCAACAACCTTCTGCGCCCGGACGGCATTCATCATATTGTCCCAAAATCGGTCAACCGCCAAACGAGACAACTCGGTTTCCTTACTCGCCAGCTCAAGCTCTTGGCTCGCCCACTTGGCTGCCTCCAAAGAGTCCTTCTCCATTGCCACGATCTTATCGGCGAACTCGGCGTTCTCTTTCCGAGCCGCCTCGAGATCCGCCTGCAGGCGAATAGTGGAAGGTCGCCCCTCAAACTCCTGCGCAGCCTGGACAGCCATGGTCGCCGTCTGGAGAGAAAGGGCGAGAACAGCCTGCATAGTACTCCCTGATCGCTGACGAGCGATCGCATCTAGATCGGTCGTCCAGGCCTTCGGTAGAGCAGAAGCGTCCTTGCTGACGTATTGCGGGATGTCACAGGACTGGCGAGGAGATCGGCTGGCTAAGAAATCCAACACCATCGGCGGGCAAGATGGATCTGTGCGACGGATCCTACATCAATACAACAAAGTTAACACAACTCCTACGCAAAGGACAAGGTTCAACTCAATGAGCAGCATATACCTCTCAGCCCTCTCGGGGTCAAGACCGAAGTACGGTTTCCCTCGAGGAGTCTCAGCGTCAGCGATCGCCATCTCTCGCAAAAAAGCCGCAGAGGGCGGCTCATCCACCGGGGGAGCAATAGTGATCGGAGGCGCGGCGATCGGCACCTTGCTGGAGGGGGCAGAAACAGGGATTTCTCCCGACCTCTGCCGTTTACGAGTCGTCCTAAGCCCCTCCTCACGAACTTCCTCCTCAGCCACGCTCGGCTCCACGCGAGGCTCCACCTCCGGGATGATAGGTAACGCCACAGGAGGAGACCGAGATGATTTCGTCTGGCGGAGACGACCAAGAACTCTAGGGTTCGACATAGCTATCTCCGGTGGGGGCTCCAAGAAACGAGGAAAGCGAACCTCTGCAATAAAAGCAATCAAACCGCAGTTAGTCATATTTCTCCAAAAGGACGATCGCCCAACGAATGGAGATCATAGAAGTTCGTACCTGAGATCGAGAGATGTCTCGGAAAATAGAATAGGCGAGCGGACAACCGACGACTCTCCTTGTTGATCCGGTTAGCCTCCAATTTGTCGTCCGGCAAACTTCGTATCCGCTCCCAGACGACCAGGAAATCGAAAGGCAACTCCTCGATCGACGGAATATGAAAACCTGCAAAAGCGAAATCAAATTAGATCAGTTCAGAACATATCCAAACAAAGGGAGAGTCTGAACCCTTACCGGGATTTCTCTCCCGAAAGCTTGGGAATATTCAGCTTGAAGAGGGTCGCTCGCTGAGGCTTTCCAAGTACCAGTGACCCAGAACCACTACGTCAGATCGCCCCGCATCTTGTTCGGGATTCCAAGGATCACCCGACCAGATCGGCCCTGAATATGATAACCTTCGACCGACCCTTTCTGAGTCGTCAGTTTGAACAAGTGGTTCATCTCCGACGGTGAAGGGAGGCGATACAGTCGGTGATCGCCGAACAAGGTCAGAGTGCAGATAATTTGGAGCCAAGCATTTGGCGTTAGCTGGAGCGGCGCCAAATTCCAAGCAGCCAGCAGATAGGAGACAGAGTGCGGCATAGGAAATCGCAACCCCGCCTCCATAATCGCTTCGTTCACAGTGACCCTCCGGAGGCTGATCGGCTCTCTCATTCTCGGCCGGCACAAAGAGATCCACGTCTGAAGGGACATGGAACCTCGTCCTCCAGACGGCCAGATCCTTCCTGGTCGCCGAACTCCTGATTTGGCCAAGAGACCACATATATCGCTGAGCAGCCCGATATAGCGATCGCTTGGGAGATTGATATGGATGAGCGATCGAATACTCCCGGAAGTCAAAACTTGGAGACGGGCCGGCCAACCTCTCCATTATATCAGCAAATGCCACATATGACTGGACAAAGACATTATGTCGCTCCCAGTAGGCCCTGACCGCAAGATCTCTCTCCGTCTGTGAGCGCCTATGTTCGACGGCCGCCCCCTTTGCCACGCCGCCTCGTTGAACAACGCCTCGACCTCCGCAGGGTCAATTCCGGCCCGAATAGCCTCAGTGGCCGTATCTAGATGAAACTCAGCGGAGGATCCTCCCCAGACATCAGAAGTCCCGGCGGCGGAGGAAGTGCCCACTCCGGATGAAGAAGATGTTCCAGCCATTTGTGAAGAAAAGAGGAGATAAGAAGTGTTCGTCTTACCCGAGATTGAATCGATCGACGATCGGCAGCAAAGTCTCCAGAAAAATCCACAGCAAAATCCTTCTTTCTCCAGTATGTGCGCGTAAGAAAGAGCACTGCCACCCTGCCCCCTTTTTATAGGAGGAGGCAGGGACTTAAGAGCAATTAAGGAGTATCTCAGGGGCCGAAACTCAACCGTTGCATTTATTGACCCCCTTGAAACCCGCGTACGCGTCTTTTCAAGGACGCGTCAGTCGAGGAGTCATAAATGACCGTCGGTCTCCCCCAACAGGAACCCGACACGTGTCCCAGAGACCTTTCCGCGTCCGCGGCTGTTTCCCGCTCTTTTCAGCGACCTACCAGATCGTCTAAACTCAGAATCTATCAGCTCAAAGACGATCGCCTGTTCAGTAAAACGCAGAGTCGCTCGTCGAAGTTCAGCGATCGCCAGCAGAACCACCTCACCCCACGCTTCCAACATAGGAGTGAGCTGGGGGGCAATTGTTGTATCGAGATTTATTCACCTCGACAGGCGATCGACCACAAGGCCGAGCGACCGAGTCCACTATCAGTCAAGCTATGGCAAACTCGCCTAATCGAAGATACCAGACCACCATCAAGTACCTAGCGATTGACTCCCAAGGCGATCGCCCTTTGGCGTCCGGCAATCAACTCAAGTGCCCGGCTAAGGACAACCGACCTACGCCCCGAACAAAGACGATCGTCCATCAAAGTCTACGAAGACTGGATCTCAAGACAGCGTCCATGTGCAGATCCGAGACAAGATCCGCATTTCGCGGATCATTGACCACCAACAGCTGTCTCTGACTAAGACGGCTTTACCTACCGACAAGCCCACCGAAAGGCACGAGGTGGGACCGTCCGTGACAACGACTCAGACGCGTGCAGGCTTCTCATTGGACCGAGCGACTGACTGCCAGCAACTCCTGCATACTTTAAGGAGACAATCCCATGTGCTAAAATACGATCGCCCGCTTATTATAATACAGCAAAGGCGATCGCCCGACAGATCTAAGTTCTATAAATAGAGAACCTCCTCCTACTGGAAAAAGGTTCTGGATTTAGTTCACGAAATCTCCATTAAGTTCAGAGAAAATACATACAAATATACATAATCTCAGGCTCCCGGCTTCCTCACCGGAATCTACCTTAGGACTTCTCTCTCACCACCTCTCAACTAGAAGACGGTCGGCAGAGGCCAGAAGTCTCCACAGGTCAGATTCATAAGCCCCGGAGCTTCAACCAACAGCTTATACACGCCGTGAAAGACGATCGATCTTTCACCGCCGTCATAGCTCGTCAACGTTGTTACAAGAACTCACAGAGCATCACATCTGGTTCTTCCGGAAATCTACACGCTCACCAGCTTAGATAACTAGAATCGTTACACTCATTGTAATAGTATTCTAACATTAATACTTGTATCCCCGAATATTGGTATTAATAATATCTCGCGAGAGCATTCAAGCCCGGGACTAAAAACCCCGGCAATTCTTGTGTTATTTATCCTTTCCCACGGAAGTGTTCTCGCATTTGTTTGCTATCCATCCATTCCAGCAATATCTATCTCCGGATAATATTTTGGGTAGCAACAACATGCAATTTCAAAAATACTCTAGCATACTCACTGTTTTCTGCATTCATATCATAAAGTCGGAGCTCTGTCCTCGCCTCATTCTAGTTCGCCGGAACTCGAAGGTCTATGGTGCTACTACTTTTGATACGAAGTCGTTTATCTTTGGAGACGACACGCCTAAACCGAGAGCACTACCAAGCTGTTTCTTGTCTTGCGGAAAGAGGTCCTTCCTCGACTCGGCTACTTAGCATACGGTTTTTTGTCCTTTAATTTATTGTTTATTTGTTATCTCAATTTAGTTTCGTATATTTCTGTTTTATCTCAAGTTGTAATCTAGTTTCGAGTTTTGTATTTTCATTTTCATACGAGTTTGTAATTTCTATTTTCGAGTTGTAATTTTCGTTCCCAGTTGTAATTTGGTTTCCGACTGGCAAGTTTTCCCGAACACGAAATTAGCAACACTCTATACCCTTTCCCAAACCATTGTTTGTTACCTTCTCTATACACTTACCCAAACCATTCTAATTTTCCCCCAAAAATCTAGAGTTGATTTGATGCCCCGAGATCTAGTCGGCGAGGGAAGAGAGAGAATTAAGGGCAAATAAAAATAATTTCATGGGGCAAAAGAAGAGTAAAGTGTAATAAAGACAAAAAAATCGAAGCAAAACAAAATTTGTTAACCATAGAAATAGCGGAAGTATGTAGTTAGTTGTAAACAAACGATATGTTTGAATTAGTGGATGAACACTGACAGTGGCGGATCCATAATTTTCTAAGACTGAGGGCACAATTTTTATTATTGTAATAAAAAAATCAATAACGAAGTACAAGATCATTATAAAGGTGAAACAAATTATATTTTATAGTTGTTCTCTACGAAATTTCATCTTTTGAAAGCGATTCATTACATCTTCATTCGTAACATTGGCAAGTCCTTCTTTTTCCATGGTACAAATTACACAACCGTTCAAATAGTATTCAGAAATTCGATTGCGCAAGTCCGACTTCACAAGTTTCATTGCAGAAAAGCATCTCTCAACTGTTGTAGTTGCAACTGGCAGAACCAATGCGAGCTTCAATAATCAATATACCAAAGGGAATGCAAGATGTTTTTTTATTTCCACCATCACTCTAGCAAGACCGGATATATATTTCAAGTTAGCAAATGTATCATCTTCTTGCACATTATCAATATAGATGTGAAGTTCATGCTCGAGAGTCATCCTTTCCACACAACTAAAATCACCTGGATAGAACTCGGCCATCTTTAGTAACTTTGATGGGTCAAAGTCACGAAATGGATTATGCGGATTCAAAGCCGCCATACAAATAAGAAAATCATAACTTACCTCACTAAATCTATCACCAAACTCGTGAATTTGCATATCTACAACTGTATTAAAGCAATCGAACTCATAATAGTGTTGATAGGTGATATTGGTCTTTTGTCTCGATTTTTTGGATTTACATAAGTTTCCTCCATATTCAACATTTCAATATCATGTTATTCACAAAAAGAAGAGATCTTCTTCAAAAGTGAAGAAAACCCATCAACTCTAAACTTTTGCAACTGTCGCTTGGTTGATTTCATCAATGAAATAGCATTCAAGATATCTTGATCTTTTCTTTGAAGAGCTTGTGACAATAAATTTGTGCACCCCAAAATGTGCAACATCAAGTGCAAATAAAACACAAAATCAAATGATTTGAAATATATCTGAAGACCATTTGCTTGACGTTGACTAAAAGCATTATCGCCTTCCTCTTCAACATAATCAAGCACCTCAACAACAATTGAAAACAAATCAACAAAACGCAAAAGTGTTTTGTAATGAGAACTCCAACGCGTATCTCTAGCTCTACTAAGTGAAAGCTCTTGGTTTAACCCACTTCCAGTTTCAAGTTCACCACTGCTAATGGCTTCTTCCAATTTCTCTTTTTGACTTTCTCGAATCATATCTTTTCGCTTGCAAGAAGCACAGACCAAATTCATCACAACCCCTATCATGTCGAAGAAGTTTCCAACGCCAAGGTGTTTTTTGCAACCGCCACAACAACTAACTGAAGTTGATGAGCAAAACAGTGAACATAATATGCTGAACTATTCTATCTCATGATTAAAGCTTTCAAACCATTGAATTCACCACGCATATTGTTTGTTCCATCATAACCTTGACCTCTAACCTTTTTCAAACTTACTTTATGTTCAGCAAATAATGATTCAATGGCAGATTTAAGAGATAAAGCATTTGTCTGCTTCACATGAACAAGACCAACAAATCTTTCCTTAACAATCCCACATGTAACATAGCGTAAAACCACGGCCATTTGTTCCTTTTTAGACACGTCACTGGACTCATCAACTACCAAAACAAAAACATCATCACCAATTTCGTCAAAAATTGAGTATTTCTTGTGCAAACCAATTGATAATGCCTTTCTGAATACTTGGAACCACCATTTGATTATTCACTGGAGCATTTCCCAATGTAACTTTACGAACAATCTCATTTTGATTTCGAATAAGTTTGATTATTTCCAAAAAAAATCCTCTATTAAGAGACTTTTTCGACTCATCGTGACCACGAAAAGGTAATGCTTGATTCAACAAATATCTACAAGCATCAATTGAAGCATTTAATCGAACTCGATACTCATTTTTCGCGGTATCTCTATGTTTATGAAAGGCAACGGCAATGGATCGATCTTGTCTCATTAAATCTTCACAATTCTTAAATGTTCTATTGTGGAAACTATTAACATCCCCCACATGAAGAGCAAGTCACTCCGTTTTATTCCAACTATTAAAACATTCTGACACAAAAGTATCACTCCCACCTTATTTTCCAAAATGATCTTTAGGCAAGTAACAACATAAGCAAAAGGCTTTATCTGCTTTCACACTATACTCTAACCAATTACCAAATTGATCAAACCAATACGGACAAAAACGTCTCCCCTTATTTCCTATCATTTTTCTTGGAAAGTCATGGCCACGTGGTTGACAAGGCCCTTTAATCAAATATTTCCGTCTTATTTCATCTCTTTGATTAGGGTGAGTGATACTCTAAAAATTTTTTCCTTCCGGATGGATCCCAAGGAAGATCATCCAAACCAATTTCCGTAGGCATCAAAAGAGTAGAACTAGGTTGGGAAATATTATCTGCACTTGAAGATCCGAGTGTCGATAATTTTCTTTTTAAAAATCTTTCCATTCTTTCAACAAACCCTAAAAATTAAAATCAACAATAAATAAATTAACTTCGTACATACTCTACTACTGATTAATATTAACAATTAACAAACAAAAAATTTATATAAATACCTCAAACTCAAAGAAAAAAATTGGCAGCACACTCCGATCGAAAATGAGAGAGAGAGAGAGACTGGGAGAGAGAGAAATACCTCAAAGTGGGTCTGGTGGGTTGGGGCGGGACGGGCGGATCTTCGGTGGGTGCTGGACGGGTGTCGGGGCGTGTGTGATTTTTCGTCGGGGTGCTGCGTGCTGGCTGCTAGGCGAGCGTCGCCCGTCAGAGTCTCAGAGAAGTACAGAAGTAAAGAAGAAAATAAAAGAAAAGAAAAGTGCAAGTTAACGGGGAGGGGCTTGTTGTAAGAATAGTCAACAAATATTAATTTTAATTAAATAATATATATATCCACCATGGGTAGAGCTGTTATCGGACCGGTTCGGATCGGTTTTTTCCAGATTCGGATCCAGTCCGATAGGTTACCGGGTAGATCCGGTCCGGACCGATGACGGTTCCGGTTCAATTTTTAGAACTCGAATCCGAACTCGTTAGTTTTCGGGTGAGTTTCGGTCCCGGGTATTTCGGTCCGGTTCATGATCGGGTTTTGGGTTCACTCGGACCGCTAACAGCCCTATGTGGGGTGGATCTTTACTAGGAAAATGAAGGAAGAGCAGCAAAATAAATCACATAAATGGGGGTTACAGGATTCGAACTCCAGACCTCTTGTTCAAAGGTATAGCGTCTTATCTACTTGACTAGCATACTATTTGTGTTTAAAACACGCAAAACGTATTAATAATATATGTATAAAATATATAAATTATAAAATACATATAAACTTTTTTTTTAATTTATTACCGGGTTTCTTTTCGGTTTTATCGGTCCGGGTCTTATCGGTTTCGGTTCAATGTTTAGAACTCGAATCCGAACTCGTTAGTTTTCGGGTGAGTTTCGATCCCGGGTATTTCGATCCGGTTCATGACCGGGTTTCGGGTTCACTCGGACCGCTAACAGCCCTAACCATGGCCATGTCCCCCGTAATGTAAACATGGGTGGTCCGCCCCTGAACACCGAATTTGATCTATATTTATTGAATATTTTTCCTTATTTTAATAAATACTTAAATGTCATTTTAGTTAATAAAATAACGAGATATAGATTACTCATCATATAAAATTGAGATTCTAACAATCCAAATTATCAAAACTCATATAATTAATACTGTGGAGTATTATATAAAACTTTATTCAATTCTTGCTTCATTTCACAGAATGCGGTGATTCTCCTACTGGAAACGTCAAACGGGAATTGTTGAAAATAATAATAAAATAATAACGGATTGGCTCCATAAACGTCCTACAGGAATTTTAGTTTTAACGCTAGCTAACATGGTCGTTAAGTGTCACGTATCAGTATTTTATTGATCGATAATAATAAAATAATAAAAAAATTTAAATATTTGTATTAATAATAAAATAATAAGAAAAAATATAAAAATCTAAAAAATATAAAAGAAAAAAAGTCTGGATTTTTTTAAAAAAATTAAAAATTTATTTTTTTAAAAAAATATAGAATATTAATATTAAAAGCCGGATGTTTTTGTTTAAAGTTTAAAAATAAAATTAAAAATTAAAATATTTGGACCTAATTTTTAATTAATCTTTAGTTTGTTTGTTTTTAGATTTTTAGATTTTTTTAAAATAATATTTATTTATTAATATTATAAAAAATTAGATCCAATTTTTTATTTATGAAAAATAATATCCCATTTTTAAAAAACAAAAACAGTTTATAAATTAGATCCAAATTTTTAATTTTTTAATTTTTTGTATTTTCAAACTTTAAATAAAAACATCCAATCTTAATTCTAATATTCCAGATTTTATTTTAAAAGAATAAAGTTTCAATTATTTTAAAAAAAATTCAGATTTTTATATTTTTTATACTTTTATATTTTTTTATTAGTATTTTATTATTTTTACAAAAATTTGAGAAGTTTTATTATTATTTTATTATTGCAGACCAATAAAATGCTGATACGTGACACTTAACGGTCATGTCAGCAATCCGTTAAAACTTAACGGATTAAAAATAACGGAGTCCCTAACGTGTATAACGAAATAAATTTGAGTCCCCGCTTTGATACGATTTAAAGTTTAGTCCCTTAAGTGATAAAAATGACAAAATTCAATTTCTAATAGAGCCATTTTGCCTATTTTATATGATTAAATTAAATAATTACAATCAAATCATTTAATTTATATTATAGATTTACCATCAATACCTACTCGAATCGAACAATTACGCTCACATAAGAATTCTTGAATTTTTACTATCACCGACAATCTTACATATTTTATTTGGAGAACAAGGAGACGTATCCCTAGTTTTTTGAAGTGTGTATATTATGAAATGTTTCAATACAATCAATCAAAATATATTATTTATCAGTTATTCAATCATGATTTATTCGTATGAAATGATTAGACAACACTCCCAATCACACCTCCAAACGCATTCTGTGTTTTATAGAAATTATACTGCGAGTTTTATAATTAATTATATTATAATAATATCAGGATTATTTTATTCATAAAATATGCAATATAATTCTATAAAATACGAGGTGTGTTTGAGGCGTGGTTGGGACGGTTGCCCTATCATTCTTTTTTATTTATTTATCCAGGGCATCGTGGACTCAGATTACTTAGCTTTCTTGTTAAGTAAAGCTTTTGTCAATTAGTTCACGCTTTAGTCTTGAGGAGTTACCTTTTGAAAATGACAGGATTTACTGTAAAGAAATCAGCCGACTTTTTCCGGTGGTTTACTTCAGATATCAGTCACCTCAATAATTAATGCACCAATGATGATAATGGGACACGTGTACAAAACTAGAAAAATTCATGACATAAATCTTGATTAATTTTTAGTTTGGGGTAATTAATCCCTATATATAGAATTTCATATACGACACGAAAACACGATACGAAAATTGTGTTTGTTTTTAAGTTTTGAGTACACAATACGAAAGTACACGAATATGAAAATACACGACTCTGATTTAGTGTCGTGTTTGAGTTTATCCTTCGGGTACACGACACGATACGAGGTACACGATATATTTAATTAAACAAAATAATAATAAAATAATATATATTAATATATTGTAATAATATAATTTAGAGTAGACAATTTGATGCTAATCATGGAATTTTATAAATAAAATTTATAAAACATCAACTAATATGTATAAATTAATTAATTATCAATATTTAAAAATAATAAAAATATAAATTAATTTTTTATTTTTTTCGTTTCGTGTACTTTACGTGTACCTCTCGTATACCTTCGTGTCGTGTACTTTTGTGTACACAAAAATTTCATGTACTTTCGTGTCGTTTCGCGTTGTGTCATTTTTGTTCGTGTCATGTTCGTATTTGGGTTTCAGGTACACATACTCATTTCGTGTCGTGTTTGTGTTTGGGTTTCAAATACACGACACGAAAGTACACGACACGACACGAATTTCCAGATCCACCGATATATAACTATAAGTGACATTTCCAATGTTCACAATTCTTCGTACTTAGAGCGCTTCAATTTTTTTTCTTATTTCTTAGAAATCGAATTTCATATACATTTAAATTTAATTAGAAATTCACGACAACTCTGTTCATATATAAGAATGGGCATGTCGAGATTTAAAGTGTCATTACTCATCGAAATATTTAATTTATCGAGTATTATTTTATAAAGATTATTTAGTATATTATTTATTGGTATAAAGACTGAATTATGCGGACTATTAAACTTTGAAAGGGTAATTTACCTCAACTTACGACCAATAGCCAGTAGTAAGTTAGTTGAGGATTGATAAATTAGTTTAATGAAATTTTATTTTAAATTGTATCTCAACAAATTAGTTTATAAGTTAGTTTATAAGATAGTTTATGACCTACCAAACAGAATTTTTTAAATGTGCAAATATAAATAAATTATAAAATAATTATTTTTTTATTAAATATTAATTAAATTATAAATTAATTTATTTTTACCGAACATGATGTTGCCACGACAACTTAAGTGTCCTCTTCCCTGTTGAGATGTGCCTTTAAATACTCCAACTTCATATGTATTTCACTTTCATCAAATCAAAGAAACTCTTATGTACAACTTCTTCTCTCTCCACCCCCCTCTCTCTCTCTAAAATTATCTTCAGATCAACCAGAAAAGAAGTCCAAGAAATTATAAAACATGGACCAAAATCTACCAATCATTGCCAAAAAAATTTGGAAAATTTCCCAAGTGATATATTTCATGCTGAGAAAAGGCGTTTCAAAGGGGAAAGTACTCTCCGCTCTGAACATGATGATGAAGCGCAGCAAAATCGCCGGCAAAGAGGCAGTACAAAGTCTCATCGTCCACTACCACCACCACCACCACGCTGCCTCCGCCGCCGGCTTCACCCACGGTATTTTTCACCTCCCGTTCCATCTCCACAAGCGCAGGAACTCCGGCGCCCACCCGCGGCCGCTCTCCGAAGAAGATTTAACGGAGGGGGCGGATATGTTGACCAGCGGCGCGGCCTCGCCGGTTCTGCCAGGTTTCGGGCCGAGCCCGATCGTGAAGCAGCTGAGGATAACTGACTCGCCGTTCCCTTTGAGGGATGTTGAACAAAATGATCATGTTGACGAGGCTGCCGAGGAGTTCATAATGAAATTTTATGAGAATTTGAAGCAGCAAAATACTGTGGATTATTTGAGTTATTCTTAAAAATTGTATTCAATCTCCGAGAGTGTATTTTAGTATTTTTTATTTTTTTTTTCTGGGTTGTTATGATTTTGTTACTATTCTGCTTCATGAATTTTTAAAGAAAATAGTAATAATAATAATTAGAGAAATACGGTTATTGAACTCGACTATTGATCAATGGACAATGGATTAATTCGAGAACTTACAAAAATTTTTACTCATTAATATAGTGATTGAGCTACTTTTCATATTGGATTTGCTCGTTACTATGGAACTAAGGGTGGTGCCAATGGTCACTCATCTACCCTCATCTACCCCCACTTCCCACCAATAACATTCTTCCAACTCATCCAACCCCAAATCTACTCCCACTCTACCCCCACTCACCATTTTTTAGTGGCAATGGTGCCTCATCTACCCTCACCACTTTTAATTTTTTTTTTTTCCTTTTTATATTTAAAATTATATCAAACAATTTAATAAAAACACATAATATTTTATTTTTACTTAATAGGAAATTACAAAACACTTAAAAAAAAATTACATAATACTAAAAAAAAAATTAGATCCTAAAAAAAGAAATAATACTTAAAAACAACATACTAAAAAATATTTTTAAAAATTGCAACGCCATCCGTATTTCTCATGGTCACGTTTTTCGGCAAGAACCGTCTCTAATATATCCGGATCGGTTATGTGATCGTGCGGTGCTTGAAATGCTTTCAACGCCCTCAACCTCGACTTTTGTTCAATGGCACGGATTTTTGCCTCCATCATCTTTTCGGTCACCTCATCCTTTTATTTTTAATCTCCGCCCTCTTCACCAATATTTCTTTTTTCGATGATGTAAAATCTTCGAAGCTCATATGAACACTACCCTTTGACGACGTATCGGTTTCGACCTTTTTGCCCTTTCTTTTTTGAATGCGAGGCATCGTGTCGTCATTGAGATCCGGAATCACAAAGTCATCATTACTTGCGGTCTCGTAGTATCCGAATTCCGCCGACTTTCTTCGTTTGTCGGAATGAGACGAAGATCCTTGCGTTATATCCGCTTGTTCCAACAATTTTGCTTCGTTCTTAACAACATGCCATGCGTCGATATGACCAAACGTCGTTCGATGCTTGGTTTAGTAATCGGCCAATGCATTTGTCATAACGTCAATATCGGCACAACCACTCTCGCGAAGACGATTCTACAATTATAAAAGTAAAAATTAATATGTGACTAATAAATATTGACAATGTAAAAACTAGAAAAGATCAACTAAAAAAATGTAAAAAGTATATAATTAGAAAAATTACTTGTTGGATCCACAACCCATTAAAGACACCCATTTCGGCGTTCAAACTTCTCCACTATGTGTTCAAGCCGTGAGTAAATGCAGTGTCTACAATGTTTGCCTTGAAATGCTCAAGAATTCTTCTCCAAAAACCTTCTTTACTTTGTTCATTTCCGACTACCTTACATGTCGAGATTTGAACCCAAGCTTTTGCCAACGCCACCTCTTCGACCGGCGTCCAAGCTTTCCTTTCCGATCTATTCGGCATTCTTCTTCTTTGCACTTGAACTTCTTGAGCTTCTTCAACTTCTTGAGCTTCTTCAACTTCTTGAGCTTCTTCAACTTCTTCATTTTCTAACAAATGATAAGAAATAAAAATTTTTAAATACAATATTCTAACAAATAAAAGTATAATGTAACAAATAAAAATTTTTATTTACAATATTCTAACAAATAAAAGTATAACGTAACAAATAAAATTTTTTAAATACAATACCGATTGGGAGTTGCGTTTCGGGAATAGCAATGTCATCATCTTCATCATCCGCGCCATATAGCGGTACTTGTCGTTCGACACTTGATTCACGCCGCGGTGGAGCGTCACGGTACTCGAACGGGTTGAATTCGGGACCGTAATGAGCAGGATTCATAGGTGGTTGATTCATAGGTGGTTGATAATATTGTGGTTGTTGATAGTATGGCGGAGAAGTCATTGCCGGTGTATAATATTGTGGTTGTTGAGTCATTGCCGGAACGTACGGAGCCGGTTGTGATTGAACACGGGGACGAATTCGTCCACCGCCACGTGCACCGCCGCGTGCACGTCCTCTCGATGATGAAGAACCGGTTTTGGATTTACGAGGATCCATGATAAAACTATAAAATTTGTAAAATAAAAGTGTTAAGATGAAGAAGATATATAAAGATGAAGAAGATATATATGTTTAAGAGTGAGATATGTAAAAATAAAAGGTATGTATATATAGGAAATGAAAAAAAAAAAAAAAAAAAGTTTCAAACGGTCAAAAAATAGCCGTTGGAATGCCCCAACGGTCACATCCCTCTCACCTTCCTCTCTACCTTCACGCGGTGAACTAACCCGGCCACCAACTAGCCGCGCTCTACCCGGGTGGGTGGCGGTAGAGGTGTACATTTCGGTTTTTTTTCAAATCGGTTCGGGTCGGGTTGGGTTGGGGAGTGTAAAAACTCGACCCTATACTAACCGGTTTGGGTCGGTTTGTGACCGGTTCGGGTATAAAAAAACCCGGTTAAAACCGGGTTTTTAAAAAAAAAAAAATAAATAAAAAATAATATATTCTTATTAAATAAACCCATTATACATTAAATATAAACTTTTATTAAATAAACTCATTACAACATCAACTTTTATTCAAACATTTAGAATTTAAAACATAAACTTTTATTAAATAAACTCATTACAACATCAACTATTATTCAAACATTTAGAATTTAAAACATAAACTTTTATTAAATAAACTCATTACAACATCAACTTTTATTCAAACATTTAGAATTTAAAACATAAACTTTTATTAAATAAACTCATAACAACATCAACTATTATTCAAACATTTAGAATTTAAAACATAAATTTTTATTCATCGAGAGTGATATCTTCTTCTGAGCTAGCCTCGCGAAGCTTCATCGAGAGCAATTTCTTCATCGGAGAGTGAGATTGCAAAACCTTCTTCCACCTCGATATCGTGTATTTCTTGTTCAATGTCAAGTTCTCCTTCAAGACTTTGAGTGTGTTGTATACGCTCGGATGCGTCAAGTGATCCTTCAAGCAAATACACATCTCCAATGATGCGGTGTGAGTCTTGTTCTTCGTATAGATAATACCCTACCACTAAGAGAAAAGGCGGATTAGAAGCTACCGTAGAAGCTTGGACGGTTAGTAAATCTCGGGCCATAGCGGTTAGAACGGAAATTGAGTCTCCCTTCCTTTCCACCAAGCCAAAATATCAAAATTTGCGAATTCATGGGGTCCCATAGTCGATAAAAAATCGGTTCCAATATATCTCCCATATTCGCTAGTCGATGATTGATCACCCTCACCCCTAGCCCGTTTAGTGTTTTCTTCTCTTAAACTATTATATAAGTTAAGCATGGATCCGCGCTAGTAGAAGTAGAAAATGATGATGAAAACGAACTTGAAGAATCATTTCTTGAACCATACTTTTAAAATAAACCCGAATAAGTCTTTGAAATTTTTGTTAAAAATGGCTTTTGCGTCTCTTGAATAGAAAACATTTTCGTTATGCAACTCTAAATCAATAGAGATTTTGTCGATAAGTAGTTCCACCCCGCTAATATTCATACATGGGTTCAAGGCAGCGGAACAAGTAATTACCGGTGGCATCTTTAAAATATTTTCTTAGTTTTTCTTTCATGGGCGAAACCATTTTTTCATATAAATCACCACTTAATTCGTAGTCGCTTAATTTTGAACACATTAAATAAATTTGATTAAGTACCAAATGACTCGTGGGATAATAAACACCCGATAATAAAGTTGTTGCGTTTTTAAAAACTTTGAGCAATTCGCTTATTTTTCTAACTATATCCCATTGTTCCGACGTAAATGATGCAACCCTACTCGTCCTATTCACAAGTTCATCATGAAAAAGTTGTAAAGTATCACGTTGGCGTAAACCACAACAAAACATTTTATAAGTCGAATTCCATCTTGTAGGAACGTCCCAATTAGGGGTTAAAAAAATAGAATTCGTGTCCTTACACAATTTCATATATTGTTTATATCTAGCTTTACTTGAACAAAATATATCTTGTAACATTTTTTTAAAAACGTCTTTTACCAAATTTATTTCGGGTACCGCTAATCCGTCTTGAACAACCAAATTTATAATGTGTGCAACACATCGACTATGATAAAAAATACCCTTCGAAGGCGGTTTATATGTTAATATTAATTTTTTTACCGCGTTTGTATTATTAGACGCGTTATCAAATGAGATCGAAAAAACTTTTTCTTGTAAGTTAAAGTTATTTATTACATTTTGTAACATATGAAATAAATTTTGACCCGTGTGAGGGTACTCAAAATTTTCAAAAGCAATCGTACGCTTCATCATTAGCCATGTATCGGGATCAATCCAATGTGCGGTAACACAAAGGTATGAACCGGGCAAACCATGAGGTGCCGACCAAACATCGGTTGTTAAGTTTACATTTGTATTTAAGTTTGCAAAACCGTTTACTAGTTCTATTTTAGCCTTTTTCCATAATTTAATACAATCACGTCTAAGAGTAGCACGACTTACTTGTTTATATCGCGGTTGAAGAGTATTTTGAATCACCTTAGTCAATCGAGGGTTATCGAAGTGGTTGAACGGCGAACCTTCTTGAATCACGTAGCTTGCAAATTGTTGTCGGCACCGCTCCGCCTCGTATGCAAAAAGACCGCCCTCTCGTGACATTGATGCTTGGCCAGAACGGATTTGAGTCCTTCGCAATACTTGTCGGTATGCATCTTCAACGTCGTGTTGGATTCATGTTTCAAAAACTTACCACAATGTTTACAATGAGCCTTAACTTGCCCATCCGACAACCTCACAAGGTTGAAATTACACCAAATTTTTTGGTTTCGAGTTGTTTCTATAACTTCAACAATCTCGAGTGCATTCGTGGAAGCGGAAGAAGATTGAGTTGCCATTTTAATTGAGAGAAACGAGAATTTTGTAATTTTTTTACTACTTGAAGAGTGTTTGAGTATTGTGACTAAACCAAAACACAAATAGGGTATTTATAGTTGGTTTAGGGATGGCAAAATGGTAAAAAAAGACACAAAAAACGGTCACATTTTTGAAAAAAAACGAACCTAACGGCTACATGAAAAAAACCGGTTTCAAACCGGTTTTTTCAACCCGGTTTTTCAACCCGGTTTTAGAAACCGGTTACCATTTGAAACCGGGTTGGACCGGTTTTTAACAGATAAATGCAAAACCGGGTAGAAACCGCCGGTTTTGCGACAACCCGGACCGGTTTTGGTCAAAAACCGGTTTTGACCGGTTTCGGTTTCAGTTTTTTTTTCGGTTTCGGTTTCGGTTTCGGTTTTTTTGCCCACCTCTAGGTGGCGGCGGTGTTCACCGCCCGGGTACCACCTAGCCGCTCCCTACCCTGCCGTTGCCACTCCCCTAAGCTATGTAACGGAGCTAGACCTGGCAAAAATATTCGTGTCGTGTACTTTTGTGTTTTTGTACCAAAAGTCCAAACTCATATACGACACGATTTGAATCAATTCTAACAAGAAGAACATACAGATTAGAATCAATAAAATATAAAAGAAATATATACTTTTTGTATTAGCTTAACGTCCGGCCAAATGTTTCTGGCATAACGATAGAGAAGTCCGATTAACATAATGTTTGGCTACTTTTTATGCTGTATTAACCGTTTATGGTGTAATCAAATTCTAAAATTCAGGACATGCGGCAGAAAGGAAACTATATGGCTGAAAACACAAAATCCTTTTAATCCTTTTCATTCCGAGTTCTATTGCCAAAAAAACTGGCCAAAAAGATTGTCCGGTCGCTAGAGTTTCGCTGGTGGCCGGCATCTAATAAAAAAACTAGTTGAAAAAAATTGCCCAATTGTTGGATTTTCGCCGCCGACAACTGGAAAATAATGGCCAGCCATTCAGAATTTCGCCGGTTAATTAATTTAGTATTATAAGGTTACTTCTAGAAATTCATTACTTTTTGGATTTTTTATAATAAATTTAATACAGAATAAATACTAAGGGTGCGCTTGGTTCAAAGAGGGTAATGGTAATAGCAAAGGTAAAGAGAATACAATGGAATATAAAGGAATGAAATTCATATTTTTATATCGGTTTTTAGTTAATACCTGATTGTCATATTGATTATTTCATAATTAGGATTTATAGTTTTTTTAATTTCTAATTATATGTTGATAAATATCGATTGAGATCAACATTGTCGTTGCAACATCAGACTGGTCCATCACATAATTACCAACATACTTAGCAAAAAATCCTATGTGAAAGCCTATACAACATTTTACATGATTTTTCCTCAACTATAATTACTAGGAAAATCACACTCATAATACCTAAAATTTCAACGCATTTCATTAGGTTTCAACATAATATGATATTTATACTTTATTCATTGTCTCAATAATGCATAGTATAAATTAACACAAAATTTTCTTTCCAATATTGGGTTAAATACTGTTGACGTCTGGTTTGGTCAACGTCACGTGTGCTGATCTGGACGAATGGATCGAAGCCACGTAGAAAATAATGAACAGGATGTATAAACAGAATGAAAAGTATTGGACCATTAAATTTTATTAATGATCTTGATAAAGAGTAGAACCGGGCCGAAAATATGTTGGCCGGTCCGTTTTGCTGGTGCTTGCTAATTACGAGTCTTATCCTTTTCTCTTTTCTCTCTTTTTTTATCTCTCTTTTTCTCTCTCTATCTCTTTTTCGGGCTCTTTCAAAAGTCCTTTTATTGTACATTCTCCTGGCATATATATAGCAAATACTAGCCATTCATGAGATGACAGCTGGAAGATTCAGGTGAATATGCTTATGACATTTGTCACAGTGTAGTGACTTCTTCGCCGCGTGTCACCTTCTTAGGTTTGCTTTGGGAATGGATATGACAGCCCTCCTTTATTGTCTTGTCTGCCTGTTCTTCGTGCTTTTGGCAATACTTATCTGTTGCGACCGACAACGGGGTCGGCCCTTGGACTTCCCGCTATTCTGGTCGGTCTTGTTTATGATTATGGTTCGGAGCGTATTCATATAGTGCCTTTCGGTCATTCAGGTCGGATTAAGGTCGGCTCTAATGTCTCTGTCGGTCCGGTTCTTTGTGAGCGAGAGACAATCGGGTCTATGACCGTTCGGCTCGAGATCTGCTCAGGTGAGTCATTGCTCGAGCTTAAGTGGATGCCAAGGTGGATCGACTACAAACACGAATTCCCAAATCTACCGATATATAACTATAAGTGACATTTCCAATGTTCACAGTTCTTCGTACTTAGAGCGCTTCAATTTTTTTGAACTCGACTATTGATCAATGGATTAATTCGAGAACTTACAAAAAATCTTACTCATTAATACAGTGATTAAGCTACTTTTCATATTGGATTTGCTCGTTACTATGGAACTAAGCTATGTAACGGAGCTAGACCTCGCAAATCATTCGTGTCGTATAATTTAGTGTTTTTTTTTTCATAATTTGGATTTATAATTTTTTTAATTTCTAATTATATGTTGATAAATATCGATTGAGATCAACATTGTCGTTGCAACAGCCGACTGGTCCATTACATAATTACGAACATACTTAGCAAGAAATCCTATGTGAGCCTATACAACATTTTACATGATTTTGCCTTAACTATAATTACTAGGAAAATCACACTCATAATATCCTAAAATTTCAACGCATTTCATTAGGTTTCAACATAATATAATATTTATACTTTATTCATTGTCTCAATAATGCATACCAAAGTGGCCACTGAATTCATTGGAAGGTATCAAGTTAGATTGTAGTTTTGGGAGCCTCGGTATGGTCACTTACCTGATGAGTAGTGACAGCTCGTTGGTTTAAAAATGTAGACTGACGGGAGATCGTTAACTTTGATGGTTTTAAGGATTATAATTTTTTTAAAAATTCGAAAATTGTTTAAGAATCTAATATAATTATTGAATTCTGAGATATCATTTAAAATATCATAAAATTAAATAAAATATATTATTTTGTAAAAAATCAATTATCATAAAAAATTATAATCTTATATTTGTCCATACTTTTAAATCTTTCTTTAAAAGGGTTCAAAATCCTAAATTTTCTAAATAATTTCATATATATTTCACATCTCTTAAATAACTCTTTTTTTATATTTTAGATAAAATTTCTGATTTTTAAATAATGTTTAGATTTTCAAATATTTTCCTTGTTTTCCTATTTTTAAATAATTTCGTGAATACATAATTTTTAACAATTTTTTGCAATAAATAATGAATTGTTATAAACATTGAGAGAAAGAGGAAAATATGAGACAAGATGGGAGAAATCAATGAAATTGTTTATCTTATTATGAAGGCCATAAGCCTCTATTTATAGGTACACATCTAGGGTTTCAGGGGCATATTAGTCATTCACTAAATACATGACTTATTTACAATACTCCCCCTTGAATGACTATTTACACAAATGTTTGCTGGACTAATTTGAAGAAAAACTCAACGGTAGAAAAACTTCCAAATTGTTTGGAGTGAGCTTGTAACACGCATAACTTGTTGCATCATACTGCTGTTAGGAAAAGTCCTGGGCAATATATAATAATTGAATTTGCTCCCCTCATATCGATCATTCTTGTATTCATGTGCCGCCTCAGTAAAACCCCATGGGATAAAAACTAAGTGATCATAAGAGTATATGTTTCTCCGTATACAGAATATTCTTATAGGAGTATCCATGTGTTGCCTCATCAAAACCTTATCAAGAAAACCCCGTGGAAAAAACTTGATCGAAGAAAAAAGAGTATAACTACTCCTTCTTACTTTAAATCCTGAGGTCTAATACTGATCTCTGTGATATCCTCATTATGCCATGAATATGCCACGTCAAAACCTTATTAGGAAAACTCAGTGGGAAAAATCCTAATGAAGGAAAAAGAGTACACTATTCATGTTAATACGCCATCCTAGTTGCCTCGTTAAAAAACTCGTTAGGAAAACCTAATGGGATAAAACCTCAACCAAGAAAAAAAAAGTGCAACGCATATATTATATAAATATGCTTGAGGCATTTCAAAAATCCTCTGCGAATTAGCATCGGTATCATATTCAGTGCAAGTTGCAATCTCGAACTCACATGTTGGTGAGGCATGTCATCTCTTCTGGAGATTTTATATTAGTTGTGGTTAAACTCAGCAACCATACACATTCTCAACTTGCTTCATGTGTTGCAATAATTTCATAATGATTGAGACATGCTGCTAGTAAGACTTACTTCATAGATTTTCAATGGCAGATTTATTGAGCTCTTTAGGAGTCTCAATTAAATTTAAATCATCAACTTATACTGCTATAATTGCAAATCTATTATTTATTTTCTTTATTAAAATTCCGGATCAGACAATATTTATATCGTCTCTCCCATTGATCCACACATCACTTGTAGATCACGAATGGAAAAGAAATGTGCTTCATCATATCTTCTTCTCACCAGACACCGCATTGACTTTGTGCAAATTGTTGGGAGAACTTCATTCTTCTATTATAGCGCACAATTCTTTCAGATCTAGTGGGTGATTGATCTTATTTCAATGCACTCTCAATGCATATAAATGCAGAGAACCATATAAATAACAATATTTTTTTCTTTGCAGATAGCGTTGAGGTTTTCAATACCTTCTTCCAGTGTTGACCATTAGATGATGAATTAAGCCTTGATTATATATTAATTCATGTAGAACTAGAAAGATATACGAGTGCAAAAATTGCACTGAGATTTGATGCTTCCGGACCATGAATCTCTTCATCATCATTTGGTATAAAGGTCTCCTTAATAGGATCATGTGACTGATCAATTATTTTAATGAGCGTGTTTCATCCGTGTAAATCACTTTAATACCTTTTATGTACAAGTGGGTTGATATATAATAATACACTTTTCAAGTGTTTGTAACCCAAGGTATATTCTAGATATTTCAATACGATCTCAAATTATTTTTTCAAATATTCAAGTGTCAATTGGATACACTACTACAAAACTGGCTTTTAACAGCGGTTAAAATGCCCAATTAACGGCGGTTCCGGAACCGCCGTTATATGTACCGCCGTTGATATTAACAGCGGTTTTCAAAACCGCCGTTGAATTTGCCAAATAACGGCGGTTCCTAGAAACCGCTGTTAAACGTGATCTTAACGGCGGTTCTAGAACCGCCGTTGAATTTTATCATATGTTACGGCGGTTTCATGGAAACCGCTGTTAAATGTGAAATTTAATAGCGGTTAACGGTAACCGCTGTTAAATCTGATACTCCACAGCGGTTATCGAACCGCCTTTAAGATCACGTTTAACAGCGGTTTCGAGGAACCGCTGTTGAAATATTAATCATTTTATCCCGTTTTTCCCCTATTTTGCACAATCCAGTACCTGAATCGGATCAAACTAATCAATAAACCACCAATTCATCGAATCCAAACACACCGAAAAGAACCAACACCAAATTCATTGAACCACCAATACATTGAAAAAGATAATACAAAAATCCCAATTCATCCAAAAATAATTCATACAAATATCCAATAACCAACACCAAATTCATTGAACCACCAATACATTGAAAAAGATAATACAAAAATCCCAATTCATCCAAAATAATTCATACAAATATCCAATGTATTCACACAAAAACACCAAAATCATGTCGCGAGACGATTTCGCACCTCCAAGAAATAAAGTCCCCAATCAACTCGAATTTTATCAAAAACATCTTCAGACAGTGCTCCAACATCATCAAACATCTGCACATATAAACGTATAATAAACAAACTTTAAATGTAAAAGAGTAAACAGTTTTATCACCACTTCAAGTAAAAAATATACTACCTCCATCCAACCATCCAAAATACGCGCTCGGCGATAGTCGACATCCAAAGGCATAACATAATAACCACACTCCCAACCTCCATTTTGTTTATTACACTAAAACAAAATAAGACACAATTATATGAGTCGCTCAAGAAATAAAATCAACACGTACACAACATACACAGCTAAAAACACACACCGACACAAATACACAATGCACAAAAAACACAGACAAGACACACACACCGCACAAACAAAAAAAAAAAGAAAAACAACAACACAAACACACACACACCGCACACAAGATAAACACAATACACACACAAACATAAAAAAAACACAAACATAAACACACACAACACACACACCGCACAAATGTAAAAGAAAAAAAAAACCCAAACACACACACACTGCACAACAGGCCGTTTTTGCTCTCCTGGACTGATACACGTCAATGTGAGTCGTTTGAGGTTCTGATTAAAAACATCGAACTTGACACAAACCCTACTGAAAACACATCCATATAGCACCATGTTGGCCACTAAGTATACTTGATACAGTTTGGGAAATAGTTTAAACGACAAACTGTACGGATTTTAAATCTAAGTGCGTAGAGGAAGTCTTGGATACAGTAGGTTGCTGTGGATACAGCAACTAAATGTATAGTGTATACTTAATTAATCACAGTAATTAAAACAGTAAAAGCTGAATGTAAATAACACAGTAATTAAAGTGGTTCGAGGTAAACCCCTCTACGTCCACTGGTCTTCCACACAGGAGTAAAAAGTTTATTATAATTACTACGTACACAACTACGTAATTATAACAACACACACAATCAATATATCGTTCACACAGATTGATATAAAGATCTTAGCTTCAACCGTTCACACAGATTGGTTTTGAGCTAATGCTTCGACTTGCTTCTTCACACACAGTTCTGAAGCTTCGTCTTCTTCAATGCAAATCCTTCACACACAGTTCCGGAAAAGCACAGATTGTTCAGTCCACACAGGGCTGATCTTGAGTTTGTTCAAGTAGAACAGATGGTGAACAACAACTTTGACTTTAAGAGCTTTCAGCTGATGAAGTGTTGTTCAGAATGATGAGCACTGTATATCTCTTTTGTTCTTAGTTGCAGTAAGCTTTGGAGATATGTTTTGCTCTGATGATAACTTTTGATAGCTTGAGAGTTAGGTAACTTGTTACTGATCTTCAATGCCTTCATAATATATATATAGTCTTTGAGATATATATCCGTTGAGATGTATCCGTTTGAATGAGATTCCTTTCCAACGGGATTATAGCACAATCCGGATTTAGCGGGATTCTGAAGATCTGTTAACTGGCAGTATTAAAATACTTCTTTATTCAACGGGACTTGACTTCTGGATATTACTTCTTTGTCCTGTTGTGAGCTGTATGGAAGATAACTGTATTTCAGTTTCGAGACAGTTTCCATACTTGGTCTATTATGAGACTTCTTGTTGTACTGAAGGGCTTCACTATATGCTGATTCGAGGTAGGTCTTTGATACAGAATAGAATCTCAAGGCTTCGATACAGTTTCCTTTACTGTATTCGGATTGGCATATATGTCAAACCCTCTTTATCAAATACCATTCGATACAGGGATCTGATATCCGGGCTGTTTCGATACAGGGTTTTTGTTTTCCCAACACACCAAATCTTCAAGCACTGGGCAACTTGAAAAAACCCCTTTTTCAGTGCCATCATTCGGAAAAACAATAGCGTGAAAGTGAAGAACCTTAACATGTTGGAGACAAATGGTAGTAGGGAACTGACTCAAATTCTTCTTCACCTTGAGAATTACAAGACTCTCACAGGAAAACAAACTTAGCAGGTCATCAGATATCTTGCTGCGAGTGTTATACCCCTCTGCTAAAGGGGCAGCACATATCCATAAACTAACAGGTCCTTGAGGATCACTAGTTTGTTGACGAACACACACAAACACAAACATACAGCACAGCACACACACACTGCCACTGCACACACACACACACACTGCATAGAAAAAAAAACCAACACAAACAAACGGACACTTCATACACGATATGTTGGGAGAAGATCCTTAAGACGAAAGTTAACATCTATCCCAAAGGGAGAAGATCCTTACGACGTTAACCACGTCTATCCCAAAATAATTCGTTTTTCCAAAAACAATATTGTCGTACACACTCAAATATTCATACACACAAACACACATATTTACACTCATGTAATTAAATGTATTACCTTGGGATATATCCAACTAACCGCCTGCTTTGATTTACTTGTATGCATACCATCCATGGTCTTGAATGCGGTCACGGCACTGCTTAAAAGTAACAATAATATATTGAGTCGTTGATATAAAATTTTAAAGCAAATATATTATAAATAAAATCTTACTTTTGGAGTATGGCCTTAATGCGAGAGTCAGACCTACTATGTAGTGAGCAAAACCATATAATAGTTCCTCTTGCTGGCACAATGACCAGAAGTTGCCAATGATGCCTACATAGATAAATGCATTTGAAAGAAAGAACATATTACTACCGTATGTTGTAAAAAAAAGGAAATAGTTTTGTTAGAAAGAAAATATTTTGAAATTTACAATCTTTTATCTTACTTATGATGGTAAGCTCCCATGTATATTTGCTTCTTCGACTCAAGCATACGTGTCGATATATATCTCGAGATCTCCTCTCCCCTCTGTCCCATATTTTGTATGGATTGAGGATCAAAATATCCATACAAAACCTCGTCCATCGTGCCCACATTCATAGTAGACAAATACCTAATTTGTTAAGCAAAGTATTAATATAAAAAAACACTCCACACACTGCACACAAACACACACAAACACACTTTTCACACACACACACACTGCCACACAATAAAAACACACACACACACTGCACATACACACACACACACTGCACACACAAACACTGCACACACACAGCACATACAAACACACATACACACACACACATACTACGAATGTAGAAAGATTCCATAAAGAAAATTACTCACATAGTCCAAAGCTGTAAAACTGATAAACTAAGCCACTCCTTTCCTTGAACGATCTCTAAAATATCAGTGTGAGCGATGTACAATGGAACATCATCACCACCACAGCCAAAGATAGCTGTATCCCACTAAGACCGATATGGGACTATTGTATATACTCGACGCAGCCATTAGTAATTGTCTCATGATGTCATCTTTGGTCCTCGACCCGTCATTCTGACGAGCCTGCTTCTTTGGTCGCTGAATATCCTATTTCATATAGTATAGTGTAAAATACAAGTAAATTTGAAATAATTTATTTTGTTTTCTTTCCATTGTAACTTCAGAAAGGATGAAGGATAAACGTATCTATTGAATACTATATAAACTCATTAATAATGACCCGAACCTATATCTATTTTTTGAATATTAAAAAGAGTAGAATTGGTGCGAATTTCTTCTATATTGAATAAAGAATATTCACTCATCAAATCATTCACTCCATAGTCTGATAAATCTTTTAAAGAACTGATTAATCACACGAAAATAAAGAGAGTCCCATTCTACATGTCAATACATGTCAGGGGTTAAAATATTTTTATATATATACTATCTAAATATATACTCCAATAAAGTCAATAAAACAAAAAAAGAATAGGGCTTATTATTTTTATTTATTATTATTCCTACATGTTTCCATTCCTTTAGGATGTTACTACGCATTTTGGTTGCGTTTAATCTTTTCCATATTAGAAATCATAATCAATCTATATTGGATTGATTTTGCAATAATGTTTGGTAGTTACTAAAAAGAAAAAGAAAATTTTTACCTTTGAAAAATCGGAGAAAATAAAATCTCGTGGCCATGCAATAAATCCACCTAAAGCTTCCCCCACGACTCTCACCTCATCAGTCGACACAGGGAGTTCAGCGCTGGCATCTACGGCCTCCTCAACCACTACCTTAACCAAATGAGCTGGTAAAGGAGCACAATGTAGGGTCGAATCGCCCTGAATAACCCTACCGATAGCAACTAGACGAGGAGGATGCTCGTCCACATAAAATCCAACTCGATGAGTGTCTCCACCATGTGCCTCTCTCCTAAGGGCCAGAAATAGCATCAGCACAACTCCCCTTCGTGCTAACACGAGTAACCTCATCCGGTGTATGAATATCAACAGGCCGCTGGGAACTAGCACCCATTGTCTGGCTGAACTCTTTCCTCAAAGTCTTTGTGACATCAAGGGTGATCTCATTCCTTAACTGCTCCAACACATCTTTACTTACGGAAGACGTCAATCCACATGATCGTCCAAAGTAATCGCGAATATCCACACCAAAACCAATGCCACGAACACGACCAGGGTGCTCGGGTCTCCCAATGGCAGCCGCCAATATATCCTGTCGTCCCTCGGGAATGAAGGTACCTTGTGTATACTGCTTCTCCAAATCATCCTACAAAAATTTAATTTGGCACCATATTACAAAATTTTGAAATTTGCAAACAACTGATACAAGTTGATGAAGGAGAAAAAACAATACAAGAATGTAGATAAAAAAAGTGGAGCTTTTTCTTTTTCTTACAAGAAAAAATAATTCTTAAAAAAGAACTTACAATCCTCTCGATAATCTCTCGTGCAGCATCGGATGACGTACCCTCCCGTCTTTTTGTATGACCAAGCTTCCACCTTTGATGACGCGTAGGTGGAGACGGAGGATCAATAACAATATCTTCTTCAGATTTGGATACTTCTCGGCGCTCCTTCATCTTCCTCTCCATCTCCCGTATATCCACCAAGTCGTACCCTCCTCGAGCCATATAATGCGGAATGTTCATTTTGGCTAATTCTTGTTTCTTACTTCTTTGTTCCTGATACAAGTATCAAATAATCCATAAACAATTTTATAAATATTTTCAAATTCAAAATATTTTTTTCATATTTTATGTTCTTAATTAGAAATAGGTTCTTAATTAGAAATTATTTTATTTGATTCTTGTAAAATTATTCAGATTTTATGTTATTAATTAGAAATTGTTTTATTTGATTGTGCGTTCATTATTTTCAAGATTGAACTAAAAAAATTAAAACATTTTTTTATTTAAGATTTTATGTTATTAATTAGAAATTATTTTATTTGATTGTGCGTTCATTATTTTCAAGATTGAACTTTAAAAAAACACTTAAAACATTTTTTTATTTGATTTTATGTTATTAATTAGAAATTATTTTATTTGATTGTGCGTTCATTATTTTCAAGATTGAACTTTAAAAAAACTTAAAACATTTTTTTATTTGATTTTATGTTATAAATTATAAATTATTTTATTTGATTGTGCGTTCATTATTTTCAGCATTGAACTTTAAAAAAAACTTAAAACATTTTTTTATTTCAGATTTTATGTTATTAATTAGAAATTATTTTATTTGATTATGCGTTCATTATTTTCAGCATTGAACTTTAAAAAAAAAAACTTAAAACATTGTATTCGGTTTTACCTCCCAAGCGGAGTCCTCACGAATCCTTTTGAAATCTCTCCAGTCCTCCTCGGAGATACCATACTTGTCACAAGGAGATTTTTCTTTACTTGGACCATATATGTACTCACCGGTCAAATCAGACTTAAACTGCCTCCATTTTACGCCAATGGACTGTAAACACGTCTTTTGAAAATGACCAAGATTGCTAATCTGGCTAACATCAAAATTGACCTACACATTGACAATTAAAACTAGAGTTAGCCACACACACAAACACACACAACATAAAAACATGGTTGCATAAAAACAATGTCTGACGTAAAAAACATTGCTGATGTAAAACAACTACTAATAAAACGAATGTCTGATGTAAAAAAACTACAATGAGTTAACTAATAAAAACAACTAATAATGGTGCCACACACATAAAAACAAAGTCTGATGTAAAAAACTACTAATAAAACGAATGCTTCTAACTAATTCAATTTGAAGCATGGTTGCAAAAAGAGAGTCATGTACCAATATATCCTGCCACAACATTTCTTTATCCGGCTTGTCAGGTACTTGCTTCCAACTCTTGTACAGTATCGAGACATGATCTTTGGCAAGTTTTCCCAAGTACGTACTTAACTTCAACTTGTGTTCGTATTTGATCTTTCCCCGTACTGGATCAATGTGAAGAGGTAATTTTTTTCCGTCAACACGGCGTTTCGACATACTTCTACATCGCGTGGGATTTCTCGATGTAGAAGTACTACGTGTATGAGCATCGGGAGACCGGGAGGAATGAGGAGAACGAGCGGGAGGAGTGTGAGGGGAACGAGAAGGAGACGCCATGTGCCTGCATTAATAAATAAATTTAATCACCAAGAACTGCTTGAGTCACTAGAGAGACATGTTTGTTATGTTTAGCCTCCATTGTGTTCTGTTTGGTAGCAGTGGTGGATGGGATCAGTTTGGTAGCAACATTGCCACTGACCTTAATTTGTCTTTCAACTGGCAGAATTTTCAACTTTTCTAAATTAATCTTTGATGGAATGGTTGCAAATTCAACAAGTAAAACAAAGTTTTTGATGTAGCCCACAAACTGTACAAATTGGAAATTGTAAGATTCGAGCAAGCACGAGTCGAAACGGGGTTCCAAAAGTTAACTTGTGTACAAACTTGAGAGTAGGAAATTAGATGTCTATCCAAAATCTAATTGTTGTGAATATGAAACTTTCGACATCCCGAAATGCCTTGTAGTGCACTAAATCCTTCCAAAGGAGCCCGGGAATCACAAGAACATTTTCACAATTCCATCAACATATGCAAACCAACCTTGGTTAAGCAAAAATATACGATCAACTTTTATCGATATCTTCAATCATGATGCATTAAGGCACCACCATTATCCGTCAACAAAGAAAATGCGAGAGTCAAGTAGTAAGGGAAAATACCTTTGATTTGCCGGTCACAAACTGCAAGAGACGGGCCTTGTCTTCTTTGCTGAATCCGCTAACAACCTCCCAGAACCACTGAATTACTGGAGCACCAGCAGTATACCCAGAGTACTCTGTATTGGCCCTCAGATTGTCCACTGGACCATATTAGTTAGTAAGCATCATAGATATGAGTGGAAAGGAGGAGGAGATGATCAATCTGTTTGAAACAGAAAGCAAACACCCTTATTTGTCTGTGCCTTTAAAGAAAAAGATCTTTAGGAACATGAAAAGGGGTTTTAGGGGGGTAGCAATCGGCAACAAGCTCAACATCAAATCGGCAACAAACTCCATATATTTTTTCTTATACTCCTCTAAAACTTTGAAAATTTTTGGGCATAAGTCACCATCAAATCTCAACATTTGGTCTCTCTCTCTCTCTCTCCTCACATGAACCCTCTTCATTAACATCAGCCTAATGGTCTCAAGCATACTCACAATTGCTTTATTCCTTGCCCTCAATATCATTGAATTGAAAGATTCAGACATATTATTCAAGAGAATATCAGACTTAGGAAATGTACTGAAATGTGAGTTGGGCCAATTTGAAGATGGTTTATGCACCAACCAATCAAATGCCCCTGCATTTCTTAATTTAAGTTCACCCATTGCCCTGTCAAAGTCAACAACCCTGGTGGCTCTTGCAGCTTTCCACATTAGAATCTTTAATGCAAAAGATTTGAAAAAGACTAAACAGGATATGGGAGCAGCTATTCTGAAGCTAGTCAAGAAAGTTAAGAAGCTGGAAGAAGTTATCAAGAAGACAGGGGTATTGCTCACTGACTCAGAAGAAGAAGATGCAGAAAATTCAAATAGCCCTCGCTATTCGCTATAGCGATAGGGGACCTTATCGCTATGGGGCATTATGCGCGATTGACAACTATGATCTAGATCACCAACCTCCAGTAAACATAGCTGCTTGGACATTCATATTTCACACACACACATAGGGGGGGAGGGAGGGAGAGAGAGAGAGAGAGAGAGAGAGAGAGAGAGAGAGAGAGAGAGAGAGGGAGAGAGAGAGAGAGATAGAGAGAGAGAGATAGAGAGAGACCTCAAGCGACTGTAGTGGTGGGAAGGTAAATTCTGAAGATGTCTTTAGCAGTTGTTCTTCTCCTGCAGGTAGGACATTTGGTCTGTGCAGCTATCGCAGCTTTAATACACGCCTTGCAGAAAATGTGGCCACACTTTGTAGATGTCTCCTCAATGTCTGTACATTTTCTCTCTGAAATGCAAACACCATATCCTTAGTCAACCATGCATACCAATAACCCTCCAACAAATCAAAACAAAAACAGGAGGTATACTAATATAGGAAACAATACCATGACTGAAAATCAAATCTCATCAAAATAAGAATATGAAGTCAAAGACGTGTATAAAGTAATCATGTTTAATATCACAGAATGCCCCACAAATGATTTTGCAATACAGAAAAAAATTGCAGAGAAACAACCTTTCCGTTTTCAATCTCCTCCTTGCCAACCACAAATGAGAGTTTATCTTGAGCTTCCCAGACCTGCAGCCAAATATATATCAATGACCACATACACAAGTTAACCACAAGATATTCTTGATAGTCACTGCTTGTAAGCAATTTGTTTTCCGTTTAAATATAACGTAGATATTGCCCCCATAATTTCATTTAAAACAGTCACCTTTCCAACTTAAACATCTTAAAGATGTACCTTTATTCCATGATTACTCCAACCCAAGTATAGGTACTTGTAATATATAGATCGACAGGAAGACATGACTAATAAACTTGACGATGTTGTATCACATTTTAATACCGTTAATAAATAGTCAACTCATTCTTATGTAACAAACACAGTTTCAAATGGGACTCCTTTTTGTCGAACAAGAGTAATATCTATGTACGTAGTTATATGAAGAACTACAACATGGTATTAAGCACTAGAGCAAAATTTGTATCACCTTCTTGTTCACGGTCTTATCACTTGTATCAACATCTACATAATATCCAGCTTTATGAATCTGCTCCTTTACCTATCAAAAGTTACATAGGAGAGATCAGTAATATCTCGATATAATAGAACAGAAAAAAAAAACATATTTTTTCTAACAATGATATAATATAAGTCGTTAAATAAGTTATATATTCTGTCACAATTTTGGCAGGAAAACTCAGATGAAATCTCTTGGTTAAAGCTTAACTTTTCAGTTTGACCTTAGTTAAGTAGGGGAAACACATTCAATCTGTGCTTCCTCCGTATTGGCATTATTGCAACTCCCAAATTAGACAATACAAATATAGAGAAGTTGCAGGTAAACAATAGAACCGAAAAACACAATAAGATGAACACAACCTGTACAACATATGCTTGTGATTTATCAGACACTGAGCAAACAATGGCTTGACGTGGACTAAGCCACAGAGGCCATTTCCCCTTATAATTCTCAATAAGTATAGATAACATGCATTCAACCGACACAAGAACAGCTCTGTGTATTATGACAGGTGTGTCCCCATTACTTTCATCTTCTGCCGAGTACGTCAAGTTGAAACGAGAAGGAAGTTGAAAGTCTAGTTGTGGAAGGTACAATTGAATTAATATGTAAAATTTTATTAATAAAATTTTATTTTGGACCATTTCTCGATTGTCATTAGTTATCTTATGAGCTTTTATTGTGTTATTAATATGTAAGTTTTATTGTATGACTCGCGAGTCGACTCGTACGAGCTGATCGTTTTTTAAAATATTGCTATACACACTACACAGAGTGCATATACACACGCGCACACGCATTTTTTTTAATAACAAATACTGAAATAATCTTAATTACTAAAATATAAAAACTTGATTTTTCATAACAGAACGTTCAACATTAATACTAAAATTCAACAAAACCAACTTTATCATTAACAATGTCACAAAATTGAACATTAATACTACAATTCAACATAATCGACTGTGCCTTCATCATCAACTATCTAACTTGACTCTAGATAACAACGTTTTCCCATATGCTTTCATCATGATCATCTCGAATGGCATGTATGTCGTCTGCTACATTTTCTTCAACGATAGTCGGCATCCGTGTTGATAAAGGAATAAACTCACAAATGTCAAAACTTGACTCTTCAGTTTCATTAATATCCACACTTCTACCCAGAATGACCACTGACAATATTTCATTGCATGGATCCTTGACATAAAACACCTGTTTAGCTTGATATGCCATGATATAAAAGGCTCGTCAGTGTAAGCTATCTTATGAAGATCTACCAATGTAAAGCCCAGTTCATCGATTACCACACCCGTGTTATTATCAACCCACTTACACTTAAAAATAGGCACTCTAAACTTAACATAATCAAGTTCCCATATATCTTCAATAACTCCATAGTAACTTGTCGATGCCATAACTGGATTTTTATCTTTCGAGCTTGAAAAGTGCATGGACTCGGCTTGAAGAGTAACTCCGCTATTTTGAACCAAACTTTTGTCATCTTGTGACTTTGTATAGAATGAGTACTTATTGATATCATATCCATTACAAGTTACGACATCGGACTTCGGCCCGTAAGCTAGCCATTTTAACATTTCAGATGTGCTATCATTTTCAGAGATTTGTACCTTAAACCACCTCAAAAAAGTCTTATTATGTTCAATCAACAACCATTTCTCGCTCATTCGGGGATTCTTTGTCTTCAAAAGATTCTTGTGAGCAGACAAGTACGGAAGAACCTCATCAGTGTTATTCAAAACGTACAAATGTGCTTGAAGCACCTCATCGCGATTCTTGGTTAATATTTTAACACCCCGTGTACCCTTTCCATTAAGTTTCCCATCATGTCGAGACTTCGGAAGCCCTACAGATGGTGTTTGTGACATGTAATCTGAGCAAAACTCGATTGCTTCTTCTGCAATATACCTCTCAACAATAGATGCTTCTGGACGAAATGGGTTTTTACTATACCCTTTAAAAATCTTCATGTATCGTTCAATCGGAAACATCCATTGCAAATAAACGGGGCCACACTCTTCAATCTCTCTAACTACATGGACAAGTAAGTGAACCATAATATCAAAAAAAGAAGGAGGAAAATACATCTCCAATTGGCACAAGATAACAACAGCCTCGTTTTTCCACTCATCCAAAACCAAAGGATCAATCACTTTGCTACATATAGAATTGAAGAAAAAACACAAGCGAGTTATGGCATTTCTCACTTTTTTAGGCAAGACGTCACGTATAGCCACAGCTAGAAGTTGTTGCATCAAGACATTACAGTCATGAGACTTTAAGCCGGCCAATGTCAGATTTTGCATCGATACAAGACTCTTAATATTCGATGAATAACCTTGTGGCACTTTAATGCCTTGTAAACAATTACAAAAGCTGATTTTCTATCTTCTGGATAAAGTATAACATGCCGGGGGAAGATAAGTTCGTTTACCGACTACTTGCGGATGCAACTGAGGACGTATACCCATTTCCTCTAAGTCTTGACGAGCCTGGACACCATCCTTTGTTTTGTGTTTAACATTGAGAAGTGTGCCGATCACACTATCGCAAACATTTTTTTCGACATGCATAACATCTATGCAATGTCTAACATCTAGATGTCTCCAAGAAGGAAGATCAAAAATATTGACCTCTTCTTCCAAATGTTTGTCGTGACCTTCTTTTTAGTTTTTCCAAATATAGTATTTATGTTCTTCACACGATCGTACACTTGCTCACTGTTAAGGGCATCGGTGCAAGTCCATTTTCGGGAATCCATTAAAAGCTTTTCGCAATCTACGATACGGGTGATGGCGACTGAGAAACCTCCGATGTTGAGTGTAAACTGTTTTATTTCCATGTTTCAACTGGATGTAGCTTGTGTTTTCTTCACATATAGGACATGCATGATGTCCCTTCACACTATATCCACTCAAGTTTCCATATGCAGGAAAGTCATTAATTGTACAAAATAACATTGCACGCAACTTGAAACTTTGCTGGCGGTAACCATCAAACACGTAAATCCCTTCATCCCACATCATTCTCAAGTCATCAATCAACGGACTTAGATAAACATCTATGTCATTTCCTGGTTGTTTTGGTCCTGAAATCATCATTGACAACATAACGTACTTCCGTTTCATACATAACCAATGAGGTAGATTATATATCACAAGTAAAATAGGCCAAGAGCTATGCTTGGTGCTTAAGTTACCGAACTGATTCATTCCATCTGTGGAAAGTCCAAGCCTAAGGTTTCTTGCGTCACTCCCGAAATCTGGAAATAAATGATCTATTTTCTTCCATTGTGCAGTATCAGCTGGATGACGAATTAGCCCGTCGCATTTTCTCTCATTTGCGTGCCATGTGAGATTCTTTGCATCATCTCTATTAGCAAACAATCGCTTGAACCTTGGAACAATCGGAAGATACCATAACACCTTCACGGGAGGTCCTTGTTGTGTGTTCTCTCCATCATTCTTCACTTTGTATCGTGATACCCCACACCTAGGATACTTATGCAATTCTTCAAACTCTTTTCTGTACAGTATGCAATCATTGGGACAAGCGTGTATTTTTTTATACTCCATACCCATCGGACACAAAACCTTCTTCGCCTCATAGGTACGCTTAGGCAATGTATTGCCTGTTGGTAGCATCTCATTCATCAACTGGAGCAATTCGGTGAAACTTTTGTCACTCCACCCATTTATTGCCTTCAAATTAACCAGCTTCAACACGGCAGATAGACGTGTGAAATTTTCACACCCCAGATACAATGGAGTCTCTGAATCACTTTTCAACGCATCATAAACATGAGCTCTTTGAAATGATTCGTGTCCGACATCACGAATCATTTCTTCAAATTGATCACCATCTATATCTACATGAGTGTTTCCAGTTGGAACATCTACTATTTCGCCATGCCATATCCACACCGTATAGTTGGTGTTTATCCCCTCACAAACAAGATGTTCACGAATTGTGTCAGCCTCATGTCGTCTCCCATTCATACACTTCACACAAGGGCAAAAGTATCATTCATCGGGTTCCAAGCGATGTTGTCGAGCAAATTTAAGAAATTGCTCAATTCCATTGTCATACTCCGCACTCGCACGACTTGCATTCATCCAACTTCGATCCATTTCTTCTTTTCTGTTACACATACTACGTTCATCAATTTTCTATTGTTTTGTATAAAGGGGAAGAATTTCATTTCTATATGATTACTAACTTTTTGAAAATTGTTTTGACAGAGAGAATGACAAAGGTATGGTAGTCCTATAATTGTTGTTTAAAATAGAAACATGAACGACGGTTGTCAAAATAGAATTAACTGTATACTACGTCAACTTATGGCTTTGTCAAGATTGCTAACTCTATCTGCACGAACTGTTGGGAGAAGATCATTAAGACGAAAGTTAACATCTATCTCAAAGGAAGAAGATCCTTAAGAAGTTAACCAAAGCTATCCCAAAATAATTCGTGTTCCACAAAATAGTGTTGTCAAAAGCAACACACATAATTAAACACGCACACTCAACTAAATCGATTAAATTATACGACAAACAAGAAGAAAATAACATGTAAAACTACATTACATACAAACAATACACACAACACAAACAAACATGATACACACACACACACTGCCACACACAATACACACACACTGCCACACACACACACAATACACACACACACACACTGCCACACACAATACACACACACACTGCACGCACACACACTGCCACACCTATACATGCACATACACACACAATACACACATTAAACATCACACAACAATCCTTAAAAGACTAGATAAAATTACCAAATAGGAACAAAGAAGAGAGTTCGGAATAATTACCAAATAATTGCGGGGGTCTCGAGGTCGCCGGAGTTCGCGGGGGTCACAAGGTCGCCGGAGGTCGCGGGGGTCACGAGGTCGCCGGAGGTCGCGGGTCGCCTGTGAAAAGTCGCGGAGTCAAGCGTAGGAAGAAAGAAAGGAAAAAAGAAGGAAGAAAGAAAGAAAGAAAGAAGCGGGGTGTAATTAAATGGAAGATTAACAGCGGTTTTCAAGTAACCGCTGTTAGAAGAGGAAAATGAACGGCGGTTTTAAAGTAACCGTTGTAAAATATGAAAAATTAACGGCGGTTTCTTAATAACCGCCGTTAATTGGCGGGTTTTAACAGCGGTTTGCCAGAAACCGCCGTTAACTGTCTTAATTTAACAGCGGTTTCTGTAATAACCGTTGTTAATTTTTCATAATATTTACGAACAGTGCCACCGCACAAATTTAACAGCGGTTTTACGATAACCGCTGTTAATTGTCCGCTGTTAAATGGGTATTTTGTAGTAGTGATATCTTCTGGAGTTCCAATTAATCTGATGAGACCATTCATATCTATATATGACATTGAGTTATTAATATACTTTTCTTTAGTCGAATAATATTGACTAAGATGATTATTTTAAATTCGACTATATTTGAATCTGTATAAAGACTCTTGCAATTTGAAGGAATGCATATATTTAGATTTTGATTTATATGCTTCAGGCATATCATACTTGTAGGATTTCATGTATCCATAAGACAAATTTCATGTACTTCCAAATCTCACTCAATACTATATATAATTCAATCAATGAGTGGTCTTATAAAAAATATAATCATTGTAAGCAATTTTGATTACAAATGGCGACGATGAGGCCATGCGGACAGGAATGTGGATGAGTCGTGAAGACGCTCATGAAAAGGAGTTCGCAAAGATCCAAGCCACCCACGGCTAGAGTACCTCAAAGCAATCATCCGAAAAGCCTAAGTCCCCTACTCAGCAGGAAGAAGCTGCCGAAGCTGTAAACCAACAGGAGGAATCGGTCCCTCATGTAACTGAAGATGTTGCCCAGTAACAGGAGGAATCAGTTCCTCTTATGACTAATGATGTTGCCGCATCAGCCCCACAGCATGAGGATACAGTTTCTCCGACCTAAGAGGAAGCATCCCTTGCCATCCAACAGGAGGAACTAGTCCCTCCTATGGAGCCGATGACATCTGAGAGCCAGCAGGAGGATTCAGTCCCTCCTGTTCAACAGGATACAGAAGCCGAATCAAGATAGGAGGAATCAGTCCTTTATGTTCCCCAGATGGATGCTCTCTCTAATCCGACAGAGGCTCAAGCCCCTGAATATGTAGTCTCTTCCATCTCTACAAGTTTTGCATTTGAACCCGATGAGGACTTCCTTCCCGATGACAGCCCATAGAAGCCAAAATATAATGTGGTCATCGTACATGAAGGGGAACCCTCATCCACTCCAATTTCGCATTCCCATTATCCGTGCACCGAAACAAAGATCACTCAGTTGCAAGTCATTGGTCATCAAACCGTCTTTCTACAGGATGATGTCAAAGCAAATTGTATTAAGACTTTGGCTACGCATATTAAACTTCAAAAAAGACTACAACTTATTCACCCCCCCCTTCTAAGCCGTCATTAAAATATACCATGATCAATATCATGTCTTGTGTGTGACCTCATCAGTCCAGGTATTTGAGTTTTTGACCTTATCAATATGTATTGTTATTTAGTTTGACCCTGACCGGTCACACGTTGTGATGTCTTTTGTAGTGTCTAGCCTGGTATATTCTTGTGAGAAGGGTCTAAGGCGTGTGACATTTCTTTGTAGTTTTGGGCGTGTTACAAGTACACTACCTTAGCATACATTAACTACGTAGTGACAGTTAACACTTCCTTCTAGCAACCGTAATGTCCTTTCTAGTGAACTCCAACGTATGTTACCGTCATTGTTTGCGTATGTTAATGATATGTGTTCGTTGTATCAGTTAACCTTCTAGAAACAATCCAACGGATATGTGTTTAATTTTGAATCACATGGCGGTCATTATCTATTCTGTGTAGCGTACATTAATGTTTAATACCGCGTACGGTTTTTAGCCTTCGTTGCGTACGTGAACATGCATATGTGTTCTGATATGGTTCTTCTTATATTGGCATTACGGCCATAAAGCTCTCCTAGTAGCGGCTGTTAGTTGCTCGTTCATTGCTGTTACATGTTGCTTATGTTAAAATGTGTCCATTGGAATAATTCCACCAACTTTTATTTTCCTGATTTTCTTTCTCTTTTTCTTTTGCTTTTGTTTTGCTATTTCTTTTGCTTTCTTTTCTGACTCATTATTTCGACTATTGTTGTGTAATTATTAATTTATTTGATCATCATCATATCATCAAAATATTTTAATATATTTATTTGGAATAAAATATTCTAACAAGAGTAAACCGCCAACTGACTCGACCGTCGTCGCTTGAAAAAACATTAGGAGGGATTCTCGGTGTGCACATTCTCGCCCAAGTCAGGAAAGCTGAATCCCCATAAAATATACGACTGGAAAATATATAAAAAGTGTTTAATAATAACCCAATATTACAATCTTGTTCCATCTTATCGAGAATCCATGATTTCCACGAGTCATGATATACATATTAACTGTCTTATATCCCAAGACTCTAATTAGGAAATTGCATCCCGAATATTAAGAGTTTTATCGAGTCTGGACTTGTTCGAGTTTTGAGAGGTGTTTGTCCTAAGTTGACTCATCTAAGTCTCTGATGATCAACGATACCAAGCTCGAACCTTGAGTAGGACTTCAAATTCAATAGCCCAGTTTGACGTCATAAGGATGTGAGGGTATGCGCTCCTATGATTCTCCAATCGGATAGGATCGATTCCGATTTCCACTAAGCTCCCATATCTCGATCGTTTCTTAAAGCTGAACCGGCCCACAGCCGAGCTCTTCAACTGAATTTTTGGAAGAGCCTTGGATAATATTACATCACATGTGGGAGAGGATCTAATATTGCTGCAAGTATTTAACTAAAACTCTTTTGGAGGAATTACTAAATTAATTTAAGGATCTCATGCATATTATTAATAATGAATAAAATTAATAGAGACCGATCTGTTGTTGCGGGACTCAAAAAAACTCCAATTATAGTCTTTGTACCATTATCCACACAACATAAATTGAATCATCTTGAATTGTTATCGAGGACATAGAGGAAGATGAAGAACATCAAGATCCAATCATTTTTTTCTATCTCGATTCGGTATCTGTTGGTGATTTTAATGTCACCATTCATTTTGTGTAATTGGAACTAATATGTGAGTTAAGGGGTTTATAATTTGTATTCTAATATATGTTCGGGTATGTGCGGAGTGCACACATGTATAAGATCGAATTATAAGCCGGCACGGCCAAATGTCGGGGGTCCGGGGGCAGCGCCCCCGGTGATGGGGTCTAGGGGCAGAGCCCCTAGCGGGGTCCATGGGGAAGAGCCCCTGACAAGGTCTTTGGAAATTTAGACTGGTAATTTAGTGATATTTCCGAATTTTAGAGGGAGACTATGGTAAAATTGACTAATTTCGTCAATTTTGGTAAAGCATCCGTCAAACCCTAATTTCGGATCACTAATGACGGCGCCACTCTCGTAAATCTTGAAAATCGACCTAATGTAACCCTAATCCGACATGTATAAATAAAGGCTCTCCTCTTGAGTCTCATATACACCTTTTTCTGAGCTCTCTCTTTCTTCTGAAAAACCCAGAATCTCTCTAGCAATTTGGCTTACGTTTCTGTGCCTAGATTCGTAAGTGTCCATTTGGATTATTCTAGGCTGAATTTCTTGTAACCCGGGCATAGGGTAGAAATATCAGTTCGGAAAGTGATTACATGATCCATCGGGAATCCGGATCTCCACAATAAACCCTAATACCCCAATAATCGAACTGATATTTCTGTCTTCTGGAGATGGCTGAATCAATCCGCGAGATGACTACAAAATTCAACAAACTGGACAAGTTCGAAGGCAACGATTTCAGGCGCTGGCAGAAGAAGATGCACTTCATGCTGACTACTCTGAAGGCGGCGTATGTGCTGAGTACTCCCAGGCCATAGGTGGTTGAGAACGAGACATTGGAGGAAACTAAGAAGAGGAGCAAGTGGGACAACGATGACTACATCTGCAGAGGTCACATATTGAACGGTATGTCAGAATCTTTATTCGATATCCATGGTGATGCTAAGAGTGCGAAGGAATTGTGGGACACCCTTGAATCAAAATACATCGTTGAGGATGCTTCGAGTAAGAAGTTTCTGGTTAACGATTTTAATGCTTATAAGATGGTTGATTCAAGGTCTGTCATAGAACAATACAATGAACTCCTTCATAATTTGGGTCAATTCAAACTGCACAACATGAACATGGACGAATCCATTGCTGTGTCAAGTGTGATTGACAAACTTCCGCCATCCTGGAAAGATTTGAAACATAACCTAAAACATCAAAAGAAGGAACTGTCTTTGGTTCAACTTGCTAGTCCTCTTCGCATTGAAGAATCTCTTCGTGCAAAGAAAAATGACAAATCTGATAAAACCAAAGGAAAAGTTTTACCTGGACAGCGCTCTGTTCATATGGTTGAAAGCAAACCAAGGAACCCGAATAACAAAGGACATGGCAAACGTAAGCAAGAATATGTCCCAAATAACTCCAACAAAAAGAATAAGGTACTTACTTGTTGGAGGTGCAACAAGGTGGGACATTGCAAGCGTGATTGTCGTGTGAATCTAGGCAACAATGGTACTGGAAATAGTGGAGCCAATGAAAGTGGACATGGGTCTAAGGACCAAGTTAAAGGAGGTAAGTACTTGACTAACCTTGATAATTCTAAACAGAATTATGTCTATTATGTCTCACTCATTCCAGAATCATTCTATGTGCAGGATGATGATGTTGCTTGGTGGATAGACTCCGGGGCAACAAACCATGTATGCAAGGATAAACGGTGGTTTGAAACATTAACACCCCTTGAAGATGGATCGGTTCTGAAAATGGGAGATAATTCTTTTATACCTATTTGTGGTGTCGGTGTCGTTTGTCTTGAATTTACTTCTGGAAAGACTATTAGATTTTTTGATGTTTTGTTTGTTCCTAAGATTCGAAAGAATCTAGTTAGTGATAGTAGTTTGAATTCTGATGGTTTTAGACAAGTTTTTGAATCAGATAGGTTTATCCTATCTCGAGGTGGAATGTTTATTGGTTTTGGATATTTGAATAATAGAATGTTTTGTTTGAATGTTATTGATAATCTATTACTATTCAAAATGCTGCATTTGTGTCTTCTACTTCTAAGATTGATGACTCTATGCTTTGGCATGCTAGATTGGGTCATGTCAATTTTAGAAGGATGCATGAGATGTCAAAAGATGGATTGATTCCAGCCATGAATCCAGAAAAATGTAAAACATGTATGCTTACAAAAGTGACAAAACAGCCTTTTCCCAGTGTCACTAGGAATTCGGCTATTTTGGAACTTGTACACAGTGACTTGTGTGATTTTTACTCTACTCCTTCCTTGGGTAATAAAAAGTATGTTGTCATATTCATTGATGACTGTACCCGGTTTTGCTATGTGTATTTGTTGCATTCTAAGGATGAAGCCTTAGATAAATTCAAAATATACAAAACCGAGATGGAATTGCAATTAGGCAATCCGGTTAAATGTCTTAGAACTGATCAGGGAGGTAAATATATGGATCCCATATACTTTCAATCAGTGGGTATCATTCATGAAACCACAGCACCTTACTCGCCCCAACAAAATGGAATCGCCGAACGTAAAAATCGAGTCTTAAAAGAAATGGTAAACTCGATGCTTTCTTACTCGGGATTGAGTGAGGGATTCTGGGGAGAGGCCATGTTAATGGTCTGCTATTTGCAGAATAGGGTTCCAAATAAAAAGAACAAAACTGTCCCATATGAACTTTGGTTCAAGAAAAAGCCGAATTTAAGTTACTTTCGGGTTTGGGGATGTCGGGCAGTTGTAAAACTTACGGACCAAAAGGAAAACTTTGGGTGAACGTGGAATAGATTGTATATTCATTGTATATGCTGAACATTCCAAGGCATATAGGTTTTATGTTATAGAAACTAATGACTCGGTATCGATTAACACCGTTATCGAGTCACGGGATGCGATTTTTGATGAGATGCGTTTTTCGTCGATTCAAAGGCCTAAGGATCTGACTTTTATCACTAATGAAGTGCAAAATCCAGGAAATTCAGATGGTGTTGCTCTACCAACAACACAAGAGCCTCGAAAAAGCAAAAGAGGCCGAATTGCAAAAAAATTCGGTTCCGACTTCCAACTCTATTTGGTAGAAGGGACAAGGGACGAAATTGGTTTTCAATACTGTTATTGTTACAGCATTGAGGATGATCCTAAGACTTTTCAAGAGGCCATGGAGTCTCGAGATGTTATCTTTTGGAAGGAAGCTATTGATGACGAAATGTCGTCAATTCTTGAGAATGACACGTGGGTGTTGTGTGATTTGCCTCCGGGTTCTAAACCACTTGGTTGCAAATGGATTTTCAAAAGGAAAATGACTGTTAATGATACTATTGACAAGTTTAAAGCCCGGTTGGTCATTCAAGGTTTTAGACAAAAACCCGGTGTTGACTATTTTGATACTTATGCTCCGGTGGCGCGTATTTCTACTATTAGATTGTTAATTGCCTTGGCAAGTATTCATAATCTGATTGTCCATCAAATGGATGTTAAGACAGCCTTCTTGAATGGTGAACTTGATGAAGAAGTTTACATGAAACAACCAGAAGGTTTCGTTATGCCCGGTAAAGAGTATATGGTATGTAAACTTGTGAAATCATTGTATGGGCTGAAACAAGCACCCAAACAATGGCATCAAAAGTTTTATGAGGTGATTTTTTCCTCTGGTTTTAAGTTAAACCAATGTGACAAATGTGTTTATAGTAGATTTGATGAAACTACTAGTGCTGGAGTGATCATTTGCTTATATGTAGATGACATGTTCATTTTCGATACTGACCAAAATCAAGTAGATGAAACTAAGAAATTGTTGTCATCTAAATTTTCTATGAAAGACTTGGGAGAGGCTGATGTAATTCTTGGAATAAGAATTAAGCGGTGAACAAAGGTGTAGTAATGACTCAAAGTCATTACATTGAGAAAATTCTCAAACAGTTTAATTTCAGTGATTGTTCTCCCGTCAGCACTCCTATGGACTCTAGTGTGAAATTAATGCCAAACATTGGCATTCCCGTTTCACAATTGGATATTCTAAGGCCATTGGTAGCTTGATGTATGTCATGACAAGTATGAAGCCTGCTATGGGAAAATTGAGCAGATACACTAGTAATCCTAGTGCTCAACATTGGCAAGCGTTGAATAGAGTGTTTAAGTATCTCAAGGGAACCATGAATCATGGCTTGAGTTACTTGGGATATCCTTCGGTTTTGGAAGGACATTCAGATGCAAGTTGGATAAACAATTTGGAGGACCATTCCTCGACTTCTGGTTGGGTATTCTTGCTTGGGGGAGGTGCCATTTCATGGGCTTCCAAGAAGCAAACTTGCATTACACACTCGACAATGGAATCTGAGTTTGTTGCGTTAGCTGCTGCTGGTAAGAAGCAGAGTGGCTAAGAAATTTAGTCTATGAGATTCCTTTATGGTCTAAACCGATAGCACCGATTTCTATCCTTTGTGACAATGAAGCAACCTTGGCTAAGGCATATAGCCAAGTTTATAATGGAAAGTCTAGACACTTAGGTGTTAGACACAGTATGATTAGAGATCTAATCATGAATGGTGTGATTTTAGTTGAGTTTGTGAAATCGTAACAAAATTTGGCAGATCATTTGACTAAGGGCCTGTCAAGAGACTTAGTGCACAAGTCTGTAATTGGGATGAGATTAAAGTCCATCGAATTCTGTAATGGTGAGATACCCAATTCCCTTCTAATATGACATTAGGAGTTGAATTCAATGAGGAAAGTTCACACTTATAGATTGGAACTCACAAAGTATTCATCCCAGGTATGTGTTCGGTTCTGCAGTTGACTAGGTTGAAGTTTAACTTCTTAATAATTGCTTTGATAAAATGTATGTGCAGATACATGAAGTAAAGGAATTACCTACGTGATTGTGAAGTGTAGCCGAATTTCAAGAGGTTGAGGACTTGGCCTTGATACAGTCATGAGGGGATTAGGACACACGGCTTAAATAATATTGTCAAGTTGTATTTTGTTAGAGAAATTCAATAATTAGTATGTATTTTATCTTCAGGTATTCAAATGGGTTGAAGGGTTCAATTCTTAGAACACCCTAATTCTCGAGTATTTGAAAGTGTATGATACTAAGATGGAAATTCAATCGTTTCGATATTTTCATTTATGTACTGGTTTGGTTTGATTGGATTAATGTTATATTGGTTCATGGGTTACACTAAAATGGGGGAGGATTGTTGGTGATTTTAGTGTCACCATTCATTTTGTGTAATTGGAACTAATATGTGAGCTAAGGGTTTATAATTTGTATTCTAATATATGTTCGGGTATGTGCGGAGTGCATACATGTATAAGATCGAATTATAAGCCGGTACGGCCAAATGTCGGGGGTCCGGGGGCAGCGCCCCTAGCGGGGTCCATGGGGCAGAGCCCCTAGCAAGGTCTTCGGAAATTTAGACTGGTAATTTAGTGATATTTCCGAATTTTAGAGGGAGACTATGGTAAAATTGACTAATTTCGTCAATTTTGGTAAACCATCCGTCAAACCCTAATTTCGGATCACTAATGACGGCGCCGCTCTCGTAAACCCTAAAAATCGATCTAATGTAACCATAATCCGACATGTATAAATAAAGGCTCTCCTCTTGAGTCTCATATACACATTTTTCTGAGCTCTCTCTTTCTTCTGAAAAACTCAGAATCTCTCTAGCAATTTGGCTTACGTTTTTGTGCCTAGATTCGTAAGTGTCCCTTTGGATTATCCTAAACTGAATTTCTTGTAACCCGAGCATAGAGTAGAAATATCAGTTCGAAAAGTGATTACACGATCCATCGGGAATCTGGATCTCCACAATAAACCCTACTACCCAACAGTATGTTAAAAAGGAGTATGATTTTCCGTCTCTCGATGAGTTAAAAATTCTAAGATCAGCTATTTAGATTACATAATAACTCGATCCCCAAGATAGGGAGAGATCTAGGAGTATACAAAATCATAATCTTTAATTTTTGGCCCCTCATGAAGCCTGCGGCCCACCGATCGAAATGCGCTGGCTAGAGTTTTTTTTTTTTTTTTTGATGACCCAGGATTAATCCTGGGGTTGTAGGTCCGAATCGTCCGATCTCTCATTCTTACCCCCGGTTAAATCACAGGTTATGTCTCAGCAACCCGGTTTTGAAGATGCTTCAACTGAATAAACACACAAGGTCCAAATCCCTGAAAAGAGCGGATGCTCCCACGAGGATTCGAACCCACGCTGCGTGCCACCAGCGCGAAAGATATCCCCTCCTTTGCCACTGAGCTATGCCCTGGGGTAAAGTACTCAAACATTGTTGGTTGAGGTTTCATGTTCGACTCTTCTTATCAATAAATAGTGGTACTGAATTTCTCCAAAAAATTCTCCATACGCATAGGGTCAAGCGGTATTAACCCGTAGGGCCAGGACGGAGGGGGTTTTTAGAGTATGAGGCCGCAGTGCGGTGGAATTAGTCACTTAAAAAAGTTTACCCAACACAGTTTTACCCCATCAACACTTTCTTGATTGGCGCATGTGCGAGCTTGAGTGTGGTTTACACGATTGGCGTAGTTTGCGGTATTACGCCCAAATTTCGAGGGTTTATTCAGTACGCACTCAAAGAATAGTGGTCGTGGGTTCCCGTCAAAAAAAAAAAAATGCGCTCGGCACACTGACATGTGGCCCTATACTTGGTCTATATCTGTACCTCTTGTACACCTCCTCGAAGGCACACGCCTTCTTTTTTTACTCGATTTACTATTCATCTTAGATGAATCATACATCAACACTCCACTATGCACACCCCACCAACACCTGCTGGCCAGATTTCGCTTATACGTAATACAATTTTAAATAATACTAATTAATATTATAATAAAATATTTATAAAGCACACAGTACAATCCCTACGTAACAGAGTATCGATGGGGTGTTGAGAGTGGAGATGTTATGTATCATTTCTCTTCATCTTATATATCTCAATAGTTCATTTCTGATTTGATGTATATTTTTATATGATCGTGTAAGTTCAATTGTAGTTAGCCATAAGTGCAATTCCAAATTGTACTGTGCAGATTGAAAAATAATTTTTTCCAGATAAGCATTCACTAACATAACTCAATTAATTGTCTCTGTAGCTAATCCTTTAAAATATTACATGAGATATGACCTTAGTTAAATGACATTATGCCAACATATAAATACTGGGTGATACGTGCATAACTTTTAAATCGTCAAATGTATTTTCAATATTTTGGCGTCAAATTACATGACAATTAAAATATGTGGAATTCTACAAAAGTAGGAGAAAAAATATGACCCAAGTATATTTAATTTCATTTCGTGATGCAAAACTCATTTACCGCATAAATTCCAATATAATATATGTGTTGTATTTTAATTATACCCTCGTGAATAATCTGGTGATAATCTTGTTGGAATAATTCGGTACTTGCACGTGTATTACAAATAGAATTATGAACTTAACTATAACAAAGAACATAAAGGAAATATTACACTTGAAACTAACGAACAATTTTTAATAAACTACAAAAGATAGTCCGAAGCTAGAGCTTCTGCCCGCAAGACGAGAATACACCCCGGTAGTGCTCACGGTGAAGCGGCTCGTCCCCAAAGGTTAAAACGATCTGAACGTCTCGGCAGAGCAAAGACCGCAACCGACCGAGCACTGCGAATCGAATCGAACGAAGATCAATCAGTATATGATATGCTAAAAATGCACCGATTTTCGTGTTTGCAATGAATGAATCTTGACATATATATAGCACTCCTTGATCATGTGAAGGGACTCGTCGCCATTACTCCTGCCATGATGGCTGGCGGTTTCAGACGCCCAAAGGGCTGGTCGGATGAAGAGTCAAGACAACTCAAGAGTCAAGCCAACTCAAGAGTCATGTCCATACCAAAAGGCTAGTGGACTTACGGATTTGGTCCAAAAGGATAAGCCCAAACACCAGCCCAAAGCACCAATTGCCAAGATCCAAGATCCAAGTCCTGGGCTGAGCCCGAGCCCGAGCCCGACCCGACCCGGACGGACGGTCGGTCGGTCGGTCTGCGGCGGTGCGCGCGTGTGTGTGTGTGTGTGTGCGAGGACACTCATACACACCAACCCACTTGTTATTAAGCCCATAAAGGCAAAGACTTTAAATACAAGCCAAAACATCCATCCACAATCAATGTGGGATAACTAACATCATGTTAGTTCCTACTCCAACATCCAACTTTAACATATAATATCTCACTCACCGGAAATCGATTTAGAAATATTAAATATATCACGTTCATCTACTCACGACGTAGATTAACATTCAATAAATATTTTAATTAAATAATAATTATTTAATTAACAATATTTATTTTTAATAAATGGTTAATTACTAAACCATTTCCAACAATCCCCCACATGAGTGAGAATGCCAATGCAAAATGAATGCAAATGCATAGTTCAGTCCTCAAGAGACAATATTGCATTTGGCTAGGTGGCTTGTGACCTTGAACCTATCCATTGTCGATATCATCGAGTATACTGGCGGCATAGTGGTCATGAAAACCTTGAACTAGTCCTCCATGGTGTATACTGAGACAATAATATAGACACAATATCATCTCAATTTCGTCCGTTCTAACGTTTTGTGTCCTTTTCGGCCTTGGACACCCCTTTGAATTCATAAGTGTATCAACTGAAGCGGCCCTCACTTCACACTTATATAGGTGATTCTTATTCCCAAGTAGCCTACTATACTTGACCTCTCCGAGGTAATCAAGAATCATTAAAAATCATAAGACTTAACCTCACCACATGTAGATAAACAATCACTCACTGTTCTGAGAGAATAGGTATGTTTGAGTGTTTTAACACACGGATTATTATAACTTCGTTATCCCATTGAACCAAGCTCTTGGGATCCTCCAATATACAAGGTTGGGTTTCCGCTATAATCATCCTTAAGATGTGGATTTAACACCCATTCCCTCTAACAATTTATACATTTGATCTCGATTAATACTCTTCGTCAGCGGATCGGCCAGATTATCTATTGACCTTACATAGTCAATTAAGATAATCCCACTCAAGATCAAATGCCTCATGGCATTATGTCGTCGACGAATATGTCGAGACTTACCGTTATAAAACGTATTTTGTGCCCGTCCAATAGCAGCTTGGCTATCACAGTGTATCAACACAACGGCACAGGTCTCGTCCAACATGGAATATCCTCGAGGAAATTTTTAAGCCATTCACCTTCTTCACTAGCTTTATCCAAAGCTATGAATTCAGATTCCATGGTAGACCTAGCAATACAAGTTTGTTTCTTGGACTTCCAAGATACAGCACCACCTCCAATAGTGAACACATATCCACTCGTAGAAAATGAGTCTTTCGATTCGGATATCCAATTAGCATCACAATACCCTTCAAGTACAGCAGGCTCTCTTGAATAATGAATCGCAAAGTTCTGAGTATATTTTAAATAACTCAGTACTCGATCTAGAGCCCTCCAATGTTCTTTACTTGGATTATCTGTGTAGCTACTCAACTTGTGAACCGAGCATGCTATATCAGGACGGGTACAATTTGACAGATACATCAAACTCCCAATGATCTTAGCATATTCATCTTGACCCACAGGTTCACCCTTATGATAATTCAGATGAACATTCGGTTCCCAAGGAGTCTTAGCAATGGGTTTATCAAAAGCGTTGAATTTCCTTAACACTTTCTCAACATAATGAGATTGCGTCAAAGCAATTCCGTTAGGCGTTTTCAGAATCTTAATTCCAAGAATAGTATCAGCCAAACCCATATCTTTCATGCTAAAATTCTTACTTAGCATTCATTTCGTTTCACCAATCACACGAGAGTTGCTACCCATTATCAAAATGTCATCTACATATAGACAAACAATGACGTAATTGTCACCCGTTTTCTTAACATAGACACATTTGTCACTCTCATTGATATTGAAACCATTTGACAACATCACTTCGTAAAATTTCAAATGCCACCGTAGAGGTGCTTGTTTCAAACCATATAAAGACCGTTGTAGTTTGCATACCATGTGCTCTTTCCCAGGTACTACAAACCCTTCCGGCTGTTTCATATAGATTTCATCTTCCAGCTCCACATACAAGAATGCAGTCTTAACATCCATTTGATGAATCTCGAGATTGCGCAAAGCAGCAATAGCGAGTAGCACCCTAATAGAAGTAAGTCTTGTTACGGGCGAGTAGGTATCAAAGAAATCATAACCAGCTTTTTGCCTAAAGCCTTGAACTACAAGTCGGGCCTTATATTTGTCAATAGTACCGTCAGACTTGTACTTCTTCTTTAGGATCCATTTGCATCCTAAAGCCTTACAACCCTGTGGTAGTTCAACTAACACCCAAGTATGATTCAGCATAATAGACTCAATCTCAATGTCTATTGCCTCTTTCCAGAAAGCCGCATCTGGACCGGATAAAGCTTCATTTACAGATACTGGTTCACCGTCTAACATCAAAACGACGTAGTCGGGTCCGTATATCTTTACTTTCCATATTCTAGTACCTCGTCTAGGTTCTACGTTGACTGGCGTAGACCTAGGTCTGTTCGGTCGTTCAGATAACACCGGATTCGAGCTAGAGGCTTCATCTATGGTTTCATAACACATAGGCTCATCTACAAGTTTAGAGCTTGTAGCTTCATCATCAACTCCTTTGCTAGAGTTAGGATCAACCTTATTCTTATAAGGATAGATATTTTCAAAGAATACAGCATTCCTTGATTCAATCGTTGTATTTACATGAATGTCGGGTATCTCGGATTTGTGTACAACAAACCTGTAAGCGCTGCTATTAAGTGCATAACCAATAAAGATACAATCGATCGTCTTAGGACCAATTTTAACTTGTTTAGGTAGAGGCACCTCAACTTTCGCCAAACACCCCCACACTTTGAGATATTTGTATGATGGTTTTCTTCCTTTCCACAATTCATAAGGAGTAACATCCTTACCATTGCGTGGAATTTTGTTCAATATGTAGTTGGCTGTCAAGACAGCTTCCCCCCACATGTTCTGGGGCAACCCTGAACTAATTAATAAGGCATTCATCATATCTTTAAGTGTTCGATTCTTACGTTCGGCAACGCCATTAGATTGTGGAGCATATGGAGCCGTGGTTTGATGAATTATACCACTTTCGTTGCATAATTCCTCAAATGGAGCTACATATTCACCTCCTCTATCACTTCGAACCATCTTAATACGACAGCCTAATTGATTCTCGGCTTCATTCTTGAAGTTCTTAAAGGCTTCAATAGCCTCATCTTTACTTCTCAAAAGATAAAGATAACAATATCTTGTGCAATCATCGATGAAAGTGATAAAGTACTTCTTACCACCTCTAGTTTGTTGGAACAATATTTTTTGATGATGTGTTATTAAAACCAAAATTTACTTAAAACATATTTTCCTTCAGTTAACGTACGTAAAACAAACCATCTTAACGTACATAACATTCATAGTTGTTTGCAAGATTTTCAGTACAGTTAACGTACGTAACCCGCCTATCATAACGTACGTAACACTCATTGTTTTTGTAAGTTTTTCTGTAGAGGTAACGTACGTAACCAGCCTTATCTAACGTACGTAATGCTTGAAATATTCTGACCATTGGAAAAGTCATTAGCCGTTACAACAAGTCGTCACACTCAACGGATCTCTGTACGTAATCATACAGTACGTAACGTACGTAACATATATTATCAGATCTCACTGAACTAGTTCTTCACTAATCGTTACGGCCGCTATTTGAAGAATATAACGTACGTAACGTTCATAACGTACGTAACTCATATCGCCTAACGTACGTAAGCAGTGAAACTGCTCCAACGGGAAAATGAGCTCAAGAAGGCTATAAATAGCTCACTTCATGGAGATAGAAGACACACAAGCATTTTGAGCCTACAAGCATACTCAAGCAATTCAAAGCAAACATTTTGAGAGATATACTTATCCTAGATTGTGATACGAAAAGATTTGTTCTATAATTTCCAATCTTCATTCTTGTATCAAAGAGCGATATATCGTGAAAGTCGAGTTCCTACTTGCATTTGTTTTGTGTAAAGGTTATCTTGTACCCAGAAAAACAAGAGAGTTTTAGTGAGGTTGTTCTTGAGCCCGGAAATCAAGAAATTGTAAGAAGTTGGTACTAAACTAGAAAGTGCAATTCTAAGTTCTAAGAAAAGTCCTAGTCGATAAAACTAGGTAGGGGACGTAGGCTTCGTTAATAGCCGAACCTCTCGAACAATTTCTTGTGTTCTTTCTTTTCCGCATTTTAATTACTCCGATATTTTTGCTTCCGCAAAAAAGAGTACAATATTCTTATCCGCACTATTCAACCCCCCTTCTAGTGGCGGTACCAATCTAACAATTGGTATTGGAGAGGTCTCTTTATCACCGGATTAACACCCGCTAGAGAAAAGATCCAAATGGCCTTTATCCACTCCTCCGTTAAAGGCAACGCTCTCAATCGCCCTCCCTTCTTCGATGGTTCAAACTTTATGACATGGAAGAAGAAGATGTCCATCTTCATCCGAGCTCACGATATTGAAATATGGAAGGTCATTGCCCTTGGACCTACCATTCCTAAGAAGACGAATGGCTCTCTCAAAAGTTTTGAAGAGTACGACGATGCCGACTGGAAGAACGATCACTTCAATAGTAAAGCCACTCAATTGCTCTACTGTGCTCTCAATCCAGAAGATCACAATAGAATTTCTTCCTGCGAGACGGCGAAAGAAATCTGGAAAATGTTAGAGATCACCCATGAAGGTACGAGTCAAGTTAAGGAAACCAAAATCAATATGCTTCTTCACGATTATGAACTCTTCACTATGAAAGAAGAAGAAAGCATTACCACTATGCTTGACCATTTCTCGGCAATCACTAATGGGCTAGCTTCATTCGGGAAACCGATATCAAGTAGTGATAAAGACAAGAAAATCCTTCGGTCTCTACCAAGAGAATGGGACGCTACTGTTACGGCTATCATGCAGTCGAAAGACCTCAATACCATAGAATTCAGCGCTCTCATCGGATCTCTCATTAATTATGAGATTGTCATTGAATCTCGAAGTTCGAAACCAAAACCCAAGGAGAGAGAAAGGACAATCGCTTTCAAATCCAAAGAAGAAAGCGATCTAGAGGATGAACCTATCGAAGAAGAGGACGAAAAAACCGCCTTTTATGCCAAAAACATAAAGAAATTCAAAAATCTTCTACAAAGGCGCCAGAAAGACATCAAGCAAGAATCAAGGGATGAATCCAAAAAGACTCACTTCCCTCAAAACAAAAAGTTCGACAACACTTGTCGAAGGTGCGGCGTTCCAGGCCATTTTGCGAAAGATTGTCGTGCTGCTGCTCCAATAAGTTCATCAAAACCACCTCACGAAAAGTTCAAAAAGAAGGAAGTTTATGTCGCCACATGGAGCGATGATGATGAGGATGATGAACCACAAGTCCAAACCAGTCTTGCTCTAATGGCCCGCGCATCCGAAGATAGTGACCAAGAAGTCGAGGTTAGTAATTCTCATAAAGAACTACTTGATGCTTTTGAATCCCTAAATAATGAATACGAAAAGGCTTGCAATAGTAATAAAGATTTGAAAAAGAAAATAAAACTCCTTGAAAATGAAAATGCTAAATTATTGAAAAACAAGGAAGTTTCGATTGATCATACGAATTGTTTGGAAACTGAGAAAATTCTGAGAGACGATTTGCACAAAGCTCAGAAAGAATTAAAACTTTATGTTAGAAAATTCTCATGTGGTAATGACAAATTCGAGCAACTATTATTTGGTCAAAAATTTTCTCTTTCAAAACAAGGACTCGGGTATAATTCATTTCCAACAAAAAAGTCCTTAGAAATTACCACAAAAGATTCGGACACTTTAAAAACGGGAATTCCATCATGTCCAAAATGTTTAAAACCTGGACATACCGAAACTTACTGTCGTAACTCTAGACGTACTATAAGGGTTAAGCAAATTTGGGTACCAAAAGGGACCGTTGTTAAAAATCAAGTTTTTGTATCTAACTCTTCAGGACCCAAATTAGCCTGGGTACCTATAAAACGGAAGAAAATTGTTTTTGTAGGTACAAGCAAGGAAGACAACATTATCAAATAAATGGTATGTTGATAGTGGATGTTCAAATCACATGAGTGGAAATGAACATCTCTTCACAGAGCTGAAAAAGGAAGATCGTGGTTGTGTTACCTTTGGCGATAATAAAAAGGGCCAAATAAAAGGGACAGGTAAAATTGGTAAGAAACCTTTACCTACAATTGAAAATGTTCTATTTGTTGATGGACTTTGCCATAATCTCGTAACTGTTTCCCAACTTTGTGACACCGGTCTTAAATTAATTTTTGAAATTACGCATTGCACGGCAATGAGAAAAGACCAAATCGTTTTTATTGGATTGCGTTATGGAAATATTTACATTGTTGATCTCCAAGATGAATCTTCTTTCAATGAAAAATGTCTACTTTCATACGATGAAAATGCCGTTATTTGGCACCGAAAATTGGGACATGCCTCTTTACCACTTCTTTCAAAATTGGCCAAAAATGATATTGTTCGTGGTCTACCAAAATTAAATTTCAGAAAAGACCACATTTGTGAGGCCTGTATTAAAGGTAAACATGCAAGAGGCTCGTTTAAACCGAAAATGGAAATTTCCACTGGTCGCATTCTTGAATTAATTCATATAGATTTAATTGGTCCGTCTCGACATGCTAGTCTAACAGGTAAACTTTATACTTTAGTTCTTGTCGATGATTTTTCAAGATTTACTTGGGTAAAATTCTTAGCTAATAAAGATGATGCTTTTAACGAGTTTGTTAAGTGGTGTAAGGTTACCCAGAAGGAAAAAGAATTACCAGTTATCGCCATACGAACCGATCATGGTGGAGAATTTGATTCTAATCTCTTTGAAGATTGGTGCGATAAATATGGTATTGGGCACGACTTTTTCGGCACCTCGGACACCCCAACAAAATGGATTTGTCGAGAGGAAGAATCGCTCTCTAGAAGAAATGAGTCGGACAATGCTCAATGAGTATGGTCTTCCTAAATATTTTTGGGCCGAAGTCGTTAACACCGCTTGTTATGTTATTAATCGTGTCCATCTCAGGAGAAACAAAATGATGACTCCTTATGAGATTTTTAAAGGTAAAAAGCCCAATTTATCTTATTTTCGTCCATTTGGTTGTAAAGTGTTTATTCATAATAATGGTAAGGATAATTTGGGTAAATTTGATTCAAAATCAGATATTGGAATATTTATTGGTTATTCTACTAATAGTAAAGCGTATCGTGTATTTAATTGTAGAAGAGGCTCGGTAGAAGAATCTATTCATGTAAAATTCGATGATACAGTTTTACCCCCGAGAAAGGTTGTTTTTGATGATGATGCAGGTATGGTTCCAGCTAACGAAGTATCCGATGTATCAAAGGAGCTGGAGAAGCTCGACGTAAGCTCGGACAAGCAGGAGGAAAATACTTACAACCTTCCTAAAGATTGGGCAAATGTGAAAGACCATCCGATGGAACAAATTCTTGCAAAAATCAATGAAGGTGTACGAACTAGGAGGAATATAAATGATTGTATTAACAATATTGCATTTATTTCTCTTACAGAACCAAAGAATATCGATGAGGCCATAAATGATGAGAATTGGGCTATTTCTATGCAAGAAGAGCTAAACCAATTCGAAAGAAATAATGTTTGGGAATTAGTTCTGGCACCGGTAGACAAATCAATCATTGGCACCAAATGGGTTCATAAAATCAAAACCGATGATGATGGTCTCCCAATTAAAAATAAATCGAGGTTGGTCGCCCAAGGTTATAATCAAGAAGAAGGCTTGGATTATGAAGAAATGTTCGCTCCTGTTGCTCGTCTTGAAGCTATTCGTATTCTCTGTGCTTTTTCCGCATACAAGAAGATCAAACTCCATCAAATGGATGTAAAAAGTGCATTCCTAAATGGAATCATCCAGGAGGAAGTATATGTCAAGCAACCGCCGGGTTTTGAAGATTATGATCATCCGGATCATGTGTACAAGCTCCATAAAGCTCTCTATGGATTAAAACAAGCTCCGAGAGCATGGTATGATCGTCTAAGCTCTTTTCTTATTTCAAATGGGTATAAAAGAGGTAATGTTGATAATACCCTATTCATTAAGGTTTTAAGTGATGATATGTTAATTTGTCAAATTTATGTGGATGATATTGTTTTTGGTGCAACTAACGAATCTCTGTCTAAAGAATTTTCAAATCTTATGAAGGGAGAGTTTGAAATGAGTATGATGGGAGAGTTGAAAAACTTTCTCGGACTCCAAATTAGGCAACTCAATGACGGAATATTCATTCACCAATCCAAGTACGTCAATGAGCTCCTAAAGAAATTTAAGATGGAAGGTTGCAAAGAAATATCCACTCCTATGTCCTCCACTCTTAAACTCGACAAAGATGAGAAAGGTAAATCTGTTGACCAAAAACAGTATCGAGGTATGATCGGCTCTTTACTTTATTTAACTGCATCTAGACCCGATATAATGTTTGCTACTTGTCTGTGTGCTCGCTTTCAAGCAAATCCTAAAGAATCTCATCTCATTGCATGCAAAAGGATTTTTCGATATTTAAAATATACTGCTGGTTTAGGCATGTGGTATCCTTCTAGCATTGATTTTCAACTTTTTGCATATAGTGATGCTGACTTCGGTGGATGTAAAATTGATAGAAAAAGCACCACCGGAACTTGTCATTTTATGAGTTCGTGTTTAATTTCATGGGGAAGTAAGAAACAGACTTGTGTCGCTACTTCCACAGCTGAAGCTGAATATGTGGCTGCGGGAAGTGCATGTGCACAAGTCCTTTGGATCAAAAATCAATTACTTGATTATGGCATCGAACTTAAAAATACTCCTATTTTTTGTGACAATACGAGTGCCATTAATTTAAACAAAAACCCCATTTTGCATAGTAGGACAAAACACATAGAAATTCGTCACCATTTTATTCGTGACCATGTCCAAAACGGGAATGTTCGTCTCCAATTTGTTGGTACTAATGAACAATTGGCGGATATTTTTACAAAACCATTACCCGAAGAGGCTTTCAACTTTATTCGCATAAATTTAGGAATGGGACATGTTGATCACTTTTAAATGTTGCATATTCATCATAGTCACATTAAATGGTCATTTAAATCGGGACATCATCGAACGGAAAAGACTGTTCAAATGGTCCAGCTTACGGACGTTATGGGCGGTCCATTACGTACGTAATAGGACATTACGTACGTTACAGTATTGTGTGTTATGTACGTAACAAAACGCAGGAATTAGTCCAGAGAATTCAGGTTTTCACGCTACGTACGTTACAGAGAGGGTATAATGTACGTAATCTGCCTTTGACCCTAACTCTTATAAACCCATTTCGACCGTCTTTTTCATTCCACTCAAATCCTTAACATCGACGGCGAAGAACTCCCTACAAAATCGACCGAAACATCATTTTCATCCATCAATCTTCACTTTTCCAGCCAATTCACTCAAGATGGCATCCAGAACCGGAAAGAAGCGAAGAGGAGAAACCTCCCAACAGTCTTCCACGGCTTCCGGCGAACCAACCTTTCGGAATGCTTGTTGCGATATTTCCTACACGCAAGTGCACGTCATCGTTTACAAGTAATAAAGTGATAAGTAGAGTATCGTTCCCACGAGGATTGAATCTCTAACTACCGACGTTTTCGTATTCCAATTTTATTTGAACAATCGAAGTTAGGTTTTTGGATTAATAACTAAAAGAATTTCTAAAATACTAAGCAGTAGAAAACAATATCTTGGATTAAGGAAATCAAATGATGAATACGTCTAGGGTTCTGAATCCACCTTAGTTTATCCGAATTTACTCTCGATTATCCGTAATAAATAATTTTCCCAATTTACTGAAGGCGGAGATTGCTAATATATTCTACCGCCTCTCCAGAGGTCAATAGATTTATCTAACGGCGACTAACGCACTCTATCCCTAGGTGAATTATCTCGTCGATAGGCAAAAAGCATGAAATCTCCTAAAGGCCACGTAGTTTCTATGAGTATATTCCTATCTCACAGAATAAAACGGTCCTCACCAATAGTTCCTCACCAAATCTCCTCTCCCGATTCAAGTGAATGATTAAATCAATACAACTATTGGCGAGATAATTGCAAGCATTAAACATAATTGGGAAAACTCAATAAAAAGGTAATAAATTGGATAATCTTAATCAATTCGTCAAAACAAAGGTTTCATCAAAACCCTAGATTAGGGCTTTAGCACGACATACTAAAAGCGAAAATACGAATAAATAAACGAAAGCATAAAATTCAAACGCAGATGAAGCTCGGATTCCTCCGTTCTTGACTCCGCCTTGCCCTTGAATTCTTACGCTTTCCTCCTCTTCTCTGTCTCTAAGCTTAAGCTCTCCTAGGTTTAGATTCAATGATTCCAAGATAATTAAATTAGGGTCTTAAGCCCTATTTATAGCTCAAGACCTCCACAAATCGCGTCCGTATTAATCGGTTGAAATCGGCCAAACGGTCCGTAATCCGCGCAGACGTACCAAACCCGCTAAGTGTGCCGCGGCTCATCAACTGTGCCGCGGCACATCGCCAAAAGTCAATACCAGGCTTAAATAAATTCTTACGTACGCGGCTCACTGGTGTGCCGGCACGTAGTCTGATTACTCGCCCTTGGTGGTGTCTTCTGTGCCGCTGATTCCCTTGCGTCGCGGCTCATTGTCCGATTTTGCCGTTTTACCGTTTTGCCTCGTTTTAGCTCCCGGACTTCAATTTCCTGTCAATCATACAAAATCAAGGCATTAAAAGCTCATTTAGATGATTTCACTCACCAAAACACTACAAAATAATGATAAATAAGCGTATAAAAATACGCCTAACAAATACCCCCAAACTTAAGCCTTTGCTTGTCCTCAAGCAAAAAGAATTAAAGTCAATAAAAGAATGTCGTGAATAATTGTGCAACTCATAGTGTTCAATCTAATCGATACTATCCTGTCATTCTCTCTAAATATTACGAGTGTCATAAAAGCGAGCTGCACTCAGAATAATGATTCCTCAAAGTAATCAAGTTCGGTCCTAATCATTCGTTCATGAAGAAAACTCAGCTCAAAGATTAACAAAACATGAGTCAAATCGATTGTCAATATGAAAGGCTAACATAAACAAGCTAGTTCGTCGCGTTCCACAGTCTAAAGGCACAATTTTCACGAGTCTCATAATAAATAAACCTCGGACAGTATCCCCTTATATATATGCTCAAAAATTTGATTCGAGTCGACCACTAGGTTAGGATCTCGGGATGTTTCATCGGGATAATCCTAGGGTGGAACTTCCATTCTCATGTATTAGGAAACAGTTTGACGTAAAAGACACTCATGGGGCACATGGATGCTTCTAGTTACTAAGTTCCCGTCTACAGCGGAGAAACCACTCGAATATATAATTTCCGCATGTCCGAATCAAGGTTGCCGTTTTACGCGAGAGTAAGCAATGGTCACGCGAATGCCCCGATTACTAGGCTTCCTATCATTGGCACATGTGAAATATCTAAATCATTAATCTAATCGGGGTCGTCGTTTTACGCGAGAGTAAACAACGGGTCACGCGAATACCCGGTTACTAGACTTCCCATCATAGAACACATTATCTCGACTTTTAGGGAAAAACCGACCGACTCAAAACTCAAACTAAGTGCCAACACGACTAAAGAAAGCAGTACGACTCACTATCCAGGAAATGTAGCCAAACGTATTGATGGGGATTTAGCAACAAGTATGTATCGTCTCTTATACGCAAGACCTCTACAATCGGGAAAAATTTCGGACCTAATTGAATACTAAGCGAATGTAAATAAGCGGCTCAACTCGAATAGAACTCGCCCGCTTCTTCAGAGAGAAAGACAGTGTCGTAACATCAGTATCACACAAATAGAAGCACAAAAATTCACGAATAAGGAGAAACTACGGCAAGCAAGGCTAAAAAATTTTCGCAAAGAAAAGAAAAGTGCAACAAAATATAATGTACAGCAAGAAATAAAATACAGCAATGAATGTAGACTGAAAGTAAATCCCCCCCCAAACTTAGAACGTACATTGACCTCAATGGACAAAAATGATATGCAATAAAAGTAAAAAGGTCAAGTACTCCCCTCCAGTCTGCTCAGGAGCTGGTGCCGGCATCGTCCGGTGAGCTTGCATGCTTCTTGACTACATCATGCAGAATGTGAACAAACGAGCTTGCATCATCAAAAAGGAAGTTAAGTACGAGCTCTCAAGTTGAACATGATGTAGGGGTTGGGGATGATGTAATTGGACAACATGATTCATTGCATATAAGTTTGAAAAGCCTAGCTTATCAATTTTTCATTGCTGCAATTTATCAAACACCTTGTGTGCACAAGTTAAAATGAAGAACAAAAATTTTGATGGTTAATTCCAAATCCCAAAAATAATAACACAGATTATAACCCTGAATTACGAAAACCATCATCAACAATTCGTTCATAAACATCAATTCCATCACAATAACAAATTCCCCATATTCCAACTCCATTTTAGAAACAACAATGAAGAATAACTAGCAATATAAGACTCCAAATCTTTTCACATCAAGAATCATTTATGATTTAGAAATCAAAAATAACCTGGAGAATTTGAGAAGGAGACTCATAGAGTGGAGCCAACTAACCTCCATGTGTGCAGGAAGGAAGGAAGAGAGGGAAGAAATATCCTATGCAGGCCGATCGACTGAATGAGCCTTACACATTGTTCTTATTTTGCGACGGGGGCCGCGGCACAATAAAAGTGAGCCGCGGCCCAAAGTACAGTCGAACTGGGACGTTTTGGTATGTCGTCGGGTGCCGCGGCTCAGATTTCGTATGCCGCGGCTCAGTGTTTTAGTGTGCCGCAGCTCAGCCTTAGTATGCCGCGGCACAAAGTACAGGCGCCCTGGGCGTTTCCTGACCATTTAGTGTGCCGCGGCTCAGTTATCGGGTGCCGCGGCTCAGCAACCTGGTGTGCCGCGGCGCAGTAAGATCATGCCGCGGCACAGGGTACAGTTTGATCGGCCATTTTTCCTCAGCTGGTGTGTGCCGCGACTCACCTTATCTGTGCCGCGGCTCATACTCCAATTTCTTCCCTGGGACTTTCCTGCACAGAATTTATAGAAGAAGACGTTAAAAACGAGAGGCAGAAGCAATTAGAAGCACAAAAATGATGAAAAATAAGAATCACGAATACAAGAAAAATAAGGAAATGCAAAAATCTACAACTACGAACTCGGGTTGCCTCCCGAGAAGCGCTAAGTTTATAGTCTTCAGTCGGACCTATTGGACAACGTTAGTTCGCTTTTCGCAAACTCCATTTGGCTTCCGCCCCGTTCATCGAACCGTTTATATTTTGGTTAAAATTATGACCATTGGTCATCAGTGGTTCGAGTTTCGGTTCGGTCATCAAATGTTGTTTGTGAAAAGGTTTCGAGTTGAAAAATTTTCCGAAACACCCGATTTCTCCATGACAAATTTTTCGCTTGGCTTTTGGCTCACTTTCCTCCTTCACAAACGAACCCACGGTTGCAGCAGATTTCTCCTCATGCTCGAGGAACGCCACTTGTTCTACATCCTTCTTAAAACTCGGGCCATTTAACACAACATCTGAATTTTCCCACCGACGATGTTTTCGGTGCTTTCCTCTTTCAACGGCATTCACCCTCTCAATTTGTGATCCTTTATCAGCACTTCCTGGACATGGGAATGACTTGAATACTTGAAAAGTAATTTCCTCGTCTTGGACCCTCAGAGTTAGCTCTCCCTTTTCCACGTCTATAAGGGTTCGGCCCGTCGCTAGAAATGGTCGTCCCAAGATGATCGGAATATTGTCATATTCACACCAAGATTGTCATAATGATTTCGGAATAAATATTCGTTTACTACACGATGCTATCACTCAATGCCTAATGCCTAAAGTTAATGCTCATCTTCGTCTTGTAAATATGGACATGGAAATCATCTACCATGTATGGAAAGATCATCAGGTCAATTTTGCGTTCACTGTGCTAAAATGGTCCGTGGAAAAAGGTCAAATTTTCCACAAAAAGAGTTACGCGAAAGTTGATCGTCAAAGAAAATCGGGAATGCCGTTTGGGTCAATCTTAACAGAAATATTTGAGAAAGCAGGAGTTGATTTATCTGGGCTTCATGGGGTTCCGATTCCTAGGGGGAGCCTAGTCACCGAGGGGACTATACGGACGATGAGGTATCTACGCACGAGAAATCGTGGGTGGATATATTTTGCGTACCTCAAGGATGACGATCGGCTTGTAGATGGGGGTGCTCTTCCGAGACCGGAGGAAAGGATCACATCTAGGGGGATTGAGCATACTAGACCTCGTCCTTCATCTCAGCTTGGCTCCTCTCGACCTCGTCAAGAATCCTCTTCATCTCAGATGGCTTCTCGGATGGATAGGCTCGAGAAAGATATGAGCGAAATGAAAATCATGGTCAAAAGCATCTGCACACACTTTGGGATACCGCCGACACCTCCGGATGCGGACCTTGACTAGTCGGGCTATCCTTCTTACGATGATGTTTCCGTTTTTCTATTTAGACCAAACATTTCATTCTCATGCATAAACTCTATTAGTGTTTTATTTTGGATATGTTTCGTCTGTATTAACTATCTTTGTTTTTATGCATTATTTTGGTTATTCGTTGCTTTGGATTTTATTGATTATTATGCGTATCATTGATTTTCTGCAGGATCTCTCAACTTTTTGTTAATGACAAAAAGGGGGAGAAAAATATGTATCGTTTTTGAAATCATTTTTGAAATAACCCGTGCTCGTTTTCAGGGGGAGCCTTATTCAAGGGAAAAGCTTATTAAATTTTTAAATCTTCCTTAAACTATTTTTTCAAAAACTCCCTTACTTAAATTTTGTCATCATCAAAAAGGGGGAGATTGTTGGAACAATATTTTTTGATGATGTGTTATTAAAACCAAAATTTACTTAAAACATATTTTCCTTCAGTTAACGTACGTAAAACAAACCATCTTAACGTACGTAACATTCATAGTTGTTTGCAAGATTTTCAGTACAGTTAACGTACGTAACCCGCCTATCATAACGTACGTAACACTCATTGTTTTCGTAAGTTTTTCTGTACAGGAAACGTACGTAACCAGCCTTATCTAACGTACGTAATGCTTGAAATGTTCTGACCATTGGAAAAGTCATTAGCCGTTGCAACAAGTCGTCACACTCAACGGATCTCTGACCGGAAGATTACGTATGTAATCATATAGTACGTAACGTACGTAACATATATTATCAGATCGCACTGAACCAGTTCTTCACTAATCGTTACGGCCGCTATTTGAAGAATATAACGTACGTAACGTTCATAACGTACGTAACTCATATCGCCTAACGTACGTAAGCAGTGAAACTGCTCCAACGGGAAAATGAGCTCAAGAAGGCTATAATAGCTCACTTCATGGAGATAGAAGACACACAAGCATTCTGAGCCTACAAGCATACTCAAGCAATTCAAAGCAAACATTTTCAGAGATATACTTATCCTAGATTGTGATACGAGAAGATTTGTTCTCTAATTTCCAATCTTCATTCTTGTATCAAAGAGGGATATATCGTGAAAGTCGAGTTCCTACTCGCATTTGTTTTGTGTAAAGGTTATCTTGTACCCAGAAAAACAAGAGAGTTTTAGTGAGGTTGTTCTTGAGCCCGGAAATCAAGAAATTGTAAGAAGTTGACACTAAACTAGAAAGTGCAATTCTAAGTTCTAAGAAAAGTCCTAGTCGATAAAACTAGGTAGGGGACGTAGGCTTCGTTAATAGCCGAACCTCTCGAACAATTTCTTGTGTTCTTTCTTTTCCGCATTTTAATTACTCCGATATTTTTGCTTCCGCACAAAAAGAGTACAATATTCTTATCCGCACTATTCAACCCCCCTTCTAGTGGCGGTACCAATCCAACATAGTTTGCACAAATTTTAAATCACACACGTCTGTGTGAATTAATTCAAGGGGTTTTGTGTCCCGTTTTACCGAATGAAATGGTAGTTTTCGTCATTTTTGCCTCAACACAAATCTCACATTTGCTTTGATTTTTGATTTCATTTAATTTTAGTAAATCTAAGTTTACTAATCTTTTTATAGCATTTAGATTCACATGACCTAATCTACAATGCCATAAATTTGAGCACTCAAGCAAATAAGCAGAAGTAGTAGCATTATTATTAGCAACTGCCTTTGGAGGCTTACAAGTACGAACGCTAAGTTTGAACATGTCCTCGACAATATAACCTTTCCCGAGAGTCTTGCCAAACTTGCGTATTATCATAAAATCGCTACGAAGGTCTACATCAAATTTAGCTCTAACTAATTTGACACCAGACACCAAATTCTTGCGGATTGCCGGAGCATGCAGCACATCCTTCAGAGTTATCTCCACACCGGAGGTGAATTGAAGCACAACAGTTCCAATTCCAAGAACTGGAGAGGTACGATCACTTGCCTCTGTGATGAAGCGGTCTTGAATCTCATTGTAAGTGAAAAACAAGTCTCGGTTCACACAGATGTGAACAGTCGCACCTGTATCAAGAAACCAAGTAACAGGGTTAGGTTCCGAGACACGATTTACCTTGGTGATCATTGCAGCAAGATCATCTTTGTCCCAAGAGTCAAAGTCCTTTTCGACATGGTTGACTTTGCCTTTTCCCTTGTTCTTCTTCGGCTTTCGGCAGTTTTTCGCCATATGACCGCTTATCACAGTTGTAGCATGTTCTGGTAAACTTCGTCGGAGGTGCCACATCCTTTCCCTTGCCTTTGGTAGGAAGTGGACGCTTTTTGGAAGGTCCGCCCCTACCTTCAGTCAGATTAGTCTTAGCATCCATATGAGCTTTGGTTCTCAAGTCTTGATCACGGACTTGAGCTTCAGTTTGGAGTTTAGCAACCAAAATTTCTAGAGTCATTTCCTTTCGCTTATGCTTAAGGTATCCCTTGAACTCCTTCCAACTAGGCGGCAACTTGTCAACCAAGAGCGCCACAGTGTACGCCTCGGGTAGAGGCATCCCCTCAGAATGAACATCATGTATAAGAGTTTGGAACTCTTGTACTTGGGGCATCATTGGACGAGAATCCACCATTTGGAATTCGGAGAGCCTCGTCACAACAAACTTCTTCGTGCTAGCAGGATTAACACGGTATTTCAACTCAAGAGCATCCCAAATTTCTTTGGTAGTCTCCTTGATGTTGAACACATTGAACAGGCCATCATCAAGCCCGTTCAGCAACATATTCCGACACAGATAGTTGGAATGAACCCAGGTATCATAGTCGGTACGCACTTGAACATTCGCCTCGTTCTCAGCAGGGACAGGAGGCTTTTCTTCACGCATGAAGCTCGCAAGCCCCATTATGGTAATGTAGAACAGCATCTTTTGAGACCAATGTTTGAAGTCGGTGCCCGAGAAAACAGGAGGTTTCTCGGCGATAGGCATTAGTCGAGCAGCATTGTGAATGGGAGCCATTGAAGAGCTTGATGATCCAATGGTTCCAGAACCGGTGGATGGATTAGTGGATGCGCCGGTGTTTGCATTGAACGACATTTTTCTCCAGCAAAAGTTTTAGGATGACACGAACAAGTATGGTCGAATTTTCTCGTCTTGCGATTGTTGGAATAATTCGGTACTTGCACGTGTATTACAAATAGAATTCTGAACTTAACTATAACAAAGAACAGAAAGGAAATATTACACTTGAAACTAACGAACAATTTTTAATAAACTACAAAAGATCGTCCGAAGCTAGAGCTTCTGCCCGCAAGACGAGAATACGTCCTGGTAGTGCTCACGGTGAAGCGGATCGTCCCCAAAGGTTAAAACGATCTGAACGCCTCCGCAGTAGCAGCACCGCAAACTGACCGAGCACCTGCGAACTGGACTGGAACGAAGACTGAAGTGTATATGATATGCTAAAAATGCACTGATTTTCGTGTGTTTGCAATGAACAGAATGCTGACATATATATAGCACTCCTTGATCATGTGAAGTGACTCGTCGCCATTACTCCTGCCATGATGGTTGGCGGTTTCAGACGCCCAAAGGGCTGGTCGGATGAAGAGTCAAGGCAACTCAAGAGTCAAGCCAACTCAAGAGTCATGTCCATACCAAAAGGCTAGTGGACTTACGGATTTGGTCAAAAGGATAAAGCCCAAACACCAGCCCAAAGCACCAATTGCCAAGATCCAAGTCCTGGGCCTGGACTGAGCCCGACCCGACCCGAATCTGGTCGGCTTGGCTTATTTGGCATGGCGGCAAGGCGTGTGTGTGTGCGCGAGGACACCCATACACACCAACTCACTTGTTATTAAGCTCATAAAGGCAAAGACTTTAAATACAAGTCAAAACATCCATCCACAATCAATGCGGGATAACTAACATCACGTTGATTCTACCCAACATCCAACTTTAACATATAATATCTCACTCACCGTAAATCGGTTTAGAAATATTAAATATACCACGTTCATCTACTCACGACGTAAATTAACATTCAATAAATATTTTAATTAAATAATAATTATTTAATTAACAATATTTATTTTTAATAAATGGTTAATTACTAAACCATTTCCAACAAATCTAAAGTGTTGGGATTTCTGCGGACGGTCGTGGACTGCCGGCCAACCATTTCCTTTTTGTTCTTAGCCAGACGCCTATCACCTACCACCGACCGACCATTTTTTTGGCCAACACTTCGGTCTAGCCGATAGTAGGTATTTTAAAAAACCAATTGGTAATTTTAGGCGGCCGCTGGACACTAGGCGTCACCGGCAATTTTTTTAATTTTTTATTTATTTTTTTAATTTCTTTTACTGTCAGCACTTCAATAACAAAAAAAATAAAGAAAATGGACATCGTATTCCATTCTTTTGACGGAATACAAACAAGAAATTCTGATTACCATATTGTAATTTTACTACTATTGGTGTTCATCGAAATCGACATTTTATAGGCCGACGGACGAAAGACCCACAATGCTAAATTATCAATAGGTAACATATATTACCCGTAGAAAAAAAACATAGATTACCCCTCGGAAATCAAAATTTCTAATTTGTAATTAAGCAACGATGAGACATTTAATAGTTTCAGAGGGAATTATTAAATTACTAATTGATAAATAGATTACCCACTAAATATCAAAATCACCAATTAGCAATCTAACTGGTTGTTTGGCAGTTACTGAATGATGTAGTGCAGAATGATTGAGAGACTAAAATGGTTGAGAGACTCTGTATGGTTGAGTGCAGAATGAAATTTGGTTGTTTGGTAATTGTTCTGAATGGTAACTCGGAGTGGTAACAAATTATCATTTTACCCTTCTGTATAAAAGTAGAGATTAAAAATCCCATTTTTTCCCTCCCTTGGCATACCAAACCTCTCCTTTTTATAGATAAAAACCACAATTTTCTCCCTGATCGCAAACATTAATTATGTATAATATTTTAAAATTTAATTCATTTAAAGTAATAATTATTATTATAATTATGTATAATATTTTTAAATTTAATTCATTTAGAATTATTATTATTATTATTATGTATAATATTTTTAAATTTAATTCATTTAGAATAATAATAATAACTATATATAATATTTTTAATTTAATTCATTTGAAAATTATAATAATAATTATGTAGAATATCTTTTAATTAAAATCATTTAAATAATAATAACAATTATGAATAATAATTCCTAATTTAAAAAATAATAATAAGAATGCCATGTTCGTCGTGCGGCAAAGTATTGTATTACAAATTTAGGGATCCATCACCGGAATTCCTCACGCCGCCGGAATCACTCACACCGGAATTTCTCAGAGGGAGAGGGAGGAGGCATCGCAACAGAGTGTGGGAGAAGAGAGGTAAATCTGGAAATTGTTTACCTCTGAATGGTTGAGAGTGGTCTAACATGCAAAATGGTTAAGAGGCTATTGTCACCGTTAAGAGGTATTTTTTTTTTTTTTTGCCAAACAACCCCAACCTCTGAATCGGTCAGAGGTGACCTCTGAATATCACCATTCAGAGGTAAACAAACAGCCCCTAACATTAGCGTCGACCATAATTGTCATAAGATGGAATAAACTTTACTCAGGCGAATAAATACCGATAGGTATTCAGAATCATCATATGATTGTGGTCTTTAGGGCCCAATCTTGAGTGTTACAAAACCACATCTTACGAGATTGTGGTATATCTAGTATGAATCAAACTATGTTTGAGCTTTGTCTTCTCTTCGAGATATGATCTCGAGCTTTGACTTTAGTAGTTTTACTAACAAGGAAATCGCCCCCTTAAAGCCCAACATGCATTGTCGAGTGCCCTTTTTAGTAAAATTATCCAGGACGTGGAAGTTCATTCGACATGACAGTTAGACAAAATACAGTTTTTGGGTGTTTACGAGCACCACATGCGCAGGATTTTCCGCTGACTATCCCTATAGATGGACTAGGCCAGCATATGTCTCATGTGGAGTATCGTACTATCCTTAAGTATCGCCTTATGATTCCATTATTTTCAGTTGATGAGATATGGCCAGTTTGTCGCAAATAATGTTTGGACTCCTTTGGGAAACATGCAGTACACTGTATAGAGCTCCCGAGTTTTAAGTACCGGCACGATATGGTTAGGAATTTTCTGTTTGATGTGCTTATACGCGTCGGGGTTTCCACTAAGAAAGATGCACCCGTGAACTTCTTGACTGACCCATCAGAAGGACGATCAACACTCAGGTCGGCGGATGTTTGGTTTTGGGATGGATAGGGGGGAACATGTATGTGTAGATCTTACAGGGATTTCCCCTCTCGTGGGCTTAAGGAGTTGGGGTTTCACTGCGGGACATGCTGCTTTGAAAGCCGCCTCGTGCAAAGTGACAAAACATGAGCAAACATGTATAGATAATCAACACGTATTTATACCATTCGCGTTTGATACTTTCGGGTTCCCAGCACCAGAGGCCATGGAGCTCCTAAATAGAGTCCAACAGGTCATGCATTCTAATGATGTGACCCCAAGATCTATAGACGTGTTTTTAAGAGAATTAGTTTTGCAATCCATAAAGGAATAGCAGCGCAGCTTGTTACCCGTCTGTCTTCCATCACGATGTAAAATTTTTTACTTATCTATGAAATTATTGAAATTTCTAAATAATACATCATAGAATATATATGTAATAATCACACTTATTCTCTAGTTTAATATGGAATGTCGTGGCTCGCTCGCTCGTATTCAATTTATTGTTCATGCTATGTTATTGTAGTTGTCGCTTCATATTCCCATGTTTCATTGTGATTTTGGTCATTTATTTTGAATTATGATATTTTTTTTTTTGAAGCTATGGTATCTTTGTTATTCGGAGACTTGTATTGTTCGGAGCTTTGTTATATAGTAAATAATTCATTTGAAAAAATGCCAAAAAAATTGAATTTCAAAATTGAATATATTCGGTTTTATTTAATGAACCGAATTCGAATCATTTTTAAAAATCGATTACAAACGGAATTAGAATCCAGATTTTTGGTAACCTGTTAGCAGATATTCGATTGATTCTTCTACAATTCTGGTGTGAATTTTCTATGATACATAGACCTTTTGTTGAGTTGTATAATATTTCATTCTTAACTTGTTTTAGAAAAAAAATATTTTATGCGAAAAAATATGCATAGGAAGAGAAGAGAGGATTTCACGAAAACAACATTACCCTAATGTCACAACGGCTCCCGCAAAAAGCGGGGTACGGGAGGATCAGATGTACGCAGCCTTACCCCGTCTTAACACAGAGAGGCTTTTTCCGAATGATCCAAAATGAAAATTTCATTGAGAATTGCATGGAATGACTAGTACTTCATGAGAAAAAAAAGTGCAGCCAGTTTAGTGAGTCATTTTGTTTTATTCTATTATAATCCAGAACAAAAAAATAAGGAGTGTTTGGCTCTATGGGAAACAATGGAATAATTGGAAACAATGGAATATTAAATAAAAACCCTCTAAATTGATCTAAAGAGATAAAATCTAATTAATAATCCAATAATTTATTAATTGAAAAATCCATTTACAAAATGAGAACAAGGTAAAAGTCCATAAAGCAACACTTTAAGTCAAAAGGTGAACTAATTTGGACTTGTCACAATTAAGATTTAAAAAAGCATCCAAAAGAAACGGGCTAAAGCCTCAAGGTAGGCATGGCATTTTGACCCGACTCGGTGGGGAATTCGGTCGACCCGTCCCGATCGGGGCTGGAGATACCCGCTCATATGAAACCGGAGCCGGGATAGAGGCCGGGATGCCTATCTCCCACCCGCCCCGGACCTGGTATCTATACTATATAAAACTTATCCCCCTTAATTTAATGTGGAAAAGGGATTTATGTCACTTATTTATGTTAAAGGATTATATATGAAGAGACTATTTTAATTGTACTTTAAGGTAATTAAACTAATTTAAATATAAAAGTTATGATAAACATCACAATGCAAATGCACCTTCTAATACACAAGGTGATTAAAATGAACTTTTAAATGATAGTATAAATTACAAGATGGTTAAATTTTAGCTATGAAATCTTAGATACAATCGGTGCATCGCACGGGTTGAATAAACCAAAAACAACCCCGGAGCAACATACGAGTTAGTAAAGCCTCATTTCATATAACTAATTACATAGACTAAAATAAAAGGACAATAACAATAAAAAAAATATATAAACTTCTCTAAAAGGCATTTAAATTCTGACATCTGGTCATTCAATCGTCTGCCCCAATATTACGTACAAAATACGTAGATATTCAACCAAAGACCGTGCATCGCACAGCTTGGATAATGCCTCGTATATATAAAAAATGAGTTTCATGGCATAAATGAGAGCATTAATGTCTCTGTACAAATAAATCAACTCAATTGTATATAAAGGCATTAAAGGCATTAATCTATCTTATGATAGTTAAATATACAGATTCATCAAGTCTCATTCAAGTCTTCATGAGTCATATGACTTTCTATCTGTCTAAAAAAACCGTCATATTAATCACCTTTAAATGCTAGGAATGAAGTTATGATCATCAAACCTTTCACCTTTAAATGTATTAATTTATTATTCATATTCATTGGATCCTAGCAATAACAGTGGTGAAATAGTGTTTCAACACAATGACAACCACACATTATTTCCTCCCTTTACTTTTATAAAACCCAACATCTCCTTTTTACACACACCAACCTAACATCTTCCTCTTCTCTTTCTCAAAATCATTGGTGATCTAAATTATTAATTGCTTAGAACTGCTTTAATTCGTGAGAGGATTTTGGTGCTAACATCCAAACTATATATCAGTGAGTTTTCATATGACTTCATATATTGATTTTTATGCATGTTTTTATTTACGATTTGAGGTTTATTGTTCTAGGTATCTTCATGGAAGAAGTGGCGGTGCTATGGTGGATACCAATAGGAAGATGGATGATTTTTTTGTTAATATTTTCTTCATCCTTTATATATGTGTTTTCTATGTGTATTTCTTTTTATTCATATTTGTTCATAATTTCGTGACCTGATTTTATTTAATAAATTTGTTCTTGATATCCATATCCATGATCTTTATCAATGTTCTTAATTCTTTCTTCTAGGTTCAGTGGATAAATCCTTGAGTTAATAGTTTCTTTTGCTATCCATGTTTCTTATATCTTTTCTAATATAGTATTTTCTCTAATTTTTTATTTATTTATTTATTATTATTATTATTCTTTTTATGTAAAAACAGGATTGCTTTAGTATATTTGAGAAAATCTAACCTTTTTTCTTCTTAATTTTTTAAACAATTTAAATTTGTGTGTATAATTTTGTAACAAGTTTTTAGAATTTATGGATTTTCTCTATTTTTCTAAACATGATACGAATTTGTGTGGGTGTATATAAACATTTATTCTTATTAAAATGTACACTTTTTATTTATATATACAAAATCATAAAATGATGAGGTTATATCAATATATACATGTAAACAGTTGTATATACAGTTATATGTAAAAAAAATTAGAAAATTTGTATATAAAAAATCTTATCTTTTTGTCTTAAGAAAAATTGGTACGACATAAAATATGATTTGTTGTATGCCCATAAAAAAAAATTATACTTATATCAATATATATCTAAAACTTCTAAATGATGTTTTTTAAGCAAGATGATACTGTATATATTTTGTAACAATATGTAAATATGATTATATTTTTATACAAGTAACTTTTTACTAATTTGTAATGTTTTGAACAAATAATATAAGGAGGAGTATATAAATAGATTTTATCCAAAAGTGGGTAAAAATTTGTATACAAATCTCGAGATAAAATATCGTGTTAGATAACTTTTTAGTGTAACTCATATTTAGTTATGATTATTACAAAATAAGGATAACTCATATTTAAATACTCTAGAGAACCACAAATCTCGGGATAGAATGGCGTGCTAGATACATCTTTTAGATATTAATTGAATCAGGTAAGTCGAAGTCACATAATCACTGAGGAATAAAAGAGTACAAAAGAGGTTAAGATTTAGGTACGATATTACAAAACAAGGATAACTCATATTTAAATACTACGGGATAACCATATATCTCGAGATATAATGTCGTGTTAGCTATACTATTTTAGAACTTATTGAATAAGTAAGCCGAAGTCACATAATAGTTGATGACTAAAAGAGTATACAAGAACAAGAGCTTGAAGAATTAGGCATGATTATTACAAAAAAGGATATATAACTCATACTCGAGCGATACTATATATATATATATATATATATATACTTTTTCTAAATGAAGAGTTATATCGCTATTAGTATTGCCTAAGATTGTTGCATGAAAATTAATACTTCAGGTATTGGATAAAATCTTGCTTAAACTAAGAGCTCAGGAAATAAACTGTCGTTTCAAAGTTGTGAGTTATAACTTTGTTGAGATGTATTGTCTATCAGAAGATAACGGACTGTAATGAGTAAACTGATGCATTTAAATGTTGTATACAAAAGAAATCAACGTATCAGCATAACCCGAATACTTTTTACCCAAAATACATGTATGATTTAATCATGGTGAACAAAGCCCGTGCATCGCACGGGCCATGATGCCTCGTATATATAATTAGAATTTTTTTTATATATTTATTAAACATATAAACTTAAGTTATGTAATCTTTTATTGTGGACTTTTATGAACTTATGTAATTTTTTACAGTTACTTAGTTACTATTTTTATGTGTTTTGATTGAAAAGACATGAGAAAAATAGCCGAAAGTAGCTATAAAACAGCAACAAACCGGGGGACCGAGTAAGAACTGGGGATTGGGGTTTGACCGGGGGTCAACCGGAGGTTGACCGGGGACGGGATATTAATCCTCGTACCCGACCGGGGCCGGGATCGGGGCCGGGGGAAGAATTCAAAAATCGGGGGCGGGAGTTGTGAACCCCGCCCCATCCCCGCCCCGTTGCCATCCCTACCTCAAGGCAGCAACTGAAAATTTATTTTGATTTAAATTTTAATAAAAGCAAAAAATAATAGATTCATATCTTACTAAATCCTCAATGTCTTTGTAATTTTTGAAAATTAATAATTTATGATGTTGATGGAATCATATATTTATATAAGAGTATTAAAAATATTTTCCTAGTAATTTTATCAACATTATTAATTCTATTAAAGGACCCAAGTCTGGACCGACAAAATTATTAATTTAAATAAATTATTACTTTATTGAGTATTAATTAAGAAAGTTTTATTTTACTTAATTAAACTTAAGTTAAAATAAATAAATATGTAACATTGGCCCACTTCAAAAAGTTTCATAGACTAAAAAAAGGTACTTGGCCTTAAAATAAGACAATTTATACCATGGACTAATTTGTAGCAATCATGTATGATGGACTTCTTTATATTTATAATATATTATGAATTCGTGATAAATATATAAGATATAATTTATCAAATGACATAAATATTTCTTTCAAATAATCCAGCACATGCCTTATGTAGTACTCGTAGATCCATATTGTACCGGTAATACCCGTCGTGCGATGCACGGACCCTAGTTTAAATTCTGTAAATAGTTGAGATATTTGCACATTGAGAGAGTTTAAATAATTAAGAGAAAAAATATTAAGATCAATATAACACAGTGTGATATATTTTATATTGTCCGAGATAAATGAAAATAACGATTTTTACAAATTGCGGAAGACCTCTCTATAGACGACATTTCGTGTTGTGGTAGATTTGTTGTTCACTTTGTCGCCCATCAAGATTTTGATACCCTTTGGATGAGTAACTATTGACAAAGCCACATATAGTTGACCGTGACAAAAAAACTGATTTCCTTAGAAATAGTCCAACGCGAGTCAAAGATTGACATTGACTCTTACTTACGGTCATTGCAAATGACACAATCAAGGGATATTGCCTTCTTGTGAATTTGACTGGTAGCCTGGGATCAGAAGGTGTCAACGACATTCTAGAAATTAGTGTTCGATGTCCTGCGTTACTTCCTGTTAAAATCTCAGCTTCAATGACATAGTTCTCAAGCGTTGTCACGACCATTCTTGTACCATTGCATAGTTCAATTGAATGGTCGATATTTCGTAGCAACATCACCGGAGTACCTACTTTCAAATTAAGTTCATGGTTTGGAACACCTAAAGATCTGATTTCATTCGAAAATTCAGTTGTGTGAAGTGCATTTATGACATTAGTTGTCTTGTTTGAATGACATGGTTCGTCCGAACTTAAATATAAGCGTCCATCTCCAGCTAATTGTGCGTTCATGTACTGATTCACTTCATCAACGACGTCTAGTGTAGGTGCCGAAATCGCCCTTTCTTTAAAGTAAGACGAATGTTCAGTGTAAATGCCAGAGGATGAATATGTGCTCTCAACAATTGATGGGATAGGATCCTCGAAGTCTTGTATCAAAAAAATCACGAGGAATGTAGAAAAAATATATCCTGAAATTTAGAAATTGTAGTAACTTACCGTAAAGTTTTCCTGTTACAATGTTGGTGTTTCTCAAAAATCTGCAAAACTTTTAAGCACAAACCTCAAATTTTGAAATTCTTCTTTCGGATCTTCATATATGAGAGTTCATCCACAAATGTTGATCATGAAGGGTGCATCAGTTGTTGGATATGGCATATCATTTAAGGCAACCAAAAATTTAGACATTCCATATAGTTTTCCTTCCTACAGCATATGCGTGTGCTTCGAAACTCATGATTTTTTGATTTGAGTATGGATCTTGTCTCCCTATAAATAAAAAGAATTACAAAGTATTGCATCAAGTAAATGAGAGACATCTTTATATATGGAAAACATAATCACAATATAATAGAATCTTACTGTTTACATCGTGAAATATGCATTCAACTGTTTTTATGTCTCTCCCAGCAAAATCAAGCACATCATATGATCTGACCAGACGCAATCTCATGCTCCATCCGAAATTTCTGGGTTCCAATCTCTTATACTGCTCCAAATCGGCATGTTGTATATCTTTTGTTAATATATTTATATGGTGATCGTTTCTGCAACTATAGGAAGAATGGAATGGAGCTGATGTATATTCTTTGGCGGGGGGCTCCTTTTATACTGTTTTCCATTTTAATATGCCGGTTATAAAATAGTTTTATGTTAGTGACTAAAGTAGTGGACAATATGGTTGTTGTGGATATGAAGACATAAACAGTTTTTTGTTAAACCGTCACTCCTAATAAAACCGCCAATTCTAAAAAAACCACCAATTCTAATGGGGTAGTTTTTTGATAAACCGTCATTGCAAATACTATACAATAACCTGCTAGTGAAGAATGTGGCTGTGATGATTTATTGTAATCAAGTTCTATATTTTTATCTTCAAATTTATTGCTTTTATTAATTTTTTTTGCGATGGTTTTATTCATAAAACCGCCATTAGACCTACTATACACTAACTATAATTTGGGCGGGAAATCCCGTATTTTTATCTTCAAATTTATTGCTTTTATTAATTTTTTTCTTTAATTTTTTTGTAACAGTTTTATTAAAAAACCCGCCATTAGACCTATATTTTCTTTAATTTTTTTACAACGATTTTATTAAAAAAAATGTAATTATATTGACTAAATTTGGGCAGAAAATCTCCTTCCCAAATGACTATATTCTAAAAAAACCACCAATTCTAATGGGGTAGTTTTTTGATAAACCGTCATTGCAAATACTATACAATAACCTTCTAGTGAAGAATGTAGCTGTGATGATTTATTGTAATCAAATTCTATATTTTTATCTTCAAATTAATTGCTTTTTTTTTGCGATGGTTTTATTCATAAAGCCGCCATTCGACCTACTATACACTAACTATAATTTGGGCGGGAAATTCCGTATTTTTATCTTCAAATTTATTGCTTTTATTATTTTTTTTCTTTAATTTTTTTGCAACAGTTTTACTAAAAACCCCGCCATTACACCTATGTTTTCTTTAATTTTTTTACAACGATTTTATTAAAAAAAACGTCATTATATTTATTAAATTTGGGCGGAAATTTCCTTTCTAAATGACTATATTCTTTTAATATATATAAGGATTATGTATTTGGGGCGACGATCTGCTGATTGTTATGATAACTATTTTGAAAGAAAGAAAGAGGATAAAAATCCAAAAAGAGACTCGCTAGAGGAAGGGATCGAACCTTCGACCTTGTGGTTAACAGCCACACGCTCTAACCGACTGAGCTACTCCAGCTTCTTGTTTTTCAAAGTGTTTTGTTTTAGATATGAACGAAACGCACATTCTTTGTTCCTCGCCTTGCTAACGGATTCCTAATGGGGGCCCATAAAACACTTCCTAATTGTGGCTATTACTTATCTAATCCATTAATGAAACCAAATTTGAGAAGGTTTACTTTTTTCATACACGAGTTAGTCCAACCCGTGCGACGGGCTTGTTCTAATTGTTCGTAGCGTATTGCTCAGCACCAATTTTTGTTATTTTGTTGGTCAATAGGTTCATCAATTGTGATTTTCTTATCACAAATACTGAAAATAATTTTATAAGTCGGATATTGTACATCATTACATTGATCATTTATTCAGTTATCTAAGTGTTCATAGCGTAATTTATGTGATGCACACGGGCTCGATCTAAATATTCATAGCGTATTGTTCAGCACTAATTTTGTTATTTTGATCATGGATATGAAAATTGTTGGTGCCTTTACTTCATCACTTTTAATTGAGGTTGAGTCAAAAACTCAAAATGATATTCAGACTCGTGCGATGCACACGGGTTGTATCTAAGTGTTCATAGCGTAATGTTTGACACTAATTTTCGTCATATATAACTTGGGCTGACTCAGGACCCGATGCAACTATTTTGTTGAGTTTACAGCTTAGTTCTTCTTGTTATGTTTCTTTATTTTTTTTATATGTTTCTAGTCTAAGTTTTAGACAATGAGCTTATAGTATAATGAGTTTAGACTCTATTGAACTCTTCCTTATGTTTTACATTTAACTTTTGTTATTATAATTTAAAAATGGGTTCGAGCCCGTTTAGCCCGTGCCCATTTAAGCCCTGCCTGTTCGGGGCTGAGTCCGTTTAGACCGTGGCCCGTGCCTGCCCGGCCCGCCCGTTTTGCCACGTCTATGTGTTGTGTTCGTGTTTAAATGACGTATAGCCGTATAAATACACAAATATCAAAAAGATTATGTAGCGCTGACGTCACGGTCATAACATTGTGAAACATATAGATGCTAATTTAACATATTCAATCATACACAAAACTACATATCTTTTTTGCACAATAAGTATCCAAGTTAATACTCCATACTATTTTACCCGTGAAATGTCACTTCAATTCTAAATAAGCAAATGGTGGAATTACCTCATCAAGTAAACACATAATATAATACTTTTGTCTTTACCATGTAGAAAAGTAAGTTATTTTACTATAACTATCATGATTTTCACAATATGGAGCAATATTTATTAAACACTTCTTTATTGATATTTATTTTTATTACGATTGTTATAGGTTAGTGATAAAATATTTTTATCGAAAAGTATTATAACTTACACATCGTGAAAATTTGAATAAACAAAATACCACTCATTATATCAAATATTATCAAATTGTGTATCCAAAAAATAAATATCGGATAACAACATTTGATAGTCCAATTATTGCTACCCCAGTCCATAACATTTTCGGATATAACTTGCAAGTCCAAAAAAAATTGCCAGCCAAATATTAACATAGCCATTACAAATTGAATAATAATATCAATAATGGAACAAATACTATTACTTTTTATGCAACTATCAATGTTATGTGGTATTTAAACAGATGCATACTCGTATATTATCTATATTATATTTTTGCCTACACCAAAAAGAGAATCCACAACCTCTTTTTACACGTATTATATTTTTACCGTTCGAAGGAAAAGGGCTCTACTCCTCCGCACTGTCGTCTTTTTGCTTTCCTTTGCGTGCAAGAAACACATATAGTAATATGTAAGAATTAACCAAAAAATAAAAACCTTTTGTAGATTTGTGTTTTGTTTTCAAATTGATATTTTTAAATTTTTCCACACCTGCAAATTTAACACCTCGTTAATTATTGTTAACTAATAAGTGCGGAAACAACCTTTATCGGATTAATCTGCATGTAAACCCACTGACCTTTCATATTTTTGTATTTGGAACTTGAAGTCATTCACCGCACACAGCAACCAAAATATTAAATCATTATGGAGAGAGTATCTTGCATACCAAGTACTATTAATATATGCAAACGATGAAAGCTTAAAGAAAAAGAAGGAAGGTGATAAAACATAAAAGCTAAGTACGCTTATCTATATTGAAGCTCCTTTTATATTGACATTCTTTTATTTGTTACTAAGTTGTAACTTATTGAAGCTAAAGAGACGTAACTTTAACTCCGTGATGGTTTGCACTTCATATTCACCGTGATCGTTAATCTCCCTTTCTTTAATACTCTCACCTTGCAATGAATTCCGTGCATTGAGTAGCTTGTACTCTATGCAGTCTTGAAGTCTAAACATTAATAAGAGTACTCAATCTTATATTAGGATAGATTGGTCTTATTCTTATGGTCAATCTTTTTTTTTTTTCGATTATCTTATCTTTTGCCTCCATTTATATGGAATACTAATGGGATGTTTGTTTACCTCTTAATCGTTGCTTTAAGAGGCAATCCTTGAATCGTTAAGAGGTAGTTTTTGTTTGGCGAAAAAAGTGTCTGCCTCTTAATGGTTCCAAAACTCCCTGAATGGTTTTGTATCCTGACCCTCCTTTAACCAGTAAGAGTCCTGATTTTATTTTGATAAAATAAAAAATAATTGTATTTCATTTTGCACTATATCATAAGAGTCTCTTAATCATTCAGACCACTTAATCATTGTGCACCAAATCATTCAGCAACTGCCAAACAGCCCTTAAAGTGGCTTTTGCATGTCAGTCACTAATGAGATAGACTGTTTCTCGATGCATTTTTCAACCACTTTCACTATATATATATATAGTGTACTTTTATTTTCAGAACCCTGTTAAGTGCGAGAACTACGAGAACCACCTTTTGTACTCCTAATAATACATAATGTACATCATGTCAATGCATACAACCCCTACTGATCATAACCCCTACTATATAGTAGGGGTTATAGATATAGTAGGGGTTATCATCAGTAGGGGCTATTATATTTAATAAAAAAATTCAAAAATAATATCAAAATTGTATTTTTACTATAATACCCTTTGAATTAAAAATATTTTTTAATATTTAAAAAAAAATCTCATTGGTTTAGAGGAGTTCTCGCAGTTCTCGCACTTAAGAGAGATCTGAAAATAAAGCCCTCCTATATATATATATATATAAAATAGATCATATGAAAACTAATTACCTTGTGAAATCTAGAAATTTTTGTAGGCCATTGATATTAGTGATCTAACGACTGTAAATGAGTAGAATTATATGCATTTATGTATTTTTTTATTGCATTATTTGTTGCATATACTAGCGACCAGTTTGATGCAACAAATAATAACAAATATGCAATGAAATTACTTAATAATGCAATTGGTTTCTAGATTTCACCATTAAGGGTGTTTCCACCATAGTCAATCCCTATATATATATATATATATATATATATATATATACACACACACACACACTCAACTACCTTATTAGATGACTACTAAACGTTTGAGTCATTATGTTTTCAAAAATAACGATGAGGTCTAATTTCAGGCAAATTGTCGACTTTCTGCGTAAAATCCATTTTACCCCTGGAATAAAACATTTATTTGAAATTGGTTTATTCAATATTACTGAATAATAAAACAAAAAAATAAGAAACGGGCAGTTTCTTCTGTCTTCTCCCCTTAACAAGGCATCTGTGTGTTTAATATTAGAATTTTTTTGGATTTTGTTTATTTCGGTCGCGACCGATTTTCTGCAGATTTCGGCCGCTCGCGCCTCCTCCTAGATCGCGCTCCACCGCTGTCGGAACCACCTCCTCGCGCTGGTTCTTTTGATACCTATACCGGTCGGTGCCTCTCCTTCTCCGGCTTGCCCCCTTTTGCTGGTCACTAGCGGTTTTTTCCGGCCAGCCCCGCCCGGGGTTTTTTGGGCAGCTCCGCCCGCGAGTTTTCTGGCCGGTCCTCTCACGGCAGATTCGGGTCGCCCCCCGCCTGATCTGCCCTCGTCTCTGGCAGATTCGGGTCCCCTAAACCCTAAGGATGTGGCCTTTTTTGCTCTGGATGAACCAAGTGAATTTTATTTCAAAACTTTTACAAAAATATTACAATGAAGTCCATAAAATGATGGTATACATTAAATAATATTACAGTCCAGGTAGGTATACATTAAATAATATTACAACAAAGGATGGTATGTGCGGCTCACGTAGCATTACGTTTAAAAGAAAAGGAAAAATAAAAGACAGTGAGGGCGAAAAGGAAAAAGAAAATGGATTTTCCTCTCTCTCTCTCTCCTATGACATCAGCACCAAAGTTGACTTTTGTCCTTAAAAACTTTGAGTAATTCAAGTTTTGTCCTTCGTTGTAAAATATGAAATCCCTGGGACCCAAACGTTTATATGACATCTAAAAAGTTATCAGATGTAAATCACCTCTATATATATATATATATATATATATATATATATATATATATATATATATTCCATCCCATTTAAGGAGACTAGCTTTAGACATAATTTTATTCTAATAATAGAATCTATTTGCAAAATAGACTTTAATATATTAAATTAATATTTTTCAAACAAATTACACTATTGGTTGATTGCAAAAATAAAATAAAAATATAATGAGAATACATGATGAGTTGTCAACCTGCATTTTATATTTTTTTACATATATGAATAAATATTCGATCTTAAACATAAGAAATGTGATACTAAAATTTCCTTTAACTAAAATTTCGGCATGTTTTACTCCCTTTGTCCCATGGATATTTGTACCCTTTGATTTCACAATCTCAGAAATACACCTTTTGAATATTAATAATTTTAGCTATATATAAATAAAAATTATAAAAAACAAATATTTTGAAAATACTATAAGTTAAAAAAAAATCTAACAAGTACTTTAATGGCTATATTTTTTATATTCATTGGTTGCGATTATGTTCAGAATTTGCAAATTTGATGTGTGCAAACAACTGTGGAGCGGTGGAAGTATTTTCTTTTATGAAAAAATTAAAAATCATGGCCAAAGTGAAGTTAAGTTTATATGTACAATCGATTTCTAAAATAGTGCTTAAAACCGTTGTAATGTGGAGACTAAAGAAATTCCTTGTAGTACCTTTTTTGGACGCTTGTTTCTGCCACTGCCTCGTCATTGCTCTTCTCTGTCTCGCTGCGAGACAAAGGTAATACTGCTCACATCCCACTTGAAGAATTGGTTAAGGTACAACTTCTTAATTTTAGTTATTTAACGAAGGGGCAACTCGTTTTAAACCATCCGTTCCCACTTATTTTTTTACTTTTTCCATTAAATAATATTGCAATTTATATAACAAAAAATTTTAATTTTAAGGAATATTATAAATTTTAATTAGATATTAAGATTTTATTTTTTAGAGTACTCTCTTCAAATTAAACAAAATCATGTTTTGAGATTGACCACTTCAAGATGTGAAGTTATGGTTTTAGAAATGTGATGAAAACTAAAATAGAATTTAATTTTGAAGTTTGCTGAAAATTTAAATATTAATGAAAATTGAATTTGTTGTATAGAGTTTGGTGGTTTGTGTTAGGCGTATTTTTATACGCTTATTTATCATTATTTTGTAGTATTTTGGAGAGTGAAATTGTCTAAATGAACCTTTAATGCCTTAATTTTGTATGATTGACAGGAAATTGAAGTCCGGAAGCTGAAACGAGGCAAAACGGGCGAAAACGGCATATTTTGGCTATGAGCCGCGGCACAAGGAAGCAGGGCCGCGGCACAGGAAGACACCAGCCGAGCGCAGAGTAAACTGTACTCTGTGCCGCGGCACAGCCCAGGTGAGCCGCGGCACAGAAGAATTAATTAACGCCCAGGCATTCAGCTGAAGGCGATGTGCCGCGACACAGATTTAGTGCGCCGCGGCACAATTGACGGTTTTTGGTTGTCCGCGCGGATTTTGGGCCGTTTCGAAGCCAATTTTCGACCTACTGATACGGACGCGATTTGGAGATGTGCTGAGCTATAAATAGGGTTTAAGACCCTAATTAAATCATCTTTTAATCTTTGGATCTTGGAATCTTTTAATCTTTGGATCTTGGAATCTTTTAATCTTTTGATCTTGGAATCTTTTAATCTTTGGATCTTGAATTTTTGAGAGCTTAAGCTTGGAGACGGCAGAAGAAGAGGGAAGCAGAAGACTTCAAAGGCAGAGGGCGGAAGCTGAAGAACGGAGGAATCCGAACTTCATCTGCGTTTGAATTTTATGCTTTCATTTATTCATTCTGTATTTTCAATTATTAGTATGTCAGGCTAAAGCCCTAATCTAGGGTCTTGATGAAACCTTTGTTTTGACGAATTGATTGAGATTATCCAATTAATTACCTTTTTATTGAGTTTTCCCAATTATGTTTAATGCTTGCAATTATCTGGCCAATAGTTGTATTGATTAAATCATTCACTTCGAATCGGGAGAGGAGATTTGGTGAGGAACTATTGGTGAGGACCGTTTTATTCTGTGAGATAGGAATATACTCATAGGAACTACGTGGCCTTTAGGAGATTTTATGCTTTTCGCCTATTGACGAATTAATTCACCTAGGGATAGAGTGCGTTATTCGCCTTTAGATAAATCTATTGACCTCGGGAGAGGCGGTAGAATATATTAGCAATCTCCGCCTTCAATAAATTGGGAAAATTATTTATTACGGATAATCGAGAGTAAATTCGGATAAACTAAGGTGGATTCAGAATCCTAGACTTATTCATCATTTGATTTATTTTATTCAAGCCATCGTTTTATACTAGTCTTTTAGTAATTCTTCTAGTTATTAATTACAAAATCCCAAATTCGATTGTTCAGATAAAATTGGAATACGAAAAAATTGGTAGTTAGAGATTCAGTCCTCGTGGGAACGATACTCTACTTATCACTTTATTACTTGTAAACGATGACGTGCACTTGCGTGTAAAGAGATATCGCAACAAGTTTTTGGCGCCGTTGCCGGGGACTGAAATTTTCTAATATCGATTTAAGTATTTCCAGTCTTAATTTGAACGTTTTATTTTTATTTTTTGTGTATTTAATTTCGTTTATTTGTTTTTCCTTTCAGGGCCTTTCGTGTAGTGCATGAGAAAACTCGGTAACGAAGGCCTACTACCTTTGGATACCGAGCTCGAGCGCACGCTAAGAAGGAACAAAAAGGAGAAAAGAGAGTTGCGATTTACGGTCAACATGGCCGAGAATATCGAAGTCCAAGGAGGAGATAACCAAGTGCGGCAAGTTCAACCGGAACTAGCTCTTCGAGATTATGGCATGCCGCAGATCAACGCTAATTTTTCGGGAATTCGGCGTCCCACTATCCAAGCTAATAATTTTGAGATCAAGCCTGCTATTATTCAGATGGTGCAGGCGAGCCAATTCGTGGATGCCGAATGACGACCCGAATGCCCATATTGCTTCTTTCCTTGAGATATGCGACACGTTCAAGACTAATGGTGTCACCGACGATGCCATCCGATTGAGGCTTTTCCCTTTCTCTTTGAGGGATAAAGCAAAGTTTTGGTTAAATTCCTTATCGCCGGGGTCGATTACAACATGGGAGAGGTTAGCGCAAGCCTTCCTTGCCAAATTCTTCCCACCAGCTAAGACGGCAAGGTTGAGAAACGAAATAACCACCTTTGGTCAGTACGATATGGAATCGCTCCACGAGGCGTGGGAGCGATATAAAGATTTGCTACGAAGATGCCCTCATCACGGCATTCCTGATTGGCTTCAGCTTCATATGTTCTATAATGGTTTGAGTGCTTCTACACGCACCCTCGTGGATGCGGCCTCTGGTGGGGCCTTCATGGGAAAATCTATGGCCGAGGCACACGTGCTTTTGGAAGATATGGCCGCAAACGCATACCAATGGCCATCGGAAAGATTGACACCGAAGAGAGTCATGGAAGTTTCAAGCAATGATCCGATTTCCACCTTGTCAGCTCAAGTCGCCGCTTTGACCCAACAGCTCCAGGCATTCTCGCACGCACCTTCCCCCGTTACCATTGAGACATGCAATTGGTGTAACGGATCACACCCGAGCACGGAGTGTCAAGTTGGAAACTCGTTCGAGCAACATCAGATGGAGCAGGCTCAATTCGTGGGAAATGGGAATCGGCCGAATAACCCGTACTCCAACACTTATAATCCGGGGTGGCGCAATCATCCCAACTTTTCATGGAGAAACGGACAAAACTCACACTAGCCCCCATTCGCCCAGAATCAACAGCAGCCCCCTCCCGCCCCCAAAGTGTCTCTCGAGGAAGCACTTGCAAAATTAGCGGCAAATACGAGTCAATTTATGACCCGTACTGAATCTACATTGCAAAATCATTCCGCTTCCATTCGGAACTTGGAGGTCCAGCTGGGCCAAATTGCTAATGTGTTGACAGCTCGTCCGGAGGGAGCATTGCCGAGTACAACAGAGACAAATCCTAGAGAGAGTCTAAACGCAATCAGCTTAAGAAGTGGGAAAGAGGTGCTGGATCAGCCCGAGCGGTGTGAAAAGAAGAAGGAAACTGAGGAAGAGAAGGATTTAAAGCCATAGGAGTCGAAGGATTTGAAGCCGGACAACTCGAAGACATGTGTGTCCCCCGTCCCGTTTCCACAGAGATTACAGCAAAGAAGGGCGGACAAACAATTTTCTAAGTTCCTTGATGTGTTTAAAAAGCTTCACATAAACATTCCGTTCGCCGACGCATTGGAACAGATGCCAAGTTACGTCAAGTTCATGAAAGAGATATTATCGAAGAAAAGAAAGCTTGAGGAGTTTGAAACGGTCGCCTTGACAGAGGAGTGCAGTGCAATTCTTCAAAAGAAGCTCCCACCTAAATTGAAAGATCCGGGAAGCTTCAACATACTGTGCACCATGGGGAATCTTTCATTTAATAAGGCACTATGCGATCTTGGTGCTAGTATCAACCTCATGCCTCTGTCGATTTTCAAAAAGCTGAATATTGGGGAAGCCAAGCCAACAACAGTCTCCTTACAATTGGTGGATCGATCGATAAAGTATCCGAGGGGAGTGATCGAGGATGTATTAGTCAAGGTTGATAAGTTCATCTTTCCGGCCGATTTCATCGTACTCGACATGGATGAAGATGAAGATATTCCAATCATCTTGGGACGACCATTTCTAGCGACGGGCCGAACCCTTATAGACGTGGAAAAGGGGGAGTTAACTCTGAGGGTCCAAGACGAGCAAGTTACTTTTCAAGTATTCAAATCGTTTCCATGTCCCGGAAGCCATGATAAAAGGTCACAAATTGAAAGTGTGGATGTTGTTGAAAGAGGAAAGCACCGAAATAATCATCGTTTGGAAAATTCAGATTTTGTGTTAAATGATCCAAATCTTAAGAAGGATGTAGAACGAGTGGCGTTCCTCGAGCATGAGGACAAATCTGCTGCAGTCTTGAGTGCGTTTGTGAAGGAGGAGAGTAAGCCGAAAGCCCAGCGGAAAATTAGTCATGGAAAAACCGGGTGTTTCGGGAAGTTATTCACGTCGAAACCTTTTCGCAAACAACATTTGATGACCGAACCGAAAGTCGAATCGCTAACGACCAATGGTCATAATTTTAACAAAAATATGAACGGTTCGATGAACGGGGCGGAAACCAAATGGAGTTTGCGAAAAGCGAACTAATGTTCTCCAATAGGTCCTATGAAGACTATAAACTTTGCGCTTCTGGGAGGCAACCCGAATTCGTAGTTGTAGATTTTTGCATTTCATTATTTTTCTTGCATTCGTGATTCTTATTTTTCATCATTTTTGTGCTTCAATTTGCTTCGCCTCGCTTTAACGTTTTCTTCTCAAAATTCTCAGGCGGGAAAGTCCTGTGGAAGAGATCAAGTATGAGCCGCGGACAGGATTGTGAGCCGCGGCACGGCTCAATCGCAAGGAGGCTAAACCAATCAGACTTCGTGCCGCACGGCAAAAATGAGCCGCGGCACACTTGAGCATTGAGCCGCGGCACACGAACTCTGTGCCGCGGCACACGACAAAACGAGAACACAGGTAAAAGGGACTATACCCTGTGCCGCGGCTCACTTTAGTTGTGCCGCGGCACACTTTGCGGAATTTGAAAAGGCTTGGTAGCTTATAATTCACAACCGGCCGAGCACCCAGGTATTATTTTCTTCCTTTCTCTTTCCCTCCCCAGCGCGCGAACCGGCCGACGAAGTTCTTCCATTTTTTCCTGCGATTTCTTCTTGCAATCTTCAAAAGGTACGTTCCAATCGTTAATCTCTACTTGTTTATGGTTTAGATTTGAAGTTGTTTATACTTTGGATGGATTGAGCATGTTATTTTTCCTTCAAAAAGTTTTAGGATTGTTTAGAGGATAACATGGTAGTTTTAATCAATTTTTCATGGTTAGCTTGGAATGTGAATGAGTTGAATGTGTTGAGTTGATGATGATTGAATTATGTTTCAGTTTTTGGGGGTTGAATCGAGCTATAACTATGTTTATTCTTCAAGTAAACTTGTGCCCTCAAGGTGTTTAATAAATTGCCTAAATGAAAAATTTTCTTTGGAAAAGCAATCTTTTGAATTTCTCGTGCAACGTATACGTTTTGAATTTACAGCAAGCCCTACCCTTACATCCAGGTTAAACGTTTAAGTCCAATTTCTTCCTTCTCTCACGTATGCGCTATTTTGTTAAATTCGGGATTTCTGGCTGGACATCCTTAGCCGAGCGTAGATCATTATTATTATTGTTTGCGTGAATAAACCCTCGTGTTGTACTTTTCAGGACTGATTATGGCGCGAACAAATAAGCTGAGCAAGCGAGCTAGGACCCAGTCATCCCCTACTCGAGGGGAGACCTCTCGTGGTCGGGCCGAGGCGGAGGGGCACCAATTTTCGGACCCTGAAATTCACAGGATATTCAATGAAAAGATCCGGCCACGACCACTTATTCCAGAAAGGGGTTTTACTCCAGCTCCTTAGGACGGGGAAATGCTCACTATGATTGATGAGATGGGGTGGGCCAGATTTGCCGCACCTCCCGAGCCAGCGGTTATCTCGATTGTGCAGGAGTTCTACGCAGTGCACTGCTGAAGCACATTCGGGCAGGGCATACGTTGCCGTCTTTAGAGTCTCGGACTCAGGTCGACGTCCGAGGGGTTACTGTTGATTTCTCCACGGCGGCCATTCGGAGGCTGTTTGGGCTTCCGGTGGTTGATGAGTCGGCCTATGACCGAGTGATGACCAGCCTCACGAAGGAGGCCCTGCTCGAGACCATTGCACAACCCGATACTGACTGGGAGCAGCGGGCACAGGGTTCTTCCACTTTTCACTTCAGGAGCTCACGCCTCAGCCGGCTCGGGCGTGCCTGGCTTTATTTTATCTGCGCACGCATTGACCCCACCTCCCAGATCCGTACAGTCTTTCTCTCCCGCGCCCAGACACTTTTTGCTATCACTTCCGGGCTGCGTTTCGATGTGGCCCCCATCCTGGTCCGATCTATCTTCCAGTGTATCCAGGGGGGGCCAAGACGGGGTTGAAGCACCCCTCTCTCATCTGCGCTTTATGCCGGCAGTCGGGACTGACGTGGTCAGACGACGAGCCGATGCTTGCCCCCCAGGCCCCGATCGACCACCACATCATATCGCACTTTGACCAGTGGGGAGGAGCGCCGGCGCACGCTCGGGGGAGAGGATTTCTGCTAGAGGAGGCCCACGAGGGATCCCCCGAGCCGCTTTTGTTGATGCATGGAGATGCCGGCCCGCAGCCCGACAGAGCGAGGTTGCAGGAGTTGTTTGATGGGCTGAGGGAGGATCTGAGGAGAGAGAGAGAGAGGAGCTGAGAGAGGAGACGAGGAGAGAGAGAGAGATGAGATGAGTAGAGAGAGAGCTTGATGGCTGCCATGCGGGAGGAGCAGCGGGCGGAGCGGGAGAGCGTTATAGCTGCCGTCAGAGCAGAGATGCGAGAGCAGGCCCGCCGGGCCAGCCGGCGAGAGGCGAGGCGTCTAGCTGCGAGGGATGCTTATCATCAGGAGCACCTCTCCGCATGGACGGCCCATATCATGCATCCCGACGGGCCATTTATTACACCCGCCTGGCCAGCCACACCACCCTCCTCACCGGATGATGCCGGCACCAGCTCCTTGTAATACCCGGTTGTAATTCAGTAATTATCATTCAGTATTTATCATTCAGTAATTGATACTCAGTGATTTCACTCATTAATGATCAATTGTCACTCATATTCAATCATGGTATTCATCATTCAGAGTAATTGTATCGTGTATCAATCGTCATTCGTCACTAATCTAATTGGAGTTTCGTGCCGTGTTTATCATCGTTGTCATTTTCGTTGTGGACTGTGCGTGAGGAGTAGCGCACGCTACATACTCTTTTTAGCGTACGCTAATTGAGTACAGGTAGCGCACGCTACCACTCAGCATTAGCGCACGCTAATGTTACCCTGGTTGCAGTCCATAAGGTACTGGACTGCAGGTGAGTTATTTGTAGCGCACGCTACGAGTGGTAAGTAGCGCGCGCTAGCGGGTTGTAGTAGCGCACGCTAAATCTGTGGAGTAGCGCACGCTAGGGACGGATCAGGTTGAGTCCAGTGGCTACTGGACTGCACTGGATTAATTCATAGCGCACGCTATGAGTGATATTTAGCGTACACAATCGATATTATAGCGCACGCTAATCGTTGGTTGTAGCGCACGCTATCGAGATCGATCGAGGACGAAGGTTTCGGATTCCAAGATCGGGCATCACATAATTCGTTAGCGCACGCTAACAATGGGTATTAACGCACGCTAATGGCATGACCGTAGCGCACGCTACAAAAGGGTACGTAGCGCGCGCTACCGTGTTCGGACAGTGGGTACTGGACTACCCAAATTACCCGTTAGCGCACGCTACGCACAAGGGCTAGCGCACGCTAACCTGGAATGGCTATATATTAGACAGTTAGCCTGAGTTCGTCATTTTATCATCCTTTCTCATTCCCTCATCGGTTTCGGGCGATTTTGGGCATTTTGGAGAGTTCTCTTCGAGCTTCTATCATCCATCATCATCTTCAAGTCTTTGAGTTGGATTGTCATCACTTCATCATCTCCTTAACATCGAATCAAAGGTATTAATCTCTTGGATCTAGAATTTCGGATTTTTGGGTTTTTCCTTCCGATTTCTTCGTGTAAGTTTGGATTATCATTGGAATATGTTAGATATGGATTATCTACCTTGGATAAATATATTCTTACGGATTTAATGGTTATTTTCGGAATTATTTCAAGAACCCTTGGGGTTGACTTCGGTTATTTGGGGATTTTCTGATTAATGTAGTTGTAATCTCGAATTGTGGATTCCTAATGGATTATTGATATCATTGAAGTGTTTTGTTAGTTCGATATACTCATTTTGGTGTTGGTTTCGATATATTCGGGATGGGATATTTTCGAAGTCGTGTGGTTGGTTACGTATTCGTTGGAATGCCCCTATGAGTTTGATTATCGTTGTTTTCGACCTTTGGGTTAGTCGTGTTTAGTTGCTTGATACGTGTATTGAACGGTTGTTGGTAATTATTGTTATTCAAGGTTGTTCGAGCGACCGGCATTTCATTTAGGACGTTGTTCGTGGACGGACATTCTTCATCGGTATTGAGTAAGTTAATTCTTACTCGGTTAAAAGGATATTCATTCCTTTTGATGTTGTTCATTCATAATCGTAACTCATTCATCATTGTATTAACCGTATCAAAACTTGTCATTGTCAATTAATCACCTCAGTCATAAGGAACGACGGTTCCAATCATTTCATTAAGTTGTCATTCATTCCACCATCATTTAATCTTGGTGAGTCATTATTCATTTTCGTTGTCACTTTTGTCATATTGTGGCATTCCGGGTCATACTGGCGTGCCGGTTGGTATGTGTAGGATTTTCATGTCGGGCACATTATAGTCGTGTGTTGGTTGGTGGCCTCACATTGAACTGTGCACACGAGTTGATGGCTTCGTGAGACTGATTAGGTACAAGACCACACGTGTATTCGATCGATACTCGTTGGTGGCTTGTGCACGGACACATTTCCATCCCGGACGTAGTGTGACGCCATTCCTTTGAGCCGTATCATTTGTTGATTCATATAGCATGTTTGATTGCGTATGTTTCGACGCTGTGATATTGTTTAACCGTGGATAACTCATGATTGTGTATTTTCAACTCTTGAGGATTGTTGTTCGTAATCGATTTCGTTGGGGATACTGCTGTGTCATGGCAAGGCTAAAGCACGGGAGAGCACGGTGACGGCGAGAGTCAGTGATACTAGTAGGGGCCCCGCCTTTTTCATCATTTATGTTTCCTTCATTTATTCCGCCGCAGACATTCCGTTTGAATATTCATTTCACTCGGTGGTGTATATTTTATCTCCATATAAAATATACTTGTATTGATATCATCCCAGGTGTGTTGTATGAAACTCCTTATCGGAGTAATTAATTGTGTAATGTGGTTCGGTACTACATTTACCTGCGTAATTTACTCATTTTCATTAGCTCGGTGGGTCCCAAATGGGGTCCACGACCGTAATATCCGCCTAGTTTGGGGTGTTACAGAGTTGGTATCGAGCGTGGTTTTGAATACTACCTTCCGAGTCATGTCTCATTTGAAATCATCGTCATCGACTAGTATCATTGGACTTTCGCCACGTGTGACTGTGCAAATGCCGAGCCAATCGCACCAAAGAACTGTAAGATTTCTAACGCCATGGTATAATTTCTGGCAATAGTCATTCATTCATCATTCATCAATTAACAATCCTCAAACATCATCATTCATTGTGATAAGGACGATCATGTTAACCCATTAATCACTTAATTCATTTCATTTCTCAGTTAATGATCAGGACGATCATGTTAACTCATTAATCACTTAATTCATTTCATTTCTCAATTAATGATCAGAATGATCATATTAACTCATTAATCACTTAATTCATTTCATTACTCAGTTGTCAATCTGGATGATCATATTATTAATCTTGTTAAGTTATTCAAGATAATCATTTCAAGAATTTCATCAGATAATCATGTCACTTCAGTAAATCATTCATATAATCACTAAGTAGAGCATGTATACTCATTTTCATCATCTCATGACATAATCATAACGTGATAATCATGCGGGAAATATAATCATTATGCGACCTTCCTACTTCGGATGAGGAGAGTCATCGGGGATGCACGGAGAGATCGGTGCGGGCCGAAACCCGGGAAATAATCACTCGCTGTCGGGAAATCGTGCGCAGGACTCGGCTCGATCAGAAGATGTTCGGGTTGATCCACACACTTTTATGCAGGCCATGATGACCCATGTGCAATTGCTCAATCATCATTGCGCCACTCTGGCCGGATTAATCGATAGAACCCTCTCGTATGAGCCAGCTGCTAAGGAAAGTGCTGAACAACAACTTCCATCTGTCAGCAAGAAATCAGCGAAGCGTAATCAATCCGGGCGGTCACCAACCTTCAAGAAGCCTCGTGTGAGTCCTATCGTTTCGAGCGACCTCTACGGCGCATAATCGTGCGGGATCTCGATCCGAGTGGCGATTCGGCCATCACTGTTTCAATTGTGGGCCGGGTCATTACTGACCAGTGTCTGAAACCGTCTATCACGTGCTATAATTGTGGGAATTTTGGGCATAAGGCCCGTTTTTGCCGAAAGAACTCCAAGTCGGCTCCGGCGGCATCTCAGGCCCCGAAGCAAGCAGCGATTCAGAATCAGACTGCTTGGTCAACGTCGTTTAAGACAATGGAAGCAAATAGAGTTGGGGCTCATATTTATCAGACGGGAGCGTCCGGTTCGGGAGCCGGCAAGTCCCAGATTCATGTGATGAGGAGGATCGACGACCCGGTGGCCCGAATGACCTCAGGTATACTCGTAATTTTATTTCAACCTGTGTGTACCTTTTGAATACTCGCGCACCGCATTCATTCATTTTCGAATCATGTTTGAATAGACTTATTTTGGAATAGTCCTATTGCTTGTGGACCTCATACCATCGATCTACCTGACGATGGAAGATTTTTCGTAAATCATACCGAATTAAGCTTAATGACCGCGATTGGTTGATGGACCTAATCGTGGTGAATTTATCTTAGGACGATGTAATTTTCGGTATTAGTTGGTTTGGTCGTCTTGATACTATCCTCAGTGTTTGTTAGCGTTTGGTCGCTATCTTTTCGTCGTTGGTTGTCGAATGTGTACTTCAGGGAAGTAATCCCCGTTGTTCCAGAAGAATTATTATTATGACGGAGCGGAGAATTCCATAGCGAATTGTTCAATCATTCATTGTATCATTTCCATCGATTGGCCTTTCTAAGGCAATCGAGTTATTCAATCTTTCATTGTATCATTTTCATCGATTGACCTTTCTAAGGCAATCGAGTTATTCAATCATTCATTGTATCATTTTCATCGATTGGCCTTTCTAAGGCAATCGAGTTATTCAATCATTCATTGCATCATTTTCATCGATTGGCCTTTCTAAGGCAATCGAGCTATTCAATCATTCATTGTATCATTTTCATCGATTGGCCTTTCTAAGGCAATCGAGATGTTCAATCATTCATTGTATCACTTTTTTATCGATTGACCATTCTAGGGCAATTGAAATGTTCAATCATTCGTGGTATCATTGTCATCGATTGACGATGTATTTCCAGACGAGTTATCTGTTTGCCTTCGCATAGAGTAGTGGAATTCAGGATTGAGTTGGAGCTGGTATGTCCCCATTATCGAAGACACCGCATCGGATGGCCCCGACCAGAATGCAGGAGTTGAAGATTCAACTTGAGGAATAGTTCGAGAAAGGTTATCTCCGACCGAGTGCGTCCCCGTGAGGAGCACCAGTGTGATCTGCCAAGGAGTAGGATGGCTCGTCTCGTGTGTGTATTAATTATCAGGAGTTGAACAGCGTGATGATCAAGATTAGTATCCTCTACCCCGTATTGATGATCTCTTAGATCAACTTCAGGGAGCTTCAATATTTTTCCTAGGTCGACTGAAGATCTGGATATCATCAGCTGCGAATTCAAGAGTCGGGTATCGCAAGGACGGCATTTCGTACACGCTATGGTCATTATGAGTTCGTAGTTATGCCGTTCGGGCTAACTAATGCACCTGTGGTATTCATGGAGTTAATGAATCGGGTTTTCATCGACTTTCTTTTTGATCAGTTTGTTGTTGTCTTCATCGATGACATTTTGATTTATTCTCGTGATCGAGAGGAACACGAGGTACATCTTCATCAGGTTCTCGACGTGTTGAGACGCGAGCAACTTTATGGAAAGTTTTCTTAATGTGAGTTCTGGATGTCCGAGGTGATTTTTCTCAGGCATGTAATTTCATCAGACAGAGTTCGTGTCGACCATCAGAGGATGGAGGCTATTCGAGATTGGCAACCTCCGAGAGATGTTAAGGAAATCCGAGGTTTCCTCGGATTAGCTGATTAATTATCCGACCCACGACCTGGAGCTAGCGTAGTGGTTTTATTTGGAATTTTGGCGTCGTTACCTGTATGGCGTCACCTGTTAGATCTTCACTGATCACAAGAGTTGAAGTATATATTTACTCAGAAGGAGTTAAATATGCGACAAAGACGGTGGTTGGAACTAATCAAAGATTATGATATCGAGATCCTTTACCACCCAGGCAAGGCGAACATTGTCGCCGACGCCTGGAGTCATAAGTCCGTTCAGGAGCAGATGCTTGCTCATTTATCAGTTCAGAAGGAGCTTCAACAGGAATTCCTTAGACCCGAAATCGAGGTCGGCATCGGCCAGCGGGTATCTTTGAAACCGCTCCTATTCTAGAATGGAAGTGGGAAGACATTTCTATGGATTTCATCACGAGAGTGCCGACGAGTCGTCGGGGCATGAATACGATCTGGGTGATCGTGGACCGCTTAACTAAGTCAGCTCATTTCCTTGAGATTAAAGATACGTGGGGTCCCGAGAGACTTGCCCAGCTGTTCATCAAGAGATAGTGAGATTGCACGGTACTCCTAAGAGTATCGTTTCTGATCGTGACGGGCGATTCGTGTCTCATTTTGGAAAATCAGTTCATCGTGCTTTGGGAACTCGGCTAATCTCATTACCGTTTTCATCCTCGGTCAGACGGACAATCGGAGAGGACTTTTCGACAATTGGAGGACATGTTGAGGGCATGCGTCCTCGATTAGTAGACGATTGGGAAGCCCAATTACTGTTGTTTGAGTTCACGTACAGTTATAGTTGGCATGCTGCGATGAAGGTAGCACCTTACGAGGCCTGGTACGGTCGTCGTTGTCGATCTCCCTTATGTTGGGACGACCCATCAGAGTCAATCGGCACCGAGCCCGATATACTTATAGCCGCCCGGGAGAAGGTAGCTTTGATCAGAAGTCGTTTGTTGACCGCTCGAGTCGGCCAATCATATGCGTATAACCGTAAATCGACCATTAGAGTCCGATGCTGGTGACCATGTGTTGGTCAAGGCATCCCCGAGTCGTGGTATCTTCCGTTTTGGGAAGAGGGGTAAGTTGAGTCCAAGATTCATTGGACCGTTTGAGATTCTGGATCGAGTAGGCGAGTTAGCTTACCGATTGGCTTTACCTCCGGCATTGAGCCGAATTCATAATGTGTTTCACGTATCTCAGTTGCGGAAGTATGTTGCCGACCCGAGTCACATACTTCAGTTCGATGAAATCGAGATTGCCGATGATCATTCATATGAGGAACGTCCTATACGAGTTTTAGAGCGGCGAATCAAGCAGTTGAGGAATAAGACGATTCCTTTGGTTAAAATTCAGTGGTCTAGACACGGAGTCGAAGAGGCTACGTGGGAAACCGAGGATAGTATGCGGGAGAGTTATCCCAAGTTGTTTGACCCTTAGTTTCGGGGACGAAACTCTTTTAAGGGGGGTGTATGTAATACCTGGTTGTAATTCAGTAATTATCATTCAGTATTTATCATTCAGTAATTGATACTCAGTAATTTCACTCATTAATGATCAATTGTCACTCATATTCAATCATGGTATTCATCATTCAGAGTAATTGTATCATGTATCAATCGTCATTCGTCACTAATCTAATTGGAGTTTCGTGCCGTGTTTATCATCGTTGTCATTTTCGTTGTGGACTGTGCGTGAGGAGTAGCGCACGCTACGTACTCTTTTTAGAGTACGCTAATTGAGTACAGGTAGCGCACGCTACCACTCAGCATTAGCGCACGCTAATGTTACCCTGGTTGCAGTCCAGAAGGTACTGGACTGCAGGTGAGTTATTTGTAGCGCACGCTACGAGTGGTAAGTAGCGTGCGCTAGCGGGTTGTAGTAGCGCACGCTAAATCTGTGGAATAGCGCGCGCTAGGGACGGATCAGGTTGAGTCCAGTGGCTACTGGACTGCACTGGATTAATTCATAGCGCACGCTATGAGTGATATTTAGCGTACACAATCGATATTATAGCGCACGCTAATCGTTGGTTGTAGCGCACGCTATCGAGATCGAATCGAGGGACGAAGGTTTTCGGATTCCGATCGGGCATCACATAATTCATTAGCGCACGCTAACAATGGGTATTAACGCACGCTAATGGCATGACCGTAGCGCACGCTACAAAAGGGTATGTAGCGCGCGCTACCGTGTTCGGACAGTGGGTACTGGACTACCCAAATTACCCGTTAGCTCACGCTACGCACAAGGGCTAGCGCACGCTAACCTGGAATGGCTATATATTAGACAGTTAGCCTGAGTTCGTCATTTTATCATCCTTTCTCATTCCCTCATCGGTTTCGGGCGATTTTGGGCATTTTGGAGAGTTCTCTTCGAGCTTCTATCGTCCATCATCATCTTCAAGTCTTTGAGTTGGATTGTCATCACTTCATCATCTCCTTAACATCGAATCAAAGGTATTAATCTCTTGGATCTAGAATTTCGGATTTTTGGGTTTTTCCTTCCGATTTCTTCGTGTAAGCTTGGATTATCATTGGAATATGTTAGATATGGATTATCTACCTTGGATAAGTATATTCTTACGGATTTAATGGTTATTTCGGAATTATTTCAAGAACCCTTGGGGTTGACTTCGGTTATTTGGGGATTTTCCGATTAATGTAGTTGTAATCTCGAATTGTGGATTCTTAATGGATTATTGATATCATTGAAGTGTTTTGTTAGTTCGATATACTCATTTTGGTGTTGGTTTCGATATATTCGGGATGGGATATTTTCGAAGTCGTGTGTTTGGTTACGTATTCGTTGGAATGCCCCTATGAGTTTGATTATCGTTGTTTTCGACCTTTGGGTTAGTCGTGTTTAGTTGCTTGATACGTGTATTGAACGATTGTTGGTAATTATTGTTATTCAAGGTTGTTCGGCGTAGGCATTTCATTTAGGACGTTGTTCGTGGACGGACATTCTTCATCGGTATTGAGTAAGTTAATTCTTACTCGGTTAAAAGGATATTCATTCCTTTTGATGTTGTTCATTCATAATCGTAACTCATTCATCATTGTATTAACCGTATCAAAACTTGTCATTGTCAATTAATCACCTCAGTCATAAGGAACGACGGTTCCAATCATTTCATTAAGCTGTCATTCATTCCACCATCATTTAATCTTGGTGAGTCATTATTCATTTTCGTTGTCACTTTTGTCATATTGTGGCATTAGGGTCATCTTGGCGTGCCGGTTGGTATGTGTAGGATTTTCATGTCGGGCACATTATAGTCGTGTGTTGGTTGGTGGCCTCACATTGGGTGTGCACACGAGTTGATGGCTTCGTGAGGCGATTAGGTACAAGACCACACGTGTATTCGATCGATACTCGTTGGTGGCTTGTGCACGGACACATTTCCATCCCGGACGTAGTGTGGCGCCATTCCTTTGAGCCGTATCATTTGTTGATTCATATAGCATGTTTGATTGCGTATGTTTCGACAGGATATTGTATAACCGTGGATAACTCATGATTTTGTATTTTCAACTCTTGAGGATTGTTGTTCTATGGCCCGGCCGTTGGGGATCTTGTTTTGAGGTCATGGCAAGGCTAAAGCACGGGAGAGCACGGTGGCGAGGAGTCCCGATGATACTAGTAGGGGCCCCGTCTTTTCGATCATTTATGTTTCCTTCATTTATTCCGCTGCAGACATTCCGTTTGAATATTCATTTCACTCAGTGGTGTATATTTTATCTCCATATAAAATATACTTGTATTCAGTATCATCCTGGGTGTGTTGTATGAAACTCCTTATCGGAGTAATTAATTGTGTAATGTGGTTCGGTACTACATTTACCCTGCGTAATTTACTCATTTTCATTAGCCTGGTGGGTCCCAGTCGGGGGTCCACGGCACTGTAATATCCGCCTAGTTTGGGGTGTTATACTCCTGAGCAGACTGGAGGGGAATACTTGACCTTTTACTTTTATTGCATATCATTTTTTGTCCATTGAGGTCAATGTACGTCCTAAGTTTGGGGGGGATTTACTTTCAGTTGCTACATTCATTGCTGTACTTTATTTTATTGCTGTACATTATTTCGTTGCACTTTTCATTATTTTGCGTAATATTTTTTTAGATAGCCTTGCTTGTCTTAGTTTTTCTTTATTCGTGAATTTTTCGTGCTTCTATTTGTGTGATACTGATGTTACGACACTGTTTTTCTCTCTGAAGAAACGGTCGAGTTTTAGTCGAGTTGTAGTCAGTTATTTCTGTTCTACTTAGTATTCATTTAGGTCCAAAATTTTTCGTGATTGTAGAGGTCTTGGCAGATAAGAGACGATACATACTTGTTTTTAAAATCACCGTCAATACGTTTGGCTACATTTTCCGGATAGTGAGTCGTACTATTTCTTTAGTCGTTTTGGCACTTAGATTGAGTTTAGAGTCGGTCAGTTTTTCCCAAAAGTCGAGATAATGTGTTCTATGATGGGAAGTCTAGTAACCGGGGGTATTCGCGTGACCCGTTGTTTGCTCTCGCGTAAAACGACGACCCTGATTAGACTAGTGATTTAGATATTTCACATGTGCCAATGATAGGGAGCCTAGTAACCGGGGGTATTCGCGTGACCCGCTGTTTACTCTCGCGTAAAACGGCAACCTTGATTCGGACATGCGGAAATTATATATTCGAGTTTTTTCTCCGCTGTAGACGGGAACTTAGTAACTAGAAGCATCCATGTGCCCCATGAGTGTCTTTTACGTCAAACGGTTTCCTTATACATGAGAATGGAAGTTCCACCATAGGATTATCCCGATGAAACATCCCGAGATCCTAACCTAGTGGTCAACTCGAATCAAATTCTTGAACATATATATAAGGGGGATACTGTCCGAGGTTTATTTGTTATGAAACTCGTGAAAATTGTGCCACTAGACTGTGGAACGGGATGAACTAGCTTGTTTATTTTAGCCTTTCATATTGACGGTTGATTTGACTCACGTTTTGTTAATCTTTGAGCTGGATTTTCTTCATGAACGAGTGATTAGGACTGAACTTGATTACTTTGCGGAATCATTATTCTGAGTGCAGCTCGCTTTTATGACACTCGGATTATTTAGAGAGAATTACAGGATAGTATTGATTAGGTTGAACACTATGAGTTGCACGATGATTCACGACATTCTTTTATTGAATTTAATTCTTTTTGCTTGAGGACAAGCAAAGGCTTAAGTTTGGGGGTATTTGTTAGGCGTATTTTTATACGCTTATTTATCATTATTTTGTAGTATTTTGGAGAGTGGAATTGTCTAAATGAACCTTTAATGCCTTAATTTTGTATGATTGACAGGAAATTGAAGTCCTAAGTCAAACGAGGCAAAACGGGCGAAAACGGCATATTTTGGCTATGAGCCGCGGCACAAGGAAGCAGGGCCGCGGCACAGGAAGACACCAGCCGAGCGCAGAGTAAACTGTACTCTGTGCCGTGGCACAGCCCAGGTGAGCCGCGGCACAAAAGAATTAATTAACGCCCAGGCATTCAGCTGAAGGCGATGTGCCGCGGCACAGATTTAGTGCGCCGCGGCACACTTGACGGTTTTTGGTTGTCCGCGCGGATTTTGGGCCGTTTCGAAGCCAGTTTTCGACCTACTGATACGGACGCGATTTGGAGATGTGCTGAGCTATAAATAGGGTTTAAGACCCTAATTAAATCATCTTTTAATCTTTGGATCTTGGAATCTTTTAATCTTTGGATCTTGGAATCTTTTAATCTTTGGATCTTGAATTTTTGAGAGCTTAAGCTTGGAGACGGCAGAAGAAGAGGGAAGCAGAAGACTTCAAAGGCAGAGGGCGGAAGCTGAAGAACGGAGGAATCCGAACTTCATCTGCGTTTGAATTTTATGCTTTCATTTATTCATTCTGTATTTTCAATTATTAGTATGTCAGGCTAAAGCCCTAATATAGGGTTTTGATGAAACCTTTGTTTTGACGAATTGATTGAGATTATCCAATTAATTACCTTTTTATTGAGTTTTCCCAATTATGTTTAATGCTTGCAATTATCTGGCCAATAGTTGTATTGATTAAATCATTCACTTCGAATCGGGAGAGGAGATTTGGTGAGGAACTATTGGTGAGGACCGTTTTATTCTGTGAGATAGGAATATACTCATAGGAACTACGTGGCCTTTAGGAGATTTTATGCTTTTCGCCTATTGACGAATTAATTCACCTAGGGATAGAGTGCGTTATTCGCCTTTAGATAAATCTATTGACCTCGGGAGAGGCGGTAGAATATATTAGCAATCTCCGCCTTCAATAAATTGGGAAAATTATTTATTACGGATAATCGAGAGTAAATTCGGATAAACTAAGGTGGATTCAGAATCCTAGACTTATTCATCATTTGCTTTATTTTATTCAAGCCATCGTTTTATACTAGTCTTTTAGTAATTCTTCTAGTTATTAATTACAAAATCCCAAATTCAATTGTTCAGATAAAATTGGAATACGAAAAAATTGGTAGTTAGAGATTCAGTCCTCATGGGAACGATACTCTACTTATCACTTTATTACTTGTAAACGATGACGTGCACTTGCGTGTAAAGAAATATCGCAACAGTTTGAAGAGAATTGAGCGGTTGTTTGGTGGCTTTTTTTACTATGGAGGAGTATAAAATTTATTTTGTGGCTTTGCAAATGACTGTCTTCTGAAATGATTGTACACCGCTAATGCACATTAATATATATAATTGAACGTATTCATCATGGGCCTAGAAATACAAAGGTGTAACACTCCGACTCCGCTAGGACTGTTAGGGGGAGGGAGTGGGGCTCGGGTAAGAAAATTGGGTACCCTTACCCGAGCGGTAACACCACCGCCGGGGACTCGGGTAAGGCGGGCGGTGTTACCATGCGGCTTCTGAAGTCGATCGGTGGGTTTTTTTTTTTCCTTTTTTTTTTGTTTTTGAAACCCCCCGCTTTAAATTTGGATATATATATATATATATATATTTAATGAAATGGTATGTTTTTATTTTAATATTGTATGTGATTTTATGTATGAAAAAAAATCGGGTATGTTTTTATGTAATGTTTTTTTTTTTAAGTATTATGTAATGTTTTTATTTTTAATGAAATGCTAAGTTTTTATTTTAATATTGTATATGATTTTATGTATGAAAAAAAAAATCGGGTATGTTTTTATGTAATGTTTTTTTTAAGTATTATGTAATGTTTTTATTTTTAATGAAATGCTAAGTTTTTATTTTAATATTGTATGTGATTTTATGTATGAACAAAAAAAAAATCGGGTATGTTTTTATGTAATGTTTTTTTAAGTATTATGTAATGTTTTTGTTTTTAATGAAATGGTATGTTTTTATTTTAATATTGTATGTGATTTTATGTATGAACAAAAAAAAATCGGGTAGTATAGGTGACCACTCCCTCCACTTAGGGTAGTGTTAGGGTAGAATTGGGTAGTTTTGAGTTGGAGGGTTTTTATTGGATAGAGGTGATGTGGCACCTAGGGTATTAGGTGACCACTCCCTCCCCCTTACACATGGCAGCACCTTCCACAAAGCCATGCTAACCATAACATACATATAGACAACAATCCCAATATTAACAATATATAAAGAATAGTAATCAGGTTGTGGCCTCAAGCAAAATAATTTATGTAATGTGAAACACAATAAATAAATAAAGCAATATTTTGCCCACGCTGTAATACTTCCAAGACGTTCAGGACATATTACAGCGTCGTGGATCCCACCATTTGGAATCCACCAGGCTAACACACAAACTCGACATCACGACCGATGACAATCATCATCAACATACAAACGATTCCACAATTTTAAGACATTCGAAATAATAGACCGAACCCGACAGTAATAATTAAAATCTTTCCCTAACCGGGTCCACAAATAAATACAAGTCTAAAATAAGGAAGTACTCGAATACGGAAACAAATGACATGATTAATAAAATTAAAAGACAAGACGCCAAACAAACAACCATTGAACAGAATCACCCTTGCCCATCATCCTCGTACTGTCCACATGCTTGTTCGCCTCCATGACCTATACCTGAAATACAAAAGTATTTCCCCCATTTAAGGGGTTAGCGACAACATCTAGTGAAAGTATAATCTATTTGAACTACCATTCTAATCAGATGAATCATGCGCCAAGAATCAATTTTAGAAAACATTTATATTCCGGAATATTACGGTGCACGAGCACAAAACATAGTTCTCCAACAAAACATTTCAAAGGTTAACCGTTGGTATGAGATTCACGGCCACCGCACCATGCAGAGGCCCCGTCGGACCATCCCTGGGTGGTTAACCCCAGTTCACGATACGCACACACACGGCACTACGTATCCCTAGAGGCCCCGTCAGACCATCCCTGGGTGAACATACGCATTCACATCCACAACATACACGGGAAGCCATAAATCAAATACTAGAATATGCATATAAATGTAAAGTACTTGCCTTTGAGTCATCTTCGACGTGACGAAAAATAAACGACGACTAGGAATGAGGACGTTACAAACATGAATAGTGTACTTTTTTCCCTTTACCGGGATTTTTTCCATTGGCTTTTTCCTAATAAGACTTTTACGAGGCATATTCATGAGTTAATGAGGACGTTCAAAGATCAATATTATTCCTCAAGGTTTGAAGTCAGGAGGAGTAGTTGTACTCTTTTTCCTTTAATCAAGTTTTCCCACATGATTTTCTTGACAAGGTTTTAATGAGGCAGCATGTGGATACTCCTATAAAGAATGATTTACATACGAATAGATGTATACCATTAAGCTCACTCAGTTTTTATCCCAAGAAGTTTACTGAGACAACACATAACAAAAATGATCCATAGGGGGAGCAGATTTACAATCACATATTGCTCATGTTTTCCTAACAACAATATGATACAACATCTGATCGATACAAGCTCCACTACAAAACTTTGGAAGTTTCCCTCCCATGAGTATCTCTTCAAATAAAATTGATGGTACATGAATGACATGTCTAACGAGAAGAAGACTCACGCAATACGAAGAGATTAAATCAATATTATCTTGTATTGTGAATGATTATTTACCCTTAATGTAATATGTAAATATAATTGTTTATTTTTTTATAAACAAAACTTCAATTATTAATAAGACTAGAACCCAAAATTCATTCTCTCTAAATTCCGTCCCTGCATTTTATGCAATTTTATAACAATATCACCCAAGTCACAAATCGCGGGTCCCCAGTTCCCCAGTGAACTATTCCATACCAGTGAACTATCCCGTAGGAAGCAGGAGGATAGTCTCACACATTAACACACGGTGTGAGCGTGAAATGCCAACACCGACCAAAATTCTCGAGAGATCGGTTTCCACACGACGGCCGCCTCAGGCCGCCGAGGACGCCGCCTCCGTTGAAGAAGTTGGCGGCGCTGAAACTGCCGACGAGTCCAAGAACCGTAAGCACGTATCCGCAGCTATGAGGGTGACCAATTACTTGATTCGGACCGGTTACTTATGGCCTGTTCTAATTCTAGGGCTTGCAGTCGTGCTTATCTCTTCTCTAGTTATTCACTCGCGAGATTTGGTCTGCATTTCGGCTTCCTCCGATCACATCTCGCGGCTATTTTTTGGATTCGATGGATTCGAGTCCGATTTTGGATCGCTCGGCTTTCCATGGTGTAAGTTAATAAATATATTATTTACGTTTTTTTTTTCTATTAGAGTTTAGAGAAACGATAACAATTTCGAAATGCTAACTGTATTTGTGATCTTATCGATTTGGTTGAAACTGAACTCGACTACAATTACCGTCATACTTTTGCTTGTTAGTATTCTTGTATTGGCCTATAGATTTGGTATAAATTGGTTGAATGAATCTCGCTGCTTTTGTTATAGCTGTTCATTTATAAACTGGTTTCAACGTATGGATCTTTTGGTCCTGATATTATTTTTCAAAATGTCTAATTTTGTTGAAAAATTATGTGTATGTGAAACGTATATGCATATAATTGTAGTCCTTGTCAAAAGGCAGACCGAAACATGGAAAAACTGTGGAATGGACATCGAAAGACTTGATCCAAGGTCTTGAGGAGTTTGTGCCAATATACGAAACCCGGCCCATCAAGAACAACGTATATGGCATGGGATTTGATCACAGTTTTGGACTTTGGTTTATCACGAGATGGCTGAAACCAGATTTAATGATTGAGAGTGGTGCTTTTAAGGGGCATTCGACGTGGGTTTTAAGGCAAGCTATGCCGGATACACCTATTTTGTCAATTTCACCGCGACATCCTGAGAAGTACCTTAAGAAAGGGCCTGCTTATGTTGATGGGAACTGCACGTATTTTGCTGGAAAGGACTTTGTAGATTTTGGGAGCATGGATTGGGGAAAAGTGATGAGAAAACATGGGATCAAAGATCGTAGTCGGGTGCTTGTGTTCTTTGATGACCATCAAAATGAACTTAAGAGGTAAGTTCAGTAATTGCAAAATGTTCCTAATTCTCTTGGATAATTCCAAAAAGGTCCCGTGGATTACTAAGAACTTCATTTCTTAAAGTATTACAAGAAACCCTCCTAGGTTTGTGTTTTCCTAACAAATGCCCCCTCTTGATGGTTTGTAGAAGGAAAAAAATGTTGAGGGTGGTGTTTCTAATTCTGAAAGATATATGTATTCTTTTGTAATTAGGCCAAGTCTCAGGGGTAGCTTTTGTAATTAACCCATTTTTCTAGTGGCCAATATTCAAATCTTGTAATTTAATAGGCTGATGTTTTTAGCATCCACGAGTCGTACGTTCCAATTCATATAATCAAATGGTTCTTTTCTGTTCTGATTTGACATTTTGATGGGTAGGTTGAAGCAAGCACTGAAAGCTGGCTTCAGGCATCTGGTTTTTGAGGATAACTATGATACTGGAACAGGGGACCATTATTCCTTCAGGCAAATATGTGATCAATTTTATATTAGAGGTGCGTTCTCTATCATCTCATGGATGGCCTTGTCTGTAATATTTTGACAGCTATGAATGTCTTTGTTTGTACTTGCACAATGTGGTTTATGAAGACACATATGTTGATTTTAAGTTGATGGCATTTTTTGTTTGCACCATGGTTTTTCCTGGCACCAATGGTACTCCACCAGGGCTACATTTGTTTTTTTTTTTTTTAACAAAAGGGGCGCAACACGACGACTTCCGAGGGAGTCTTTAAAAAGGGGTGCAACAGAGGACTACCCGGGGGTCACTCATCCTAGTACTACTCTCGCCCAAGCACGCTTAACTACGGAGTTTTGATGGAATCCAGTGCATTTCTATTAAGCTTGTGAGCTTGACGAGCAGCTTGACTATGAATGAATATACCAAAATACCCTTGAGTTGGTGTATTTAATTAATATAATACCGCAAATTTAAGATATGTTTAATTGCTAGAACCCGGTCTCAACTCGAGCTATTGCGGATCATCGTTATTTCGAGCCTTTTCTAGTCGATCTCGAGCATGGCTATTTTTTGTTGAGTTGAGCTCGAGCAGCATTTCGAGCCTTCTTGAGCTCGAGCTTGAGCACATATAAAAACAAGTCAATCCTAACTCGATAGATAAACATAGTTGTTAATCGCGCATAGCACCAAATAGCGACGATGTCCCCTATGGCTGTAGCGCATAGCGATGCCAATAGCTAGGGCTTTTTGAAAAAAAGCGCCACAAGTATAAAAATGCACAATATATTACATATACTAAATCCAATTTACGAGGTCATGCATAATTTAAAAAGTAACAATAATATAACTCAACACACAAAACATCAATAATAATATTAGAAAAACATAATACAAAATTCAAGATCAAGATTATCTTCATTATTTGGAATTGCATAACCAGATGAGATTTGAAGTCTCCACGGCGAAGGTGAAAAGGGGAAAAAGAACTGGACCGCGCGATACAGGAGAAGAAGAATGGTACTGACCAAAAAACGTTAAGAAAATAGAACACGTTTTGGTCAAAAACGTTACAAAAATAAAATAAAAAAGGGAAAAAAATCTGGACAAATACATGGAATAGCGCCGCTATAAGACGCTACGTCGAGTCGCGCTATCGCGACAATTTAGCGCAGATAGCGCGCGCTACTGCAAAGTCCGTAGCCCATTTGCGCCTAATAGCGACGGCCCGCCTCATCGCGTCGCTATTCGCGATAGCGCTCGCTACGAGTGCTATTGACAACGATGAAGAGAAATGCTCGACTCGAATCATTTGCAGCCGTATGTGCATACTCATTAAGTCATAGTTGTAGCCACCTTGTAGCTTGCGGTCAAATATATTTAAAGTTTATTTACAATATATTGATATAAAATTAATTCTTTTTATAAAATATAAAAACGACTACGTTAAGAAAATTAGAATAGTAAGTGATCACCGTCATAATCGAATTCTACTCTCCCTAAAAATAAAATAAAACAATCAAGAATTGATTATGTATTTATTTCTTTTTTATGTATTTTTTGTGTATATTTTCATTTCCACAAGTCTTATTATACAATAAGTATATCCAGATAATTTAAATTTTTATTATGTAGGAGTATATTTTAAATTTTATTATAATCTTAATCCATTTACCCCAATGGAAAAACCCTCTGGCTTTTTCTTGTTTCATTCAGGTGGTGGCCATAGTTGCTTCAAGGACAGCGACGAAGCTCGGGCAAGATTCAGGCGGAAAAAATTCTGGGAGAAAGCAGTCAGCATAGACGAGCTATGTGGGCCCGGGGACGCATGGTGGGGCGTGAGAGGGTACATGCGGGACGATTTCAACCACAGCAACAAAGTGATATCTTTCGCCGAGCATTTTCGGAACAGCAGGTTCGTGGAGTCGGTGCTCGACGTTTACTGGGAACTACCCCCGGTTGCCGGCCCTTCGCTCACTCATCAGACGAGGTATGACCCAGCCCGTGCGGTTGGGCCTATTGTGGAAGATGGTAAATATGGCTTATTTCAGAGGCTTGGCCTATCACGGCTCGAGACTTCGGTTTTTAATGGATACACCCAGATGGTGTATCTGCAGGTGTCTGAGCAGGAAAAGGGTTAAAAGAAATTTTTGGTAACTTTTTACTGGATGTAATTTTGGTTGTGTTAGTTAAAATCAGGAATAATTTTTCATGACCTTTTTATTCTGTGTGGTGGACTGTTTAGATTTTTATTTTCAGCTTTTCATTTGTTAGGCTAGTGGTTCTGCATCGGAATATGGCTAATTACAAAAAATTATCGCTGAATTTTGTTTATATTTCTTTTCTTGAAAAAGAAGAAGAATATTTCAAAATACAAAATAAAGAATAGAGAATTTTTTTTTACCGTGTCCGTGTCTGTGTATTTATTTATAGCATTATTGGGTAAATTCCAAAAGCAAAACAAGCGTGTGGTTTTATTTGTGAAGTTACTAATTTTTCTAAGGGAAAATTCTACAAAAATTACTATACTTTGAATTTTTTTCGGATTAACCACCAAAAGAATTATTTTCTATGTTAACCACTGAAAGTTTATTTTTATTTTTAAAAAATTCATTCTAATCAAGAGTAAGAGGTTTTTTTCAGGTTGTAAAACTGATGCGGCATTTTTTATTAAAATAATAATTAGATGGTATGTTTTATTAAAAATAATAATTACAAGGCATTTTAATTAAAAAATTGCTAATTAAGTGGTTTTTAGGCCAAATTTCATGGAAACCACCATACTTTGGATTGGCCATTCCATATATATTCCAATTAAATAAAAATATTGAATCATCCTTCGTTCCATGAATAATCAAACGATGATATCAAATTTAAATTTTATAAATCATTTCCTGCTTCGATTTCGAAAACCAATTTCAAAAATCGCTTTGATATTGCAAAATTGGTTCTGGGTGGATGTTGGGTTTTGAGAGGTTTAGAAGAACGACGAAGGTAGTGTGTGGGGTTCTAGAGATTTTCAAACGTAAATCCACTTAATTATTATGTCCTAAGAGCCACTTAATTGACAATTTCTTCAATTAAAAATACCACGTTATTATTATTTATATGAGAAAAACCATATCAGCTTTTTTTAACCTCGAAAACATGTGATATCCGGTAATAGTGTTTTTTTTTTAAAAATAAAAACAAACTTTCAGTGGTTAACAAAGAAAAATATTATTACAGTGGTTAATCCGAAAAAATTACAAAATATAGTGGTTTTTATATAATTTTCTCTTTTTCTAAATAGTCAAATATCAGTCGGAAGAATATGATCAATATTGTAAGGTCTAATAAATAAAAAAATCTACTAGTAAAAACTAAAGCCCGAGTAATATACGGTCATACAAAAAAATAAATATAATATATATTAAATATAGTATATATTGATTTTTATAATAAAAAAATTCAACTTATATGTGAGCAACTTCTATTTTTGTATTGTATTTTATTACTAGAGATAATTTGTGCCATAATGACACGATGGCGGTGTTATAATTAGATTAAAATATATAAATTATCATATTATCTTGATAGAAAAAAATATATTGGTTCCCAAAATCTATCGGCAGTCGACGAGCCTGTCATTTAAAAAAATGAAAAAAAAATATTAAGGATTATCGAAAAGTATGTCGGCAGGCCAAATAAAACGGTCGGCCATTGGAAAGCAGGTCGGCGGGCCTGCCGTTAAAAGAAACAAAAAAAAAATGGTCTGCCGCAAGAGGTCCATCGGCAGCGGCCGGTCGAAAAGTAGGTTGGGTCTGCCGATGGAGGTGGCCCACCGGAAAGCAAGTCGGCGGGATTGGCGTAAAAAAAAATTGACCGGCCTCCAGGCCCATGATAAAACAAAAATGGCCGTCCGCCGCCGGTGGCCCGCTAGAAAGCAGGTCGGCCAGCCTAGCGTAAAAAAAAATAAAAAATAAAATTGTCGGCTTCCCGCGGTCGCGCAATCGAAAAGCAAGTCGGTGGCCTGACGCAAAAAAAAATATATAGCCGGCAGTCGGAGATCTGCCGACCGCCAAAGGTGGCCTGACGAAAAAAAAATACTAAAAAAAAGTGGTAGGCTGTCGGCGGCTTGGTGAAAAAAAATAGGCCGGTCGGCGGCTTGCGGCGGTCCCGCCGGAAAAACTGATCGGCGGGAGGTCCATCGAAGATCTCCGTCATGAAAGAATTTTTTGAATATTAGTTTTCCTTTAATTTAATTTAATATTCTAAAGATATTCTTTTGAAATTTATTGTTGTTGAACATTTAGTAATATTCTCTCTCTCTCTCTCTCTCTCTCTCTATATATATATATATATATATATATTAATTTGGCCAATTATTAAGTTGGACAAATAAATAGTTTAATCTTTTAGTAAAAAAATAATTTGTTTGATTATTAAATTTAAATAATTCTATTTATCTAAAATTTGAATCTCATAAACGTCTTATTTTCTAATATTATGTTAATTGAAAATTGTAGTTTGACCATATTAATAGTCTTATTTATTGAGTTAGCCAAATAAATTACTTTATTTTTTATTGGAGAATCTAATTTGATCAATTATCGAATTACATTAATCGCATTTATCTAAAATTTTGAATACCACGTCGATCTTGTACCCGTCGATTGGGGAATCTAAATATTTAAATTAATATTTATTTTTACTCCATAATTATTTTGCACAATGAGTTTAATAATTTTATTTTTATTGGAAAAAATTATTTGAATAATTAATGTATATTTTTTACTCCATAATTATTTTGCACATTGAGTTTAATAATTTTATTTTTTATTGGGAAAAATAATTTGAATAATATTAATTTGGCTGATTATTAAGTCAAATGAATAGTTTTATTTTTATTAAAAATTTAATTTTTCCAATTATTAGATTTATATTAATAGTGTTTATATATAAATTTAAATCTCACATTGATTGAATAATCTGAATAAATACTCAAAATCAATATGTATTTTTTTGCCTCACAATCGTTTTGCACGAGTTAATAATTCTATTATTTAATTTGATCAATTTTTTTGTCGAGGCATAATAAATTTGGCTATATTAATTGGTTCAATTCTTATGTTGACCAAATAAATATATATATATATATAAATTGCAAAACGTATACGGAGCACCACTTTAACTCTCTCTTATACGTGGTATTTTTTATTTTTAGATTCTTTTGATCTAAAATATTCCATGCTATATTGGTTTTGAATTATTCTTCAATCAACTAAGTAAGTACTTATAATCAGCGTGTATTTTTTCATCACATTTCTCACAGGCAAGTATATTAGGGGCGGGTCACTCATGTCGTATCAGCTGCGTGGGATTGAATCCAATTGTGTTAGAATTCAAACCCTTCTAGAATGGAGGCTAAGTAATTAAACATGTGAAGTCATCTATCTTTGAACAATTAGTTGGCAAGTTTGACAAGAAAAGGATGAGAAACTTCACAACACCTCATCATGGTTGATCCTTTCACACCATGGTTTCACACCATGTTTACTACCTATAAATAAGACTTGTTTGTAGCATTTGTAACCATCTCATCTCCAAGAGTGAGTTCAAAGAGTGAATAACAATCCAAGTTGAGATTGAGTGAGTTTGAGAGTTTTTCTATTTTGTGAGTTTGTATCTATTCTTGAGTGATAATAGAACAAATATTTTTCTCTCAAATCATTAGAAATTCACTATAATGATCCGTTAATTTCCAACAAGTGGTATCGGAGAAAGGTATGGAGTGCTAATCGAAAATGGTAGATGGCTGAAAATTTCGAGTTTTACAAAGGTGGTCGAAACTCAGTTTTGAGGATATCGTTAGATTCCTTGCGTCGAGACGAGTTCGGAGGTATTTTCGGAATACAAAACCGACGTCAGACGAAGCCGTACGGGCTGCCGAAAGAATAGTCTCAAAGTTGAAGATGATGAACAGTAATTTCTGCAAATAAGTTTTCCAGAAATTACATACTGGTCCCTGAACTTTCGAATTTTTTTTAATTCAGTCCCTAAATTTCCGAAATTTTTTATTTTGACCCCAAAAAATTCAAAAACTATACTTTTGGTCCCAGAAGCTTTGTTAAAATAATGGCTGATTTTACGACCTCTATTGAGAAGCTCAATAACAATAATTATGGGTCATGGAGTACCCGTATGAAGTTTTACCTACTCGGGCAAGACTTATGGGATATCGTGAACGGAGCTGAGACAACACCACCAAGGGAGGCCAAAAGCACAGACACAACCTCCGATATCTCAACCTCAACACCGGTACGACCAGATACTGCACATCAAAGGCCACCGACCACGATGCTTTAAAGAAATTGAAGGTTAAGGCAGGCAAAGCTATGTATGCCTTAACTGTAGCTGTAGAAGATGAATTTCTCCAGCGGATCAAAGATGTCGGAACACCGAAGGAAGCTTGGGATACATTAGCGGCTATTTTCGCGAAGAAAAATGATGCAAAATTACAAAGGCTTGAAAATGAGCTTTTGTCGATCTCCCAGAGAAATATGTCTGTGAGTCAATATTTCTCAAAGGTGAAATCTCTTTGTGATGAGATTTCTAAACTAGATCCTGAAAATGGCATTACACAAACCAGGATGAAAAGAATTATCATCCACGGATTGAAGCCGGAGTATAAGAGTATTATCACGGCAACTCGGGGCTGGGCCACCGAGCCTACTTTAGCAGATCTGGAGAATTTGCTCATTAATGAAGAGGATCTAGATAAACCCACGTCTAGTCGAGCAACCAATAGTGAAGAGACAGCCCTTTTCACTAATAGAAGAGACAATCAAGGACGCGGACGAGGACGTGGTCGTGGTCGAGGACGAGGACGTGGTTTCGGGAGATTCAATAGTCAAGAAAGAGATGTTCGAGGAAACCAAGATAGAGGTTTCCAGTCAGGGGGAGCTCGAGGAGCTCAACATAATCGAAATGGTCAGAACCGGTGGCAACAAAAGGATCGTCAAAGTGACGAATGTTTTAATTGCGGCAAGAAAGGACATTATGCAAAAAATTGCTGGTCCAAGAGAGTTAAAGGAAATGCAGCAACAACATCTAAGGACGAAGCTCCAGGAGAAGAAGATTGGGATTTCGAGACTTCCTTCTATGCCGAGGAGGTAGATACTACCGATACACGAGGGAAAGGCCCAAGAGAGGAATTCGCACTTACTGCGGTATGTGAGAAGTTAGTCGATTACAAGAATGATTGGATCGTTGACTCTGGTTGTTCCAATCATATGACCATAGATGAGTTGAAACTTGTAAGTATGACCAAGTACAATGGAGATCGAGTTATTGTGACAGCTGATAACACACAATTACCAATAGCCCATGTTGGCAAGACACAACTGCCACAAAGGTACGTACATGAAAAAGTACAACTCGACAATGTCTATCATGTCCCAGGGATGAAGAAGAACCTGTTGTCAGTACCACAATTAACTGCTTCAGGTAATTATGTGTTGTTTGGCCCGAACGATGTGAAAGTGTATCGTGAATTGAAAGTCATAGGTACACCGTTTGTGGAAGGACAATGAAGGCTATCTATGTGATGTCAGCTGAAGAAGCCTATGTTGAGAAGGCTAGGAGAAGTGACACTGGAGACCAATGGCATGCACGACTTGGGCATGTCAATTATGGCAAACTGAAAATTATGATGAAGAAGTCCATGCTGAGGGGACTTCCTCAACTCGAGATCCAACATGACACTGTGTGTGCTGGATGTCAATATGGTAAGGCACATCAACTGCCTTACAAAGAGTCAAAGTTCAAAGCAAGGGAGCCGTTGGAATTGGTCCACTCAGATGTGCTTGGGAAGATCAAACCAAAGTCAACAAGCGGTTATCAATATCTGATAACCTTTATTGATGATTTCTCAAGGTATGTATGGGTATATTTCTTGAAGCATAAAGATGAGGCTTTTGAAAAATTCAGGAAATTCAAAGATACGGTAGAACGTGAGTTTGGAAGGAAGATCAAGTGCCTCCGTACTGATAATGGAGGAGAATACACTTCTAATGAATTCAACAACTACCTCAAGGAGTGCAACATCCGAAGGCAACTAACTTGAGCAAAAACTCCACAACAAAATGGAGTAGCGGAGAGGAAGAACCGTCACCTAGCAGAGACATGTAGAAGTCTTCTACATGCAAAGAATGTTGATACAAGATTTTGGGCAGAATGCATGAAGACAGTAGTCTATATCACCAACAGGCTACCACAACCGAGGCTGGAATTTATTTCACCATTTCAAAAATTGTATAATGTAAAACCAACAGTGAATTATTTTCGAGTGTTTGGTTGTGTATGTTATGTGTTTATTACAGATGAAGATCGCACCAAGTTCGACAAGAAAGCTGTCTGCTGCATATTCGTTGGATATGATGAACAAAAGAAAGGCTGAAGATGCTGCGATCCAAATACAAACAAGATTTATATCTCACGAAATGTTGTATTTGATGAGGCATCTTCATGGTGGGCAAACAAGGTGGCATTACCAAATACACATGAGCTGCAAGGAAAGCTACAAAGCAAGTTGCAGCTACATTCCTCTCAAGACAACAATGACATAGAAGAACCAAGATCCCCGTCGGATCAAGTTGAGGTACGGTCCAAATCAAGAAGCCCTTGGAGAACAGGTGTACATGAAACACCAGATGAAGTACAGACTAGTCAACCGGAAGAGCAGGAACCTTCACAACCTCAAGTGCGAAGGTCAACCAAAGAAAGACGGCCAAATCCAAAGTATGTAGATCCGCTTATCTTTGAAGTCAAAGAGCCAAGTACATTTGAAGAAGCATTAAATAGTCCAGAGTGGAGAAAGGCCATGGAAGAAGAGATTTTGGCATTAAAACAAAATCAAACTTGGAATTTAATGCCAAAACCTGAAGGTGTTAGACCCATATCCTGCAAATGGGTTTACAAGTTGAAGATTCGTCCAAATGGTACAATTGAGCGGTACAAGGCTCGATTAGTTGTTTGTGGATTCTCTCAAGAGTATGGCATAGACTATGACGAGACGTTTAGTCCAGTTACAAAGATTACTACAGTTCGTGTCTTACTAGCCTTAGCAGCAAGTAAGTCTTGGAAATTATGGCAAATGTATGTGAAGAATGCGTTTTTACATGGGGAACTTGATCGTGATATCTATATTGATCAACCCAAAGGATTTGTGAATCATGAAAAGCCTGAGTACGTGTGCAAGTTGAAAAAGGCGTTGTATGGCTTGAAACAGGCACCCCGAGCATGGTACGGGAAAATTGCTGAGTTTCTAATCCAAAGTGGTTATCATGTTGCCCCAGCAGATTCAAGCTTGTTCGTGAAAACTCAAGGAGGCAAGCTAGCAGTAGTCCTTGTATATGTGGATGATCTAATCATCACTGGCGATGACGAAGACGAGATTCAACAAACAAGGGCAAACTTGTCAGTCCGATTTCAAATGAAGGAACTTGGTGAACTGAAACACTTCCTAGGATTGGAAGTCGAAAGAACAGATGATGGTATATTTCTTGGTCAGCAGAAATATGCAAAGGATTTAATCGAGAAGTTTGGGCTAACTGACTGCAAGCCAATATCTACCCCAATGGAGCCAAACTTGAAGTTGTGTGCCTACGATGGGAAAGACTTGGAGGACACAAGAATGTACCGACAGATAGTAGGTAGTCTTATCTATCTAACTCTTTACAGACCTGATATAGCATTCGCTGTAGGTGTTACTAGCAGGTTCATGCAGAAACCTAAGAAGCCACATCTCGAAGCAGTCAAAAGGATCCTGAGATATGTTAAAGGCACAATTAATTGGGGACTTTTCTACAAGAAGGGAGTACAAAGCAAGGTCAGCGGCTATTGTGATGCTGACTATGCCGGAGACTATGATACCAGGAGATCGACTACAGGATATATATTCAATCTTGGTTCGGGAGCTATATCATGGTGCAGTAAGAGACAACCTACCGTTTCTCTTTCAACTACTGAAGCGGAATATAGAGCAGTGGCGATGTCAGCACAAGAGTGTGCTTGATTGACTCAACTCATGAAGGATTTGAACCAACCAATAGAAGATGGAGTTGCATTACACCGTGACAATCATCGCCAGCTTCGTTGGCCGAGAATCCAGATTTCATGCTCGGACCAAACATGTCGAAGTACATTATCATTTCTTACGAGAGAAGGTACTCATAGGAGATATTGACATGAAACCAGTCAATACAGAAGATCAAGTTGCAGACATATTTACGAAGAGCTTATCCGCAACAAAGATTTATGAGTTTCGAAAATTACTCGGAATGCAAAGTCGGGTTTGAGGGGGAGTGTTAGAATTCAAACCCTTCTAGAATGGAGGCTAAGTAATTAAACATGTGAAGCCATCTACCTTTGAACAATTAGTTGGCAAGTTTGACAAGAAAAGGATCGGAAACTTCACAACACCTCATCATGGTTGATCCTTTCACACCATGGTTTCACACCATGTTTACTACCTATAAATAAGACTTGTTTGTAGCATTTGTAACCATCCCATCTCCAAGAGTGAGTTCAAAGAGTGAATAACAATCCAAGTTGAGATTGAGTGAGTTTGAGAGTTTTTCTATTTTGTGAGTTTGTATCTATTCTTGAGTGATAATTGAACAAATATTTTTCTCTCAAATCATTAAGAATTCACTATAATGATCCGTTAATTTCCAACAAATTGCAGATATGATGGATTGGGATATTGATGACAGAGATAAATCGCTACATGTCCACCAGATTTGGGACTGCAACAAGGGTTGGAATTTGGGACTCTTGTATACTCAGTTGCCAGATGTTGTGCGAACTAAGATGCTTGCTTTTCCGATGCCGGAGAATGTGTATGATGAGGACCGGTTGGTTTTCTTGGGTTCGCCAAAGGGGAATTTAACATGTCGAGATGCATATGAGTGGATGAGGAAGAGTAGTGCCCCCATTTTCCCCTCAACAGCTGGTACATGGCAATGGATTTGGAAGTTGAGATGCCAAGCCAAATTAAAATTCTTTGTTTGGCTTGGTAATCATGGGAGATTGGTTACTAATTTACTCCTTTATGGTTATGGCCTGCGAAACGAGCCACTCGGTTCTATGTGTAGTGGGAATGTTGAGGATGCGGAGCATATTCGACGCTCCTGTGTGGAAGCTAGAAATATTTGGGAACTGATTATTGCCCCATCGCAATGGGTCGAATTTTTCTCGCTTGGGCCTGATGATTGGATTAAGCGAAACCTGACGGGCAAGAGCTTTCGTAATATTGTGTCACCTGATGCTCCATGGCCTGTGGTGTTTCTTTGCACGATTTGGATTCTTTGGAAGCGAAGGAACAGTCGGGTTTATGGGCAACAGAACAACACGGCTAATGCTGCTAAAGCCAATATTTTTCGCATGGTGGATGAACATGTGCGAGGCTTCTCGGTTGTGAGGAAACGGAGGGAAGAAGTGGGGAATGCCTCTATGAGTTGGAAGAAGCCATACCCTCCGTGGGTTAAACTGAACTGTGATGCCAGCGTCTTTTCACATTCCGGCTCGGTTTGAACTGGGGGGGTTAGTTCGTGATGGGGAAGGAAGGTGGTTGTTTGGCTTTGCTCGGAAATTGAGTGGGGTTTCTATTAATGTTGCTGAATTGCTTGCAATCCGGGAGGGGCTCAAGCTTGCTTGGGACAGAAGATTTGAGAAGATTATGGTTGAGACGAACTCTGAAGTGGTGTATAACTTAATTAAAGCAAAGGATACCAGTGATCACCCTTTGCATAATATCCTTGAGGAATGCAGGAAATATAAGAGGCTACCATTGGAGATTGAGTTCCTTCATACGAAACGAGAAGGGAATAGGTGTGCAGATTACCTTGCGAAGATGGGACATGGAGTGGTAGATCTGAAGGTCTGGGATGAGGCCCCTCAAGAGCTGCTTCGTTTAATCCGTTTAGATGGAGCGTCAGTTTTTTCTAGTTAGATGTTTTGTTTTTGTTCGGTTTCTTTTCCGTAGCAGCAAAAAAAAAATTAATTTGACCGTTATTGAGTGGGCCAAATAACTAGTGTTAATTTCGATGAAAATGAAATTTGGCCAATCATTAAGGTCGCTAAATAAATAACCTTATTTTATTGGAAAGTTTAATTTGGATAATTTATTTTTATTTAATATATTTGTTTTATCAAAGTAACAACTAATTATCGTAACAATTCATATTTTGATTATGTAAATTTTATAAGTTTTAATAGATTTGGATAATTACTCCATATAATCAATGTGTTTTCTACGATCATATTTCCCATCGCCAATTAATTTCATCATTCGAGTTGGTCAAATAAATAGTTTTATTTTTATTGAAAATATAATTTGGTCAATCATTAAGTTGACCAAATAAATATTTTCTATTAAAAAGTTGATTTGGCTAATTTGTTGATATTTAATTTAATTTGTCCAATTTATCAACGTATAACAATTTGAGCAAATTTGAACTTTTTTGAAGTCAGACGTAACAATCAATTATTATAATAAATTATATTTGATTATTTAGGTTTTATATGTTTTAATAGATTTGAGTAATTAGTGCATATAACTATATAGATTTGCGAGGGGGCCATATACTAAAAATATCTTTTAATCGAGTGTGAGATGGGTATAGTATATATTATCTAAATGGGTTTCAGATGGGTGAACCCTAACTAGATTATTTCGTGCACTATATGAGTTTGGTATAAAAAAACGCATAGTAAATTCACCTTTACGTCAAATTTTGAGAGGGTACGTTTATATAAATTATAAATGGGTTCGAGTGGATGAATCTCTGCCTCATCTTTTTGGTTATCCGTTTTGTTCTGCCGCGAAGAGGAACTCCGAGTGCCTGAACCTAACTAATAAATAAAATTGGCGAGCTTTTTGCATTAATAAATTTAATGATATATATATATATAATAGCATTATGAATTTGAATCACCATAATAACTCTCTCTTCTATATGGCATTCTTTTAATTTTTTATTCCTATTTATCTAAAATCTTGAATCCCACATCGATTTAAAATGGTACTTAACCGATGGATAACCTAAATAACTATAATTTAATATCTTGAATCCAATATCTGTAATATCCGACTGTAATTTTTCGTTTTTACCTGTCATTGTATTATTCTGATAATCTGATTATCATGAATCGTTGCATTTAGTATTATGTTGAGGTATTATAGATTTGAATTTCATATCGTTGTTATTTCATTTCATATGTGATGATTCGATGTTAATTAGAGAGTTGCATTTTCGAATTTTTCTGTTAATGTAGCGTACGCTACATAGTATGATTAACGTACGCTAATCCTGTGCCTTAGCGTGCGTAATGTTTCCTCTGTGGCGTACGCTAAGAGGGAATCTGGCATCAGTTGACTTCAGCACGTGAACTCCTTAGCCGTTGGCATGCATGTGAGTAAGGTCTGAGTTGTCATGTCGTCCAGAGTCAACTTTTATTAGCGTGCGTAACCCCTTTTTCATTAGTGTGCGCTAGCGGCCTGCGAATTCAAGACAGTAGCCACTGTAGCCGTTTACGTACGTAATATTAACCAGTTAGCGCACGTAAGTGTGTTAGCGTATGCTAAAGCTTCCCGTTAACGTGCGCTAAGTCTCATGCATACCTATTTATAGACTAACTGCTTTTTCATTTCTTCACAACTCCAAACCGATTCTCTCTCCATATATCGTCCCTCTGCACTCCCAAACCAATATCAACCTCCCCCAACTTGCTTCTAAGCCTTAAATCTTGGAGTGGAGCTCATTTCCTTGGAGACTAGGAGGTGTTTTTGAGCTTGGAGTATATTTTCTCATAGCTTTGAGGTTGTTCTTCATTTCTGGAGGTAGGTGTACTTTCCTCTCTGTATTATTTTCATATGTTGACGTTAATAACGAATTATACTTTACCTAGAGTAGATTAATCAAGTAAAACATAGTTTTAATCCAACCTTTTTAACACTTTTGATGAATATGATAAATGAGGGTTTGAGATGGGTGTGTTCTTGATGATATAGTGATTCTAACCACGTTGTAACTATCATGCTCATCTTGTTGGACAATTTTTTTTTTTTTTTTTTGGAAAATAGTTTTATATTATTAACCAAAATGTCGTGAAAGTACAACAATTACATGCTCTTCAACTCAAAAATCAAAAGAAAACCTTCTACTGCTGTAGAAATACAGTCAGTTTCCTATCTCTCATACATCTCACAACTATTTCCATTCTACATTGTTTCATCACAGTTTCCTCACTTGTTGATATTCCTCGAAATCTTCTATAGTTTCTTTCCCTCCATATATAGTAAATTGTTGTGGAGAACACCAACCTATATAGTCTCTGTCTCGTTGTGTTTGAGCCACAATACCGAATCAAATCTTCTTTTTCTTTTTCCCAGTTAGTAGTTCCTCCTACAAACCCGCACCACACCTTCAATTTACTCCATACCGTAGCAGCATATTCACATTGGAAGAACATGTGGTTCACTGTATCCGTTCTTTTGTTGCACAAGCTGCATTTTTGTTCCACCCGAATCCCTATTTTTTCAAGATTGTCACTTGTGACCAATCTATTGAGAATACATAGCCAAGTGATGAATAGACTCTTGGGGGCAGCAATGTTGTTACTCAGAATTTTATGCCATGCTACCTTATCCCTGCTGCCATGAAGGACACAATACATCTTCCTTATAGAGAATTGAGCTGAAGCCATTAGTCTTTGTCCCTCAGTAGAGTTCCTCACATAATCCTTGGCATCTAAAACTTTTTTGATAACCCATGAGGCCTGAGAGGGGGTTGCCATGGTATCCAAATTCTTGCCCTTTACATAATACCCATGTACCCATTGAATCCATAATTTCTCCTTCTTGTGAGCTAAGTTCCATAATAGTTTGCACAATGCTGCTTTATTCCATAGGTGGATATTGATTAGATTCCATCCACCTGCTGTTATAGGATCACTCATTTGTTCCCAAGCCACTAGTGTTCTTCTAGTTATTCCTGCTCCTCCTGTCCAAAGGAAGGATCTGCATGCTGCTTGAATGAGTTTGATTACTTTCTGAGGAATTAGAAAAATCGCACCGAGAGGTTTGTAGACCGAACAGACTGCTTTTATTAGTTGAAGCCTTCCCGCATATGACAAGTTTAGCAGCCCAGCAGTTTACCCTTTCCATGATTTTAGATATTAGGGGCTGACACTGTACTACAGATAGTTTCTTTGTTGACAGTGGAACCCCTAGATATTTAAAGGGAAGCTCTCCTTTTTTCATTTGAAGCTCTCTCAATATAATCTCCTGTTGCTCTTCAGGTACACCTCCAAAATACACACAGCTCTTACTTACATTTGCTTGTAAACCAGAAGCCATTGAGAATTTGTCAATGCTTGCATCAGTCTTCTAAGAGATGGCAAATCTCCTCTTGCAAATAGTAGCAAGTCATCAGCAAAGCACATTTGAATAATATCATACTTCTTACACCTGGGATGGTAATGAAAAGCTTTATCTTCCTTAAGCTCTAGGAGGCACCTATGTAAGTATTCCATGCATAGTACAAAAAGGTAGGGAGAGATGGGATCTCCTTGCCTTAGCCCTTTCCTAGCTTCAAATGGTTTAGTGATCTCACCATTTATACATATTGAATAGCTGACTGTGGTGACACACTGCATTATCCACTTTACATATTGGGAAGGAAAGCCAAGTTCAAGCATCAAAAACTTCAAGTAAGGCCACTCCACCGAATCATAAGCCTTTTGGAGATCAATTTTAATCATACACCTAGGTGATATGCCCTTCCTTCCATAACCCTTCACCAGTTCATGGCTCAATATAATATTATCAAATATAACCCTGCCTCTTATAAAAGCTGACTGGCTGCTACTCACCACATCCTCAAGCACCATTTGGAGTCTATTTGCAAGAACTTTAGATACAATCTTATATATAACAGAGCAACATGCTATTGGTCTAAAGTCTTTTGCAGCACAAGCATTTGAGGTTTTAGGAATGAGAGTAAGCAATGCAACATTTATGGACTTAGGTATAAAACCTGTACTGTGGAACTGCTGTACTGCTGCCACAATCTCTTCACCAATTATTTCCCATGATTTCTTGAAGAAGAAAACATTGTAGCCATCCACTCCTGGGGCTTTTTCAGATTCCATGCTGAATAGAGCATCTTTTATTTCTTTCCCTGTAAATTGAGCACAGAGCTTAAGTTGTTGCTCATGAGATACCACCTTGCCTCTTTTCACAATTTCCTTGTCCACCATAGGCAATGTGTCAGCTGCACTTCCCATAAGATTTGTATAAAATGTATTGATCTCCTCCACTATTTGTTCTTGAGTATTACACCTAGTGCCATCCTGTCTGATTAGGAATTTAATGGCATTATTTGTCTTCCTTGCTTTGGCATAGGCATGAAAGAATTTAGTGTTAGAGTCTCCCAATCTGATCCAATCTATCCTTGCTTTCTGTTTCCATATATTTTCCTCTATTGCACTCCATTTTTCAAGATCATTCAATTGAGTCCTTTCAGCTTGAATCAAATCAGAATTATGAGGGTTCATTGCTAGCTGCACTTGGGTTTGCTTCAGGGTGTCTCTCAGACCTTCCAACCTTGCCGTGATATTCGATATTGACTACTATTCAAAGCCTTGAATGGCCTTTTCATATTCTTGAGCTTGAACCATATATCCAATGATGGTTCTTATGGATTCTCGTGTTCCCACTCTTTCTCCACTATTTCCATAAAGCTGCCATTTTCTGCAAATACATTTAAAAACCGAAAAGGAGAGTTTCTTGCTCCTTTTTCCTCTCCAAATTGGAGGAGCTGAGGATTATGATCTGACAAATTCCTTGCAAGTAGCTCCACCACCACATTGCTGAAAGAGTTGTGCCAGGCTACATTTGCCACACTTCTATCAATGAGAGACATGATTCTATTTCCCCCATCTTGGTTGTTGCTCCATGAATATCTACTTCCTATTATTCTCAGAGGATGTAACTCATTTGTCTCCATGAATTCTTTAAAATCTTTTATCTCTCCTTCAGAAACTTCATTCCCCTGAAATCTATCTTCTGCTGCTAGCATGGCATTGAAATCTCCACTCATGACCAGAGGGATTTGAGTGTTTTGACATATTGTTGTAAGGTATCTCCACAGATCTTTCCTTGCTTCATTTGTATTAAATGCATACACTGCAACCATTTGAAATTTAGACCCTGTTATCTTATCCATCACTTCAACATGTATGCCTTGAGCATGGTTACTCAATACTTGAATTCCCACCTTTCTAGGATCCCAACAGATCCATACTCTGCCATTCAATGCATGAGAGTAATTATGTACAAACTGCCAGTTCCTGTTAATTCTATCAACACATTTTTGAAAGTTCCTCATCTTCACCCTTGTTTCCAGTATTGCTATCATGTCTATCTTATTTTTCTGAAGAAAGAGTCTTAGCTCCTTCTGTTTGAGGGGTTTGTTACATCCCCTCACATTCCACACTATAACCTTCATTTATTAACTAAGGGGATAGGGTCCCCGCCCCTCATATTAGTCTCATTCAATGGGTCTTCATCTTCATCAAGCATTTGATAGGAGTTTCTGGTTTTAAGTTCAGCTGTTGGTGGAGTATCATATCCTTTTCTCACTGTATTCTTTGGTTTGATCCACACTTTTTCCACCCATTCTCTTGTCTCTCTATTTCCCTGATGTGCCTTTTGTATTTCTTTCTGATCTTTCTTTTCTTGTGTTGCTTCTTTTTGAATTTTCCCAGGATTAGGTTGTTTTGGGATCCACTTTTTCTGCTGCAGAGCCTGTTGATAGGTCTTGGGTCTCTCTACTGCATCACAGTTGTGTCCAACAGTTTGGCACTTCTTGCAAAATGGAGGAATCCAGTCATATTCCACTTTTTGTTCTATTAAATTTCCTTCTCCTCCTTCTATTTTCACGATATGCTTAATTGGTTGTGTTACATCAATCTCCACCAATACTCTTGCATAAGAAATCCTTTTCTGCGATGTTGTGCATTCATCCGCATACAGAGGATTGCCTAGAATACTACTGATCTTGCTTAATGAATTCAATCCCCAGCAGTTTAGTGGCAAATTAGGAAGTTGAACCCACAGTGGAATCACTTTCAAGATCTCCTTTTCAAAGTTAAACCCTGCTTCCCATGCCTTCACTATCACCGGTTTACTAGCGACTGTATGCGGTCCCGTATATAAAATCCTATCCCTCTCTTCCATGAGTTTAAACCTTACCACAAAGTATCCTTCAGCATGGTAAAAAATTTCAGGTTTATTCTCAATTTGGCACTGATTCATTAGGAAATAGTTGAGATACGATATTGTTGGTGACTCACCCACCACATATAGAATTATAGCATGTTTCCATTTCTCAGCTTCCTTCTCGACATCATTAGCATCTAGACAAGCAGTTGGCTCACCATGCTTAAGAGTAGGGGGTATATAGGTCAGTTTCATACCCGTCTTAGCCGGTTGCTGGAGTTTTTCTTCACCTTTCTGTTCCGTCTGTGATAGATCTAATCGCCGATTCATTGTTGTTGGTTTTGTTCCCGAATCCGACGATACTGCTTCATTGCTTCCTTCCGTCTTCGATTGCTCATTTTCCTTCTCTATTGTATGTTGTTGATTTTCCTTGCTTCCAGATCCATGTGGTGTTGTTCTCAGTGGGGCAGCCGTCACCTTCTTCGGCCTCCTTTTTCCGGCCATTCTACGGGGGCTTACGTTAACACTTTTCCACTAACGTGCGCCTAGAGAGCTCATTCGCCGAAATGTGATTTTCATTTGTTGTTGGACAAATTTAGCTTAGTAGAATACCCTTGAATCAGTTAACTTCACCGTAGTTGGATTTAACTAATAGAGTTGTTATCATAAAGTGATTAAACACCATTTTAAGTTTTCACTTACCTTGGGAATAACTTGGCCATGTTAGAAGTAGAAGGATGTCTTCTTACTCAGATTTCTTAAGAATCATATTCTCCTTATGTTTAGCTCAGCAAGATTTTGAATGAGAATATTTGTGAAACCAACACAACAACTTTTCATTAATCTAATGTGTTGAGAACTTAGTTTGTTTTGATCATCATACCAGATAGATGGTGAATTCATCATGATGTTAATGGATCTTCCAGCCTTGTAAAGAAAGAATTTGATAACCTTCATGGATATGGTGTAATCTCATAACTAGTAACCTTGTTGTAAGCTTAATATTCAATTTAGATGAGAGGAGAATGATCATAAATATGCAGATTTTGTTCTTTCAATATTTTAATGTTTTGGAAAGTTTAATCATCATAAGATGATCTTAACATCATAATTGGTTATTCAACATACCCTTGATAGAATTCTTGTTTATGAGGAACCATGTGAACATTCGGTAAAAGTATTGTAAACCGATTTTTATGGTTGTAATGATGTTAAAAGAACTCCTGACATAAGGCTTCGATAATTGGAAATAGCAAACTATTTTAAAGGATTGTAGGGTGATGTCTTACTAATCCTATATTGATAATTATACGAATATGTTATTCAGTAAAATGTATTTCGTTTAAGGTTGATTGTTCGAGTAAACAATATTAGTCGAGGACCGTTCGTTCGTTCCGACAAGGAGAGGACTATCGTCTCCGTATTGAGGCAAGTTATCTTGCTTGGTTATAATGATGATTAGATTCTTGTGATGGTTATATATTTCATATGTATGAATTGTTCATGTAATGTTTGTCGTGATTTGACATTGTCCTTGACGTTATTCCGTTTTCTTCATGGGGTTGCATTCCTGGCACGTCGCTTTGAATCGTTGATCTCGTTGGTCTTATTTTCACTTCTGTGAGTTTTTATTTATAATTAATCGTATATGTGATTTATTGAATTCGTTGTCATGTTGTATCGTGACATATCCGGAATCATATCTGCGTTCCGATTGGTCATTGTGTAGGATTTTTATCCAGGCACATATATAGTCATGCGTGGATATTATTCCGCATTGGACTGTGCACACGAGACATAGTTTCGTGAGGCTAATTAGGTACATTGTCCCACGTATATTCTGGATTCTGTATACGGGGCGGACATGTACACGGACACATTTCCGGATCGGGCGTACTGTGATGTCCATCTTGAGCCATATTGTTAATCATCCATAGTATTGGATGTGCTCGACGGTTTGTGACTGATTGTTTCATACGCCTGATGGGTATGATTAATAGTCGGAATGATTTCCTTGAGATCTATATACGTGAATTGTATAATGTCGGAAGAATTAATTATCATGTATATCTGACCCTGTGTTTAGGGCAAAATACTTGTATTGTATTTTATGTCGAGGCAAAGTTAAGGCACGGGAAGAGCATGTTGACGGCGAAGGGTTCGAAGGATACTAGTTCGGGGGGCCCACATCATTTGTTGTTCGGTTATGTTATTTTATTTTCTGCTTCATTTAAATTACTATCTGGTTGTATTGACATTTGAAGTGTTTTCCATCTCCATATGGTTTATACTTGTTTTTCGGATCTTGTGTATTATAAGGTCGTTGGCCATATTTTGATAAACTCCTAATCGGAGCAATGACTATTCATTGTGGTTTGGTATCACAAATAATATTTATTTAATCTGTTTTGGATATCGCCTGGTGGGTCCCAGTGTGGGGTCCACGGCACTGTAATAGCCGCCTTTTGGGGTGTTACAGAAGATGGTATCGGAGAGTTGTTTCCTTTTTATGAGTCATTGTGAAATGAACTAGTATCAAGAGACCTTCGTGTCACGTGTGACCTGTGCAAGCGCCTGACCCTACGAGCCAAACACGGTATGTACTTTATGAGCCATGATTTAATTACTGGCATAATATTGATATCAGTATGGGTCTCCTTGTTGATCATGTTATTTCGAGGAATTGTGATAGGATTTATCTTATTGATAATCCGAGGTAAATGCTGAATTGATTATATGATTGAAATTGTTCGACTTGACGCCGATATAATATTCGGTGCGACATTCGTGGTATCGATAACCGTTTCCTTGAATATGTGATTCCTTGTTGCTATTAACTTAGCATGAATTTTAGTATCTTGAACTGTACTTATGGTTATCATTATGATTGGTTCTTTCAGTATGGAAAGAAACCTGAGAGGTCGTGGCAGAGGGGGACGAGGCCGCGGAAGGGGCCGAATCCCGATACCTCGAGCCAACAGATGCGCGAATGCGGATCAGAGTTCCGCAGACAGTGGTTCACCTTCTAGGGAACAATCGCACCACAGTGGGCGCGGGGATGCGCGTGTCGATCATTACGTCGTGATGCAGGGCATGATGACACAGATGACCCAGATGGGTCAACTAATGGAAGCTATGCAGAGGGCCGCTACTGGCCAGCAACAGGGACCTCATCCTCCTCTTGTGATTGGCGGACCCGTGAGTCGGATTATCAGCGACATCTCTCGCCAGCGACCACCGACCTTTGAAGGCTCCTCTGAGCCTGCTGAAATTGTGCATTGGATCGAGCATTTCGAGAAACTTTTCTAGATGGTGGACTGCCCGGAAGAGAACCGCGTCTCGGTAGCCGCGTATTATCTTAGCAAAGGCGCTCACACCTGGTGGCTTTCAGTAAGGCCAGCTGATGGTGTTTACACTTGGGAGGAATTTAAAAACCTCATGCTAGACCGTTACTATCCAGGGCCACTCCATGAGGCCAAACTGTCGGAACTACTGAGCCCCGACCCGTCTGAAGACGATGATGTATTATCTGTTGCTGAGAAATTCCAGGCACTCCTTCCTTTCGCCATGACAATTATCCGAACAGAGGCCGATAAGATCAAATACTTTCTCAAGAGGCTTAAACCCCGAATGAGAATGCAGCTGTTGAATCACCATTGTACTACCTTACCAGAGTTCATCGAGAAAGCTCTGGAGTACGAACTCACCGCGAAGAAGATTTCCAAGAAACAACCACAGTCCAACAACAAAAGATCCAGGAACCAGAACCAGACTGAGAGTAATCGGGGGACATTCAGGAAGCCCCAGTCATTGCCAAACCCTTCTGATCAACCACCCATGGCGTCAAAGCCCGCCGGATCGCACTCTCGAATGGTTCCCTCATCCGTGGTGTGTCATAATTGTGGGGTCCAGGGGCATATCAACTTCAAATGCCCAAAGCCTACCATCACATGCCATACTTGTGGTAAGAATGGTCATCGTGCTCGTTTTTGCAGGAGTGGGCCCGGACATGAACCAGTAGCATCTCATGCTCCAGTTCAGTCCTCTGTCCAGAACCGGATGCCTCCGTCTGCTTCCTATCAGACCACCGGGGCGAATAGGGGAATGGGCCGTGGGAATCAAAGTGGTACACCTGGTGCCGGAACTGCGAAACCCAGGATTTACGAGATGAAGAAAGCTGACGATCCCGAGGCCAGCATGATTTCAGGTATACTCGAGATCCACTTCCATCATGTGTGTGTTCTTTTTGATACCGGTGCTTCACACTCCTTTATATCTTCTTCTTGTTTAAGTCGTTTGCCTCTAGACCATGTTATCAATTGTGAGCCCTACGTGATTGGTCTACCTGATGGTAGAAGAATTATTGGAAATCGTGAAGTCCAGGACTGTACGATTCATTTGAACGACCGTGAGTGGTTGTCAAATCTGATTGTAGTCGATTTACCTAAGGATGATATAATCTTGGGTATCGATTGGATGGATCGTCATGATACAATACTCAGTGTCTGCAAGCGGATGGTAACCGTCACTTCTGATGATGGTTTCAAGTGTATCTTTCGAGGGGATAATCCCAGTCGTTCTAGGAGAGTCATCAGCACTATGAAAGCAGTGAAACTGCTTAATCAACGATGTATTGGTTATTGGTGATACATGGCCAAAACAGCAGATCGACCAGTTGAATTGGCCGACATTCCGGTAGTCCGAGACTACCCATATGTATTTCCAGACGAGTTGCCAGGCTTACCTACGCACCGTGACATGGAGTTTATTATTGAGTTAGAACCAGGGACATCCCCGCTTTCAAAAGCACCGTATCGTATGGCTTCGACTGAGATGCAAGAATTGAAGAACCAGCTTGAGGAGTTGACTGACAAGGGCTATATTCGACCTAGTGCGTCCCCTTGGGGAGCACCAGTGTTATTTGTATGGAAGAAAGATGGATCTCTGCGCTTATGTATTGATTACTGTGAGCTGAACAAGGTAACCATCAAGAACAAGTATCCTTTGCCTCGTATTGATGATTTATTGGACCAACTTCAGGGAGCTGCCGTGTTTTCTAAGATCGACTTGAGATCTGGTTATCATCAGTTGAGGATTCGAGAGTTTGACATTTCGAAGACAGCATTCCGTACTCGCTATGGGCATTATGAGTTTGTGGTGATGCCATTTGGACTGACTAATGCACCGGCGGTATTCATGGAGTTGATGAATCGAGTTTTTATTAACTATCTGGATCGCTTTGTAGTTGTTTTTATTGACGACATTCTTATTTACTCTCGTGACCACGAAGAGCACGAGCGTCATCTCCACCAAGTTCTTGATACATTGAGGCGGGAACAGCTTTATGGGAAATTTTCTAAGTGTGAATTCTGGATGCCTGAGGTTGTCTTTCTCGGGCATGTGATATCAGCCGAAGGGATGAGAGTGGACCCACAAAAGACGGAAGCCATTCGAGATTGGCTACCACCGAAGAACGTGAAGGAAGTTCGTAGTTTTCTCAGCCTAGCAGGTTACTACCGACGGTTCGTAGAAGGATTTTCTAAAATTGTGCAACCGATGACTAACTTACTGCGAAAGGACAAGAAGTATTTGTGGTCAGAAACATGTCAGCAAAGTTTTGATGAGCTCAATAGTTGATTGATTTCGGCACCTGTTTTGGTCTTACCAAAAGGAACGGAAGGATTTGTGGTGTATAGTGATGCGTCGAGACAGGGTCTGAGATGTGTACGAATGCAGGAAGGGAAAGTGATTGCCTATGCGTCGAGACAATTGCGACCCTTTGAAGTTAACTATCCGACCCATGACTTGGAGTTAGCAGCTGTGGTGTTTGCTTTGAAAATCTGGCGTCACTATCTTTATGGAGTTACCTGCCAGATCTTTACAGACCACAAGAGCCTAAAGTACATTTTTACTCAGAAGGAGTTGAACATGAGACAGATAAGGTGGCTAGAATTAATCAAGGACTATGATATCGAGATCCTTTATCATCCGGGTAAAGAAAATGTGGTTGCCGATGCATTGAGCCGTAAGACAGTGCAGGAGCAGATGCTGAGTCGTTTGACAGCACGGAGAGAGTTGCAGTTAGACCTTATGAGGCCAGAAATTGAAGTTTGGTTACAGCATATTCAGGGACAACTTTGCACCCTTGAGATTTCTTCGTCTCTTGATGATATGATCAAATCGAAGCAAATTACGGACCCATTATTATCTCGAGTTTGGGAAGAGGTAACCCAAGGGAAAGCCCCTGGATTCGTGATCCACGAGGATGGATTGATGCGTTTTAGAAATCGAGTTTGTGTACCCACTAACGAAGAGTTGAGGAACTCTATCATGAGAGAAGCACATGCTACCCCGTACTCTATTCACCCGGGATCTAGCAAGATGTATAAGGATTTGAACCAGAATTATTGGTGGGGGAATATGAAACGTGAGGTTGCCGAATTCGTTTCGAGATGTTTAACCTGTCAGTAGGTTAAGATTGAGCACCAGCGACCCGCAGGAATGTTGAAACCGCTGCCAATTCCCGAGTGGAAATGAGAGGACATATCTATGGATTTTATCACTAGCTTGCCGACAAGTCGTCGAGGAATAAATACGATTTGGGTGATTGTGGACCGTCTGACCAAATCAGCCCACTTTTTGGAGATTACGGACATGTGGGGTCCCGAGAGATGGCCCAACTATTTATTAAGGAAATCGTGAGATTACATGGTACCCCCAAGAGTATTGTATCAGACCATGACGGGCGATTCGTGTCGCACTTCTGGAAGGCAGTTCATCGTGCGATGGACACGCAGTTGAATTTCAGTATGGCTTTTCATCCACAGACCGATGGTCAGTCTGAGAGAACCATCCAGACGTTAGAGAATATGTTGAGAGCATGTGCTCTTGATTGGAAGGACGATTGGGAAGCCCGGCTACCTTTGGTGGAATTCACTTATAATAATAGTTGGCACGCTTCGATTCAGATGGCACCGTATGAGGCATTATATGGCCGTCGCTGTAGGTCCCCTTTGTGTTGGGACGAACTGTCAGAATCTCTGGGTACGGAACCCGATATGTTATTAGCAGCCCGGGAGAAGATCACTTTGATTAGGAGTCGGTTGTTAACGGCTCAAAGTCGACAGAAGTCTTATGCTGACCACCGTCGATGATCGCTTGAGTTCGAGGTTGGTGACCATGTGTTAATGAAGGTGTCTCCTACCCGAGGTTTTTTTCGTTTTGGGAAGAGGGGCAAGCTGAGCCCGAGGTACATTGGGCCGTTTGAGGTTTTGGAGCATGTAGGTGATCTGGCCTATCGACTAGCCTTGCCATCGACTTTGAGTAAGATTCACAACGTGTTTCATATCTCCCAGTTGAGGAAATATGTTGCTGATCCGAGCCATGTACTTCAGTTCGAAGAGATTGAATTAGCAGATGATCATTCGTACGAGGAGCGTCCTGTGCGGATACTCGAGAGGAGGGTCAAGCAGTTGAGGAACAAGACGATTCCCCTACTGAAAGTTCAGTGGTCACGACACGGAGTCGAGGAGGCTACGTGAGAAACCGAGGATAGTATGCGAGCGAGATACCCCGAGTTATTAACCCCTTAGTTTCGAGGACGAAACTCTTTTAAGGGGGAGAGTATGTAATATCCGACTGTAATTTTTCATTTTTACCTGTCATTGTATTATTCAGATAATCTGATTATCATGAATCGTTGCATTTAGTATTATGTTGAGGTATTATAGATTTGAATTTCATATCGTTGTTATTTCATTTCATATGTGATGATTCGATGTTAATTAGAGAGTTGCATTTTCGAATTTTTCTGTTGATGTAGCGTACGCTACATAGTATGATTAACGTACGCTAATCCTGTGCCTTAGCATGCGTAATGTTTCCTCTGTGGCGTACGCTAAGAGGGAATCTGGCATCAGTTGACTTCAGCACGTGAACTCCTTAGCCGTTGGCATGCATGTGAGTAAGGTCTGAGCTGTCATGTCGGCCAGAGTCAACTTTTATTAGCGTGCGAAACCCCTTTTTCATTAGCGTGCGCTAGCGACCTGCGAATTCAAGACAGTAGCCACTGTAAGCCGCTTACGTACGTAATATTAACCAATTAGCGCACGTAAGTGTGTTAGCGTACACTAAAGCTTCCCGTTAGCGTGCGCTAAGTCTGTACAGTCTATTTATAGGACCAGCCTGTTTTTCATTTCTTCACAACTCCAAACCGATTCTCTCTCCATATATCGTCCCTCTGCACTCCCAAACCGATATCAACCTCCCCCAACTTGCTTCTAAGCCTTAAATCTTGGAGTGGAGCTCATTTCCTTGGAGACCAGGAGGTGTTCTTGAGCTTGGAGTATATTTTCTCATAGCTTTGAGGTTGTTCTTCATTTCTGGAGGTAGGTGTACTTTCCTCTCTGTATTATTTTCATATGTTGACGTTATTAACGAATTATACTTTTTTTTTTTTTTGAAAAAAGATCACATATATATCTGGAAGAAAAAAATGGTGGAGCCGACCCACCTACACGGAAGCTACCTCATCGGCCGAAAATAAGACTCATTGGCATCAAAAATGCGTTATCTAGATCTAATATACGGTACACCAAGTCTATCGAGCCTAAGATAGCCCCGTAAAAGCCCCCCAATATTACAAACATTATACATTTCAAAATTGCACTTCTCGCACCCTTTATTGGCCAAGTAATCCGCAACAACGTTCCCCTCCCGGTAGATGTGCGTAAGCCTAACATCCATCAAGTTAATAAGAGAATGGATGCGTTGGAAAATGTGATTGGTATGCCGCGGTCCTTTAATTTTTGTGGAAATTAAATGAAGAACAATTTGGGAGTCTAGTTCGACCCAAACTTTCCGGATGTTCCTGTCATGACAAAATTCAAGACCCCTCCAAACCGCGTATGCTTCGGCGAATGTGTTAGTTTGATGCCCAAGATACTCATGAAAAGCAAAAATGGGATGACCCAAGTGGTCACGGCCACCTCCCCCGCCTCGCCCCGGATTGCCTTTAGAGGCCCCATCAGTGTTCAATTTTATAATACCAGGGGAGGGTTTAATCCATGAAACCAAAAAAAAATTGGGGGGTTTTCTAATATTACAACAAAAAATCCCCAAAAGATCGCAAAAAATTGGGGCGCCTTTCCAATTAATATTGTCAACCTTTTTGATAGTGGCTAGGTACTTCCAAACCCGGTTGATGACCCGCTGGGCAGTAAAGGGAATATTTTTGACACGTTTGTCATTCCTGGAACACCACAAAAACCACAAAATAAGGACCGGAATGATATAAAAAATGTGGCAAGAGCCATAACCTTTGTTAAACCAATTAGATAAAACCATGCCAACACTTTCTAAATTAAGAAGTTCAATTCCAGCTAAAAAAGAAAAATTAGCCCAAACGGACTTAGCAACCGGGCCTTTGAAAAATAAGTGAGAACTGTCCTCTGTGCCCTGACAACAAAAACATCCATCGTTAGAAACATTGATACCCCTGTTACGAAGACCATCAGGGATCCAATTATGCAATAGCCGAACAATGAATAGAGAAATAGTAGGGGTAATCACACTATTCCAGATTTTGGATAAAATAGTAGAAGAGTTTTGGGACTTCCTGATGGCCTGCCATGCAGACTTGAAGGTGAAGTTGCCATTAGAACTTAATTTCCAAAAGGGAATGCATTCATGGTCGTGGGTGGGGAGAACACATATGAGGTCACACAATTCATTCGGAATCAAGGCCTGCAACTTAAAAACATCCCAACCATTGTCATTCCAACATTATTAATCAACAAATTAGATTTCGTGCCAAGGTCAAATTGAGAAGGGGGGTTGAGAGAGCACCAATTATCATGCCAGAAAGAGATCTCCCCGTTGCCAATCCCTTAAAAAATCCAGTCCTCGGCCTGGTTCCTAATCTCACACATTCTTTTCCAAATAGTGGAATCATAAGAATTAGTTTTAATGATTTTAGGATGAAGCCGTTTACAATATTTAGCTTTGAGAAAATTAGACCAAATATTGGAATTGGTCCTGAACCGCCACCACAATTTGATTTCAGCAGCCTTAATGATATCATTAAGGTTTCTAAAACCCAAACCTCCCTCCTAAAAGGGAAAACACAAACGGTTCCAGGAACACCAGTGCAATTTTTTCTTATTCTCCCTAGACCCCCATAGAAATCTATTAAACAACCTCTCTAAGTGAATAATCACATTGTTAGGAGGTCTAAGAACTTGAAGCACATAAAATGACATGGAATTTAGAGAAGTTTTAATAAGTTCCATTCTCCCCCCTGTAGTCAAATAAAAGTGATTCCAACTTTGAATTTTGTTTTGAATTTTAGAAATAAGATTTCAAAACATATCAAAAGTTTGATTCCCCTTCCAGAGAAGGGCACCTAGATAAGATATGGGTAGGGCAGTGGGCTTAAAACCAGTACATGAGAGGATAAGATCTTTCAGGATAGCATTAGGGTTATGAAGAATAAACTGGCTCTTATGAGTGTTGATCAGTTGCCCAGAAAGATCTTCATATTTATGCAAACAATTTTTCAGAGGCATGATGTTGTTTCTATTGGCTTTAAGGAAAATAAGGACATCATCAGCAAAAGCTATATGGGAAACATTAACATCAACTTTTTTCCTGATAGTGAAAAACATATCAGGATTTTTTTATGAAAGTATTATCCAGGCTCCTAGAAAGATAATCAGCAGCTAAAACAAAAAGCATGGGAGAAAGAGGGTCTCCTTGTCTAATGCCTCTTTGGGATTTAAAATAACCAACAGGAGATCCATTAATCAGAATAGAAAACCAGCAATTTGAAATGTTGTTTTTGATTAAATCAATCCAAACCTTGGCAAATCCAAAACCAGAAAGAACCTGATAAAGAAAGTTCCAATTCAACATGTCATAAGCTTTTTCCATATCCAATTTAACAATAAGGTTATCGGGGCTTCTAGAGATATCATGAGCAATCTCCTGGGCAGCCAAAATATTATCAGTGATGATTCTATTCTTAATGAAACCAGACTGGAAAGGGGAAATAAGTTTAGAAAGAAGCTTGCTCAATCTTAGCCCCATGATTTTAGAAAAGATCTTTTGAATATTGTTGCAAAAGCTGATGGGTCTGAAATCCTTCCAGGAAGATGGAGAATCAGTTTTGGGAATTAAAGTTAAGGTGGTGGAAGTATAAGACTTGGTAAGGGGGGCTCCTCTAAAAAAATCAGTAGTAGCTTCAAGAACATCCTCAGAGATAATATCCCAACAAGTTTGAAAGAAAAAAGCATTAAATCCATCAGGGCCAGCCACCCCATTAGAGTTCATATTAAAAACAGCCACTTTAACCTCATTTAAGTCTGGGATAGCACAAAGCATGTCATTATCATTGTCAGAAATGATTTTGGGATGATGTCCTCATCAATGTTATCCAGAAGAGGGTTATTATCAGTAAATAAGCCAGAGAAGTAATCAGTAGCAGATTGTGCTATAAGGCAAGGATCAGAAACAGGAATACCATTGCAGGTAATCTGTCCTATACTACCCTTGCTTCTTTTAATTTTAACCAAATTATGGAAAAATTTAGTGTTTCTCTCACCTTCAAGAGTCCATTTGATATTGGCTTTTTGTTTCCAAAAGTCTTCTTCCATGGAAAGAATTTTATTCAGATTAGCTTTCTCATTTTTAAGGTTGACATAATTGGAGGGGGAAGGGTCATTATCAAAATTGAGCTCAGCTGTAGCAGCCTGCTCTTTAGCATTAGCAATATTATTGAAAAGATTACCAAATTGATTTCTGTTCCAGTCTTTAAGGGTGAATTTCAATCTATTCAGTTTCAAAGGAAGCCTATGGATACCTCTGATGGAGGTAGGAATAGACCAAGATTCCTTAACAATTTGCATGAAAAGATGGTGTTTGGTCCACATGTTTTGGAATCTGAAAAAGGCTTAATTTTCACAGAAACATCAGAGAAATTACATAATAGGGGATGATGATCAGAAGTATATCTGGGGAGATGTAAGATGGAGGGAGAAGGAAAAAGATCACACCAATCAGAGTTGAACAGAATCCTATCCAGCCTCTGCCAGATAGAGTCACTATACCAAGTAAAAGGGCTACCAGAAAAACCACCCTCAAAAAGATTACAGTCCATAATGGCATCAGAGAAGTCATCCATCTCTGATTGGATAGGGGGAGCCCCACCTTTCTTTTCAGAGTTTCTCAGAACAATATTAAAATCACCCCCAATCATCCAGGGTATATTGTGCTGACTTACACTAAGTAAGTCATCCCAAAGTTGAAATCTTTCAACTCTGGTATTCTTACCATAGACCACAGTGAATAAAAAGGGCTTAGAAGTTAAGGATGATGTGATTTTCACATGAAGCATGTGAGCTGTATTATGTAAAATCTGGACATGGTTGTTTATATCATTGAAAATCCAAATATGGTTGCTCACATTGGCAATAACAGAGTGAAAGCCAAGAAGTCTACAGAAAAATTGAAGGTTTAGGTCAACTTTAGGCTCAATAATGCCCAAAATATTAATTTTGTTGTCATGAATTAAACTTTTTAAAACTTTTTGGGCTGCTGGATTACCCATACCTCTAATATTCCAAATCATAGTATTGATCATTTTGAGGATTTGGGTGCTAGCCTACCACTTCTTCTCAAATCTTCCTTGTTCTTCTGGTTAGTTTCCATTTCTTTAGATATAGGGTTACGAACCCTAAGAGCCAGCACAGTAACCTGAGTAGAGCTAGGAACCTGATCAGACTCAGGGCTGCTATTGTTGGGGGATGAATCACATTCATTGTCCTCATCTAATAGAAGAGGACTGAAGGAGTTCCTGAGGGGGGTAGGATCATCATCCTCCTCTGAATGAATTTCTACTAGGATAGGGGAACCAGGGTGATCATCCTCTCCCTTTGAGGGTTGGTTAGAGAAAGATGCATCATGGTTTACCTCTATCAGAGAGGTAAGGACTGGACCAGTCCCTGACTTATTCCATATTTTTGCAGGGGGTGATAGAATTAAAGAAAATTTAGAGGGATTCACAGGGCTATCAAGGATGATAGTCTGCTCTCCCTCCATCTCTTTATTTTGTGGATCAACAGGGGTAACAGGAATCTCATTGGGATTAAGATCCTGTTTCCCCTTATCCACAGCCTGTTTATTTGACAAATTTTTTTAGAAATCCAGTTTAGAAATGATTTGTTGTCTCTTTTCTAATGCCTGGGGCCTGAGCTCCTTGTTTTTAATGTAACACATTTTCTCATCATGTCCAATGTGTTCACAGTGAGCACAATACATGGGTTTTCTTTCATAATCAATCAAGCAATCCATAGAGGTATCACCACATTCAATAGCCACTTTAGGGGGAGGGGATTCAACAAATTAACATCTACACAGACTCTAGCATAATTCAGCCGAGATATGGATAAGGTAGCATCATCAACTTTGATAAAATCACCAATACAGCTAGCAATAGTTTGTAAACATCTCATGTCATACCACTGAAGGGGAAGATTAATAATTTTAATCCACACAGGTACCACAGGTAGTTCTTTTTTAAAACTAAAATCTGGTGTCCATTTAAGAATACGCATAGGAAATTGATTAACAGAAATTTCACGGTGGAGTCTGAGTTTGTTGAACAACTCCTCATTTGCCACCGTTATCAAAACATGCCTCCCATTCAAATATTGAATTTTGCAGTAAGGAAATCCCATTTTAGATAGGGTTGAGCCGATTACCTCGTTGTTGGGCTTACCATAGGAGAATTTACCGACTAGGGCAAATTTGAGTGGTGCCGAAGCTTGTTCGCACTCTGGGATTGTGAAGACAGCTTTTGGAATGTCACCAGTTTTATCAATCGAGCCCAACTTTTGGTCGCTCCCTGCTGGCCCTTTGGTGATTCCAGCATATGTAGCTTTGGATGTTGATGGACCCTTTGGTATCGGTTGCGTTTCCGGAATGATTTCAGCATCATCTTCACGGATCTTTCCATCTACGGTGGGGGTTTCTATTATTTCCCCTTCTTCTTCATCAGATCTAGGGTTTCCTGGATTTGGGATTTCCGCCGCTTTCGTGTGAATCTTGGTATTTTGGGACGCCGACTTGATTCTAGAAGAGAGAATCGGTGGGCTGTGAGTTTTTTTTCCAAAGTTAATAAAATTTGTCGTAAGATTATTGAGAAGGTTAGCACTCGATTTGAGAGTCAGGTTCTCAAAGTCGGGCTGTTTTGTTGGGGATGATGGTTGGGATCGCTGAACCGATGGAGTGGCCATCGAAAAAGGAAAGGTCTGCCGCACTGAGGCGGCGGCGGGGGAGAAGAAGCGCCGTGAACGGCTATAAAATATCTGCTAACGGTCACAATGAATGAAGAGGAAGACGGGGTGACCGAGGAAAAAAAATCGCCAGGGTAGAGAGAAGGCAGAGCGTTCTAGAGAGAGAGAGTGCTCAGCGAAAAATCATTAACGAATTATACTTCACCTAGAGTAGATTAATCAAGTAAAACATAGTTTTAATCCAACCTTTTTAACACTTTTGATGAATATGATAAATGAGGGTTTGAGATGGATGTGTTCTTGATGATATAGTGATTCTAACCACGTTGTAACTATCATGCTCATCTTGTTGGATGAATTTAGCTCAGTAGAATACCCTTGAATCAGTTAACTTCACCGTAGTTGGATTTAACTAATAGAGTTGTTATCATAAAGTGATTAAACACCATTTTAAGTTTTCACTTACCTTGGGAAGAACTTGGCCATGTTAGAAGTAGAAGGATGTCTTCTTACTCAGATTTCTTAAGAATCATATTCTCCTTATGTTTAGCTCAGCAATATTTTGAATGGTTAAGGATATTTGTGAAACCAACACAACAACTTTTCATTAATCTAATGTGTTGAGAACTTAGTTTGTTTTGATCATCATACTAGATAGATGGTGAATTCATCATGATGTTAATGGATCTTCCAGCCTTGTAAAGAAAGATTTTGACAACCTTCATGGATATGGTGTAATCTCATAACTAATAACCTTGTTGTAAGCTTAATATTCAATTTAGATGAGAGGAGAATGATCATAAATGTGCAGATTTTGTTCTTTCAACATTTTAATGTTTTGGAAAGTTTAATCATCATAAGATGATCTTAACATCATAATTGGTTATTCAACATACCCTTGATAGAATTCTTGTTTATGAGGAACCATGTGAACATTCGGTAAAAGTATTGTAAACTGATTTTTATGGTTGTAATGATGTTAAAAGAACTCCTGACATAAGGCTTCGATAATTGGAAATAGCAAACTATTCTAAAGGATTGTAGGATGACGTCTTACTAATCCTATATTGATAATTATACGAATATGTTATTGATTAAAATGTATTTCGTTTAAGGTTGATTGTTCGAGTAAACAATATTTATCGAGGACCGTTCGTTCGTTCCGACAAGGAGAGGACTATTCTCGTCTCCGTATTGAGGCAAGTTATCTTACTTGGTTATAATAATGATTAGATTCTTGTGATGGTTATATATTTCATATGTATGAATTGTTCATGTAATGTTTGTCGTGATTTGACATTTTCCTTGACGTTATTCCGTTTTCTTCATGGGGTTGCATTCCCAAGTACGTCGCTTTGAATCGCTGATCTCGTTGGTCTTATTTTCACTTCGGTGAGTTTTTCTTGATCCTTAATCGGATATGTGATTTATTGAATTCGTTGTCATGTTGTATCGTGACATATCCGGAATCATATCTGCGTTCTGATTGGTCAGTGTGTAGGATTTTTAGCCAGGCACATATATAGTCATGCGTGGATATTATTCCGCATCGGACTGTGCACACGAGACGTAGTTTCGTGAGGCTAATTAGGTACATTGTCCCACGTATATTCTGGATTCCGTATACGGGGCGGACATGTACACGGACACATTTCCAGATCGGGCGTACTGTGATGTCCATCTTGAGCCATATTGTTAATCATCCATAATATTGGATGTGCTCGACGGTTTGTGACTGATTGTTTCATATGCCCGAGGGGTATGATTAATAGTCGGAATGATTTTCTTGAGATCTATATACGTGAATTGTATAATGTCGGACGAATTAATTATCATGTATATCTGACCCTGTGTTTTGGGCGAAATACTTGTATTGTATTTTAGGTCGAGGCAAAGGCAAGGCACGGGAAGAGCATGTTGACGGCGAAGGGTTCGAAGGATACTATTTCGGGGGGCCCACATCATTTGTTGTCCGGTTATGTTATTTTATTTTCTGCTTCATTTAAATTACTATCTGGTTGTATTGACATTTGAAGTATTTTCCATCTCCATATGGTTTATACTTGTTTTTCGGATCCTGTGTATTATAAGGTCGTTGGCCATATTTTGATAAACTCCTAATCGGAGTAATGACTATTCATTGTGATTCGGTATCACAAATAATATTTATTTAATCTGTTTTGGATATCGCCTGGTGGGTCCCAGTGTGGGGTCCACGGCACTGTAATAGCCGCCTTTTGGGGTGTTACAATATCGATCTAAAATAGAACTCCACAAATTGAGAACCTAAATATTTACTTGGAATTTAGTGTGTATTTTTTGTAACACCCCCAGACCATATGAGAATATTACATGCTGTAGACCCTCTCCACGATAACCTACCAGGCTAAACAACACAGAAATACCAAAACTTGACTGACCTAAGCCAATCATTACAATAATGCAGACCATTAGGGTCAATTACAATATAATCACACGGACCGATGAGGTCACACGACAAATGCAAACGAGACGAAATATAACTCTTGATTAGTATCGTAGCTCGTCACTTCCTGTGCCGATCCTGTGACTGCTACCTCGAACCAGCATGTACCTGGACGCAAAACAGACATCCACCCCGATTACTCGGGGGTTAGTAAAACTCCATTGTTTTACTAGGGCAAATATAATAGTATACGAAATGTATCAAGCAGAAGGCAATCACAAATCAGGTAAAACAATCAATTGTCCAAATATTCCTGAGCGGTTTTATTAATCAGAAAACAAGTGATGAAGTGTTTAAAATTTAAATTCGGTATCTCGGGAGTTTTTAAAGTATAGTTTCTTTTGGACCTCGAGTCCCAAAATTACAAAACCTCTTTTGAAAATCATCAAAGCCTCAGCCCGGTTCTTGTTTCAGAACACATTAGTGAAAATATCATCACGTGTCCGAGATTTAACATCAAAACATTATCCACACAATCACTGTTCGTACTCGTCAAGTAACAAACTCCGGAGGTCACGATGGACCGTACCCGGTTCCACACATTCACTGTTCGTACTCATCATGTATCGAACTCCAGAGGCCATACGGACCGTACCTGGACCACATACACTGCTCGTACACATCATGTACCGAACTCCAGAGGCCACACAGACCATACCTGGACCACACATGCTGTTCGTACACATCATGTACCGAACTCCAGAGGCCACACGGACCGTATCTAGACCGCACACACACACACACACACTTCCCAACGCATATCGAACAACGCAAAACACTTCACCACGAATAGCACACCTTAATACAAATACGTTTGAACATCCAATCATACACGAAAATACATGGACAAGTGTATAGTCAATCCAACATAATAATCATAATCAACACAAGACATCAAACCCGAGCAATCAAGTCCAACACGAATCACGCAACTATCATGACCAACACAACTTCGCAACATTAACAAGCAAGAATATCATTAATACTCACAACCGTTCGAATATTCAATTCGCACGAAACATATCCACGAAGGTAAACCAAATCATCATAAATCCAATACGTAAGATCTATATGCAAGACACAAATCGTATAAGTAGAATACTTGCCTTAATAACCGATACCGAACACTCCGAAGAACACGGTTCAACCGAGAAACCTCGGGCCCCGAAGAAGACAACAAACGGAAGGGTTTCGACTCGAGTTCTTCACAAGGATTTCGTTCCTAAGACGTATCATCAATAAATCAACGATCGTACGAGGAATAATAATCACATAACGCCCGAATCCCCCTCTAAGATCTTTTATCGGACACCTTCAAGGCGTCGATTAGGAACTCAACAGAACGAAGAATCTTAGACAATCTAACCATGGAACAACAAGGGAAATGATAGAATATATCTTAATAATCATCGATCCCCCGCAAATCTAAGTTATTACAGGCTAATCGGACACAACCAAGCAAAACCCCCAATTTTTCCAAAACTAAGATTTTAGGAAATCTAATCTTGATTCGCTCGATCAAAGGAGGTTATGGAACGATTAATCAATGTTAAGAACTCCAGAACTTCGTGGATTAATCGCTTGAAAACATGTCTCCATGCTCATCAAGACTCCAGCCGCGGAAGGGAAAGGAACGAAATGAAAAACGGGTGAAAATATGACTGCCCAGTTATATTTATACTGGCGCGCCATAGCGTGCGCTAGGCTTCTGGATTAACGCGCGCTATCGGCCAGTCTCGGCCTAGAACTTTTGGTCGGGGCCCGCCCTCGTGCGCTAGACCCCTTGCGCTAGCGATCGACACCGACAGTCCAGAGAATTCTACCCGACCGAGATAGCGCGCGCTGGACGGGCGTTAGCATGCGCTAGCCGACCCGTCCAGAACCTCCTAAACCAGACTGCTCGGCCAGGTAGCGTGCGCTGACAGCCGAATACCGCGCGCTATGCCTGTCGAGTAGCGCGCGCAGCCTTCCGACAGTAGCGCGTGCTATGCCAGTCCCTTCCGGTTCCTGCCGCAACTGTTTGACCGGTGTCCAACCGCTATGACCTGGCAACTCGATTTCCAAAAAACGCACGAAATGAACTCGACAAAACACTCACGGACAACATCAATGGTCCTAAATCAAAACATCATGCAACAAATAATCACACGAGACCATATAAACACAAAATCAATCATAGAGAAAATAATACCGACACTCGACAACCGAGAAATATCCGGAAAAATCCGAAATAACCGCAATGAAAATCTCGGGTATTACATTCTATCCCCCTAGAAACAAGTTTCGTCCCGAAACTTAAACAAAGATATCACAGTGCTAGCAAAACACCACGCTCAAATATAAAAATATCAACTCATGACCCCGTGATCTACAGTCACGTGTCTCCGTAGGTTCAACAACCCACACGGATTCATATACACAGAAACATCGATCATCATGCACCACAAAAACATTACATAATACTACCTCCGTTTTTTTATAACTGCAACATTCGGACTTTCACGTTTGCCAATGCACAACTTTGATTATTAATATCTTCAATTCTTTACTTTTAAAAATTATAAAAAGTTGATATTTTGAAAGTATATTTCGAGATGAATCTAACAAGATCCCACATGACTATATTTTTTCATATGTATAAATCACAAAAGATGGTCAAAAGAAAGTATGTGAACAGTGTAATAGTCAACACGTTGCAATAATAAAAGAACGGAGGAAGTAAGTTTACACACGGGAGACCATCCGCACTACAAACACAAAATATCATCACTGGGTATCACTGAGCCCTCCAGAAGTATGAACAAAACTCCGGTTCCCTACCATCTTAGCAATGGTCTCGCAGTACTGGTCTCGATGCCCTCCGCGTCCACAACTATAACAAGTTACCGGCGGTTTCTTACAACTCGCACGCTCGTGGCCCAGTACATTACAGTTGAAACATCTTGGAGCACTGTCTGGACTCAAAGACATCGACCTGGGACTTTTAGATTCTCTAGCTAACCGAGAAGGTCCCATACTCATCTGATAAGAGGCTTGGGATTTTAAAATCCCAATTTCCTTACTTCCCGAGGCATCATCCAAAATCCTTTGTTTATTTGCTACAGATACCGACTCAGTAGACAATACAACCATTTCAAAAGCTAAAGCTTGGTCTTGATAATCCTTCAACGTAGTACACATAAAAGGGGCCATGCACTGCCGAACATGAGGTTTCATACGCATATCAAAATAACGAACCTTATCTGCCTCACTTCTCACTTGATCTCGAACATAGCATAACTGCCGATTATAATCGACTATTGCCTGATCATACGCATAATCGACTACCGATTATAATCGACTATTGCCCGATTATAATCAACACATCTTGGGGTGTAGCCGAGAAGAATTCGATGATCCTACGCTCTTTAACAGGCGGCGGACAATACCGGCCTCCATGGCAGTCTTGAATTCAGCCCAAGTAGCTGCACAATCACTAGGCGTTATGGCCTCCCACCAGTCTACAGCTTCCTTGTCGAGCATGTATTGGGCAATAGGTACTCTCCTTTCATCGGGACAAGCTACAACATCAAATGTTCTGTCCAACTGGAAGAGCCAGTTCTCCCAACCTAATGAGTTCGAAGATCCTACAAAATGGGGTGGGTACATTCTCATCACATCCCGTAACCATTTACTAGCTCCATTATCCCCATCTGGGTTCTCATCTCGGTGCACGATCTGATTCATCTGTGTCAACTGATCAACCACCTGACGAAGGACGGTGGCGGCATCAACGTCAACATTACCTCTGGCTGATTTCCCCTGATCACGCGACTGGTCATCTCGACCATCTGTACTGAGCTGATTGGCACTCGACGACGAATGAGTCGCCCTCTCATGCTCCTTATTACGACCACTACCATGACCACGTAATCGGCCTCGACCTCTCGGCATACTGAATGGACAACCATTCAGAATAACACAACAAAACAAACATCACAGAATCAACATAGGACAATGAAAAACAATCCAATAAAATATTCACTCCGAGTCATTACACGAATATACGAACTCACTACAACAATAGAACTTAATTCCATAAATAATCCCCATGACCACATAAATAGAAATGTATGACCTTTATCAAAACAAACACTGTCAAAACCATATACATATCATTGGGGTCAAATATTTGTAACATTCTTTAAAATAAAATTTTCTGAGGTATTCGTTCACATGATAATATTTTAAAATTATTGAGTTGAAAAGATTTTGCCAAAATGAAATTTTTGAAAAAAAAAATACTTTTAATACCTCGGTCGTTTAATCAAAACCATGATTCCATTATCATAATTGTTTCGTTTGAAGTCATTTGCAAAACAACGTTTCGAAATATCATATTTACTCGATAACCGATATCGTCAAAATGACCTGCAGGGTAACCACATGTTACCACGCCACACCATCGAGAATAACAATGCATATGAAAATCCGTGGTCATGCCCCTTAGCATCGACCCCCATAGGTTTCACCAAACCATCCCCGGGTGGAGAACCACTTGTACTAGCACTAATCATTACCACAGATCAACTATCCCATCAGGATAACATCATAGAATAATACAATTAAAATAGACCTCGCAGTCACAACACCTAAGTGTACAACCAGAATTCGCTAACAAGAAAGGTAACAATTAATAGCACGTCAATAATATCCATGGAATCAAACGATCGACAAAGAGCACAGATATCACTATAACAACAAAGTTACTGTCGTAAGAGTCACAAGCTGACGGCCGTAATAACATGCACTTCCCGGCCGTAACATCTAGGAACTTACGGCCGTAACAACAAAGAGCTTACGGCCGTAATGGTAAACATCTTACGGTCGTATGGAGGACATCAGAATTGTCCCAACAGCCCTGAAACGGCTCCGAAGTTTAAGGTTTGAATCCTAACAATATATCCCGGCATTTAGAAACACTACAAAATTTTCCAACGAGCATAACAACATAACAAACTTGTCGCAACGACATATTCCCAGCACACAAACACCTAACGATTTAAGTTTCGAAAAAAAAATCAAAGTCGTTTTGCAAATTAAAAAAAATTCCCAAAAATCCTTTCGATCATAACAAAAAATGATGGTAACGGTTTGCAATGTCCGAAGTATTTTAAAACACATTTTCCAGATACCGTTTGAAGGAGTCATTTGAAAATACATGACTTATTCGTCAAAGTTCAACCGATTTCAAAATTCATACAAAATCGTTGTTTATCCACGCCATCGAAATATTTTCAAAAATCGATTCTTTTACAAACATACTCAAGCTCATAAAATCTTTTAGAAAACCGTTTTAAACCTTCACACATCGGACATAATTAAAATAATCAAACTTGAAACCACATGCCTAATCGGAAAACGAGATTACCAATTTAATCAAATACGACTCGTGAACACCAAGTTCAAACATACGTCAGAATTATCCGTCTAAGTTCATCACGAACTCTACCGTCGATACAATCTCTGGATCACATCAAGGTTCACAACTTTCACAATATATTGCACCACTCGGTGCCCAAACCATCATTACATTCAGCTCAATAAACAAGTGATGTACCACGAGAATCAAAACGGATTCCATTTCACAACACCATGCAAACAAAATCATGCATCACAATTATCGCACATATATGAAATCATGAAACACAGATACCTCGCATAAAAGAGGATACTTACGTCCATAGGCCACACGGAGATGACGGCCGCCCACGATACTAATCTCATCTGACAACACATACAACATGTTGTGACTACGCACAACTCAACTTCTCACCCGGCAATTCGAATGACATGACATCATATTACTCGATAAACCACGACTCGACTTGACCCGACAGCCTAGGTTTTCGCAACCGAAGCTCTGATACCATAACTGTAACACCTCCAGACCATATGGAAATATTACATGCCGTAGACCCTCTCCACGAGGACTTACCAGACTAAACAATACAGAAATACCAAAAACTTGACCGATCGAGGTCAATCATTACAATAATGCAGACCATTAAGGTTAATTACAATACAATCACACGGACCGATGAGGTCACACGACAAATGCAAACGAGACAAAATATAACTCTTTACAATAAATACCCACGCAGAGGAAAAAATACTCAACAGCGGAAGTCTGACTATAACTCGGTCGACACAACCTTACCCGACCAAAGTCTCAACTATTGATTAGTATCGTAGCTCGCCACTTCCTGTGCCGATCCTGTGACTTCTCCCCCAAACCAGCATGTACCTGGACGCAAAACAGACATCCACCCCCCAATTACTCAGGGGTTAGTAAAACTCCATTGTTTTACTAGTGCAAGTATAATAGTATACGAAATGTATCAAGCAGAATGCAATCACGGTTTAGGTAAAACAATCAACTGTCAAAATTTTCCGAGAGGTTTTATTAATCATAAAACAAGTGATGAAGTGTCTAAAAATTAAATTCGGTATCTCGGGAGTTTTTAAAGTATAGTTTATTTTGGACCTCGAGTCCTAAAATTACAAAACCTCTTTCGAAAATCATCAAGGTCTCAGCCCGGTTTTTGTTTCAAAACACATTAGTGAAAATATCATAACGTGTCCGAGATTTAACATCAAAATATTATCCACACAATCACTGTTCGTACTCGTCAAGTAACGAAATCTGGAGGTCACGACGGACCGTACCCGGTTCAACACATTCACTGTTCGTACACATCATGTACCGAACTCCAGAGGCCACACGGATCGTACCTGGACCACATACACTGCTCGTACACATCATGTACGGAACTCCAGAGGCCACATGGACCGTACCTGGACCACACACGCTGTTCGTACACATCATATACCGAACTCCAGAGGCCACACGGACCGTACCTGGACGGCACACACACACACACACACTTCCCAACACATATCAAACAACGCAAAACACTTCACCACGAATAGCACACCTTAATACAAATACGTTCATCCAATCATACACCAAAATACATGGCCAAATGTATAGTCAATCCAACACAATAATCATAATCAACACAAGACATCAAACCCGAGCAATCAAGTCCAACATGATCACGCAACTATCATGACCAACACAACTTCACAATATTAAACAAGCAAGAATATCATTAATACTCACAACCGTTCGAATATTCAATTCGCACGAAATATAGCCACGAAGGTAAACCAAATCATGATAAATCCAATACGTAAGCTCTATACACAAGACACAAATCGTCTAAGTAGAATACTTGCCTCTATAACTGTTACCGAACACTCCGAAGAACATGGTTCAACTGGGAAACCTTGGGCCCCGAAGAAGACAACGAACGGATGGGTTCCGACTCGAATTATTCACAAGGATTTTGTTCCTAAGACATATCATCAATAAATCAACGATCGTACGAGGAATAATAATCGCATAACGCCCAAATCCCCTTCTAAGATAACATTTTTCAAAATACCCCATGCCGTTAACTATTTAATTTCCAGTAGAAAAATATTAATTATGACGTCATAATCGAACACTTTCAAGGCGTCGATTAGGAACTCAACGAAACGATGAATCCTAGACAATCCAAGCATGGAACAACAAGAGAAATGATAGAATATATCTTAATAATCATCGATCCGCCGCAAATCTAAGTTATTACGGGCTAATCGGACAAAACCAAGCAAAACCTCCAATTTTCCCAAAACTAAGATTTTAGGAAATCTAACCTTGATTCGCTCGATCAAAGAAGGTTATGGAACGATTAATCAATGATAGGAACTCCAGAACTTCGTGGATTAATCGCTTGACAACATGTCTCCATGCTCACCAAGACTCCAGCCGCAAGAGAAAGGAACGAAATGAAAAATGGGTGAAAATATGACTGCTCAGTCATATTTATACTGGCGCGCCATAGCGTGCGCTAGGCTTCTAGATTAACGCGGGCTATCGGCTAGTCTCAGCCTAGAACTTTTGGTCGGGGCCCGCCCTCGTGCGCTAGACGCCTTGCGCTAGCGTGCGCTAGTGATCGGCACCGACAGTCCAGAGAATTATGCCCGGCCGAGATAGCGCGCGCTGGACGAGCGTTAGCGTGAGCTAGCCGACCCGTCCAGAACCTCCTGGACCAGACTGCTCGGCCAGGTAGCGTGCGCTGGCAGCCGAATAGCGCGCGCTATACCTGCCGAGTAGCATGCGCAGCCTTCCGACAGTACCGTGCGCTATGTCGGTTCCTGCCGCAACTGTCCGGCCAGTGCCCAGCCGCCCTTCCGGTTCCTGTCGCATCTTTCCGGCCGGTGTCCTGCTATGACCCGGCAACTCGATTTCCGAAAACGCACGGAACGAACTTGACAAAACGCTCGCGGACAACACCAACGATCCGAAATGAAAACATCATGCAACAAATAATCACACGAGACCATATAAACACAAAATCAATCATAGAGAAAATAATACCGACACTCGGCAATCGAGAAATATCCGAAAAAATTTGAAATAATCGGAACGAAAATCTCGGGTATTACATTTTTCAACATCATAGTTATTTTACATACAATCTTAAGAATTTTATTTTTATTGTGTTTAATTTGACTAATTATTAAGTTGGACAAATAAATAGTTTAATATTTAGGTGAAAATTTAATTTGGTCAATTATTAATTTTACATTAATTTTATTTATGTAAAATTTTGATCTCACATCTCTTTTATTTAATAGTTTTTTTTAATTAAAAATTTTAATTTGGCCAATATTAATAATATTAATTATTAAGTTAGTCAAATAGATTACTTTATTTTTTAATTAGAGAATCTAATTTGAGCAACTATTGAATTTGCATAAATCGTATTTATCTAAAATTTTGAATACCACATCAATTTTAAATGAGGCTCTACCGATTGGGGAACCTAAATAAATACATAAATTCAACTTTATAGTTGTTATTTTTTTAATAAACTTGATTCTCTTCACTTCCAAATAAGTATATAGAGTATCTAATAGCAATACGGATTCAGAGTACCATGTTAACTCTCTCTCCTACATGAATCTTTTTTTGTTTGTCTAGCATTTTGAATCCCACATCAAAGTATATGTATATAAGTTGTAAATAATTTTTGAAGATTGTATAATTCTAAATCTATAATAGGAATTTAATTTTTAATCTTTTGTTATTTATAATATTTATTCTTAACTTTTACTTTATGTTTGAGTTTTTATTGAGATGGATTAACCAATTACTCTAGCAACTTATGTTTAGTTATTTAAAGTGTATAATTTTAAATATGCTGAGTGATTAGTGGATATTATATTGGATATGGGCTATAAATGGGTATTAAAGTCATCTTTTAATCGAATTTATGATGACTACGGATATATAGATTGTAAACGGGTCTGAGTGGCTCAACTATAATCTCATTATTTCATGTGTCACTATACGAGTTTTGAACTGGAATATGTAGTAAAAAAAATCCAATCGGGTTTAGGACGAGTACAAGTACATAAATTCTAAATAAATTCGGGTGGCTGAATCCCGTCCTCATCATTTCGTGTGTTTAACTGCTGTACGATTCCAACTGGCTGAACCCTGACAAAATATTAAATTATTTTTAAGTTTTACTTATAAATTACAATGTAAAATGATTACCCGTCGAATTTTGACGGGCTATACACTAGTTATTAAACACAAAGAGGAGGAGAGTGGATGGATAATCGATCTTTTCATGTGTACACTACCAAAAAATACCGTTGTCAGTTATATATTATATATTTTATAAATTAATATATTATAATTTTTATACATAATATAAATATTTTAGTATTCTAAAGATAATCAGCCACACATAAAAATCCTAAAAACAACATATATATATATATATATATAAAAGATAGGTCACGAATGCGTGTTAAAAAAATCTGCTGGCTAAAACTTGTCTATCGGTGAGGACTGTCGCGATGTGGTGGTCAAGAAAAAACCTTCGACAATCGACCAGATTAAAAGTTAATGATGTTTTATATAATTATAAAATCTATCTAAAATATATAAGTGAATGAAATCACTGTAATGATCAAAATATGTAGAAATTTTTACTCCCGGACTGTAATGAAATCACTGTAATGAAATCACCTTCATCCTCCACTCCCGGACTCGCTGCTCACTGCTGTAAGTATATAAAAAAATCTGTTTATGGTCTCGAAGATATGGTCCCCACATTTCTTTTTGCCGCGTTCTTGTATTCTCATTGGTATAGACGGGATTGCTCCGAAACCTCCGCCTCAGGTAGAATAGATAAGTCGCCACTTAAAGTCCTTTGCCTTTTACTTCCCTCTCAACCTCTTACAGCACTGGGTACCGTTGGTGTCATGGCTTGGTGCCGTGGGCTTTTTTTGCTGCCACGTCAACAAAAAGTGCACTGGCCGTAAATCCGTGCACCACATTTAGGTGATCCGTTGGCACTGAATTTCGATGCTGGCTAACCTTTTTTTTTTTCACTTAAAAATAAAACATACATAATTTCAACTAAAATAAACTTCATTAATTTTAAAAACACACATTACATAAAATTAAAAGCACACAATACAAGCATAAAATTAAAAACCGAATACATAAAAAGAAATAAAAAGCCTAATCCTCTTGGGAAAGTCTTGGGATATTTAGCCCGGATTCGAGCTTGTTGTGCGAACAATCCTTGCGTTAACCGGATCCATCATGCTAGTATCCATTTGTAACACCCGCATCTCCTCGGCAACCTTTTGAGATTCATATAAGTTAACTCGTGCGAGTGACTCTCGCCGAGTACATCCATTTTGCCTTACGGTCTAACTCGATTTGCATTTGCAACATTTCTTGAAACAATGCCGGTTTGAACCGAACTAGCGGCCGAGTTAGACGAACGTTGACTCTTTGAAACTCGATACATGCCGTCGGTCGTGGAACCTCGTCGGGTCCAAATGCACGGGCTCCTCTTGACTATGCCGAATACGATTACGCCTTGCCAAAGTCGAGTCGGGTTTTTCCACTTGTGCGTGTCTTTCAAAAACTCCCAAGCACTCATGTGTTTAAAATCACTACCCGTTGTTTTTTTAAACAATATGTGACAACGGGTCATAAAATCCCTATCATTCTCCCCACTCATCACGGCCGTTTCATCCACCACCGTATTCCACTTCTTCACATCTCTATTCATTGGAGTCCACTTTCCCGTCAACATGTTTTTGGTACGAGGTGCATACTTAAGCCGCTTGGCTTCGGCGTTGTATGCATCGAGCACTTTGTACCAAAACGTATCTTGTTTTTGATCCGCCCCTACCTTTGGATCCTCGGAAATTTGAATAAAACACTCCGCCAATAGATACTCCTCGCCTTGGGTCCAAAAAGTGCGAGCTCGAGACGGGACACCATCTTCATCAATTTCTTTTTCTTTACCGTTTTTCTTCGTCTTTGCCTTTGACTTTGGTTTCTTCGCCATAGTTTTTGCCCTCGACTTTTTTGATGTCGGTGTCGGCTCCGCTTCTTCTTCATCTTCTTCATCTTCTTCGTCTTCGTCAACAAGATGGAAGGATGCATGGTCCGAATTTGGTTGTGAAGGGGTTGTGTGAGGTTGAGTAAATTGAGTAAATGGTTGTTGTTGTTGTAACTTCCATTGACTAAATAATGCCAAATCTTCGGGATTCATATACGGCGTTTGGAAGGTTGGAAGGTAACCCGATTGAGAAGACGAACCCGGCGTTTGGGTGGGATTCATTTGGTTGCTCGGGTCGTTTAGCATGTTGTTGATCCATTTTTGGTTGGGGTTCATTTTTGATAGAAGTTTTGATGATAGAAATAAGTTTTGATAGAAGTATATGAGTTTAGGATTGATTTGGGTAGTATTTATAAGTTTTTTGGGTTAAAATTTTTTTTTTTCAAAAAAACGGGCATAAAGCCGTTTGGCAACGGCTACTTTTCTTCTCCATTTTGAAACCAACAGCTAGTTCTAGTAAAAAAAAAAAAAAAATTACCTACGGCATTGGCTGGTGATGATGGCGCAGTGGGCTACGGCGCGAGGCAAGGTGTGGTGCGCCAAGGGAAAATTTGGGCTGGTGGTTCGGCGCCAACCCACCAGCCAAAGGTACCCCATGCTCTTCTTCTCCTTGCCAAGTTTTCTACTATCGATAGGTTTGGAGGGTGTATTTCTTAGTCGGTCGAAGTGGGTTAGCTGATATTGCACGCCAACTGTTTGTTGAAATGCCACCTATTGTTTTAGGATAAATTTTTCCTTTTTTTTCACGGTTTCATCTCGAGACGTGGTTCTTTTTTATTTAGTTGTTATGGCTTCTTCATCATCCTCGGATGGTGCATGGCCATTTCCATTTCTTAATTTTCATTGTTGCCCAGATGGGGAAGTGGGGTCCTCGGTTGATTTCTCATATCCAAAGATTGCATTCTTCTTTAGCCGAACGTAGAGATGTGTTGCGAGAGGCTTTATCTGCGGATCATGGGTTGTACACGGCTATGGAGGAAACATTGAAGATTTTTGGTCAATGGATGTGTGGGAAGTGTATGAAATTACAGGCAATTAGTCGGGCATGTCATCACCCTGATGTCCTGGTTCGTTTTACCGATAGTGATAGTGGGCACATTATCGGGATTGTGAAACCCTCTATCATAGTGCCTAAGACCAATGATCACGAGCTGTTTGTATTGGATGTTGTACTCCTTGATCGTGTTTTCAAAGCACCTATCGTTACTGTCAAAAGCATCCCACATGGTTGTCGTATGGCTTTCTCACAGGTGTTGAAAACAACTATAAACGAAGTAGTCGCTCAACCGGGATCTATTGGAGCGTGGGTTAAGTTGTTACTTCTTCCTCGTTGCACTTTGCAAGTGTTTAAACCCACAAATGGACAAGAAAGCAGATCTGGGAATCGAAAGGTCTTGCAAAATCGTTCAATACTGAGCTCGCTAGCCACATGGGGGAAAGAGGATGGTGTTGCCATTTTAGTCAAAAATATATTAGATGGATCGGGTCCGGTGCCTCTTAACCAAGGGAGCGTTGATATCCAAAAGGATGAAAATGCTGGTAACACCAACATCAGAGCGTGCCTTCGAAAGGATGCTGATGGTCACTTTACAGCAGCGGTGAAGGTGTTGTGCTCATCAGGGGTGGCTCCGCATAATAGTGATACTGTGATGGATTTGGAGGCTAAACATCCACACAAACCACCACCGTCTATGCCGAGCACTATTTATGCTGAGCCTGCCCTTGTTGTGGAGGTTGATAACGTCATTGGTTGTATTAAATCCTTCCCTAAAGGGACTTCTTGTGGGAGGGACGGCTTGCGGTCACAACACATTTTGGATGCTTTGTGTGGAGATGGGTCTGCTGTTGCCACTGGTTTATTATGTGCTATCACTGCTGTGGTTAATTTGTGGTTAGGGGGGAGATGTCCGTCGGCTCTTGCGGAATTTGTTGCGTCTGCTCCTCTTACGCCGCTCTTGAAACCCGACAACGGGACCCGACCTATTGCAGTGGGTACCATATGGAGGCGGTTGGTTTCCAAGGTGGCTATGAAAGGTGTTGGCAAAGAAATGGCCAAGTACCTTAATAATTTTTAGTTTGGGGTCGGTGTGTCGGGTGGAGCAGAGGCCATATTACATAGCGTTAACAGGTTGTTAAGTGATCGTCACACTGACGGGTCTCTTGCGATGCTTACAGTGGATTTTTCTAATGCCTTTAACTTGGTGGATAGATCAGCTTTACTTCATGAAGTTAGGATGAGGTGCCCTTCTATTTCTTTATGGGTAGAATTTCTATATAGGCAACCGGCCAGATTGTATTTTGGAGATAATCATATATGGTCCACCACTGGGGTTCAGCAAGGTGACCAGTTAGGACCACTTCTTTTCGCTCTCGTGTTGCATCCCCTCGTGCACCAAATCGTGAAACAATTTCAAGCTTCTTCTTCATGCGTGGTATCTTGATGATGGGACGGTCATTGGTGACACTGAGGAGGTGGCTAGGGCTCTGGGCATCATTAGGGCGATGGGTCCAGCTTTGGGTCTTGAATTGAATATTAGGAAAACCGAACTTTTTTTGCCTTCTTGTGATGGTAGGAAGCTTCGTGAGGGTTTATTCCCAAACGACATCGGTAGGCCATCGTTGGGGGTGAAGGTTATTGGGGGGACAGTTAGTAGGGATGCTGGTTTCATTAGTGGGTTGGTAAAGAAGAGAGCTTCTAGTGCTATTGATATGATGCGTCTTCTTCCCCAGCTAGGAGACCCGCAGAGTGAGCTCCTCTTGCTTCGATCGTGCATGGGTATTGCTAAACTTTTTTTTGGCTTGAGGACGTGTCAACCCGTATATGTGGAGGAGGCTGCTATGCTTTTTGACAAAGGATTGCGTGAGGCGATCGAGGATATGGTAGTTTGTGGAGGTCCCTTCTTTGGGGACCTCGAGTGGCGACTTGCCTCTTTACCTATTAGGCTTGGTGGTTTGGGGTTATATTCGGCGGTAGAGGCTTCATCTTATGCCTGTGTGGCCTCGAGGGCCCAATCTTGGGTGCTTCAGGACCACATCTTACGCAGCAGTGGTGTATGTGATATGGATTATGATTATGATTGTGCTTTGACTTGTCTTCGTGATATGATTCCAAGTTTTGACTTTGGCAGTTTCACTAAAAAGGACACCGCCCCCCTAAAGCCCAACACACATTGGCGAGTGCTCTTTTTAGCAAGATTGTCCATGACATGAAAGTTCACTTTGCGATGATTGTTAGACAAAAAGCTGTTTTTGAGTGTCTCCGTGCACCACATGCTCAAGAATTTCTCCTTGCCATCCCTATAGATGGTCTCGGTCAACATATGTCGCCGATTGAGTATCGCACTATCCTTAAATATCGCCTCATGATCCCTATTTTTCCGGTTGATGAAATTTGCCCAGTTTGTCACAAAGCTTGTTTGGATTCATTCGGAGAGCATGCAGTTCATTGTAGAGAGCTTCCGGGGTTCAAATACCGACACGATTTGGTTAGGGATGTTCTTTTTGACATATTCAGGCGGGCTGGGATTTCAGTTAAGAAAGAAGCACTTGTGAATTTCTTGACTGACCCGATAGAAGGAAGTTCGACACTTAGACCAGCTGACATTTTGGTCTTTGGATGGATAGGAGGGAAACATGCTTGTGTAGATCTAACGGGGGTTTCTCCACTTGTGGGATTGGGGAATCATGCTTTTACGGCAGGTCAGGCTGCTTTGAAAGCTGCTTCATGCAAAGTAACCAAACACAAGAAAGCGTGCTTTGATAACCAACACGCGTTTATACCTTTTGCATTTGATACATTTGGCTTCCTTGCACCTGAGGCTGTGGAGCTGCTCAAAAGAGTCCAACGGGTTATGCATGGCAATGTTACGACCCCAAGGTCTCTGAATGTAGTTTTTAAAAGACTTAATTTTGCTATTCAAAAAGGGCTAACGGCGCAGCTTGTTGCCCGTTTGCCTGTCGTTTCAATGTAAAATGTTCGGCTTTTTTTCGAACTTTGAAAACTATTTTATCTTGTAATAAGAGATGTACAATGTGGATGTCAAATCCAATATCATCAAAATTTAATTAATTTAATATATTATATATTTATAATAGATAAAAACAAAAACTATTACAGGTTAAAAAAATTAAGAAATATAAACATAAGTAATGCAGTTTACATGTAAATTTAGAAAACTAATTACGATTGTAGTTATTTAAATCTATTTATAAACTTCTTTATTACAGAAACAAATGTAGTATTTAGGTGGGAATTTTTTTTTAAGGACCGTAATTTTAGGGGATGGCAAAAGTAGGACTGTAACTTTTCGGGCTGGAAAACGTAGGACTGTAACTTTTTGGGTTGGCAAAAGTAGGACCGTAACTTTTAAAAGTAGCAAAAATAGGCCTGTATCTTTTAAAAATAACAATTTAAGGCCAAATCAAGCCGAGATAAATAAAAAAGTAAAAAAAAATCTGAAAATTCTGGAAAATTTAAGAAATCTGAAAAAAATAAAAAAAAAATCTGAAAATACCCCAAAATTTTAAAAATCTGAAAAAAAAAAATCGGAACTTTTATTTTTTAAGAAAAATTATCTTGAATTATAATATTAAAAATCAGATCTTTTATTTAAAATTCAAAAATAAAAAGTAAAAAATAAAAAAATAATCAGAAATCAGATCTTTTATCCGCAAAATTTTAATTAAAATTCAAAAATTGGATTTTTAATTTAAAATTTAAAATAAAAAGTAAAAGTTCTGATTTTTAATATTATTATTTTCCGATTTTTCAGAATTTTATTTTAAATTTTCCAGAATATGAACTTATATTTTAAATTTTTCAGATTTTATTTTTATTTTTTACTTTTTATTTTTGAATTTTAAATAAAAGATCTGATTTTTAATATTATTATTCAAGATAATTTTCTTAAAAAATAAAAGTTTCGATTTTTTTCGGATTTTTTAAATTTTGCGGAATTTTCAGATTTTTTTTTATTTTTTACTTTTTATTTTTGAATTTTAAATAAAAGATCTGATTTTTAATATTATTATTCATGATAATTTTTCTTAAAAAATAAAAGTTCCAATTTTTTTCAGATTTTTTAAAATTTGCGGAATTTTCATAATTTTTTTATTTTTTTTTTCAGATTTCTTAAATTTTCCGGAATTTTCAGAATTTTTTTAGTTTTTTATTTATCTGGGCTTGATTTGGCCTTAAATTGCTATTTTTAAAAGTTACAGGCCTATTTTTGCTACTTTTAAAAGTTACAGTCCTACTTTTGGCAACTCGAAAAGTTACAGTCCTACTTTTGCCAGCCCGAAAAATTACAGTTCCACTTCTGCCACCCCCTAAAGTTACGGTTCTTAAAAAACAATTTTCTCGTATTTAGGTTTATATTGTAAATAACATAAAAAATATTTATTCTTTAAATAAGTATATCTATGATGAACACCATTTTGAAATATTATGAATATGAAAGTAACAAATATACCTTTCTATTAAACAGTAATATGTGTTTTTAATTTGTATTTCTTCTTAATAGTTCATGATTAGTTTTTCACTAAATAACTACAATTTATAATCTTTTAAATTAATTAAAAACTCGAATATCAATTTATTCTAGATAAACTAGTGCTTGATCCGTGATGCACGGGGTAACTCCTAATACTTATTTATACCCTATTTTGAGAAACATATGTATGAAATACCCTTTTTTATACATATGTAAAAAATGTCACCTTTTATATTTTAATAGCCTTTGGCCCCACTTCTGCACCCACTTCTGCGTTGATTTGCTGACAATTCTCTGTAAATGGTTTCCACATCATATATATTTTTTTTTTAAATATTTTTTTAATGTTTTATTTTCTTAATAAATACTGAAATACGGATGAGTAAATCATTTACTGCTACTGGATAGAAGGGGTCCAGTAGTGGTAAATTTAATTATCCAGTAGGGGTACGAGCAATATTAGTAAATTATTTACCCCTTCTGTTCCAGTAGTGGTAAACTATTTATCCCTCCTGTCCAGTAGTGGTAACATAAATATTATTATTTTAAAAAAAGGATAGAAACTATATATGAATTTGGAAATAGAATAGTTTCAGCATTAGTTTTTTCAAAGAGGGTATTTATAATTTTTGCCGGTAATGTAAAGTGATGAGATTGAAATGAAATAATATTTTTGTAATTAACATGTACGAGGGTCCCATTTTTTTATAGTTTTAAGGGGAAAAGGTGAAATGCGCCCCTAATGTTTACTCTATAACTAAATCCTTAATGTATCTTTAAGTACAAACAAACTCTTAATATTTGTAATTATTAACAAGCATGCCCCTTCTTATTATTATCATTCTAAAATTGTTTTACCACTAAATAGTTTTATCTTAATTTGGAAGCATTAATAAAGTGAGAATTAACTATTTCTTTTCATTAATTTTACTTATACTCATATTTTATTCAATAATCTATATTTTATTTTGTTAAAATTTCAAAAGCATTAATCCTTTATTATTATTATTATTATTTGTAAAATATACCTATTATATTTTATATACTTTTTGTAATATCCGCAATTTTCGATTTTCGGTAAATTTCTTTTTTCGGCCGGAGTTAGTTTTGACAACTCTATCATGACCGTTTCGTCATTTCGAGAATGATTAATTCTGCACTTTTTGTCATCCGAGTTTGTTTCGGTGTCGTTTTGTTGAGTTCCGTGTCCTTAATCGACTTTTTCACGTGGGAGTTCGACTTTGTAAAGTCACCATTAATTCTTGGAAACTCCAAAAATTCTGAATCTTTGCAATATTATATAGCATCAAGTTATCTTTCCAATGGTTCAAACGGTGAGTCAATCGGAGTCCAGACGAGGGAGTTATGGTTGAAATAGCTAAGACTATACGATGTGCCTTTTTCGTGTTGGAGTGGGTCATCGTGTGCGCGGCACACTTCAGCTGTCCGCGGCACTAAGCTGATTCCTGGCGTTTCGTGGCCAGGCCGCGGCACACGGGTTTTTTCTGCGTTTTTAGCAGATTTTCGAGGAGAAAACTTCATTTTCTCCTCTCTTCTTCCTCCTTCCATCTAAGGCGATTTGTGGGCGATTTTGGGCGATTTGAGTGCTCCCAAACTTGTAGAGATCATCCACCTCAAGTCTTGTTGTAGATTTTCGACCTCTACATGAATCCTTCATCCAAATCAAGGAATTATGGCTTGAACCCTTGTTTTTGTAGATTTGGGGATTTTCATATTTTATTTCGATTCCAATCCGTTTTTAATCAATTAAATGTTGTATAAACGTTGTTTTGAACTTGTTCTACTTGATTGGATACTCGTATCCTTGGTTTGTTCGACCGAGGGGTGATTTCTTTGTTCTTGAAGGGTCTTGAACATTTAATGTTCGATTAAATGTCCCAATGAGTTTCCCTTCGATAGTTTGTTGGGATTTCCGTTGTTTTGGCCTTGATTCTCGTCGTAACCATGTGTTATTGTTCCTTCCGGAGGTTTATAGGTGTTCGAGGATTCCAATGTTGAATCCCGTTTGGTGATTGATGATTCGTGTGGTGTTATTCTCGTAATACTCGTGGTGCTATCACGTTCTTGATATTGTTCGGGGGTTCGGGGCTATTCGACCGCGTCCTATCCGTCGTCTTATTGCGATCGTGATTTCGAGGCAAGTACCTTGTCCATATAATTCTTGTTTTGTGTATATGATAATTGATGATCGTCTAAATGTGTTTGTGTGGTCGTTTGAATTGAACTTTCAAAAGATTCGGTTTAGCCTTGTTAAAGGCTTGCTTTCAAAACGCGTGTGTTTTGTGAATGGTGTGGTTTGAGAATGACTATGTGAACTCTATGGATATGTTTGGCATTGATGTTGCACTTGGTATTTGCGTGTGGACGTATATTGTTTCATTTCGGTGCATTGTGGTTTGACGTGGTGTTTTGCTAAGTGTTTGATGCTCTGGGTGAATTGTTTGAATATCCTTGATGTGATATGTTATTTGTGTGAATGTGTGGATACGGTTGAAGGTCTACGGTGACACATGGCACGTGATCATGTGGTCAGGATGCAACAAGTGATTGATCCAACCGTGATAGCCTGAGATAATCTACGGTGGCACATGGCAAGCGATCATGTGGCCAGGATGCAACAAGCGATTGATCCAACCGTGAGATGTGTGTGATTTGTTTCGCTAGCCAGCTCGGGAGGGTCCTTCGAGGCCTCGAGTGGGATTTGTGGCTTCGTCCCGGTCCTAGGCGATGCGCGTGTGCGATTATGTTTTGTTGATTTTATGTCCGTCGAGGACACGTGATGTTGGGCTTTGGCCCTGTGAATTATTGTCGGTTTTCTATTTGTGAAAACAAAACATTTGTTGTGACCACTATTGATTTTGGAAAGAGAAGGATTTTATAATCCTAAATTGTTTTCTATTAAAACTCTCGATGGCATTTTGAATCGCTTTTGTAAATTGTTTCCTTTTTGCGATCTTTCGGTTTTGGAAATGTTTACCCAAACTCTTGCCTCGGGAAGTACTTTTCTTTACGTTTGGATCTTTGAGGATTCCTGATTATTATTGTTCTTGGAACTTGTATTGTATGGCTCGTATTTTTGCACTTGTACTTGCACTAGCAAAACAGTGGAGTTTTGCTAACCCCCGAGTATTAGGGGGGTGGATGTCTATTTTTGCATTCAGGTTTTGGAGCATAGCACAGGGTCGGCACGAAGGATGATGAAAGATGAACGATACTAATCACACGAGGATCTGTTGATGTCGTTTTGGTCTAGTTGTATTTTGTTTTCCGCTGCAGTATCTTTTCCCCGTTGTATGGGAGTTTATCGTATTTTGACCCCTGCATGGGTATGTGTTTGGAATTGAGTTGTATGTTATTATTGAAAGACCAAGTCGGTCTGCTGAGTCATTTTAGCCTTAAAGGCGATGTTTAGATGTTTGATTTTAGTTATCAGCCTGGTAGATCCTCGAGGAGAGGGCCTACGGCGTGTAATATCCCTGAGTGGATTGGGGGTGTTACATAAATGGTATCGGAGCTTAGGTTGTGGAAACCTAGGCTGTCGGGTCAGTGGTGTCTATTGAGTTTTTGTCTCGTCGGATTTTATCTGACTGAGTCGTGTCGCGACGCGTCGTCTGAGTTTGTTGGTCGTGATTAGTATCGTGGGCGATCATCATCTTCGTGCGACCTGTGGATGTAAGTCTCCCTTCTTTGTGTTGTGCCTCGTGTGTCACGAGCTATTTTATGATTATTTGATTAGTGACGGAATCCTCTTATGGATTTTAATTTCTTGATATGTGGTTATTTGACTCATATTTCGTTCATATGAGGAGTAGTGTTCTTTGGATTGTGCATGTTGAATATTTCTTTTATCCGTTGCGTGAGTTCTTTTGTAATGACTTTCGGTATTTTACCGACCGAGTTTTATTTCAAAACCTCCTTAACCGAGTTTTTTGGCATTATGGCCTTGATCGCTTTGGCGAAATTCTTATGACGGTATTTAGTATTTTGTAAATGGCTTTTGTAAGTTTTTGAAATATTACCGTCATCAGCCTTTTTGGCATTTTTGTAAATGGTTTTCAGCCTGGGGTTCCGACGCGGGACCCACAGCGCTATGATGTTCGTGTGATTACTCAATTTTTGGGCATTCTAGCCTTTTTGGCATCGTCCTTTTTGGCATTGAATTATTTTCGAAAACTTGAGTATCTTAGAAATAAATTTCGAGACATATTTTTTTCAAATGAGTTATTTTCTTGTGGAACATCCAGGTGCCACAATATATTTCAAAATTTTTCTGCCTCGAGGACCAAAATGTTTTGAGATATTTTCAATGTTTTAGAAACACTTTTATTTAGACCCGAGGGTCGAATATTCTGAAAGTTTTCACTAAGAGAAAGTGTCCTCATTTTTATCAAATGCGAGATGGTTCTCCAAAGTCTCGATAACGATGTTTCACGTTTGTACTTTTTCTTGAAAGGTGATACTCAAGATCAACGCATTTTTCTAAATTATTTTCAAAAGGATGTTTTCATTTTAAAAACCTATCCATTCCCGCTTGAGGGCCGGATATGTATGTATGATGTTTGCTTTGTCGTTATGATGTTACTCCCGAGTATGATCGAATTGGTGGCATGAATGTCGAGGCGTTGCCACGCATTTGTTGTATTAGCCCTCTGTGAGAGGTGTGGTAGTGTTTCTTGTTTATCACCTCGTGGTGATTTGCGTGTTGTCGCACGAGTGTGGGTTGTTAAAGTGGGATTTTTGTGCGTTTATGCACATGTGTGATTGTTTCATGATGTTTGTAATTATGTCTGGTTATCGTTCGCCATTGAGGTCGCCGAACGATACCGTCGTTGTTGTAGTGTTTGTGTGTGTATTACTTTACGATGGTAATCGTTATATATGATATGTGTTATGATTCCTCGTTGTCGAGTTGGCATCTCGGTATGTTGTTTTGCGGTGTTATGTTCCATCAGATCTAGCATTTGTATTTTCGGTATGCCGAGCCGAGGCATTTCAACCGTGATGTGCCGGGAATGTACGTGCAAATTGTCCTTCTCGTCGGAATACATTTCGAGTGTGGACTCGAGGACACCGAATTCGGTTTGCGAATTGGCTACCGAGACTTTTGGAGCTCGCGCTTCAAGACAGATATCGAATCGGCTTTGAGAGGCCTTTGAAGGATGTTTCGCCGATTGCCTGTTATGTCGTCTCCTTGATTTCGTTATTGTGAGTAGCGGGGACGACCTTCTTTTAGAAGAGGTCGAATATAATACCCGTACTATTTTCGCTTCTATATTTTCTCTTTCTCCACTCTATCGATTCGCCCGTGTTCATTGATATTGTCTGAGCTTGTTACGTATTTCGGTTTCATCGTTCGAGCAGTGTGACCTTGTTTTGGGTCGATCTGGTTATCGCCGTGACTTTTTCCGAGTTCGGTTCGATTCTTGTGAACCTTGTTTGGAAGTAGCATCTTTTGGTTCTACTAGTTCTTTTATTCGTGGACTGGATCTTGAACTTTTGTATTTTCGACTGGCCGACTCGCTTATGTTCGTTGACATTTTCTGAGCTTGTCCCGCCCCTTGCTTTTGTTGATCGAACGAGGGTGGTATTATTTCTAATTACTCGCTCGTCGTTGTGACTTTTCAATTGTTATTCCCTTTCCTGTGGATCTTATGTGAGTGTGCATCTTGTTGTTTTCACCGGATCATGTTTTGTCTCGAGTCGAGATGTGAACCTCGGAGTTGTCGGTTGAACCTTCTTGTCCTTCGTGATCCGAACATGATCGCTCAATTTTTGTTGTCTCGATCTTTGTGGTTCGATCGTTTGATTGTTCGGTTTTTGTTGATCTCGTTTCGCGATTGTTAAGCGTTCGGACTCCTTTGTAATTCCCTTAAGTTTGGGAAATCGGCCTCGTTTCGATCTTCCAACCCTTGGGCGGTGGAATTCCGTGTTTGTTCAGCGTTTGACTCGCGTTTGGATTGATGAACCGTTAGGTTGGTCAATCGTATTGATTTTCGTTCGTTGTGTTTTGTGATTGTTCGGATAATCGATCTGATTGTACTATCTATTTGATGACGTTTGTCACTTATTGATTTTATTATGTCTCTACGGTGGCGTTGTGTTGGTCGTCGTGGAGCGCGTTTTCACGCCGTATGTCTCTTTGCGTTTCTTGCAGCATTTCGCCGTTGGGCGCGAATTTTCTATTTTTGTGTATCTCGTCGAGTTTTCCTGGCGGGTATATTTCTCCCCCCTACTTGTTTTAAGTTTCGGGACGAAACTTCTTTTAAGGAGGGTAGAATGTAATATCCGCAATTTTCGATTTTCGGTAAATTTCTTTTTTCGGCCGGAGTTAGTTTTGACAACTCTATCATGACCGTTTCGTCATTTCGAGAATGATTAATTCTGCACTTTTTGTCATCCGAGTTCGTTTCGGTGTCGTTTTGTTGAGTTCCGTGTCCTTAATCGACTTTTTCACGTGGGAGTTCGACTTTGTAAAGTCACCATTAATTCTTGGAAACTCCAAAAATTCTGAATCTTTGCAATATTATATAGCATCAAGTTATCTTTCCAATGGTTCAAACGGTGAGTCAATCGGAGTCCAGACGAGGGAGTTATGGTTGAAATAGCTAAGACTATACGATGTGCCTTTTTCGTGTTGGAGTGGTGCATCTTGTGTGCGGCACACTTCAGTGCCGCGGCACTAAGCTGATTCTGGGCGTTTCGTGGCCCGGGCGCGGCACACGGGCTTTTCTGCGTTTTTAGCAGATTTTCGAGGAGAAAACTTTATTTTCTCCTCTCTTCTTCCTCCTTCCATTTAAGGCGATTTGTGGGCGATTTTGGGCGATTTGAGTGCTCCCAAACTTGTAGAGATCATCCACCTCAAGTCTTGTTGTAGATTTTCGACCTCTACTTGAATCCTTCATCCAAATCAAGGTATTTTGGCTTGAACCCTTGTTTTTGTAGATTTGGGGATTTTCCTTTTTGATTTCGATTCCAATCCGCTTTTAATCAATTAATTGTTGTATAAACATTGTTTTGAACTTGTTCTACGGATCGATACTCGTATCCTTGGTTTGTTCGACCCGAGGGTGATTTCTTTGTTCTTGAAGGGTCTTGAACATTTAATGTTCGATTAAATGTCCCAATGAGTTTCCCTTCGATAGTTTGTTGGGATTTCCGTTGTTTTGGCCTTGATTCTCGTCGTAACCATGTGTTATTGTTCCTTCCCGAGGTTTATAGGTGTTCGAGGATTCCGATGTTGAATCCCGTTTGGTGATTGATGATTCGTGTGGTGTTATTCTCGTAATACTCGTGGTGCTGTCACGTTCTTGATATTGTTCGGGGTTCGGGGCTATTCGACCGCGTCTATCCGTCGTCTTATTGCGATCGTGATTTCGAGGCAAGTACCTTGTCCATATAATTCTTGTTTGTGTATATGATAATTGATGATCGTCTAAATGTGTTTGTGTGGTCGTTTGAATCAACTTTCAAAAGATTCGGTTTAGCCTTGTTAAAGGCTTGCTTTCAAAACGCGTGTGTTTTGTGAATGGTGTGGTTTGAGAATGACTATGTGAACTCTATGGATATGTTTGGCATTGATGTTGCACTTGGTATTTGCGTGTGGACGTATATTGTTTCATTTCGGTGCATTGTGGTTTGACGTGGTGTTTTGCTAAGTGTTTGATGCTCTGGGTGAATTGTTTGAATATCCTTGATGTGATATGTTATTTGTGTGAATGTGTGGATACGGTTGAAGGTCTACGGTGACACATGGCACGTGATCATGTGGTCGATGCAACAAGTGATTGATCCAACCGTGAGAGCTCGAGATAATCTACGGTGGCACATGGCAAGCGATCATGTGGCCAGATGCAACAAGCGATTGATCCAACCGTGAGATGTGTGTGATTTGTTTCGCTAGCCAGCTCGGGAGGGTCCTTCGAGGCCTCGAGTGGGATTTGTGGCTTCGTCCCGGTCCTAGGCGATGCGCGTGTGCGATTATGTTTTGTTGATTTTATGTCCGTCGAGGACACGTGATGTTGGGCTTTGGCCCTGTGAATTATTGTCGGTTTTCTATTTGTGAAAACAAAACATTTGGGCTGTGACCCTATTGATTTTTGGAAAGAGAAGGATTTTATAATCCTAAATTGTTTTCTATTAAAACTCTCGATGGCATTTTGAACTGTTTTGTAAATTGTTTCCCTTTTTTGCGATCTTTCGGTTTTGGAAATGTTTACCCAAACTCTTGCCTCGGGAAGTACTTTTCTTTACGTTTGGATCTTTGAGGATTCCTGATTATTATTGTTCTTGGAACTTATATTGTATGGCTCGTATTTTTGCACTTGTACTTGCACTAGCAAAACAGTGGAGTTTTGCTAACCCCCGAGTATTCGGGGGGTGGATGTCTATTTTTGCATTCAGGTTTTGGAGCATAGCACAGGGTCGGCACGAAGGATGATGAAAGATGAACGATACTAATCACACGAGGATCTGTTGATGTCGTTTTGGTCTAGTTGTATTTTGTTTTCATTGCAGATCTTTTCCCCGTTGTACGGGAGTTTATCGTATTTTGACCCCTGCGTGGGTATATGTTTGGAATTGAGTTGTATGTTATTATTGAAAGACCAAGTCGGTCTGCTGAGTCATTTTAGCCTTAAAGGCGATGTTTAGATGTTTGATTTTAGTTATCAGCCTGGTAGATCCTCGAGGAGAGGGCCTACGGCGTGTAATATCCCTGAGTGGATTGGGGGTGTCACACTTTTTTATTAGTTATATAATATTATTTTTATTAGAATAAATCTTATTTTAATATATGATCGAAAACTCTACCTCGATATTGTATAGCTTAGACCAACTAAATTTAATTTTATAAATTTCAAGGATAACGTGGATTATTTGGATTATTCAAATGCATCTAACTAAAAATAATAAAATTTAGAATAATATTTATCTATTATTATTTTCAAGGATAAACGAAATATTTTTATAATTATATATTACATATAATTACATCAATGGTCTCATAGAGTGTACTTTTTGTTAATGTAAAATATTGTGTAATTATGAATTATGCTAAAATTATTTAGCCATTATTAGATTTTGGATACTATTATAGAATATTGGAAAGTAATTTAGATTATAACATAATCTAGTAAAATAAAAATATTATAATAGTGATCATAGTACTATTTAAGATGATTATATTATTAAAATTATTTTTAAGACATTAAAATATGTAGAATTTTATCAATATTATTAACAAATATTAATATATTAAATAGATTTAATATAAAAATAGAGAAGATAGACAAAACATGCTTAAAGAATAAATTAATACAAGAAACTTTGGTACAAAACTATTTTAGAGTGGAAATAGTGAATAACGGGCACATGTCATTAATTATAACATTAATGGTCATTTGTACCTAAAATTACATTAAGGGCCTATTTGTATATTGAAGTAAACATTAGAGGTGTAATTGACCATTTTCCCTAGTTTTAAAGTGAAATGTGTGGAGTATACTTATAAAAATAGAAAGAGGTAAATTTTTTATGGACGGATCAAAATTGTAAAAAAAATATATTTTAAACCAACTTTAAAATCTCTATCTATTAATGAGATTAAGACCACATCAATCTATTAATTTAAAGAGCTTTAATTTTATTAAGAGATAATTTTTATTCCATTGCCAAGTGGAGTATTATGTCACGATGCTTTTTTTTTGGGTAAGAGGGAGACCAGAAATTTTCCCCACATGTATGGAGGTCCTTTTGATCAGCGAATTGTAAATCGAGGTATGTGCACGAGTGACAGACACATATGGAGAGAGCCAACATGATTTAAAACCAAGACAAACATTCACAATATTTCAATAAAAATTTGTTTCCCACACGGGATTTGAACCTGCGGAGGATTTCCCCGCATCACCATATGCCTTACCATGTCCCTAGGAACAAAAAAAACTGTCACGTTCTTGTTTCTCTCACTATGTCGGCTAGATTAGCCTTCCATAGATTACAAAACAAAAAATAATGTTTACTTCTCACAAGCGTCGATATGTCCGAGTGGTTAAGGAGACAGACTCGAAATCTGTTGGGCTTTGCCTGCGCAGGTTCGAATCCTGCTGTCGACGATAAATGTTTTAGTTTTTTTTTGTTTTTTTTTCATTTTTTTTCTTTTCAATTCAATTTGCTCTTCAGTTGTTCTATTTGCATTTTTGGGCAGTCGTAAATTATGGTCCTATTTAACAATATGTTAATATTAAATTACAAATTAGTTTGAAAAAAAATATTTTGAATTTTTAAAATAAATTAGTTAATCTTAATTAAGAATAATTTAAAAAATTGTTTTGAATTAAAAAATATTTGTTAATATTAAATTAAAATTTTTATTTAAGAACTTTCATTTTGAATTTTTAAAATATGTTACATTAAATTAAATGGAGATAAAAAAGAAAAAAAAATTAGACTTTGACTTAATTTGTAAAAATTTAAATGGTGGGGTAGGATGAGTTTGGGGTGAGCTTGAGATGGGATGCGGGTGGGCTGGGGGCCGAGCTGCGGGTGGGCTAGGGACCTGGCCGGTCTGGGTTAGGGGCGGGCCGGGCTGAGTTGGGCCTGGACTGGAGAGTTCGGGACTAAAACCGCCCGGGTGTACAGGGGGCTGGGCTCGATCCTAGACCGAGCTGCCCGCGCGGCCTGCGGGCCAAAAAAATCAGAGCTGAATCGGGCCGGCACATTGGTCACCTCTAGTCCCATTTCTCTCTTAGATTATTATCTTAAATTATATGAAATTATCAAATGGTATTGTTACACCAAGGTTGGTATGACATGAAACTCGCTCTAATTCTAAATTAAAGAAAAGATATTAACAATCATAATTTAATATTTAAAATATTTTAATATTAATATGGTGGTATATTAAGATGTGGTTACACCGGAACCACTATAACTATATATCTACTAGAATTATATATTAAATAAAGTAATTAAGTATATTTTAATAAATTTGTTTATTTTATATTTTATTTGATATAAATAGTTATAAAATTCAATGCATTAATTCAATGGATGGGGAATGTAATCAATTAGAAATTTATTGTTAAATTTTTAGAGAAAATAGTAATGTATTATTAATAATTAATATGAACTGTTATAATTTAATATTTAATATATTTTATTATTAATATGCTGTTATACCAAAATTGATGTGACACCAAAGCCGGTATAATTATATATTAAAGATATATTCCAGTTATTTTTAGTTTTTTAATCTAATAAACTACTATTCTTATTTAAATAGGCGCAATATTAATTTAATAGATATTATCCAAAACTTAATATATACGGATCAGATCCCTATTGAGGTGTGGCTTTGTTTGGGGGAAGTCGGAGTTCAGTGGTTAGCAGAGCTGTTCAACATCCTCCTCAGAGGTTCTAAGATGCCGACAGAGTGGAGGCATAGTATTGTCGTGCCATTTTTCAAGAACAAATGCGATGCTCAGAGTTGTAGTAACTATAGGGGTATTAAACTCCTCAGTCATAATATGAAACTTTGGGAAAGAGGGGTGGAATGCAGAGTTAGAAGAGAAGTTGAGATCTCAGAGAACCAATTTGGCTTCATGCCGGGGAGGTCCACGACTGAGGCCATTCATCTCGTCAGACGCCTTATGGAGAAGTTTAGAGAGCGGCGTAAGGACCTCCATATGGTGTTCATAGATCTAGAGAAGGCTTATGATATCATTCCGCGCGATGTTATTTGGAGGAGCCTAGTAGAGAGGAGGGTGTCGTTGCCGTTCGTTAGGGCGATCCAAGACATGTACTCCCAAGCTAGGACGTGCGTTAAGACCCCAGTTGGTCACACCCAGTATTTTCCGGTTGAGATAGGGCTACACCAGGGGTCGGCGCTAAGCCCTCTTCTCTTCGCTCTAATCCTTGACGTCATTTCGCGAGGGATTTAAGATGGCATCCCGTGGTGCATATTTTTTGCTGACGATATTGTATTAGTGGCGGAGTCGAGAAGGGAGGTGAACTCGAAGTTGGAGCTTTGGAGGGCTAAGTTAGAATCCCAGGGATTGCGTGTGAGCCGGTCTAAGACCGAGTATCTCTGGTGTAACTTTAGTGGTGAGGCCAACGAGGAAGATGTAGAGGTAATGATTACGGATCACATCGTACCCCGTACGGAAAAGTTCAAGTATTTGGGTTCGATCATTCAGAAGGAAGGTGAGTGTGAAGATGATGTCACGCATCGCATCAAGGCGGGGTGGCTAAGGTGGAGAGCAGCGACAGGGGTCCTGTGCGACAAGAAAGTCCCTTTAAAGTTGAAGGGTAAATTCTATAGAGCGGCAATCCGACCTGCAATGTTGTATGGCTCCGAATGTTGGGCGATGAAGAAGTCTATTGAGAGCAAATTGGAAGTGGCTAAAATGAGAATGTTACGTTGGTCGTGTGGTTGCACAATGTTAGATAGAATAGCGAACGGGGTTTTCAGGAACGCGCTGGAAGTGGCGCCCATCTCAGCGAAAGTTAGGGAAGAGAGATTGAGATGGTTTGGCCACGTCCGCAGGAGGCAGGCGTCTGCTCCGGTGAGGAGGGTCGAGAGTTTATTGGTTGTCGGGGAGAGGAGGATAGGCAGACCGAGTAGGACGTGGGAGGAGCAGCTGAGATTAGATTTCAAGGCCTTAAATCTTTCCGAGACCATGACGGTTGATAGGTGCGCTTGGAGGCGCCAGATCAGAGTTGTGGATTCTTTTGTAGGGAACGGTGCTGTAGTTGAGAGCCTCAGGGTTGGGTTGTCTCGGTTAGCTTTGACCTAGAGCATTGTAATTTTTTACTTTTATTGTATATTTTACCCTATTGTCTTTGCGTGTGGTGTATTTTTGACAGGGAGCTGTGCGCAGAGTCAACCTCTCTTTTGTTAGAGCAGCGTTCATCGGGAGTGAAGTAGCCAAATTTCGCTTAGGTAAGTCCCATGTGGATTAGGCCATGGCTCAGGTATGGTCTCGAGATTTTTCCGAATCATGTTTTTCTTTGTATTTATCACACAAGATTCTGCTGTGCACTAAGCTGGGGGTCTTCACGGAAACAGCCTCCCTAACGTAATAAGTAGGGGCATGGTCTGCGTACATCTTACCCTCCCCAGACCCTGCTCTGAGCGTGATATACTGGGTATGTTTGGTTTGGTTTGGTTTTGACTATTTAAGTGGGACTAAGGAACTGAGAGAGTAACTAAAAGTAGCAAAATACTCCAAATTCGATGGGAAAACTTGGGCCGGGTCCATGGTACACCCCCATCTAGTCCATCCCCTGCTGGATGCACTACACGTGGCGTGTATGGACGGTGCAGATCGATGCTCCATCTAGTGCATCAATCTGCATCGTCCATGCACGCGACGTGTACGTGCATCCGACAGGGGATGCACTACATGAGGGTGTACCATGGACGGTACCGAAAACTTGACTTCTTTCTGAATTTGATGGGTAATCCCGCCTTGACTATGTGAATGGAACTGGGACGAATTTAAGGGGCTGTTTACGTGCAAAATTTCCACTTTTTTTTCAAATTTTTTTTAAAATTTTCTGAGTTTTCAATTTTTAAAAAAATTATTGAAAACTAGAAAAACATGTTCCAAATATGCAAACAGAATTTATCAATTTTCTACCTTTTTAGTTTCATAAATTATATACATACTTTTTGCATTAACATAGAACTAATTATTATACATTACATTTTAATATACCTCTATAAATCTACTCAATACCATATATATATACTACCTCCGTTCTTTTATAACTATAATATCTGGACTTTCACGCTTGCCAATGCACAACTTTGATTATTAATATCTTCAATTCTTTATTTTTAAAAATTATAAGACGTTGATATTTTGAAAGTATATTTCGAGATGAATCTAACAAGATCTCACATGACTTTCTTTTTTCATATGTATAAACCACAAAAGATGGTCAAAAGAGAGTATGTGAACAGTGTAATAGTCAACACGTTGCAATAATAAAGTAACGGAGGAACTATATACTCAAAAGATGGTCTTTTTCATCTAAAAATGAATCTGACTAATCAATATATTCATATATCCCTCCACAGTTCAGTAGATATAGTTGTTCGCCACTGATTATCGTTTTCTCTTTGTTGTTCTTGACTCTCAAAAAATAGTTATGTAGTATCCTCTCAAAAAATTATATACATACTTTTTACATTAACATATAACTAATTATTATACATTACATTTTAATATTTTATAATCATGTTTATACACTATTTATTCCTCTTATTATTTTTAAGTGATCACTAGTTCATAAAGTTTAGATTATGAAATATAGGAACAAGATTTTTATTTTTTATTTAATTTAAATAATCACATGAACACAGTAAAATGATAATTAATAATAAATAATATTCATACTATTTGATGTTTTATTTTGTTTGTTAGATTTTTTTATCATTTAAAAATACTAATTATGTAACATATTCATAACTACAAGTATGGCTCATAGATTTAAAAAAATATTAAAATGTATGTATTTGTTGAGGTTCGATTGTTCGAAGAGTATCTAGCTTGTTTGTAGCACAAATCTAGCGTGTTTTCTAATTTTCTAAATCTATAAATAAGTTAGGACTGTTTTATATAATTTTCTAAAGTCCAGTTATAATTTGGAAAACCGTGTTTTCCAGTTTTCTTTTTAAAAATATCTAATTTGAACGTATTTTTATTTTTTTTATGTTTTCTTAGAATTTTTTTCTAAAAAACTGGTGAAGTAAATAGGGCCTAAGTCTCCCCACCCCGTCTTTCCGCGACCTCACTACACGATACAACTTATATGTAATGTATTTAAATGTTATTATTCATATTTAAAAGTGACATGTAATAATTTATAGATGGTATTTTAATAAGATATTAAAATACGTGACACAATCATAAAAATATTATATTTTTGTTAAAATATAAACTGAGTTTGAGAGTATCATCTAAATTACAAAAGTACGAGGCTTGATCCAACCCGTGCGATGCACCGTCTTTGGTTGCAGACGCTTGAATGAGCATTGGTTGCAGACACTTGAATGAGCATATGACGGTATTTAGATGCCTATTAGAAAATTTGTATTGTATTTATTTTAGAGGATTTAATTGTGATGTTATCATAACTTTTGTATTTAAATTAGTTTATTTACATTAAAAGTTACAATTAAAATAGTCTTTTCACATGTAGTCTTCTAATATGAATAAGGACTCATCCGTAACGCTTTTTCCGTGTAGAATTCTTTTAGTCTATGTAATTAGTTATATGTAATGTATTTTATTTATTTTAAATGTTATAGTGTAATGTTTTATCAACCCGTGCGTTGCACCCTAAATATTCATAGTGTAATGGTCGGTACTAATTAGGTTTCCAGTACTTAAAATAGTTTATTCACATTAAAAGAGTACATGTAAAAAGACTTTTTCTAAGACGTTACATTTAAAAGAGTCTCTTCACATATAATCTTTAAATACTAACAGCTTTTGTTTTAACATTCTATAATTTTATGCAATCTTGAAACTACGATATGATTTCGTTTTTAATTCACAACGGTTACCAACTTACCATCCCCAAGCAAAAAGTAAAAGTGAATAATACAAAAGGAATGGACATGAAGAGTCTCCATTATATTGTAGGAGACTATTAGTAGTATCATCATGAGATAGAGAGAAAAAGTGCATATTGATTATGTAAATCATTAATATGAGGTAAATTTCCAATGAAGAATGCCACCTATAAAGCAAAATACCCATGCAGTCATGCTGTATCTATAATATTTTTCAGCTTCTTTATTCAATGTATACCAATATCGTACCTATGTGTCTGCATACATACGTGATACGTGTTTATGTATGCATTGATGAATGTATGTATGTGTCAAATTTACCGACTGCTGGAGGTCCGACTCAGTATTCACATAAGCTTCCCATTATTACATGCATATATTCATTCATTAGCTTTTCATGAGTTGTACACTTTAAAACAATCATTTTATTTCAATCCATTTTGTTTCATTTCTTTTAGCAAACACCAACCGATTGATTGTTGACATTAATTTTGTGTTTTGAGATTGTTTTGCTACGGTTGGATCCAGTCCAACAGATTAAAACCCAAAACCAATGGGGTAAAAAAATTCGGGTAAGATGGGATCCAATCATTCCAAGATATACATCTAATTTTTTATCACTATCCTAAAAACATCCGCCTTCCATCCATCTTTTTCTCTGGTTTTGCAGATCAACCACCAAACACGAACACAGCTTCACACACAAACTATCGTCGTTGTAACTCCTTACCCGAAATAATAAAAAACAACATCAAACCCTTTAATGTTTCTGCTCAAAATCATTCGATTTAGTTTCTGTGTTTTTTAACGAACAAAGAAAAGAAAGTAACATCAAATCACAGATCTCCATATTCGAAAGAATACCACAACACGTCTTTAACTCCATACAAACATCAAACCCTTTAATGTCAGAAGCACACACAAACATCTTTAAAGAATACCACAACAAGTCTTTAATTCCATATTCGAAAAGGTAGGCCAAGATTAAAAAATAGTGACAACCTCTTATCTACATATAAATAGAAAACGTAATAGGAGGCTCATATGGCAAACTGCAAAACTGGTGTGGTTTTTTGCTATGTTGTTTTCTCGTCTTTGGATGGTTTATATAGTGCTTCAAGCATTAATACTTCAGCAACACTTCATATTCATCAATTATGAGAGCATGGTTTCAGGAACCATTTTGTGTTCACTCCATCATTACACGATTGTTTATATTCCTTGGAGTTTAATATGTAGATGTAAATCCGCGAGTTTATAAAAAACGAAATTATTTTTGGTGTGCAATGCATTAATTGTACAGTACTAATTTTTGTGCACAACCCCCTTTGCAAATTAAATTAAGGGGGATAAGCTTTATATATAATAGAATTTTTGTGCACAACCCCCTTGCACATTAAATTAAGGGGGATAAGCTTTATATATAATAATAGATAGATGAGATCCACATCTCACTCCCGTACGCGAATCAATCTGCCTCCACCCCACTTTCGATTCAGTCTGCCCCGTGTATGTTTAAATTCTCCATGTAATTGAGATGTAGAAATAGCTTGTTTTGCCCTTTGGCATATAGTAATATTCTTTTATGCCCCAAGTTTAGTAACAACTCTTTTGATACCCAAATTGTCGAAATTGACCTTTACTCGAATAAAATTCGAGTCATATATTATAATTTCGAGTAATATCATTTCGAGTCAACTTAAAAAAAAACAATATTGAGAAAGGTTGAAAATATGGGTTCCCAGATTCCAAAAATTCGGGTTACACGAGTCCAATTCGTGTCACCCGAATTTTTTTATACATCTCCCGAATGAATTCGGGAGACCCTTTTTTTTTTTTTTTTTTTTTTAATTTTGTATGCATCTCCCGAATGAATTCGGGAGACCTCTTTTTTTTTTTTTTTTTTTACATCTCCCGAATGAATTCTGGAGACCCTTTTTTTTTTTTAAAAATTTTTTATACATCTCCCGAATGATTTCGGGTGCCCTTTTTTTTTTTTTTTTTTTTTACATCTCCCGAATGAATTCGGGAGACTATTTTTTTTTATTTACATGTCCCGAATTGTATTCGGGTGACACGAATTGGACTCGTGTAACCTGAATTTTCGGAATCGTGCAACCCATATTTCCAACCTTCCTCGATATTGTATTTTTTTTGAAGTTGACTCGAAAATATGTTACTCGAAATTATAACAAATGACTCGAATATATTCGAGTAAAGGTCAAATTCGACAATTTGGGTATCAAAAGAGTTGTTACTAAACTTGGGACAAAAAAGAATATTGCTATATGCAAAAGGGCAAAACAAGTAGCAGCAGCGCAAACTGACCGAGCACCTGGGAACTGGACTGGAACGAAGACTGAACTGTATATGATATGATAAAAATGCACTGATTTTCGTGTGTTCTGCAATGACCAGAATGCTGATATATATAGCACTCCTTGATCAGGTGAAGGGACTCGGCGCCATTACTCCTGCCATTATGGCTGGCGATTTCAGACGCCCAAAGGGCTGGTCGGATGAAGAGTCTTGCCAACTCAAGAGCCTTGTCCATACCAAAAGGCTAGTGGACTTACGGATTTGGTCCAAAAAGATAAGCCCAAACACCAGCCCAAAGCACCAATTGCCAAGATCCAAGTCCTGGACCTGGACTGGGCCCGAGCCCGAGCCCGATCCCGAGCCCGAGCCCGTGCCCGACCCGACCGGACCCGGACGGTCGGTCGGCGGCAGCGGCGGCGCGCGTGTGTGTGTGTGTGTGCGCGAGGACACCCATACACACCAACCCAATTGTTATTAAACCCATAAAGGCAAAGACTTTAAATACAAGCCAAAACATCCATCCACAATCAATGTGGGATAACTAACATCATATACCTCATGTTAGTTCTGTAACACCCCAAACTAGGCGGATATTACAGTGCCATGAATCCCCGACTGGGACCCACCAGGCAAATGAAAATGATGAATTAAATAATATAATTGTAGTACCGAACCACATTATATTACCAAGTACTCCGATGAGGAGTTTAAGTACAACACACCAGGACAATGCCGAATACTAGTATATTTTATATGGAGATAAAATACACCACCCTGAACAAATAAACATTTCAAACGGAATTTGCAGCGGAAATACAACTGTAGAGAAATAAGCATGACTGAAATAAACGGAATGACTGGGGCCCCCTACTAGTATCACTGAGACTCGTCGCCGTCAACATGCTCTTCCCGTGCCTTTGCCTTGCCGTGACCTGAGAACAAAATCCCCCAACGGGGTCAGTTACACAGAACAACAATCATCAAGGGTTGAAAATACACAAACATGATATATTTTAAATTATGAAATATCCTTAGTTATGAATTACGCTGAAGAGGAGTATCATAGTACGCCCGTAGTGTTCTGTGCAAGTGTACAAGACGGATGACCGGACACACCCGTCCTTGTACCTAATTAGTCTCACGGAGTTACTCTTTACCGTGTGCATAGACCAATGCATTACTCCCAATACATGGCCATCACGTGCCCGACTAAAAATTCCACACATCCGCACCCGACCACGCAATATGAACCCAGAAGGTCATATGAACGAGAATGACCGCAATGAATATCAATGAATAAATAATAATCTGACAAAGTCAAGAATGACTCACCGAGATGAAAGTAATAATGAAGTGATTGATAGTTTCAATGAAATGATTGGAACCGCCGTTCCTCATTAATGAAGTGATTGTTCGACAATTACAAGTCTCAATATGATTAATACAATGATGAATGAGTTATGATTATGAATGATCAACAACAAAAGGAATGAATATCCTTTTAACCGAGTAAGAATTAACTTACACAATACCGAAAACAATGTCCTTCCACGAACAACGTCCTAATTGAGATACCGGTCGCTCGAACAACCTTGAATAACAATAATTACCAACAACCGTTCAATACACGAATCAAACACGAATATAACGAACTCAAAACGTTGATACGATAAAACCAAGTTCATTGGGGCATTATATCGAGCACTTTGTGGCCAACTTCGATTGTTTATAACCAAACTTCAATAATACCAACATCAATCCCCAAAGAAGTGTTTCAAACCACAAAATATCTCCAATACGATCAATAATCCATTATGAATATCCAAAATCGTGATTTCAACAATAATTAATCGAAAACCCCCAAATCCAACACAATATTCAAAGTGTTCTTGAATAATCCTTCAATAATCCAATGAATAATCGAACATATCCATAATCATGCGTATATCACTTCATACAACATGATCTTAACATCCAAAACATCATATCTCAACACAAATCGAAAATCCAAGAGGTTTGATGAAAGTTACCTTTGAAGATTCAAGCACTATGATTCGAAGAACACGCGATAGATCGATGATCCGAGCTCCACAACCGAATGAAAACGATTAAAATCCACACTCAAGTGATAGGTGAAGAAAAAATATCTTTCTCAAGACTCTCTCTCGCGTATGAAGGTGAAGGAATGAAGAAATGAGCTGAAACTCGCTCAAAAACACAATTATAGGGGTTGACTGCCCTGTGTGCCGCGGCTCAGCCGAAGTGTGCCGCGGCACAGGGCCAAAATTGCGCCCAGTGGTCGGCAGTGTGTCGCGGCCTTGTCGGCCTGTGCCGCGGCACCCGGTACAGACGGTTTTGGCCGATCAATGCAATACGAGTGTGCCGCGGCCCTTCCAGCATGTGCCGCGGCACTGACCCGGCAGTGTGCCGCGGCCCAGCCGGCATGTGCCGCGGCACCTGCACAGCCGCGGCCAAAAACTGAAAAATGAGTGCCTGAGCTATTTCGACCATAACTCTCTCGTCCGGACTCCGATTGACTCACCGTTTGAACCATTGGAAAGCTAACTCGATACTCTATAATATTGCAAAGATTCATAATTTTTGGAGTGTCCAAAAATTAATGGTGATCTTATAAAGTCGAACTCATATGGGGAAAGTTGAAACAATGAACAATAATGATACACAACTCGAAGTTATTACGAACGGTGAACACGGATGAATGAACATGATTGATGAATGATTATTAATGAGTGAAAATCCACTGAGTGACAATCACCGAATGAAATTACTGAATGATAATGACTGAATTACAACCGGGTATTACATACACCCCCTTAAAAGAGTTTCATCTCCGAAACTAAGGGTCAAACAAATCGGGATAACTCTCCCGCATACTGTCCTCGGTTTCCCAAGTAGCCTCTTCGACTCCGTGTCTAGACCACTGAATCTTGACCAACGGAATCGACTTATTCCTCAACTGTTTGATTCGCCGCTCTAAGACTCGTATGGGACGCTCCTCATATGAATGATCATCAGCGATCTCGATTTCGTCGAACTGAAGTATGTGACTCGGGTCGGCAACGTACTTGAATCGAGAGACGTGAAACACATTATGAATTCGGCTCAATGCCGGAGGTAAGGCTAAACGATAAGCTAGCTCGCCTACTCGTTCCAAGATCTCAAACGGTCCAATAAATCTCGGACTCAACTTTCCCCATTTTCCGAAACGGAAAATACCTCGACTCGGGGATACTTTGACCAAAACGTGGTCACCCGTCTCGAAATCTAGTGGTCGACGACGATTGTCTGCATAAGATTTCTGTCGACTCTGAGCGGTTAACAAACGACTCCTGATCAAAGCTACCTTCTCACGGGTGGCTATAAGCATATCGGGCTCGGTGCCGATTGATTCTGATAATTCGTCCCAACACAAGGGATATCGACAACGACGACCGTACAAGGCCTCGTAAGGTGCCATCTTAATCGAAGCATGCCAACTATTATTATACGTGAACTCGATCAATGGTAGTTGGGCTTCCCAATTGTCTTTCCAATCGAGGACGCATGCCCTCAACATGTCCTCTAATGTCTGAATAGTCCTCTCTGATTGCCCGTCGGACTGAGGATGAAAGGCAGTACTAAGATTAAGCTGAGTTCCCATAGCATGATGAACTGATTTCCAAAAATGAGACACAAACCGTCCGTCACGATCGGAAACGATACTTTTAGGAGTACCGTGCAGTCTCACTATCTCTTTGATGAACAGCTGGGCAAGTCTCTCGGGACCCCAAGTATCCTTAATCTCAAGGAAATGAGCTGATTTAGTTAAGCGGTCCACAATCACCCAGATCGCATTCATGCCACGACGACTCGTCGGCAAACTCGTGATGAAATCCATAGAAATGTCTTCCCACTTCCACTCGGGAATAGGGAGAGGTTTCGACATACCCACGGTCGCTGATGTTCTATTTTGACTTGCTGACAGGTTAAGCATCTCGAAACAAATTCCGCGACTTCTCGCTTCATATTACTCCACCAGTAATTTTGTTTCAAATCTATATACATCTTGCTAGACCCCGGGTGAACAGAATAAGGGGTAGCATGAGCTTCTCTTAAAATTGAGTTTTTCAACTCATCATTCGCCGATACACACAACCGACTTTTAAACCTCAAAAGTCCATCCTCGTGGACCACAAATCCAGGGGCTTTCCCCTGAACCACATCCTCACGGATGCGTAACAATGATGGGTCCGAACCTTGATTCTCTCTGATTGCCTCCTCAAGTGACGATGAGATCTCCAACATACAAAGCTGTCCCTGAACTCGGTGAAGCCAAACCTCGATCTCGGGTCTAAGGAATTCCTGCTGAAGCTCCTTCTGGACTGTTAAACGAGCAAGCATCTATTCCTGAACGGACTTACGACTCAAGGCGTCGGCGACAACGTTCGCCTTGCCCGGGTGGTAAAGGATATCAATATCATAATCTTTGATTAATTCTAACCACCGTCTCTGTCGCATATTTAACTCCTTATGAGTAAATATATACTTTAAACTCTTATGATCAGTGAAAATCTGACAGGTGACGCCATAAAGGTAATGACGCCAGATTTTCAAAGCGAACACCACGGCTGCTAGATCCAGGTCGTGGGTCGGATAATTAACTTCGTAAGGTCTCAATTGCCGTGAAGCATAGGCAATAACCTTGCCATTCTGCATGAGCACACATCCGAGACCCTGTCCGGACGCATCACTATAAACCAAAAATCCTTCCATTCCTTGCGGCAAGGAAAGTACAGGTGCTGACATTAGCCGGCTCTTGAGTTCCTCAAAACTCCGTTGACACGCGTCGGACCACGTGTATTTCTTATCCTTTCGAAAAAGGTTCGTCAATGGTTGAGCAATTTTGGAAAATCCTTCCACAAACCGCCGATAATAACCGGCTAATCCGAGAAAGCTTCGGATTTCCTTAACATTCTTCGGAGGTAACCAATCCTGGATAGCCTTCGTCTTCTGAGGATCAACACACACTCCATCTGATGAAATTACATGTCCGAGAAAAGTCACTTCGGACATCCAGAACTCACATTTGGAAAACTTTCCATAAAGTTGCTCTCGTCTCAACACGTCGAGAACCTGATGAAGGTGAACCTCGTGCTCCTCTCGGTCACGAGAATAAATCAAGATGTCATCAATGAAGACAACCACAAACCGATCCAAAAAGTCGATGAAAACCCGATTCATTAGCTCCATGAATACCGCAGGTGCGTTAGTTAGCCCGAACGGCATAACTACGAATTCATAATGACCATAGCGCGTACGAAACGCTGTCCTCGCGATATCCGACTCTCGAATCCGCAACTGATGATATCCAGATCTTAAGTCGATCTTGGAAAATACTGAAGCTCCCTGAAGTTGATCCAAAAGATCATCGATACGGGGTAAAGGATACTTATTCTTGATCGTCACCCTGTTCAACTCCCGATAATCAATACATAAGCGAAATGAACCATCATTCTTCTTGACAAACAACACTGGTGCTCCCCACGAGGATGCACTCGGTCGGATATAACCTTTCTCGAACAACTCCTCAAGTTGATTCTTCAACTCCCGCATTTCGGTCGGGGCCATCCGGTACGGTGCCTTCGATATCGGGGACGTACCGGGCTCCAACTCAATCGTGAATTCCACATCTCTCTGTGGAGGCAAACCAGGTAACTCGTCTGGAAAAACATCGGCATATTCCCTCACTACCGGAATATCCGTCAACATTACTGATGATTTCTCGGTTTTGGTCATAAAGCACCAATAACCAACACACCCCTGATTGAGTAATCTTACTGCTTTCATCAAATTAATAACCTTACCAGAACAGCCGGGATTACCTCCCTGAAACACACATTCAACCCTATCGTCTGAAATGATAGTGATCATACGCTTACGGACACTAATGATGGCATCATGGCGATCCATCCAATCAATACCCAAGATGACGTCGTCTATCGGCAAATCTACCACGATTAGGTCCGCTGGCCATACACGACCATGAAACTGAATCGGACAATTCTGAATCTCACAATTTCCGATGATTCGTCTACCATCAGGTAGACCAATGACATAAGGCTCACAACTAGTAGCACTACCCAGACGTAGTCTACTCAAACATGACTCGGAAATGAATGAATGTGATGCACCAGTATCAAAAAGGGTACACACAGGTTGAGATAGAATATCGAGTGTACCTGACATCATTCGGGCCTCTGGATCATCGGTCTTCTTCATCTCATAAACCCGGGGCTTGCTAGTCCTGCAGACCGACGCCCTGTCACCGCTATAGGCTCCACCTTTAGTCGCTCCCGCTGCTTAAACGATGCCGATTGAGTGGATCGATTCGAACGGCCGATCGCCGGGGCCTGAGATGACGCCGGAGTAGGTTTGGAGTCCCTACGGCAAAAACGGGCCTTATGCCCAACAATTCCACAATTATGGCACGTGACAGACTGTCTCGGACACTTGGTGCTGACATGACCAAGATCCCCACAGTTATAACAGGTGATGGCTGAACTGGCCGCTCGTGACTGAGATTCTGCGGGTTTAGACGTCACAGGAGGTCGTTCAGAAAAAGCAGAACCTGCACGAGGTTTCTTGAAGGTTGTCTGACCGCCTTCAGACTAATTACGATTCTTCGATTTCTTGCTAGCAGACGAAGGTTGTTGCTTAGCAATCTCTTTAGCAGTAAGCTCATAGGTAAGAGCTTTCTCAATGAATTCGGCCAACGTGGTGCAGTTATGATTAAGCAATTGTAGTCTCATACGGGATTTCAGCCTCTTGCTGAAATACTTAATCTTATCCACCTCGGAATGAATGATAGATGAGGCAAACGGAAGAAGTTCCTGAAATTTCTCAGCAATGGCGAGAACATCCTCGTTTGCTGAGGGGTCCGGAGTGAGTAATTCTGACAGCTTGGCCTCTCTGAGTGGGGCCGGATAATATCTCTCCATCATGAGAGTTTTGAACTGATCCCAAGTACATGATCCTTCGGTGGGCTTCAACGACAACCACCAAGAATGAGCGCTCTTACCCAGGTAATAAGCCGCAACTGAAACGTTGTGCCCTTCAGGACACTCTACCATAGCAAACAACTTCTCGAAATGCTCGAGCCAATGAATAATATCCGCCGGCTCAGACGAGCCCTCAAAAGTAGGTGGTCTCTGGCGAGAGATGTCGCCGATGATATTGCTCACATTCCTCTCTTGCCTCTGAGGTGGCGGCGGAGAAGCATGTTGATTTTGATTGACGGAGTTATGCATCGTCTCCATCAGCTGTGCCATCTGGGTCATTTGGGCCATCATGCCCTGCATAAAAGCGAGTGGGTCAACCCGAACACCTTCTGACTGAGCGGTGTCCCGGGTACGACTCCCCGATAGAGAATGATCACGTCCAGGTGAATGAGTGGCAGCGTCGCTGCTCGATGAATTAGTATTATTCCTCGCATTCGCACGTGTATTCACACGAGCTCTCGGGATTCGGCCCGCTCCACGGCCTCGTACTCCACGTCCTCTTCTTGCCCTCTCCATACTGAAGTAGGAAAGTCACATGATGATTATATTTCCCGCATGAATATCACGTTATGATTATGACATGAGATGATGAAAATGAGCATACACGCTCTAACACAGTGATTACATGAATGATTAACTGAGGTGACATGATTATCTAATGAAATTATTGAAATGATTATCTTGAACAAATTAACAAGATTAATGATATGATCTTCCTGATCAACAACTGAGTAATGAAATGAATTGAGTGATTAATGAGTTAACATGACCGTCCTGGTCAAAATGAAAATGATGATTGAGGATTGCTAACTGATGAATTATGAATGAATGATTCTTATTGCCAGAAATTATACCATGGCGTTAGAAATCTTACAGTTCTTGGTCTGATTGGCTCGACATTTGCACAGGTCACACGTGACGCGAAAGTCCAATGATACTAGTCCGATGATGATGATTTCAAATGAGACATGGCTCGGAAGGTAGTATTCAAAACCACGCTCCGATACCAACTCTGTAACACTCAGAACTAGGCGGATATTACAGTGCCATGAATCCCCGATTAGGACCCACCAGGCAAATGAAAATGATGAATTAAATAATATAATTGTAGTACCGAACCACATTATATTACCAAGTACTCCGATGAGGAGTTTAAGTACAACACACCAGGACAATACCGAATACTAGTATATTTTATATGGAGATAAAATACACCACCCTGAACAAATAAACATTTCAAACGGAATTTGCAGCGGAAATACAACTGTAGAGAAATAAGCATGATTGAAATAAACGGAATGACTGGGGCCCCCTACTAGTATCACTAGGACTCGTCGCCGTCAACATGCTCTTCCCGTGCCTTTGCCTTGCCGTGACCTGAGAACAAAATCCCCAAACGGGGTCAGTTACACAGAACAACAATCCTCAAGGGTTGAAAATACACAAACATGATATATATGAAATTATGAAATATCCTTAGTTATGAATTACGCTGAAGAGGAGTATCATAGTACGCCCGTAGTGTTCTGTGCAAGTGTACAAGACGGATGACTGGACACACCCGTCCTTGTACCTAATTAGTCTCACGGAGTTACTCTTTACCGTGTGCACAGACCAATGTATTACTCCCAATACATGGCCATCACGTGCCCGACTAAAAATTCCACACATCCGCACCCGACCACGCAACATGAACCCAGAAGGTCATATGAACGAGAATGACCGCAATGAATATCAATGAATAAATAATAATCTGACAAAGTCAAGAATGACTCACCGAGATGAAAGTAATAATGAAGTGATTGATAGTTTCAATGAAATGATTGGAACCGCCGTTCCTCGTTAATGAAGTGATTGTTCGACAATTACAAGTCTCAATATGATTAATACAATGATGAATGAGTTATGATTATGAATGATCAACAACAAAAGGAATGAATATCCTTTTAACCGAGTAAGAATTAACTTACACAATACCGAAGACAATGTCCTTCCACGAACAACGTCCTAATCGAGATACCGGTCGCTCGAACAACCTTGAATAACAATAATTACCAACAACCGTTCAATACACGAATCAAACACGAATATAACGAACTCAAAACGTTGATACGATAAAACCAAGTTCATTGGGGCATTATATCGAGCACTTTGTGGCCAACTTCGATTATTTATAACCAAACTTCAATAATACCAACATTAATCCCCAAAGAAGTGTTTCAAACCACAAAATATCTCCAATACGATCAATAATCCATTATGAATATCCAAAATCGTGATTTCAACAATAATTAATCGAAAATTCCCAAATCCAACATAATATTCAAAGTGTTCTTGAATAATCCTTCAATAATCCAATGAATAATCGAACATATCCATAATCATGCGTATATCACTTCATACAACATGATCTTAACATCCAAAACATCATATCTCAACACAAATCGAAAATCCAAGAGGTTTGATGAAAGTTACCTTTGAAGATTCAAGCACTATGATTCGAAGAACACGCGATAGATCGATGATCCGAGCTCCACAACCGAATGAAAACGATTAAAATCCACACTCAAGTGATAGGTGAAGAAAAAAATCACTTTCTCAAGACTCTCTCTCGCGCATGAAGGTGAAGGAATGAAGAAATGAGCTGAAACTCGCTCAAAAACACAATTATAGGGGTTGACTGCCCTGTGTGCCGCGGCTCAGCCGAAGTGTGCCGCGGCACATGGCCAAAATCGCGCCCAGTGGTCGGCAGTGTGCCGCAGTCCTGCCGGCCTGTGCCGCGGCACCCGGTACAGACGTTTTTGGCCGATCAATGCAATACGAGTGTGCCGCGGCCCTTCCGGCATGTGCCGCGGCACTGACTCGGCAGTGTGCCGCGGCCCTGCCGGCATGTGCCGCGGCACCCGGTACAGGCTGCTCGGCCAAAAACTGAAAAATGAGTGCCTGAGCTATTTCGACCATAACTCTCTCGTCCGGACTCCGATTGACTCACCGTTTGAACCATTGGAAAGCTAACTCGATGCTCTATAATATTGCAAAGATTCAGAATTTTTGGAGTTTCCAAAAATTAATGGTGATCTAACAAAGTCGAACTCATATGGGGAAAGTTGAAACAATGAACAATAACGATACACAACTCGAAGTTATTCCAAACGGTGAACACGGATGAATGAACATGATTGATGAATGATTATTAATGAGTGAAAATCCACTGAGTGACAATCACCGAATGAAATTGCTGAATGATAATGACTGAATTACAACTGGGTATTACAAGTTCCTACTCCAACATCCAACTTTAACATATAATATCTCACTCACCGGAAATCGGTTTAGAAATATTAAATATACCACGTTCATCTACTCACGACGTTGATTAACATTCAATAAATATTTTAATTAAATAATAATTGTTTAATTAACAATATTTATTTTTAATAAATGGTTAATTACTAAACCATTTCCAACAATCCCCCACATGAGTGAGAATGCCAATGCAAAATGAATGCAAATGCACAGTTCAGTCCTCAAGAGATAATATTGCATTTGACTAGGTGGCTTGTGACCTTGAACCTATCCATTGTCAACATCATCGAGTATACTGGCGGCATAGTGGTCATGAAAACCTTGAACAAGTCCTCCATGGTGTATACTGAGACAATAATATAGACACAATATCATCTCAATTCCATCCGTTCTAACGTTTTGTGTCCTTTTCGGCCTTGGACACCCCTTTGGATTCATAAGTGTATCAACTGAAGCGGCCCTCACTTCACACTTATATAGGTGATTTTTATTCCCAAATATCCTACTATACTTGACCTCTCCGATGTAATCAAGAATCATTAAAAATCATAAGACTTAACCTCACCACATGTAGGTAAACAATCACTCACTGTTCTCAGAGAATAGGTATGTTTGAGTATTTTAACACACGGATTATTACAACTTTGTTATCCCATTGAACCAAGCTCTTGGGATCCTCCAATCTACAAGGTTGGGTTTCCGCTATAATCATCCTTAAGATGTGGATTTAACACCCATTCCCTCTAACAATTTATACATTTTATCTCGATTAATACTCTTCGTCAGCGGATCCGCCAGATTATCTATTGACCTTACATAGTCAATTAAGATAATCCCACTTAAGATCAAATGTCTCACGGCATTATGTCGTCGACGAATATGTCGAGACTTACCGTTATAAAACATATTTTGTGCCCGTCCAATAGCAGCTTGGCTATCACAGTGTATCAACACAGACGGCACAGGTCTCGTCCAACATGGAATATCCTCGAGGAAATTTTCAAGCCATTCAGCTTCTTCACCAGCTTTATCCAAAGCTATGAATTCAGATTCCATGGTAGACCTAGCAATACAAGTTTGTTTCTTGGACTTCCAAGATACAACACCACCTCCAATAGTGAACACATATCCACTCGTAGAAAATGAGTCTTTCGATTCGGATATCCAATTAGCATCACAATACCCTTCAAGTACAGCAGACTCTCTTGAATAATGAATCGCAAAGTTCTGAGTATATTTTAAATAACTCAGTACTCGTTCTAGAGCCCTCCAATGTTCTTTACTTGGATTAGCTGTGTAGCTACTCAACTTGTGAACCGAGCACGCTATATCAGGATGGGTACAATTTGACAGATACATCAAACTCCCAATGATCTTAGCATATTCATCTTGACCCACAGGTTCACCCTTATGATAATTCAGATGACCATTCGGTTCCCAAGGAGTCTTAGCAATGGGTTTATCAAAAGCGTTGAATTTCCTTAACACTTTCTCAACATAATGAGATTGCGTCAAAGCAATTCCGTTAGGTGTTTTCAGAATCTTAATTCCAAGAATAGTATCAGCCAAACCCATATCTTTCATGCTAAAATTCTTACTTAGCATTCGTTTCGTTTCACCAATCACATGAGACTTGCTACCCATTATCAAAATGTCATCTACATATAGACAAACAATGACGTAATTGTCACCCGTTTTCTTAACATAGACATATTTGTCACTCTCATTGATATTGAAACCATTTGACAACATCACTTCGTCAAATTTCAAATGCCCCCGCAGAGGTGCTTGTTTCAAACCATATAAAGACCGTTGTAGTTTGCATACCATGTGCTCTTTCCCAGGTACTACAAACCCTTCCGGTTGTTTCATATAGATTTCATCTTCTAGCTCCCCATACAAGAATGCAGTCTTAACATCCATTTGATGAATCTCGAGATTGCGTAAAGGAGCAATAGTGAGTAGCACCCTAATAGAAGTAAGTCTTGTCACGGGCGAGTAGGTATCAAATAAATCATAACCAGCTTTTTGCCTAAAGCCTTGAACTACAAGTCGGGCCTTATATTTGTCAATAGTACCGTCAGACTTGTACTTCTTCTTTAGGATCCATTTGCATCCTAAGGCCTTACAACCCTGTGGTAATTCAACTAACACCCAAGTATGATTCAACATAATAGACTCAATCTCAATGTCTATTGCCTCTTTTCAGAAAGCCGCATCTGGACTGGATAAAGCTTCTTTTACAGATACCGGTTCACCGTCTACCATCAAAACGACGTAATCGGGTCCGTATATCTTTACTTTCCGTATTCTAGTACCTCGTCTAGGTTCTACATTGACTGGCGTAGACTTAGGTCGCTTTCTGTTCGGTCGTTCAGATAACACCGGATTCGAGCTAGAGGCTTCATCTATGGTTTCATAACACATAGGCTCATCTACAAGTTTAGAACTTGTAGCTTCATCATCAACTCATTTGCTAGAGTTAGGATCAACCTTATTCTTATAAGGATATATATTTTCAAAGAATACAACATTCCTTGATTCAATCGTTGTATTTACATGAATGTCGGGTATCTCGGATTTGTGTACAACAAACCTGTAGGCGCTGCTGTTAAGTGCATAACCAATAAAGATACAATCGATCGTCTTAGGACCAATTTTAACTTGTTTAGGTAGAGGCACCTCAACTTTCGCCAAACACCCCCACACTTTGAGATATTTGTATGATGGTTTTCTTCCTTTCCACAACTCATAAGGAGTAACATCCTTACCTTTGCATGGAATTTTGTTCAATATGTAGTTGGCTGTCAAGACAGCTTCCCCCCACATATTCTGGGGCAACCCTGAACTAATTAATAAGGTATTCATCATATCTTTAAGTGTTCGATTCTTACGTTCGGCAACGCCATTAGATTGTGGAGCATATGGAGCCGTGGTTTGATGAATTATACCACTTTCGTTGCATAATTCCTCAAATGGAGCTACATATTCACCTCCTCTATCACTTCGAACCATCTTAATACGACAACCTAATTGATTCTCGGCTTCATTCTTGAAGTTCTTAAAGGCTTCAATAGCCTCATCTTTACTTCTCAAAAGATAAAGATAACAATATCTTGTGTAATCATCGATGAAAGTGATAAAGTACTTCTTACCACCTCTAGTTTGCACAAATTTTAAATCACACACGTCTGTGTGAATTAATTCAAGGGGTTTTGTGTCCCGTTTTACCGAATGAAATGGTAGTTTCGTCATTTTTGCCTCAACACAAATCTCGCATTTGTTTTGATTTTTGATTTCATTTAATTTTAGTAAATCTAAGTTTACTAATCTTTTTATAGCATTTAGATTCACATGACCTAATCTACAATGCCATAAATTTGAGCACTCAAGCAAATAAGCAGAAGTAGTAGCATTATTATTAGCAATCGCCTTTGGAGGCTTACAAGTACGAACGCTAAGTTTGAACATGTCCTCGACAATATGACCTTTCCCTAGAGTCTTACAAAACTTGCGTATTATCATAAAATCGCTACGAAGGTCTACATCAATTTTTGCTCTAACTAATTTGACACCATACACCATATTCTTGCGGATTGCCGGAGCATGCAAAGACATCCTTCAGAGTTATCTCTACACCGGAGGTGAATTGAAGCACAACAGTTCCAATTCCAAGAACTGGAGAGGTACGATCACTTGCCTCTGTGATGAAGCAGTCTTGAATCTCCTTGTAAGTGAAAAACAAGTCTCGGTTCACACAGATGTGAACAGTGCACTGTATCAAGAAACCAAGTAACAGGGTTAGGTTCCGAGACATGATTTACCTCGGTGATCATGGCAGCAAGATCATCTTTGTCCCAAGAGTCAAAGTCCTTCTCGACATGGTTGACTTTGCCTTTTCCCTTGTTCTTCTTCGGCTTTCGGCAGTTTTTAGCCATATGGCCGGGCTTGTCACAGTTGTAGCACGTTCCGGTAAACTTCGTCGGAGGTGCCACATCCTTTCCCTTGCCTTTGGTAGGAAGTGGACGCTTTTTGGAAGGTCCGCCCCTACCTTCAGTCAGATTAGCCTTAGCATCCATAGGAGCTTTGGTTTTCAAGTCTATATCACGGACTTGAGCTTCAGTTCGGAGCTTAGCAACCAAAATTTCAAGAGTCATTTCCTTTCACTTATGCTTAAGGTATCCCTTGAACTCCTTCCAACTAGGCGGCAACTTGTCGACCAAGAGCGCCACAGTGTACGCCTCGGGTAGAGGCATCCCCTCAGAATGAACATCATGTATAAGAGTTTGGAACTCTTGTACTTGGGGCATCATTGGACGAGAATCCACCATTTGGAATTCGGAGAGCCTCGTGACAACAAGCTTCTTCGTGCTAGCAGAATTAACACGGTATTTCAACTCAAGAGCATCCCAAATTTCTTTGACAGTCTCCTTGATGTTGAACACATTGAACAGGCCATCATCAAGCACGTTCAGCAACATATTCCGACACAGATAGTCGGAATGAACCCAGGTATCATAGTCGGTACGCACTTGAACATTCGCCTCGTTCTCAGCAGGGACAGGAGGCTTTTCTTCACGCAGGAAGCTCGCAAGCCCCATTGTGGTAATGTAGAACAGCATCTTTTGAGACCAACGTTTGAAGTCAGTGCCCGAGAAAACAGGAGGTTTCTCGGCGATAGGCATTAGTCGAGCAACATTGTGAATGGGATCCATTGAAGAGCTTGATGATCCAATGGTTCCAGAACCGGTGGATGGATTAGTGGATGCGCCGGTGCTTGCATTGAACGACATTTTTCTCCAGCAAAAGTTTTAGTATGACACGAACAAGTATGGTCGATTATTCTCGTCTTGAGATTGTTGGAATAATTCGATACTTGCACATGTATTACAAATAAAATTCTGAACTTAACTATAACAAAGAACAGAAAGAAAATATTACACTTTGAAGGTAACGAACAATTTTTAATAAAAGGACTATAGATCGTCCGAAGCTAGAGCTTCTGCCCGCAAGACGAGAATACGCCCCGGTAGTGCTCACGGTGAAGCGGCTCGTCCCCAAAGGTTAAAACGATCTGAACGTCTCGGCAGTAGCAAGACCGCAACCGAGCACTGCGAATCGGATCGAAACGAAGATCGAATCAGATATGATATGATAAAAATGCATTGATTTTCGTGTGTGTTACGCAATGACGTAATCTTGATATATATATATATATATATATATATATATATATATATATATATATAGCACTCCTTGATCAGGTGAAGGGACTCGTCGCCATTACTCCTGCCATTATGGCTGGCGGTTTCAGACGCCCTAAGGGCTGGTCGGATGAAGAGTCTTGCCAACTCAAGAGTCTTGTCCATACCAAAAGGCTAGTGGACTTACGGATTTGGTCCAAAAAGATAAGCCCATACACACCAACCCACTTGTTATTAAGCCCATAAAGGCAAAGACTTTAAATACAAGCCAAAACATCCATCCACAATCAATGTGGGATAACTAACATCATATACCTCATGTTAGTTCCTATTCCAACATCAAACTTTAACATATAATATCTCACTCACCGGAAATCGATTTAGAAATATTAAATATACCACGTTCATCTACTCACGACGTAGATTAACATTCAATAAATATTTTAATTAAATAATAATTATTTAATTAACAATATTTATTTTTAATAAATGGTTAATTAATAAACCATTTCCAACATTTTTTAGTTACAATACTTCACTTTCTTATATTGTTCATATACAAATATTTGATCGTACTTGTTAGATTAGTACAGAATATATGTATGTATATAAGGTATTAGTGGAGTTGTCTCGATATAAATTTTTACAATATTTTTTTTATATTTTTTATTAATATATAACTAAGATATTGATAGTTAAAATTAGATCATGAAGTTCATGTAGAAAGTCCGGTTCCCACTTACATATACTAATGAAAAATATGTCGAGCGTATGCGGCTGCTTTTCATGCTTCACTGTCACATGTCACATTTCAGCCTTACATATTCCGGTTGACACATAAGTCACAACTATAAAAGTAATAGATAAATAAATTGTGAATGCATGATTTGAACTCTAGTTGATATAAAATATTCAAGTAGCATATACAAGCTTATGCCACCGACCAAATCAACTAGATGATAATGACATGCAAAAACTTTTTGATATACATGCTAAGTCATATATTTCAAAATAAAAAGATAATAAAAAATTATTGTATCATAAATCTACAGCGGAAGAAGTCACTCTCAATTCGATGACGCAAGAACCTATTTAAAATTTAATTCTGATTTTACATAAATTATAATGCATATGAAATTAAGAATATCATCATGTTTTTTTTTTAAAACAATCGTTCATTTTTCTGGAGTTTTCTAATATTTGTTTTATTCACCAAAAATCTAGTCTAATTCAATTGAGGTCAACATCTTTCTTGCATCTTTCAGAATAAATATTATTATTTTTCTCAATACCTTGAGTTGTTGTTCACAGATTACATGATATTTCTTTCTTCATCTCAATATATTTTCTTATTTTTTTGTTTTGAAATTTCTTCTCAAATACGAAATAATTTTTAACCAATTAAACAAAATTAATTATAATTTTTAACAGAATATAAATTGAGTTACAACATTAAAATTAAATCCGGCTATATCAAACAACACTACCAATGTTTATACTTTAGCCGATAGCAAAAAGTCGTCGACTAAAGTCGAAAATCATCGGCTAAAGTGGTCAGTTGTCGGCTAAAAGTCGGTCGGCCGGCTAAAGTTTAGCCGACGGAAAATAGAGAAGGTTGTCGGCTGAAGTTCCAGTTTAGCCGACGGTTACACCGTCGTCGGCTAAAATAGTTCCAGTTTTAGCTGACGGATACATCGTCGTCGGCTAAAGTTCTACATTTTATCCGACGACGAAAAGTCGCCGTCGGCTAAAATGTATAGGTTTTAGCCGACGGTTACATAGTCTTCGGCTGAAGTGTTTGTCGCCAGCTAAAATGTATAGGTTTTAGCCGACGGTTATATAGTCGCCGGCTAAAGTGTTTGTCGTCGGCTAAAATATATAGGTTTTAGCCGACGGTTACATAGTCATCGGCTAAAGTGTTTTTTTTTTAAATAAGTACTTTAGCCGACGGTCTGTGCAAATGCCGTCAGCTAAAGTCCAGTGAAAAAAAAAATTCAGATTTCGGAATCCCCAAACCTGTTCAGATAACCTGTTATTCCAAATGTACAATACACCACCATACATCACAATCAACATAAATCAATGTACGAAAAGCATAATTTAAATACCAACCATATCAACATGTCATGTAGCAACATCAACAAAATCACTATAAACACCAACGTTAACGAACACGAATCTATATAAAAAATATTTAACAAAAGAACTACTACAATAACAACTAAAATCCTCAAAGATCCGTCAAATTATTAAAGATAGAAGAAGGATTACTACCGTCTTGCATGTCGTCGTCCCGAGGCTGTGAAGAAGAGGGGGTGTTTGTGAATTGAAGAATTGAGGTGGTGGCGGTACCGAAATTCCCGATTGACACACGGTCTGACTCAATGACATCATATACTGCATCATGGCCTGCTGCTGAGCTAACATCTCTTGTTGAACCTTCGTTTGTTCCTCTTGGAATTTCTGGAACTGGTCTTGAGACTTCCTTTGCTCCTCATCTCGGAGCTCCCTCTCGATCCTCATTTGGTCCTCCAAATAGGCTTTTGAGTGTCGCCCCTTTGATTGTGCTGAAACCCTGTAGTATTCTTCAATAATCCGGTGCCTTCAGCTGTAACACTCCAAACTAGGCGGATATTACAGTGCCGTGGACCCCCGACTGGGACCCACCAAGCGAAAGAAAATTAATGAATTAAATAATATAATTATAGTACCAGACCACAATATATTATAAATCAATCCGATGAGGAGTTTTAAGTACCACACACCCAGGAATACAGAATACATGTACATTTTATGTGAAGATAAAACATACAACCCTGAATAAATGAACATTCAACCGGAAGTTTTGCAGCGGAAATAAAAAGAAGAAAACGTGAAGACTGAAAGGACTGGGGCCCCCTACTAGTATCACTAGGACTCCTCTCCGTCGACATGCCCTTCCCTTGCCTTTGACTTGCCGTGACCTGAAAATAATATCCCCCAACGGGGTCAGTTACACAGAACAACAATCCTCAAGGGTTGAATATACACAATCATGATATATCTCAATCATGAATTATCATTAGTTATGAATTTAAGTTGAAGAGGAGCATCATAGTACGCCCGTAATGTGCACAAGACGAGTGCCCGGACACACCCGTCCTTGTACCTAATTAGTCTCACGGAGGTAAATGTTGCCGTGTGCACAGTCCAATGTATCGGTGAACCCAACACATGACTATCGTGTGCCCGACTAAAAATTCCACACATCCACACCCGGCCACGCAATATGAACCCAGAAGGTCATATGAATGAGAATGACCATAATGAATATCAATGAATAATAATTCGACAAAGTCAAGAATGACTCACCAAAATGAAAATGATAGTGAAGTGAATGATAGCTCAATAAAATGATTGGAACCGTCGTTCCTCATGAATGAAGTGATTATTCGACAATTACAAGTCTCAATACGGTTAATACATTATGAATGAATTATGATTATGAATGAACAACAACGAAAGGAATGAATATCCTTTTAACCGAGTAAGAATTAACTTACACGACACCGGTGAACAATGTCCTTCCACGAACAACGTCCTAAATGAAATGTCGGTCGCTCGAACAACCTTGAATAACACAACTACCAACAATCCGTTCAACATACAAATCAAACACGAATATAACAAACTCAAAACGTCGATACGACTAAACCAAGTTCATTGGGGCATTATATCGAACACGTTGTAACCAATCTTCGATTGTTTATAATCAATCCTCAATTATACCAATATCGAATCCCCAAGGAGTGTTTCAACCGACAAAACATCTTCGATACCATCAAAAAATCCAATATGAATATCCAAATTCGTGATTACATCGACAGCTAATCTAAAACCCCCAAATACAAATCAATATTCAAAGTGTTCTTGAATAATCCCTATTAATCCGATGATAATCCTTAACAATTCATAATCACAACTATATCACTTCATATATCATGATTATCACATCCAAAACATCATATCCCAACTCAAAATCGAAATCCAATATGTTTGAAGAATATTACCTTTGAAGATCCAAATACTTTGATTCGACGAACACGCGTTAGATCGACAATCCGAGCTTCACAACCGAATGAAGATGATGAAAATCGAGTACTCAAGTGATTGATGATGAAAATTTCTCCCACAAACCCTCTCTCTCGGAAGTAGGATGAAGAAATGGTGAAAATGAGAAAAAACCCGTCGGTCCACTTATATAGGTCACAGGGACGCACGACCAACCCGCACGATCAAGTGTCCGTGCGTCCGGTCGTGCGTGAAGCTTCTGCCGGATACTGCTCTTAGCGCACGAGCACTGCGCACGAGCAGCAACTCGTGTGGCCTGCTCGTGCGTCCCTGACTCGAACGCTGGGCCTCCTGCCCAGTACAGTCGTAACACATGAGCACCACGCCCGAGCAGTTGCTCGTGTGGCCTGCTCGTGTGGCACTGACTCGACCATTGGGTCTCCTGCCCAAACCAGCCGCAACACACACGCGCCGCGCACGAGCAGTTGCTCGTGTGGCCTGCTCGTGCGGCACTGACTCGGCCGCTGGGTCTCCTGCCCAGTCCAGCCGCAACGCACGAGCGCTACGCACGACCCGATGCTCGTGCGGCCTGCTCGTGCGGCCCTGATCGACAAGAAGTTCAGCCTAGCGATGCACCGAGTACAAAAAAATCACCGAATTCGAGAAGTACGGGTGCAAAAGTACGAGTATGACAAATATTACGCCGAACGGTGAACACAATTGAACGAGTATGAATGATGAGTGATTATTAATGAATGAAAATTACTGAGTGACAATTATTGATTGATAATTACTGAATAAAAATGACTGAATTACAACCGGGTATTACATACTCCCCCCCTTAAAAAGAGTCTCGTCCTCGAAACTAAGGGTCAAATAACTCGGGATAACTCTCCCGCATACTATCTTCGATTTCCGAAGTAGCCTCTTCGAGTCCGTGTCTAGACCACTGGATTTTAACCAAAGGAATCACCTTGTTCCTCAACTGTTTGATTCGCCGCTCTAATACTCGTATAGGACGCTCCTCATATGAATGATCATCGGAGATCTCGATTTCGTCAAACTGAAGTATGTGGTTCGGGTCAGCAACATACTTCCGTAACTGAGATACGTGAAACACATTATGAATTTGGCTTAACGCCGGAGGTAGGGCCAATCGATAAGCTAACTCGCCTACTCGATCCAAAATCTCAAACGATCCAATGAATCTTGGACTCAACTTTTCCCTCTTCCCAAAACGGAAGATACCACGACTCGGGGATACTTTGACCAAAACATGGTCACCTGTCTCGAACTCTAATGGTCGAGGACGATTATATGCATAAGATTTCTGTCGACTCTGAGCGATCAACAAACGACTGCGGATCAAAGCTACCTTCTCACGGGCGGCTATAAGCATATCGGGCTCGGTGCCGATTGATTCTGATAAGTCATCCCAACACAAAGGAGATCGAAAACGACGACCGTACAAGGCCTCTTAAGGTGCCATCTTAATCGAAGCATGCTAACTATTATTGTACGTGAACTCGATCAACGGTAGTTGGGCTTCCCAATCATCTTTCCAATCGAGAACATATGCCCTCAACATGTCCTCTAAGGTCTGAATAGTCCTCTCTGATTGTCTGTCGGACTGAGGATGAAAAGCTGTACTGAGATTAAGCTGAGTTCCCATAGCACGATGAACTAATTTCCAAAAATGAGACACGAATCGTCCGTCACGATCGGAAACGATACTTTTAGGAGTACCATGCAATCTCACTATCTCTTTGATAAACAACTGGGCAAGTTTCTCGGGACCCCACGTATCCTTAATCTCAAAGAAATGAGCTGATTTAGTTAGGCGATCCACAATTACCCAGATTGTATTCATGCCACGATGACTCATAGGCAAACTCGTGATGAAGTCCATTGAAATATCCTCCCACTTCCATTCTGGAATAGGGAGAGGTTTCAGCATACCCGCCGGTCGCTGATGTTCTATCTTGACTTGCTGACAGGTCAAACATCTCGAAATAAATTCCGCGACTTCCCGCTTCATATTACTCCACCAGTAATTTTGTTTCAAGTCTTTATACATCTTGCTAGACCCCGGATGAACGGAATAAGGGGCAGCATGAGCTTCTCTCAAAATCGAGTTTTTCAACTCGTCATTCGCCGGTACACATAACCGATTCTTAAATCGCAAAAGTCCATCCTCGTGGACCACAAATCCAGGGGCTTTTCTCTACGCCACATCTTCACGGATGCGTAACAAAAATGGGTCCGAACCCTGATTCTCCCCGATCGCCTCCTCAAGTGGCGATGAAATCTCCAACGTACAAAGTTGCCCTTGTACTCGCTGTAACCAGACCTTGATCTCGGGTCTCAGAAATTCCTGCTGAAGTTCCTTCTGAACTGTTAATCGAGCAAGCATCTGCTCCTGAATAGACTTACGACTCAAGGCGTCGGCGACAACATTCGCCTTGCCCGGGTGGTAAAGTATCTCGATATCATAATCTTTGATTTGTTCCAACCACCATTTCTGCCGCATATTTAACTCCTTCTGAGTAAATATATACTTTAAACTCTTATGATCGGTGAATATCTGACAGGTAACGCCATAAAGATAATGACGCCAAATATTCAACGCGAAAACCACGGTTGCTAGCTCCAGGTCGTGGGTCGGATAATTAACCTCGTAAGGTCTCAATTTCCGTGAAGCATATGCAATAACCTTCCCATTCTGCATGAGTACACATCCGAGACCCTGTCCGGACGCATCACTATAAACCACAAATCCTTCCGTCCCTTGCGGTAAAGAAAGGACAGGTGCTGAAATTAACCGGCTCTTGAGTTCCTCAAAACTCTGTTGACATGCGTCGGACCACGTGTATTTCTTATCTTTCCTTAAAAGGTTCGTCATGGGTTGAGCGATCTTAGAAAATCCTTCCACAAACCGCCGATAATAACCGGCTAATCCGAGAAAGCTTCGGATTTCCTTAACATTCTTCGGAGGTAACCAATCTTGGATAGCCTCCGTCTTCTGAGGGTCGACACGAACTCCGTCTGATGAAATTACATGTCCGAGAAATGTCACTTCGGACATCCAGAACTCACATTTGGAAAACTTCCCATAAAGTTGCTCTCGTCTCAACACGTCGAGCACTTGATGAAGGTGAAACTCGTGTTCCTCCCGGTCACGAGAATAAATTAAAATGTCATCAATAAAGACAACCACGAATTGATCCAAATAGTCGATGAAAACCCTATTCATTAACTCCATGAATACCGCATGTGCATTAGTTAGCCCAAACGGCATTACCACGAATTCATAATGACCATAGCGTGTTCGAAACGCCGTCCTTGCGATATCCGACTCTCGAATCCGTAACTGATGATATCCGGATCTTAAGTCGATCTTGGAAAATACTGAAGCTCCCTGAAGTTGATCTAAGAGATCATAAATACGGGGTGGAGGATACTTATTCTTGATCGTCACCTGGTTCAATTCCCGGTAATCAATACACAAGCAGAACGAACCATCCTTCTTCTTGACAAAAAGCACTGGTGCTCCCCACGGGGACGCACTCGGTCGAATGTAACCCTTCTTGGTCAAATCCTCTAATTGATTCTTCAACTCCTGCATTTCGGTCGGGGCCATCCGGTACGGTGCCTTCGATATAGGGGACGTACCAGGCTCCAACCCAATCGTGAATTCCACATCTCTCTGTGGAGGCAAACCAGGTAACTCGTCTGGAAAGACATCGGCATAATCTCTCACTACCGGAATATCCTCCAACATTACTGATGGTTTCTCGGTCTTGGTCATATAGCACCAATAACCGACACACCCCTGATTGACTAATCTCACTGCTTTCATCCAATTAATGACTCTTCCAGCACAGCTGGGATTACCTCCCTGAAACACACATTCGACCCCATCGTCTGAAATGATAGTGACCATACGCTTACGGACACTAATGACGGCATCGTGACGATCTATCCAATCAATAGCTAGAATGACGTCATCTCTCGGTAAATCTACCACGATTAGGTCTGCTAACCAATCACGGCCATGAAGTTGAATCGGATAATCCTTAATCTCATGATTCCCGATAATTCTTCTACCATCAGGTAGACCAATGACATAAGGCTCACAACTAGTAGCACTACCCAGACGTAGTCTACTCAAACATGATTCGGAAATGAATGAATGCGATGCACCAATATAAAAAAGGGTACACACAGGTTGAGATAAAATATCGAGTGTACCTGAGATCATCCGTGCCTCTGGATCGTCGATCTTCTTCATCTCATAAATTCGGGGCTTGCTAGTCCCAGCATCAGATGCTCCCGTCTGATGACTATAGGCTCCACCTTTATTCACTCCTGTCGTTTTAAACGTCGCTGACTGAGTAGCTTGATTCTGAATGACTGACTGCTTCGGGGCCTGAAATGCCACCGGAGTATTCTTGGAGTCTCTTCGGCAAAAACGGGCCTTATGCCCAGCAATTCCACAGTTATGGCACGCGATAGTCTGCTTCGGGCACTTGGTGCTGAAATGACCCGGTTCTCCACAATTGAAACAGGTCATGGTTGAGCTGGCCGCTCGGGACTGAGACTCCGTGGGTTTCGGTGCCATAGGAGGTTGCTGATAAAAAGTAGAGCCCGCACGAGGTTTCTTGAAAGTGGCCTGACTGCCGTCAGACTTATTATGATTTTTAGACTTCTTGCCAGTAGATGAAGTTTGATTCTTAGCAATTTCCTTAGCGGTAAGCTCATACGTAAGAGCTTTCTCAATGAATTCGGCCAGAGTGGTGCAATTGTGATTAAGCAACTATAGTCGCATACGAGGTTTCAACCTCTTGCTGAAATACTTGATCTTGTCCGCCTCAGAGTGAATAATGGACGAGGCAAATGGAAGTAGTTCCTGAAATTTCTCGGCGATGGCGAGAACATCATCATCCGCTGAAAGGTCGGGAGTGAGTAATTATGACAAGTTGGCCTCCCTGAGTGGGGCCGGATAATACCTCTCCATCATGAGAGTCCTGAATTGTTCCCATGTACAAGATCCGTCGGTGGGCTTCAACGATAAACACCATGAATGTGTAAGCTGCAACTGAAACTTTGTGTCCCTCAGGACAGTCCACCATAGCAAACAGTTTCTCGAAATGTTCAAGCCAGTGAATGATATCCGCCGGCTCAGATGAGCCTTCAAAGGTAGGTGGTCGCTGGCGAGAGATATCACCAATGATACTTCTCACACCCATCTCTTGCCTCTGAGGTGGCGGCGGAGGAGCCTGCTGATTTTGAGTAGTCGAGTTATGCATCGTCTCCATCAGTTGTGCCATCTGAGTCATTTGGGCCATCATACCCTGCATGAAAGCGAGTGGATCAACCCGAACACCTTCTGACTGAGCTGTGTCCCGGGTACGACTCCCTGATAGTGAATGATTACGTCCAGGTGAATGAGTGGCAGCATCACTGCTCGATGAGTTAGCATTAATCCTAGCATTAGTGCGTGTATTCACACGAGCTCTCGGGTTTCGGCATGCACCACGGCCTCTTCCCCCGCGTCCTCTGCCAGCTCTTTCCATACTGAAGTGGAAAGTCATATGATAATTATATATCTCGCATGAATATCACATTATGATTATATTATGAAATGATGAAAATGAGCATACGTGCTCAGATACAATGATTACATGAATGATCAACTGAAGTGACGTGATTATCTGATGAAATTCTTGAAATGATTATCTTGAACAAGTTAACAAGATCAATGATATGATCCTCAAGATCAACAACTGAACAATGAAATGAACTGAGTGATTAATGAATTAACATGATCGAACTGATCAAAATTGAAAATGACGAATGAGGATTGTTGACTGTTGAATGATGAATGAGTGATTCCATTGCCAGAAATTATCCCATGGCGTCAGAAATCTTACTGTTCTTTGGTCTGAGGGGCTCGGCTCTTGCACAGGTCACACGTGACGCGAAAGTCCAATGATACTAGTCTGATGAACGATGATTTCAATGAGACATGACTCGGAAGTTAGTATTCAAAACCACGCTCCGATACCAACTCTGTAACACCCCAAACTAGGCGGATATTACAGTGCCGTGGACCTCCGACTGGGACCCACCAAGCGAAATAAAATTAATGAATTAAATAATATAATTGTAGTACCGAACCACAATATATTATCAATCACTCCGATGAGGAGTTTTAAGTACCACACACCAAGGAATACAGAATACATGTACATTTTATGTGAAGATAAAACATACAACCCTGAATAAATGAACATTCAACCGGAAGTTTTGCAGCGGAAATAAAAAGAAGAAAAACGTGAAGACTGAAAGGACTGGGGCCCCCTACTAGTATCACTGGGACTCCTCGCCGTCGACATGCCCTTCCAGTGCCTTTGCCTTGCCGTGACCTGAAAACAATATCCCCAACGGGGTCAGTTACACAGAACAACAATCCTCAAGGGTTGAATATACACAATCATGATATATCTCAATCCTGAGTTATCCTTAGTTATGAATTTAAGCTGAAGAGGAGCATCATAGTACGCCCGTAATGTTCTGTGCAAGTGTACAAGATGAGTGCCCGGACACACCCGTCCTTGTACCTAATTAGTCTCACGGAGGTAAATGTTACCATGTGCACAGTCCAATGTATCGGTGAACCCAACACATGACTATCGTGTGCCCGACTAAAAATTCCATACATCCGCACCCGGCCACGCAATATGAACCCAGAAGATCATATGAACGAGAATGACCATAATGAATATCAATGAATAATAATTCGACAAAGTCAAGAATGACTCACCAAAATGAAAATGATAGTGACGTGAATGATAGCTCAATGAAATGATTGGAACCGTCGTTCCTCGTGAATGAAGTGATTATTCGACAATTACAAGTCTCAATACGGTTAATACATTATGAATGAATTATGATTATGAATGAACAACAACGAAAGGAATAAATATCCTTTTAACCGAGTAAGAATTAACTTACATGACACCGGTGAACAATGTCCTTCCACGAACAACGTCCTAAATGAAATGTCAGTAACAACCTTGAATAACACAATTACCAACAATCCGTTCAACATACGAATCAAACACGAATATAACAAACTCAAAACGTCGATACGACTAAACCAAGTTCATTGGGGCATTATATCGAACACGTTGTAACCAATCTTCGATTGTTTATAATCAATCCTCAATTATACCAATATCGAATCCCCAAGGAGTGTTTCAACCGACAAAACATCTTCGATACCATCAAAATTCCAATATGAATATCCAAATTCGTGATTACATCGACATCTAATCGAAAACCCCCAAATATAAATCAATATTCAAAGTGTTCTTGAATAATCCCTATTAATCCGATGATAATCCTTAACAATTCATAATCACAAGTATATCACTTCATATATCATGTTTATCACATCCAAAACATCATATCCTAACACAAAATCGAAATCCAAGATGTTTGAAGAATATTACCTTTGAAGATCCAAATACTTTGATTCGACGAACACGCGTTAGATCGACAATCCGAGCTTCACAACCGAATGAAGATTATGAAAATCGAGTACTCAAGTGATTGATAATGAAAAATTCTACCACAAACCCTCTCTCTCGGAAGTAGGATGAAGAAATGGTGAAAATGAGAAAAAACCCGTTGGTCCACTTATATAGGTCACAGGGACGCACGACCAACCCGCACGATCAAGTGTCCGTGCGTCCGGTCGTGCATGAAGCTTCTGCCGGATACTGCTCTTAGCGCACGAGCGCCGCGCACGCAAAGAATCGTGTGGCTGCTCGTGCGGCCACGGATTTCGAACGCCTGGGCCTCCCGCCGATCGGCCGCAACACGAGCACCACGCCCGAGCAGTTGCTCGTGTGGCCTGCTCGTGCGGCATTGACTCGATAATTGGGTCTCCTGCCCAAACTAGCCGCAACACACGAGCGCCGCACACGAGCAGTTGCTCGTGTGGCCTGCTCGTGCGGCACTGACTCGGCCGCTGGGTCTCCTGCCCAGTCCAGCCGCAATGCACGAGCGCTACGCACGACCCGATGCTCGTGCGGCCTGCTCGTGCGGCCCTGCTCGACAAGCAGTTCAGCCTAACGATGCACCTAGTACAAAAAAATCACCGAATTCGAGAAGTACGGGGGCAAAAGTACGAGTATGACAAATATTACGCCGAACGGTGAACACAATTGAACGAGTATGAATGATGAGTGATTATTAATGAATGAAAATTACTGAGTGACAATTACTGATTGATAATTACTGAATAATAATGACTGAATTACAACCGGATATTACATCATCTCCAATCATCGGCGTCCGGTGATGACTCCCTTTAGGAGGGTAAATGTTAGCCAACATCCTTGCCCTAATGTAGGGATCGGCCTGATCGATCTCTCGGCGTGTTAACTCGAGACGAGTCTTGTCCAAATCCGGATGCTCCTCCCTCGCGATCTCTATCAACATCCTCTCAGACTCCTCAGTCACTCTCTCCTAATTAAGTGGGAACAAAAAAAGTAACCGGATATTAATAAAGTTCAGAGGTATAGACTGATAGCAGTATTAAAATGGTTATGATACATTTACAACTTACAAGTCTATCCGGATAGTTAGGATATGCCTTCTGAGTCACGTAGACAAAGGCATTCGCCACATTTTCATCAGAAGTGGTCTCGTGCGAAACTTTCGCTAACAACCGCGAACCTAAGCTGTGGTGCTCTGTCAAACCATTACGGTTAACAGTGTTGGTTGAACTGCTCGCCTACACATAGAAACATGTAATTTTCATTTAACAAGGAGCAAAATTACCACAAGTAAGTTTCATATATGTTACATATCTTTAAAGAACAATAGCATTACGACAATATTTAGAGCTCGATTACATACAATATAGTCCGGGTCGCTAAAATGTGCGCATAGCCACCTCCACTCGTACTCCCGATACTTGAACTCCTCGGGAGTAGCCTCGCGGGAATTACCCCAAGCTGACCAAAACATGTGTAGCTTATTTTCCCAAGATTTGTACTTATAACAAACATTTATAAATTATAATCAAACATTAGTAAAATATATAATGTTTGTAAAATATTTTGTAAATTTTATGTATTTATTTACTGTGATTTTGTGTTATTGTTTTATTCTTATTCATAATGTTATTTATTTATTATGTTATTCATAAATAATCTGTTGTGTGTATACAGTTGAATGTTAAGATTTAAGTTTTGTGATTATGTTACATGTCATTTTATATCTGTTGTTTGTGTATGATTATATAATGTTAATGTGTTAGTTTTATTATTTTTATGTATAATTAATATTATAATGTTTTATGTAATTCTAAAAGTGTATGTTATAATACTCATAGTTATAAGTAAATTAGAATGTTTATCATGTTTAATTTATCAATCAAATTACCTTCCATTTATAAAAGTTGTGAATTTTAAATTACAAATTGTTTTGTATGAATAAATAAATTATTAAAACATTTGACAAATACATATTTTTAACAATAACTAAAATGATGCAAAAATTTCTCGAGTAATTACTCAACTACGTATTGTGAAAATTACTTAGTTGTGTGCACCTCATCACACCAAGTATGTAGTAGGAAAGAAGTAACCTCAAACCAAACCTACAATTAACATATAATATATATTACTAATTTTTTTCAGAATTTAAATACACAAAGTAGCTTTCGGAATTGAGATAAACTTATCGACATAGCATTGTTCAATGCATCCTTCACACTTTGTGGCACATCCTTCCACTCAGCCCACAGTACCGGAACTCTATCGCGTATGACAAACCCAACATTACGACAATATGCTGTACAAGCATCTGAAGCCAAAATGGGCCGTCAATACTTTTCATCAACGGCTATCTTGTGACGACCATTTTTTGAAACATATGTGTCAAGTGCTAGACCCTTCGATACGCCACGAGTCTTTTTCTTATTTTTTGGTTCGTCTTCGGTACGACCCTCCTCATTCTCAAGCTCCGCAAGCGACGTGTACAACTTCGTCTTAGATATCCGAGATGTCCGCCAAATCATTTTCTCAGGCTACGCCTAGAACACATACGCCTCCGTCGGGTTAACCAAGCTATATGGCTGGCGGACTCCTTTATCATCGACCCCTGGAATCGATGGTACCATAGGGGGCATAAATAGAATCGACGGCGGACCGGAAGGCACCTCGGATGTCGTGCTCTGTAACACCCCAAGATATTCGGAATAATTACAGCACCGTAAATCCTTTATATAATAATATACAAGGCTAAATTTAAAGAAAAGTAGAAATAATATAGAAGTACCATTAACGTTTAGATTACAAAACCAGTTTGAACAGTTCAAATAAGTCCATTATTACAACCAACTCGAAAACATCACGAGACACACGTACTCGAGTACTGAAAATAATCCAAAAATACAAGATAGCAACAATTAACATCACTGAGCCCCTTCATCGTCATGTCGGTACTGTGGCTGCTTCCCCGCTCCTCGACTACCTGAACATCAAACCAAATGTCCACCCCCGAAGGGGTTAGCAAAACGATGCTAGTACAAGTATCATAATACATAAATCGATTATGCAATAACTATGCATCATAAAACATATAAAACGGACTTCCGTCACCGGAATCCAACAATGCGAATCCTCACGATTCCATCAACACAATACAGGGTAATCCAACGATCCAACGCCCTCAGTATAGATCCATATGATGATCCCATCGGACCAACGCATGGTGGAAAACCCGTCCAACGATCCAACGCCCTCAGTACAGATCCCCATGATGATCCCGTCGGACCAATGCATGGTGGATAGCCGATCCAACGCCCTCAGCAGAGATCACTTGATCTCTCCGGATCATACATAAATACAAATCATGCATATACATATGCAAAAATCGATATGTCCTTCATCATGAACAATCAAGAAATCAATCACGAATGCCATAACAATTCAAAAAGAACTAATCTCACCAACAACATGAATAAACGTATACATGATCAACATTCCAATATTAACAAGTTTCAAATCCGATACTTGCCTCAAAGATGGCAAGAACTAATTACTCCAATGATCTCAACACACTCGAAGGCCGCCTCCTTCGATCAATCGTTCGCAATGCTCGGCCCTATAAACAAACAGGAAAAATAACGACAACTCAAAACAAGTTAAACGTACGAACATCTAACGTCTATTATGGCCGGGTTAACACTCTAAGCTAGCCGTCTCACGATTCAACTCACCCGATGAACGTTCGGTCGAGCTAGAGTCACTCAAATCACCGTAAACTCGTACTTTGATTCCTGATTATCGATTTCATTACCAGGTTCGATTATATAACACCTTCAATCCGAGTTTAAGGTTGATTCATCTCTACACTTCGTTTTTCTACAAGCTATCTTCTTTGCCAAAGTTTTACGTTCATGGTAATTGTTACCCATCAACAACCTTTGTTCAAATCATCAACATGAAGATAAACATACCCAGAAATCATTACTAGTTGTGAATTACGTTGAAGGTCACCTCATACTATCCGAGGATTATTTCTTAGTGACCACTCTAAGAATTCATCTCTTTGCTAAAGATCTAATTATAGGTAATTATAATAACAATACACCGACATACAATTGATTCGGAAAAGACGCCTAAAACATACAACAACCTCAGAAATCAGATTCTTAGTTTCAACTCGATAAGGTTCGGTTGTGATCTTATTACTCAAAGGAGTTCTAATATGATTACTTCAAGTTTATAAGGTATGGTGTTCAGCCTAATGAGTTATCCATAAGCTTGATAGTTCCAGTAGAAAGGTCATAATCCGAATAAGAACACGAATTCTAAGCTCGGGCAGCGACACATACCTTATATGGAAAGAAAAGACAAAAACTCTTGATGAACTCAACGTTGGACACTAGAACACCAATCCTCAAAGCTCCTCGCCTTCAATGATGTGTTAGGAGGCTGTTATGAAGGTTGAAGATGGAGAGGGTAACTCTCAAAGTCGCGAAATTTGTGTGTGGGTTGAAGTGGCTGTCTGAAAATGAAAAAGGATGCTGTCCTATATATAGAAAATAGTTATTAGCGCGCGCTACGGCTATATCTTTAGCGTGCACTAACGGGCTTGCAGTCTACTGCCTCGGTCTGGTCTCGGCTTAGCGTACGCTAACATCCTTTATGTGCGCTAAGTACAGCAATTAGCGTACGCTAACACACCATATAGCGTGCGCTAACGACCATACAAAGCTTTACTGACCTCACTGTACTTAACTTGATTGTGCGCTAGCCTCATACCCATAGCGTGCGCTAAGCACCGTTGACTCGACTTTTCAAAAAGCCGTCCAGATTCATTCCGACATATCCCGACAAAGATCCACAGTCTGATCTCACCTACCACCCTGTCTTAATCAAGTTGACTACGTATAGCGCGCGCTAAGGATCATACATAGCGTGCGCTAGAAAACTCAATTAGCGTACGCTACGCTCAGACGTTAGCGTGCGCTACAAGTGCACAAATACAATTATGAACAACATCATTCATGAAATCATACGCTCAACAACACAGGATTATGAAATACAAAGGATAATACTCAGATCAAATACAACATATGCAATGTCACAAGGTTCAAAATACACATTAGAATCTCGGGTATTACATCCTCTCTCCCAAAAAAGAAGTTTCGTCTCGAAACTTAAGAAGAAAATAACTCCGGATATCTAGTCTTCATACCATCCTCCATTTCCCAAGTGGCCTCCTCGACTCCGTGTCGTGACCATTGCACTTTAACCAAGGATATTGGTTTATTCCTCAGTTGTTGTTCCGACTCTCGAGTATTTTGATCGGTTTCTCTACAAAGGTGCCGTCATTAGCTACCTCGATCTCGCCAAAATCAATGATATGACTGGGATCTGGTACATACTTCCGTAACTGGGATACGTGGAATACATTATGAACGTGACTCAGTGATGGTGGTAAGGCCAACCTATACGCCAACTCCCCAACTCTCTCAAGGATCTCGAATGGCCCGATATATCTCAGACTCAGCTTTCCTTTCCTCCCAAAATGGAAAATTCCCTGGGTAGGAGAAACCTTCAATAGTACATGATCCCCAATCTCAAACTCCAATGGGCGACGGCGCACATCAGCATAAGACTTCTGTCGACTCTGCGCAGTCAACAACCTTTCACGAATCAGAGCTACCTTCTCTTGAGTCTGAACTATCAATTCTGGTTCCGTCCCGATTAAGTCAGAAGAATCATCCCAACACAGGGGCGATTTGCATCTTCACCCGTACAACGCTTCAAATGGTGCCATCTTAATGGAAGCATACCAACTATTATTGTAGGTGAATTCGATCAACGGCAAATGAACCTCCCAATCGGTAGACCAATCTAAGGCACAAGCTCTAAGCATATCCTCTACTGTCTGTATAGTCCTTTCGGACTGACTGTCCATCTGGGGATGATAAGCCGTGCTAAAGTTTAGTTCGGTTCTCAAGGCCTTATGAACTACCTTCCAGAAATGTGACACAAAGCGACCATCTCGGTCCGAAATAATGGTCTTCGGCGTACCATGTAATCGAACTATCTCCGCAATAAATACTCGTGTCAATTTCTCGGGTCCCCAAGTATCTTTAATACCGAGGAAATGAGCCGACTTGGTTAGTCGATCAACTATCACCCAAATCATGTTCATCCCTGCCCTAGTCCTCGGCATACTGGTGATAAAGTCCATCGATATATCCTCCCACTTCCACTCAGGAATCAGAAGTGGCTTCAACATTCCGGCAGGTCGCTGATGTTCAATCTTAACCTACTGACAGGTTAAACATTTCGAAACGTATTCCGCTACATCCTTCTTCATATTCCCCCTCCAGAAATTTTGTTTTAGGTCCTTATACATCTTACTGGTGCCCGGGTGAATAGAATAGGGCGCGCTGTGAGCTTCTTTAAAGATTTGCCTGTTTTAAAACATCATCGTCGGGGACACAAAATTGACTCTGAAATCTCAGAACTCCATCATCCTGTATCACGAATCCTGGGGCCTTCCCTTTGTTTACTTCGTCACATAATCGAAGAATCATAGAATCATCAAACTGCTTAGATTTGATTTCTTCGACCAACGACGAGGTTAGTTCCATCATGCACAGTTTTCCTTGGACTCCTTGTGACCATACTTCAATTCCTTCACGGATTGGTTCTCGTTGAATGCTTGTTTGGGACGTAAGCGCTTCCAACACTCGTAGAGAAACAGGTTTGCGGCTCTGTGCATCAGCTACCACGTTCGCTTTGCCTGGATGATAGAGGATTTCCAGGTCGTAATCCTTGATCAATTCCAACCACCTTCTCTGCCTCATGTTTAATTCCTTCTGACTAAAAATATACTTGACGCTCTTATGATCTGTGAAGATCTGACAATGAGTGCCGTACAAATAATGTCGCCAAATATTCAAGGCAAAGACTACAGGTGCTAACTCTAAATCATAAGTCGGGTAATTTGCTTCGTACGGTTTCAACTGTCGAGAGCATAGGCAATCACCCTATCCTTTTGCATCAACACGCATCCCAGACCCTGATTTGAAGCATCGCTGTATACCATGAATCCATCGGTTCCATCCGGTAATCGTCAGTCTTCTCTTAAGTTCATCAAAACTAGCCTGACATTTCTCATTCCACACGAATTTCTGAGTCTTCTGCAACAGCTGAGTAAGTGGACGAGTAATTTTGGAAAATCCTTCTACAAAATGGTGATAATATCCAGCAAGTCCTAAGAAACTTCGGACTTGTTTCACGGTTTTAGGATATTCACATTCCAAGATTTCTAACTGAACTCCGTCAGCTGATATCACATGCCCAAGGAAAGTTACTTCCTTAAGCCAGAACTCGCATTTAGACAGTTTCGCATAAAGCTGTTCATTCCTCAAAATACTCAAAACGATACGCAAATGCTCTGCATGCTCTTCTGGGTTTTTCGAGTAGATCAAGATGTCATCAATGAAAACGACCACGAATTTATCCAAGTATTCTAATAATACCCGATTCATTAATTGCATAAACACCGCATGAGCATTGGTAAGTACGAATGGCATCACCACAAATTCATAGTGTCCGTACCGAGATCTGAAAGCAGATTTCGGTATATCCGATTCCTTAATTCTCAACTGATGGTATCCTGATCTCAAGTCGATCTTCGAGAATACCCTTGCCTCCTGAAGTTGGTCAAACAAGTCGTCGATCTGAGGTATTGGATACTTATTCTTGATCGTCACCTTGTTTAGCTCCCTGTAGTCAATACACAATCGGAGAGATCCGTCTTTCTTCCGGACAAAGAGAACGGGCGCTCCCAAAGGAGAAACGCTAGGTTGAATGTAACCCTTCTACAATAGTTCATCAAGCTGCTTCTTTAATTCATACATCTCGATTGGCGCCGTACGGTATGGTGCTCTGGAAATAGGTGCGGCTCCAGGCTCTAATTCGATATTAAACTCTACTTCTCTCCGCGGAGGTAACCCAGGTAGTTCGTCAGGGAATACGTCTGAGAACTCATTCACAATTGGAATAGACAAGATTTCTACTTCTTCTTTCTTCATGGAATAACACCACAATCCGTGACAACTTTGCTTCAGTAATTTCACTGCTTTCATGGCTTTGATCAATTTTATTGAGCTTCCCGGCCTACATCCTTTGAATAAATATTCAGATCCGTCATCAGCAATGATAGAAATAATTCTCCTTCGGTAATTCAAAATAGCCCCATAACGGCTAAGCCAATCATTTCCGAGAATTAAATCGTCACCATGGATGTCAACCACAATAAGATTTGATGGCCAATCTCTCCCTCCTATAGCCACTGGAAAATCTCTAGTTTCGAGGGTTCCCACAATTCTCTCTCCACTCGGTAATCCCACAACATAAGGCTCACAATCATATAAACACGAGATTTTCAAACGATTAACACAGTTGAATGATATGAAAGAATGCGTAGCTCCTGAATCGAATAAGACACTAACTGGTTGCAAAAGGATCTGAATCATACCTGATGCAACAGCAGTGTTCTGATCATCTGACTTCCTCATCTCGCATGTGCAGCACGGCTTAATGCACTCAAAGATCGACGCCTCTCTTTTCCCAACACTCTGCTGTTGGAAACCACTATGCTGTGTCTGGTTCACACTTATCTCGTTCGGAACCAGTGCAGGAGTGCGAGTACCAATAGATCTAGTCACATTTCTGCAAAAAGTCGCACGATGGCCTTCCTGTCCACACTCGAAACAGGTCACAGAAGGTGCGTAGCAATCACGCCGAACATGCCCTGCTTTACCACAGTTATAACATTTCTTCATTGTGTCTGAAACCGTTGATGCTGTCCGGAACTTTTTTCCACCTCGGGAAGGATGCGGAGGTCTCCTAGATGAATGAAATGAAGACTGGCCCTTGCGGGGCCCACCACTCTTGATCTCCATGAAGTTGCCAGACACTTTCTGCTTCTTTGCTTCCTCCGATTTATCCACCGTTGCCTCTTTCATGTCATAGGCCAGCGCTTTGTCCTGATACTGTCTCAAGGTAGTACATTCAAATCCGGACATATATTGCTGAATCTCGGGTTTCATCCGCATGTCGAAATGGACAATCTTCTCCGCCTCGGTCCTGACCAAGTGTCGCACACAAGTCAGCTGGTGATTAAAAGTCTTGATTATGTCAGTCACAGATACCTCCGAACTCTGCGGGGAGAAAAACTCTCTGACTCTAGCCTCTCTAACTGGACGAGGACAATATTGTGCTTCCATCATCAATTTGAATTCCGTCCTGTCAGCATTGTGATCCTCAGGTCGAACAGCCTCCCACCAGTCGAAAGCCTCCCCAGTCAGAAAATACTGGGCGATCGGAACCTTTCGGTCATCGGGACAGTTGATCCCCGCGAATATATTTTCCAACTCTTTCAGCCAGTGATCCCAAGTAGGAATCTCAGCAGAACCGTCAAATTTTGGTGGGTGCAATTTGACCACTTCCGTAAGCTACTTGTCTCCCCAGTTATCCTCGTTGCGCTGTTGGCCCATCGCTGTCTGCATGCGGTCAACCACCTGAGCGAACTGGGTTATCTGAGCGACCACCTGTTGAAGCACCCCCGGCATGTTAGGATTTGCGTTGTCATTTGCTGATCCATGTGGTCCTCCAGAATGGGAATCGGTTCGACTAGCCGATAATTCTGGGGTAGACGCTGAATCCTCTTGTCTCGCATTACCACGTCCGCGTCCACGACCGCTTCCGCTTCCACGATCTCCCCTCAACATACTGTAAACACGAATGCTCAATATCCAGGTAAAAATTTTCTAAAAGAAAGTCCGTCAATATTCACAGAAAAGAAATTTAATAAAACGGTAGTATAAGAGATTAGACTTACAACCACGGTCCACATGACGACGCTGGCTGAGCAGTGATGTTACAAACGACCCATAAATCAAATAACGTAAACAGACCCAACTACTCCCGAATGCCAAGATATCCATGAATCTTAGCTCCGATACCATATTCTGTAACACCCCGAGATATTCGGAATAATTACAGCGCCGTAAATCTTTTATATAAGAATTTACAAGGCTAAATTTAAAGAAAAGTAGAAATAATACAGAAGTACCATTAACGTTTAGATTACAAAACCAATTTGAACAGTTCAAATAAGTCCATTATTACGACCAACTCGAAAACATCACGAGACACACGTACTCGAGTACTGAAAATAATCCAAAAAGACAAGATAACAACAATTAACATCACTGAGCCCCTTCATCGTCATGTCGGTACTGTGGCTGCTTCCCTGCTCCTCGACTACCTGAACATCAAAACAAATGTCCACCCCCGAAGGGGTTAGCAAAACGATGCTAGTACAAGTATCATAATACATAAATCGATTATGCAATAACTATGCATCATAAAACATATAAAACGGACTTCCGTCATCGGAATCCAACAATGCGAATCCTCACGATTCCATCAACACAATACACGGTAATCCAACGATCCAGCGTCTTCAGTATAGATGCCCATGATGATCCCGTCGGACCAACGCATGGTGGAAAACCCATCCAACGATCCGGCGCCCTCAGCATAGATCCCCAGGATGATCCCGTCGGACCAACGCATGGTGGACATCCGATCCAGCGCCCTCAGCATAGATCACTTGATCTCTCCGGATCATACATAAATACAAATCATGCATATACATATGCAAAAATCGATATGTCCTTCATCATGAACAATCAAGAAATCACTCACGAATACCATAACAATTCAAAAGAACTAATCTCACCAACAACATGAATAAACGTATACATGATCAACATTCCAATATTAACAAGTTTCAAATCCGATACTCGCCTAAAAGATGGCAAGAACTAATTACTCCAATGATCTCAACACACTCGAAGGCCGCCTCTTTTGATCAATCGTTCGCAATGCTCGGCCCTCTAAACAAATAGGAAAAATAACGACAACTCAAAACAAGTTAAACGGACGAACATCTAACATCTACTACGGTCGGGTTAACACTCTAAGCTAGACGGCTAACGGTTCAACTCACCCGACGAACGTTCGGTCGAGCTAGAGTCACTCAAATCACCGTAAACTCGTACTTCGATACCTGATTATCGATTTCATTACCAGGTTCGGTTATGTAACACCCCCAGATTTAACCGGAAGTATTACAGCGCCGTGGGCCCCGAGGTGGAACCCACAAGGCTAAAAGAAATTTTCACAAACATTTTACAAATGCCCGAGAGGCCAACGACGGTACTATCTTTAAAAATTCACAAAGACTTATAAAATCCATTTATAAAAAACCGTCGTAAAACTCATTTGAAATCGCAAGGCCAAACATCCGATACTCAAAAGTTTAGAAAACGATTACCAAAGTAACCTCGGTTACCAGATACCAAAAGTGCGCCTCAAAATACTCACGCAGCGGAAAAAGACCAACCAAAACAATACTCTAGCAATGAAAACAAGAACCAAACAATAAACTCAATGTACGTAACATGTCCTAGCCAAGATCCTCCGGAAGCTCATCTCTTCACGACCGCTACAAGCTCGATACTCCGAGAACCTAAAATAAATCCACGACTGGTCACCATAATATCCAACAATGATAACCGACATCACATTAATAATAACATACCAATGAGAATACAACATAAGAATACGACCAACGTAATCTTTACTTACTCAAGAAATTCTCATCGAATAACCATTATCACATTTCACATCCCGTACTCGATTAACCAATAAACTCGAACATAATATCTCAGATTGTACCTTAAACAATACTCAAGATCCTCAAACTATCATAACCAACTCACGATACGGAAATCTACCATTTCTGACCAATACGATCCATCGAATAATATCATCAAATCCCAAGACGATAACCGATTGTCCATCAAAGACAAATACCAAGGAAATACGGAACATACCTCGAGATATGAAGTGCCACGACAATCATATCGGTCTAATCCGAGATCGATCAATGCAATACGGACACGGTCCTAACACAATACCTACAAATGCATACTCATATGACCACGTCAATATGTTCAAAAACTTTATCAATCATGTATACTCAATGTAAATCCATGATCTAGCGCCCGAGCATAGATCCCCGTGATGATCCTACAAGATCAACATCGTGGAAAACACGTCCAACGATCCAGCTTCTCAAAGATAGATCCCCGTGATGATCCTACAAGATCAAAATCGGGTGAACGACTCTGTCCATCGATCCAGCCCTCAAGATAGATCCCCGTGATGATCCTACAAGATCAAAATCGGTGGACGTTCGATCCAGCGCCCTCGGCAAGATAGATCCTCATAATCCCATCGGATTATTTACACAACATAAACAACACAATATGCATACACATATGCAATTCAACATGTTCATCAACATGAACAACATAACAATTTACTAGACGACTTCATGTTCAACAACATGAAAGAAAAGGTACAAGACCAAAATAAATAACACTAAACCATAATCAATATGGAATACTTGCCCCGAGTCCTTCGAGCAACCTCGATGTCCAATCATCACCGACGATTATCCTCAATGCTCGGCGATCCAAACGCGTACAATGAACTATAGATACTCATATCCCGTCTTTACCAAAATGTAACCTCGGTTCTCGAACATACCAATAATCGAGATAAAGCATATACATTATGATTTACCTCCCGTAATCGAAAGAACGATATGCGATCCGAATACCCGAGTTCACAATAATCATCGCCGTATGCATCATGAACGAAATGAAATCAAATCATTCATTAAATATTATAACCGAGCAAGTAATAACTTGCCTCGATACCGATACCACGAAGTCTTTGCCGAACACATTGCCCTTGTCTACGAGCTCCTCAAATTTCGATCAAAAGCAATACAATGGACATACTCGAACACGACCGCAATATCCGGTTATACTCACCGACCAACAATCTCAACCTATCAAGAAATCAAATAACACATATCCGATAACAATCAACAACCGACAAAACTAACTAATCGAACTCAACGGTTCAAAGACAACCTCGAATAAACACAATGGAACCAACCAAGTCAAACCATCACGAATTCCTAATCAAAACACAAAATATCTTGATCGTCGCTACTTAGCGCACGTTAATCACCTAACGTAGCGTGCGCTAAGTTGCTCCCGTTAGCGCGCTAGGCAAGAACGTAGCGTGCGCTAATGTCATGCAAAGGGCATGCATTTCAAGCATCGTCTAACACTTCCATCATGACAATGATCAACTCATCTCGAGATTAAGGATTTCATAACAATCATGACATATAATTTAATAGCTCTTCAAGAACACGAATTATCCAAATTCGCTCATGATCCATAAATGATAAAATCCGATGTGTTCTAACATCTAAAAATCCTTATTCATCATGTTCTTCGACATACAATTCATATAACTTCAAGAATCACAAGAAGATCACCATAATCGTTACCATACGAAGTAACCAACGACAAAACATCAAAAATCCGAATTGAAGAAGGGAATTACATCAACATATATCTTGAATTCCATCCAAAACCATACGAAACATATCAATACTCATATATTGATAACAACACTAACTTAGTACGGTAATCCAACTCGTTGTCATGCTCATCAACTTGTTTATATGATAATCATCAACTCAAGAACATCATATACGATCCAAAACGAAATCTCAAAGTGAAGAGTAATTACCTTTTTGAAGGAAAGGATTGATTTCCAAGAATCACCAATGATTTCAAGAACAAAGCTTTACTCCATGATTTCCATCTTTAATCTTGTTAAAGAGGATCATCCCTCAGTGTTTAGGAACTCCAAATGTTCTCACAAGGTTGTCTCTATCGGGTGAAAGGAAAGAAATGGACGAAATGTTTCATGACACCCGTGAGTACCGTTATATAGAATGAACCACTAGCGTGCGCTAAACCCTTATGTTTAGCGTGCGCTAGCCTTAGCGTGCGCTAATCGACTTTGTTAGCGTGCGCTATCGCAGATCCAGGCTACCGCCTTGCTTCAGAACTACCTTACGTACGTAATGCCCATGCATTAACGCACGTAAATCATCATGTCTAGCGACGCAAGTCCTTACTCTTAGCTTGCGCTATCCGGTTGACTTACTACCGTGTTCACCTACCACTCGCCCCCACATTCCGACAAAGATCTGGCAAGGATAAGATTCCTTGTTGATCGATACATAGTTAGCGTGCGCTAAGCCTAATATTTTAGCGTGCGCTAAATACTTCAGACAACAACCGCTGACTTACTGAACGTGCGCCGAAAGTACTGGGTCCACACGCAGATTCCTTTCGACCATCTGCACTAGCGTCGCTAACCTATAAACGTGGCGTGCGCTAATCCACGATAGCGTGCGTTATGCATGAATTCCACAGGCGCTAATAAGGTCAGACTTAGCCATTTTCCGCAGTTCTTGTCCAACGTCTCGACATACCAAAAGCGAACATAAGACACACTGAACACAAACACTGAATCCAATAATATCATCATACGATATACTCAATATCAAAAGTACGACAACCTGATACACAATATCCTCAAATGTAATTGTCGACCAAATACGACAATTATACCGATATCGATATCTCACCCTTTATTTATTTTATCTCTACTGTACAGATTCCACGCTGTACAATATAACTCGGATAAAATAATATTAAACATCAGTAGTAGAAATTCCGGATATTACATTCTACACCCCTTAAAATAAGTTTCGTCCTCGAAACTTGCAATCCATCATAAAACGAACAAACATACCGTTCAACTCAAAATATCCCAAAACCATCACGACAACGATTAATCATCATCATTACCGAATATCCAAAAGAGCATACTTACAAATACGCAGGTCGACGATCTCCGGAGATACTAGCCAGCGATCTCACTGTACAATCTCAATACGCTTACGATCACAATTCCCTGAGTCTCAACAAAATATATCATCTTCAGATGAAACAATCTGCCCGAATCAAATCCTGTCTGCCTGATTACATAATCAAGTCTCAATTCTGATAAAACGAATAATATCCGATGTATCTGAGAAACAACTGCTCAATACAATGGCAACGAATCCCGAAACATCGATAGACAATCTGAACGCTCAGATGATCACCAACAATGATCAACAATCAACCGAATTTATCATCGACATGATAAATTCCAATCTGACCAACCAGAGGTCAAAACACAATCGAGAATATCATCAACGTGATAAACTCCAATACGACCAACGAACGATCAACGGAAATCGAGAATACCTTCACACGGTAAACTCCAACACTATCAACACAACCACGAAACGGATATACGAAAAAGCAAAATTCTCAAACGACACACCGATCACATACGGTGGATCTCAATAAACATATCCGATCAAGTAACATACCTCGGCATATGAACAACCAATCACAAACCGACGAACATGCCCAATCATACACGGAGTGGAAACGACCACTCACTATTTAAAACAACCAGTATGGGGTCACCATCCCCAAATCTACGCTTACAAGGAAATCATTCCAGAATCACTAAGGTAAAATCGCGCTACTACCATACCAATGGAATCACATAGCACATATGTTCCGGTTTCACCAAAATCCCAAGTTTCCAAAATAATATTATGTGCATGAATCTACAACACGCAACATATTTCTCTTATCCGATAACTCAACCGATCATCACCGGATAATCAAACTAACATACTAACGTTCGAATTTCTTTTCCATCGTACCATCAATATGATATGCACTATGCACTAAATGCGTATGTATATCAATCACATTTTCAAAACCAGTTTGAAATCATATATTTTTGTCACGAAGACAATTTTCGAAAGTTCTTTCAAGAGTTTGAGAACTCAAAACATAAATTTTGGTAAGACCACAAAATCAATTTTCGAAAAATTAACTTGGCTCGATGGTGCCAAGTATTCGATAACAGTTTCCTTCGAATCCACACGATTTCGAAGTTTTAAAATGAAAAGTATGCAAATGCTCGACTATATCCATACTCCTGCATACCACGTCGGCTCGTCACAATCCACTGACATTCCAACAAAAACCACACGATCGAGTTCCAAAACCTCAATATATAGACTCCGATAAAAACTCTTCTCCACATACTACTCGCAACGTCATTCCTTGACCCATCCTGGATCACCTCAAATATGATATGACAAAACATTGAAACAAATCAACAAATCAAACACGGCAAAAGACTTCCCGAGAAATTCCATTTGAACAAGTAAAACCAAAAGCCTCAAAAGGTAGGAACAAAATAAATAAACGATTGATAAAGAGTTTTACACATCTCGGGAGTTTTAGAAAACAGAAATGTCTTTTGAGACATTAGGGTCTCAGCCAGTATCTCGTTCCGCATTACAAAAAGTTTAAAAAGTAGAAAACCCTTTGACTTCAAGTCCTGAGTCACAAAACCATTTCGAAATCGATTTGGGTCTCGGCCCAAAATCATTTTTCGTAAAACATTTGTGAAATATTCATTTTGAAAAGTGTCATTTTCAAATGCTCAAAACAGTTCATATATATCATAAAATGAACTAACATGACTACATGTTCTCCTCAACAATCCATAGTCCTTCTCCCGATTACACAATTCCGTTCCAAAATCTAACCGACATACTGATTTCCAAAATCATAGTTTCTCAAGATCATCAATCCTGTCCCACTCTGACATCTCATACTGTAACGCATGATATCTGCTGAATCTCAAACATATCAACTTAGAACAATGAATAAATCTCAAAAAATCCAAATACTTACAGATCGTGAAGCCGACGATTCCCCGTGATACCGCACATGTCTAGACTCAAGAAAATACTCGACACAGTATTTTCAAAACTCACGCTTTGCAAACTCAAGCAACTCAAGAACACAATATATCACGTAAACACCATTTGGAAAAGTTATAACAAGCCCGATCGATACTGCAATTCCGATAACGCACAAGCCCGAGTGAACAACAAAGACTCACGGCTCTAGTATTTGTCAATCGACAACTCGAATGATGCAACAAAAACACGACCCAACTCGACCCAAATGCCTAGGTTTTCTCAACCTAAGCTCCGATACCATATTCTGTAACACCCCTGCATTTAACCGGAGTATTACATAGCCGCTGGCCCCGAGGTGGAACCCACAAGGCTAAAAGAAATTTTCACAAACATTTTACAAATGCCCGAGAGGCCAACGACGGTACTATCTTTAAAAATTCACAAAGACTTATAAAATCCATTTATCAAAAACCGTCAGAAACTCATTTGAAATCGCAAGGCCAAACAAAGATACTCAAAAGTTTAGAAAACGATTACCAAAGTAACCTCGGTTACGGATACCAAAAGTGCGTCTCAAAATACTCACGCAAATGAAAAGACCAACCAAAACAATACTCTAGCAATGGAAAACAAGAACCAAACAATAAACTCAATGTACGTAACATGTCCTAGCCAAGATCCTCAGGAAGCTCATCTTTTCACGACCGCTACAAGCTCGATACTCCGAGAACCTAAAAGAAATCCACGACGGGTCACCATAATATCCAACAATGATAACCGTCACATCACATTAATAATAACATACCAATGAGAATACAACATAAGAATACGACCAACGTAATCTTTACTTACTCAAGAAATTCTCATCGAATAACCATTATCACATTTCACATCCCGTACTGATTAACCAATAAACTCGAACATAATATCCGTATTGTACCTTAAACAATACTCAAGATCCTCAAACTATCATAACCAACTCACGATACGGAAATCTACCATTTCTGACCAATACGATCCATCGAATAATATCATCAAATCCCAAGACGATAACCGATTGTCCATCAAAGACAAATACCAAGGAAATACGGAACATACCTCGAGATATGAAGTGCCACGACAATCATATCGGTCTAATCCGAGATCAGATCAATGCAATACGGACACGGTCCTAACACAAGACCTACAAATGCATACTCATATGACCACGTCAATATGTTCAAAAACAATAACAATCATGTATACTCAATGTAAATCCATGATCTAGCGCCCTGAGCATAGATCCCCGTGATGATCCTACAAGATCAACATCAGGTGGAAAACCTGTCCAACGATCCAGCGCCCTCGGATAGATCCCCGTGATGATCCTACAAGATCAAAATCGGGTGAACGACCTGTCCATCGATCCAGCGCCCTCAGCATAGATCCCCGTGATGATCCTACAAGATCAAAATCAGGTGGACGTTCGATCCAGCGCCCTCAGCATAGATCCTCATAATCCCATCGGATTATTTACACAAGATAAACAACACAATATGCATACACATATGCAATTTAACATGTTCATCAACATGAACAACATAACAATTTACTAGGACGACTTCATGTTCAACAACATGAAAGAAAAGGTACAAGACCAAAATAAATAACACTAAACCATAATCAATATGGAATACTTGCCCCGAGTCCTTCGGGAGCAACCTCGATGTCCAATCATCACCGACGATTATCCTCAATGCTCGGCGATCCAAACGTACAATGAACTATAGATACTCATATCCCCGTCTTTACCAAAATGTAACCTCGGTACTCGAACATACCAATAACTGAGATAAAGCATATACATTATGATTTACCTCCCATAATCGAAAGAACGATATGCGATCTGAATACCCGGAGTTCACAATAATAATCATCGCTGTATGCATCATGAACGAAATGAAACTGAAATCATTCATTAAATATTATAACTGAGCAAGTAATAACTTGCCTCGATACCGATACCACGAAGCTGCTGCCGAACACATTGCCCTTGTCTACGAGCTCCTCAACCTCGATCAAAAGCAATACAATGGACATACTCGAACACGACCGCAATATCCGGTTATACTCACCGACCAACAATCTCAACCTATCGAAGAAATCAAATAACACATATCCGATAACAATCAACAACTGACAAAACTAACCAATCGAACTCAACGGTTCAAAGACAACCTCGAATAAACACAATGGAACCAACCAAGTCAAACCATCACGAATTCCTAATCAAAACACAAAAATATCGCACTGTCGCCTACTTAGCGCACGTTAATCACCTAACGTAGCGTGCGCTAAGTTGCTCCCGTTAGCGCGCTAGGCAAGAACGAAGCGTGCGCTAATGCCGTGCGGTGGCATGCATTTCAAGCATCGTCTAACACTTCCATCATGACAATGATCAACTCATCTCGAGATTAAGGATTTCATAACAATCATGACATATAATTTAATAGCTCTTCAAGAACACGAATTATCCAAATTCGCGTTCATGATCCATAAATGATAAAATCCGATGTGTTCTAACATCTAAAAATCCTTATTCATCATGTTCTTCGACATACAATTCATATAACTTCAAGAATCACAAGAAGATCACCATAATCGTTACCATACGAAGTAACCAACGACAAAACATCAAAATCCGAATTGAAGAAGGGAATTACATCAACATATATCTTGAATTCCATCCAAAACCATACGAAACATATCAATACTCATATATTGATAACAACACTAACTTAGTACGGTAATCCAACTCGTTGTCATGCTCATCAACTTGTTTATATGATAATCATCAACTCAAGAACATCATATACGATCCAAAACGAAATCTCAAAGTGAAGAGTAATTACCTTTTTTGAAGGAAAGGATTGATTTCCAAGAATCACCAATGATTTCAAGAACAAAGCTTTACTCCATGATTTCCATCTTTAATCTTGTTAAAGAGGATCATCCTCAGTGTTTAGGAACTCCAAATGTTCTCACACGGTTGTCTCTATCGGGTGAAAGGAAAGAAATGGACGAAATGTTTCATGACACCCGTTTGTCCCTTTATATAGAATGCACCACTAGCGTGCGCTAAACCCTCATGTTTAGCGTGCGCTAGCCTTAGCGTGCGCTAACTGACTTTGTTAGCGTGCGCTATCGCATCCGCAGGCTACCGTCTTGCTTCAGAACTACCTTACGTACGTAATGCCCATGCATTAACGCACGTAAATCATCATGTCTAGCGACGCAAGTCCTTACTCTTAGCGTGCGCTATCCGGTTGACTTACTACCGTGTTCACCTACCACTCGCCCCCACATTCCGACAAAGATCGGCAAGGATAAGATTCCTTGTCGATCGATACATAGTTAGCGTGCGCTAAGCCTAATATTTTAGCGTCGCTAAATACTTCAGACAACAACCGACTTACTGAACGTGCGCCGAAAGCAGCCGGGTCCACACGCAGATTCCTTTCGATCTGTCTGCACTAGCGTACGCTAACCTATAAACATAGCGTGCGCTAATCCTGCACGATAGCGTGCGTTATGCATGAATTCCAGCGTGCGCTAATAAGGCTGTACTTAGCCATTTTCCGCAGTTCTTGTCCAACGTCTCGACATACCAAAAGCGAACATAAGACACACTGAACACAAACACTGAATCCAATAATATCATCATACGATATACTCAATATCAAAAGTACGACAACCTGATACACAATATCCTCAAATGTAATTGTCGACCAAATACGACAATTATACCGATACTGATATCTCAGTCCTTTATTTATTTTATCTCTACTGTACAGATTCCACGCTGTACAATATAACTCGGATAAAATAATATTAAACATCAGTAGTAGAAATTCCGGATATTACAGGTTATATAACACCTTCAATCCGAGTTTAAGGTTGATTAATCTCTACACTTCGTTTTTCTACAAGCTATCTTCTTTGCCAAAGTTTTACGTTCATGGTAATTGTCACCCATCAACAACCTTTGTTCGAATCATCAACATGAAGATAAACATACCCAGAAATCATTACTAGTTGTGAATTACGTTGAAGGTCACCTCATACTATCCGTATTTCTTAGTGACCACTCTAAGAATTCATCTCTTTGCTAAAGATCTAATTATAGGTAATAATAATAACAATACACCGACATACAATTGATTCGGAAAAGACAACCTAAAATATACAACAACCTCAGAAATCAGATTCTTAGTTTCAACTCGATAAGGTTCGCTTGTGATCTTCTTACTCAACAGAGTTCTAATATGATTACTTCAAGTTTATAAGGTAGGGTGTTCAACCTAATGAATTATCCATAACCTTTATAGTTCCAGTAGAAAGGTCATAATCCGAATAAGAACACGAATTTTAAGCTCGGGCAGCGACACATGCCTTATATGGAAAGAAAAGACGAAAACTCTTGATGAACTCAACGTTGGACGCTAGAACACCAATCCTCAAAGCTCCTCGCCTTCAATGATGTGTTAGGAGGCTGTTATGAAGGTTGAAGATGGAGAGGGTAACTCTCAAAGTCGCGAAATTTGAGTGTGGGTTGAAGTGGCTGTCTGAAAATGAAAGACGTGCTATCATATATATAGAAAATGGTTATTAGCGCGCGCTACGGATATATCTCTAGCGTGCGCTAACGGGCTTGCAGTCTACTGCCTCGGTCTGGTCTCGGATTAGCATACACTAACATCCTTTACGTGCACTAAGTACAGCAATTAGCGTACGCTACCACACCATACTGACCTCACTGTACTTAACTTTATTGTGCGCTAGCCAGCCTCATACCCATAGCGTGCGCTAAGCACCGTTGATTCGACTTTTCCAAAAGCCGTCCAGATTCATTCCGACATATCCCGACAAAGATCTGCGGTCTGATCTCACCTACCACCCTGTCTTAATCAAGTTGACTACGTATAGCGCGCGCTAAGGATCATACATAGCGTGCGCTAGAAAACTCAATTAGCGTACGCTACGCTCAGACGTTAGTGTGCGCTACAAGTGCACAAATACAATTATGAACAACATCATTCATGAAATCATACGCTCAACAACACAGGATTATGAAATACGAAGGATAATACTCAGATCAAATACAACATATACAATGTCACAAGGTTCAAAATACACATTAGAATCTCAGGTATTACATGCTCGGTGTAGATCGGCCGCTCCCATATGTAGCAGGAGGGGAGGGAATGCGGTGTATAGGAGGCATACGAGGCTGAGTCGTCTCAGCAGTAGTGGGGGTCATCCGCGATCTGGGAATCTGATACGATAAGCGCTTCACAATAGTATGTGTATCATCCGCCGGATACAAGTTCTCATCCTTAAACTTCAGTCCACTATTCTCTACTAGTCCACGTATGCGAGCATTACTTTGATCCAAATATTTACCGACAGGATCTGCATGATTGGAAGCTGCGGAACTATCTCCCAACTCCGGAGTCTTCGATTTTTTCTTACCACACGTTAGTCTCTTAATTTTACCCATTTAACCTATACAAATTCGAAAACAAAAATCAATTATTTTTACATCCTAAAACATCATAAACCCTAAAGATCATTTTGAATTAATAAGTACTAATGAGCAATTATTTTTGAAAATTCACGGGTAACGAAATTATAAGAAGACATTGCCTCTTAAAAAAATCAATCGGTTGTCATCATCAAGAAGCATTAAAACACAGCGATAACTAATCGATAACTAATGCTCCATCGAACAAATACAACTTCCACTGAACCAAAAACAACGATAACTAATCATTCCAAAATGAGTATCATTTCAAGCAAAATCTCAGCGCCACAACTTCCTCTCACATTTTGTTCTCCATAAAACTAAGAACCTCAGGGAATAAAGAACGCATCACTTACTTAATATAAGTGAATACATGGATAACCGAAGAAAAAAATGACAATCGATTATAGTAACTACTTGAATCATTTATCCCAATCGTTAACAAGATAAGCAGTACCAGCCCCGATAACCAAAACCAGCAAATAAAAACATCCGAGAAAATGAAAAAAAAAACAGAAATCAAAACTGAAAAAATGAAGAAAAAAACAGAAATCAAAAAACTTACCTACGGTGGACGACGGAAGGCGGCGGAGGACGAGCTGGCGGCGGACGGTCGGACGAGGGTTTCGGACGGAGGGTCGGACGAGGGAGGTGGACGGACGGGACGAGGCGGACAGACGATGCGGACAGACGACGGGAGGAGCGGCGGACGGCGGGGTGGCGGAGGTTCCTGGGGAAGAAAGAAAAAAAATGGGGGCGGCGGAGGTTCCTGGGGAAGAAAGGAAAAAATGGACGGGAGAGTCGCGTTTTTTTATATATAAGGTCACTTTAACCGATGACAAAGGCCGTCGTCGGCTAAACTCTGGAGTACTTTAGCCGATGCCGCCGTCGGCCAAAACAGGAAAAGGAGCCAGCCCCACTCGACCGTGTCGATCGACACGGTCGGGTTAGCTTTCCAGAAAATTTTTGGAATGTAGAACACAACGACACGGGTATTGTCAATTGACATGGGTAGTGCACTTTAGCCGACGGTTGTCGTCGGCTAAACTAAATATCGAAAAAAAATTATAAATAATATATTCTTTAAATTTAATTATAAATAATATATTTATACAGTTTTTATAAAATGATATTTATATATTAATACATTTTTTATATAATAATATAGATATATATATAATACAAAATTAAGATATCTATATATTTAAATTTAATAATATTTTTGACTTTAGCCGACGACAGCCGTCGGCTAAACTAAATTGTGGGAAAAAAATATAAATAATATATTCTTTGAATTTAATTATAAATAATATATTTATACGGTTTTTATAAAATAATATTTATATATTTATACATTTTTTATATAATAATATAGATATATTTAATACAAAATTAAGATATCTGTATATTTAAATTTAATTATAAATATATTTAATAAAAATTAAAAATATCAATACTTTAGCCGACGACCGCCGTCGGCTAAAGTCCAAAAACTTTAGCCGACGGCGATGGTCGTCGGCTATTCTTAATCCCAAAAAAAAATATGACCCAGTGGCTGCCGAGGTTCGAACCCGGGCCATTTATGTAAGTGATATGGCATTTTGCCACTGGGTCATGTTTATCATTCAAACATTTTAACCCAGTTTTTATACTTATATATGTCTTTTATATAATATAATATTTTACATATTTGAATTTAATTATAAATATATGTATATATATATAATATGACTATATATTTATATAGTTTTTATATAATAATATTTTATATATTTAGACATATTTTTATATAATAATATTATATATATATATATATATATTTGAATTTAATTATAAATATATCTTATAAATATTTAGACATGATTATATATATGTATATTAATTTATACAGTTTTTATATAATAATATTTTATAAATTTATACTTGTTTTTTTATATAATATTAATAGTTTATATATTTATACTTGTTTTATTATAAATGGAACAATGAATATATAACAAAATAAAATAAATCAGGTAATAATATCACTTTTTCGGTTCGTTCGAGCAGCACACAACAATGAATATATAAGGAACTTTTACAAATGATATGTCCTTCTAAGGTTCGTAGTCAGAATCACTACTTGAGTCTGTCTCTGTGTCGGAGTAGATAACAGACAACATATGTCTGAACTCGTCCTCATCATCTTCATCAGAGTCTGCACGTAATTCATTTGTACCTACATCTATGAACCCACGTTCTTCACCATGTAGCCGAACCACTCGACCTTCTACAATATTATTCAGTAGCATTGTGGAGGATTGTGGAATATTAGTTGTATCCGGCTCTTGGTATGCCTCATTATCATCCTTATCGACTGCCTGTCCAAGTGTAGCCGCACTATATATATTTCTCGTAGCCACATGATTTACGATTTTCCATGCTCCTTTTTTTACCAAGTCATCGAGGTAGTAAACTGGTTTAGAAGATGTTGCAAAAACAAAAGGATCACCTTCATACCAACTTGTAGAAGTATCAACAAATAATAGTCCATAATTATCCTCCCTTTCGATTTGAGGATTTGTATCAAACCACCTACACTTGAACAAGTAAACTGTCAAGCCTTCTCCATAAATTAGTTCCACTACTTCGAGAAGAACACCGTAAGATCCACCGTCAATCATAACCCCAGAATTTTGATACCTCCTTCTTTGATCTCTGTCGATACATACAAATGTCACACCATTTACCTTCGCCATTGAATAAACTCTAGATGTAACAGGCTTCATCGAAAGAAGCATCAACTCACGTGACCACATCGGGTGGCCATCACTTTGTATGTGCGTCATCTGGATATTAATTAAGGTGAATATCGTAATTAAGTAAATTATGTAAGCAAATTAAGTAAACAGTAATTAAACACTTACCCATTGTCCGAAATAATTAGCAAATGTTTCATTGTGGAATCTAATGTCTCCATTCACAGCATCACATGAAATGTGAATGTCTTTCCAACATCGAACTTCTGGACAGTTAAGTAATATACACCAATGTGCAATTTGCAGTTCGTAAGGTTGTAAATGACTGTCAGGTAATCTTTCTTGAACTTCAACTTCGCTGGTGATGATGGAGAGATTAAATTGCACTGGAATTGTTGACATAGGCTCGTATGTGGGATCCACTGCACCTAAATAGAACTTGGTATATGTTACACACTCTCATGCAAGATATGCTTCGGCTATACATCCTACTGGTGCAGACTTATTAGTCACAGAGTCCTTGTACTCACCAAATTGCCTTTCTATTGGAAACATCCACGTGTAGTGGACCGGGCCTGTTAGTAAAAGTTGGCGAGGGAGATGGATCATGAGGTGAGGCATGAGATCAAAAAAATTCGGTGGGATGATCCTCTCAAATTTGCATAAGATATAAATGATCTCCTTTTGCATGAGCCGGAGATCTGACTTCCTTACTTCCCTAGTGCATAAATTTTGAAAGAACCTGAATAATGATACATAAGGCTCGACCACATGTTTGGATAAGTATGGTCGAATAAACACAGGAAACAAATGTTGTAAGAGGATATGACAATCATGGCTCTTCAGTCCAGTTAACTTGTTCTCCTTGAAGTTAACACACCTCCCTATATTTCCAGCATATCCTGTGGGATACCTTACAGCCTTCTTCCATGAAAAAATCTCAGCCTTTTGCTCATGGGTGACGGTGTAAGCAGCTTTCGGCATTTTGTGTTTCCCCTTCCCTTCCTTCAACCATAAATGTTTTCTAATGTTCATTTCTTTTAAACCAATGCGTGCCTTAGGGACGTCTTTAGTCTTCCCTTCCCAACATAATACTGTACCGACAACACTTTCACAAATATTTTTTTCTATGTGCATCACATCTAGGTAGTTCCTAATCGACAACTTACTCCAATAAGGTAGATCCCAGAAAATACTTTTGTGGGACCAATACTTATACTTGTCAGGTCTTTCAGGAGTTGCCGCTATTATATCAGGATGGTTGCTCAACTGCCCAAAATCATACTCATTCAGCATGGCCAAAATTTCCTCACCAGTCCACTCCCGTGGTGGATAACCAACCTCATCAGTCCCATCAAATTCTGCAGCATCCGTACGCCAGACATGCGTCCTATCAAGCCATATACGGTGACGCATTCTGATAAACTTCCGACAATGATACCTTGCGCAGTCAGCATTCATGCACACTGGACATCCTCTATATCCACTAATAACAGATCTGGACAACATCCCGTATGCAGGAAAATCACTGATGGTACCGGTACACATAGCACGCAAGTAGAACATCTCATGTGAGTAACTGTCGTACGTCGGATGACCTTGCTCCCACAACAACTTCAGCTCCTCTATCAAAGGTCTCAAATAAACATCAATACACTTTCCTGGATACCCGGGGCTAGGTACTAAGAGAGTCAACATATTATACTCCTTCTTCATGCACATCCATGGAGGAAGGTTGTAAGGAACTATTACCACCGACCATATACTATACGAAAGGCTCATGTTGCCAAAAGGGTTGAATCCATCAGATGCAAGTCCGAGTCTTACATTTCGGACATCTGATGCAAATCCTGGAAACTCCCTATCTATATGCTTCCAAGCCTCTCCATCATAAGGGTGTATCATAATATCCTCGTTAGTCACCTGAGGCTCAGCGTGCCATCTCATCGCCTTGGCTGTGTGAGGAGACATGAAAAGCCTCTCCAATCTATCCTTCAGAGGGAAATACCAAAGAATCTTCATAGCTTTCTCTTTACCAGAAGGAGTGAACCTATACCTCTATGTGTCACATAACGGACATCTCTTTAGGTCTTCATTAGGCTTTCCCCAAAATAAAGCACAATCATATATGCATAAGTGGATCTTGATGTACGATAGCCCAAGACCTTTTAGGATACGTCTCATTTTACTGTGATTACTAGGAATATGATGACCTTGTGGGAGCATTTTCCCTGTAAGTTCCAAATAATCATCCACAACTTTAATCGAGGTTTTGTTCTCCACCTTGACCCTCATAGTCTCTATGACACTATCAAGAACCGTCATGTGACACCCAGGATAAAGAAGAGTTTGTTGGAGCTTGATTAGCTTGTTGTATCTATCAAGAGAAATTGTGTTAAAGGGTATCAATGTAGGCGTTCGGATGACTGGTTGATCAGCTATATGGTATTCTTGACTTTCAGCCGATACGTCCCTGTCGTAATAACCAAACACGTCGTCAATCAACCTTCTTGTGGTCATTGGATGTGCTACCACTGTACTGTCCGTGATCGTGGGGAATAATTGAATTCGATCTTTCACCGTGGTAAATCCAACATGTATATTTATCCCAAAATCCATTTTTTTTCAAGTGCTCCCATACAACATCAAGTGTAAAACGGTACATATCGCTGCGGCATTTACATTTATTGCAAGGACAGTAATGAATCATACTATCACTATCATGCTCCTTCACAAATCGAATAAACCCTCGCATTCCATCTATGACCCTTGAATCCCATTTTTGCAGACCAATCCAACTTTTATCCATCCTATAACAAAACTAACAACAATATTGCACATCGTATTTATCAAGAACATACAAAAATTACGACTAAAATCATCATATATAGCTCGAATTCAAGATGTCAAATCCATATATATATATATATATAGACACACACACACCAAGAAATATTCGAGAAAACGAACTAATTCTAAAACATTTTCATAATCATCAAAATAGATATATTATATGCGTAATATAATTATAACTGATATTAAAATTCAATAAACATACCTTCAATATGATATCTTGAAGGATCAAACCAGAGAAAATTGTTGTTTTTCATTTTCTTGTTCTGTAATTTCCGAATGTGTTGTAAATGGTGTCTTCAAGTGTTAGATGATGATATATTCGGCACAAAAAGACATGTAAGACTTTAGCCGACGGCATGTCGTCGGCTAAATTATACTAGCCGTCGGCTAAACTTGACTTTAGCCGACGGCATGTCGTCGGCTAAAGTATACTAGTCGTTGGCTAAACTACATAACTTTAGCCGACGTCTAACTTGACTTTAACCGACGACCAATAGTAAAGTCGTCGGCTAAACTACTTTAGCCGACAACAAGTTAGCCGTCGGCTAAACTTGCTGACTTTAGCCGACGATGTCGGCCGTTCTCCGGCTAGTCGTCGGCTAAAGTGTTATTTTTGGTAGTGCAAGCAAAATAATTTTGATGGATGATATAATTTAATATATGAGATTAAAAAAATAATATTTATATACTTACCCATTTTGCTAATTTACATATATATTCAAAAAATATGTAAGTCATTTATGTTTAATAAAGCATATCATTAGAATTATTTTTCAGAGAATAAAGTTAAAATATTTCTAAATGTGACAGGTTAATTAACTATCTTAAGGATTCACTTATTAAAGAAAAAGTATTCACGTGAGAATACAAAACATTACTTAATTGGGTTATAGCAAGAATAATTCTTTTGGGCGAGAGTTAATTTTTATTTATTATATTTTCTATTATATTTTAGTTGAGACATATTTGTACTATTATGGTTCAATTATTGCTCTAGCATTTATACATATCTCGCATATTTAATTGGGGAAAGGGAGTGTGAGGCTGTCACCCATACAACTTAGATGAAAAATCTTTCAAAACTACGTCGTTTTGATTAAATAAAAAAAAATCAAAAAACCTAAATTAAAACCAATACCCACCACGTCTCTTCTTCTTCCCATGTTCTACCTTTCATCTTCATAAAGCCATAAACCTTTCTCTTTTTCGTCTTTTTCTCTTTAATATTATCCAAGAGCTATAATCGGTTTATATTATCACCACTACCAGGTATCATCTTTTTCATCTTTTTTATTTTTCGTCTTCAGGTATCTCTTTCAAATAATAACGTTCTAATTTTTTGTAACTTAAATCTTGAATAATCATTGATATCTCGTTTCATCTTATAGTGGTTGTTGTTTGATGAGATCTTTATGTTATGGGATGAGTAATTGTTCACAAGACTTTTATAAGAGTTGTTTTTTTGGCACGCACGTCAACTGTTTGATTAAATGTCCAAGTGAGTTTATTACTAAGATGTTCTACCTTTCATCTTCATAAACCTCTCTATTCAGTAGGTACATGTCTGCATATAATCCTTTCTCTTTAATAGGTAAACTCTTTTTTTTCTTTTTTTAATCAATGGATATTTACATGGATGGTAACATTTGAAATTTTCGAATGATTTTTTATTATGATATTTACATGAAATTTTCGAATGATCTTTTTTATTACGATTTATTATCTCTACAGGACATGGATGACCCAATTGATTATGAAATTTGTTATGAGGATGAACCTGTTGAAACAAGTCTAATTGATAATATTGATGAACGGGGGTATTTGGTTACTTCAGAATTGGAAAATGAGATGAGAAATGATTTTGTCGAAGATCATGGGTCTGAGAAAGAGGAAGATAATGTTGTTCACGTTGATATCGAGTCTCAGAGAGTTGATAACGATGATGTAACGGGAAAGCTTTTTGAAGATGATAACATAATGGGTAAGGTTTTCGATACACCTGATGATGCATACGCATTCTATAACCATTATGCCTTGTTACATGGTTTTGGAACACGTATTTACTCGACTTACAAAAATAAGGTAACGAATGAGCATTATCGTAAGATGTATGTATGCAACAAACAAGGTTTCAAAGATTTGAAGGGTAACACTTCTAGCCAGAATGTTAAAAAACGTCGTAGGGACTTAAGGGTCGGATGTGAAGCAAAGCTCGGATTTCAAAAAGAAAAGATGGAAAATGGTTTGTAGATATTTTTAGTGATGAACATAATCACGAGCTAACTTTTACACCAACCAAAGTCATAAAACACCGTTCTCATGGAAAGTTTCACCGCTCATTAGTATGCAAATCTCTTATGTCGGAACTTAGCCAATCTGGATTGAGACCTTGCCAAATAAAAAAGGTTGTGAATACCATGAAATCTCCATTTGAAAGTGATGTTACATCAAAGCAATGTGTTGATGTCTTAGCTGAGGAGCGTAAACAATACAGAGGTAAAGAGTTTTACGGTGTTATCAAGTATTTTCAAGATAAATTAATTGAAGATCGTAATCTATATTTTATTGTGGATTTGTGTGATGATGGGTCTCCAAGAAATCTTTTTTGGGCTGATGGAAGGTCTCGAGATTCATATCTAAAATTTGGAGATGTTGTTGTTTTTGATGTGACATACATGACCAACCGATTCAGGATGCCATTTGCACCATTTGTCGGAGTGAATCATCATGGTCAATCCATAATTTTTGGCGGGGCATTATTGGAGAATGAAAAGCAAGAAACTTTTGAATGGTTATTTGGAAAGTTTCTTGAGTGCATGTTTAACAAGCATCCGACTGCAATAATTACCGATCAAGATAAGGCTATTGGAAATGCAATTAACAAAGTGTTTCCAGAAGCTAGACATCGTTGGTGTTCATGGCACATCAAGAAACACGAGATCGAACATCTTGCATCTGTTAAAGCCCGTTATAGTGGATTTCAAGAATCTTACAGACAATGGGTAAAGAGTGATACTGTGGAGGAGTTTGAAAGTCGTTGGGAAGTACTAAGTAGTCAGTATTGCTTTGACAGTAAGAGTTGGATCACTGAGATGTATAACCAACGTCGTCTATGGGCCAAAGCCTTTTTAAAAGATAGCTTCTTTGCTGGCATGACAACAAGTGGGAGAAGCGAGAGCATTCATTCGTTTTTTGATAATTATGTTACTTCTAAAACCATGTTGAATGAATTTGTAGTTCAGTATGATAAAGCGGTCAAGTGTCGAAGGACGGCTGAAGAAGATGAAGACTTCAAGACCATGAACTCAAGGCCAGTTTTTTCTTCTGTTAATCCTATAGAAGCAATGGCAGGTGCACGTTATACTAGCAATATGTTTGGAAAGTTTCAAAAAGAATGGATACAAGCTACTAATAATTTAACCCACGAGACTCTAACCAAGAATTCAGAAAAGATCATATACAAGGTTGGACAAGTAGATATTCCAAAAAAGTTTTGGAGAACTGTCAATTTTCGTCTCTCAGATGTGGTAGATGTGACATGTTCATGTGCTAAGTTTGAAACTTATGGGATATTGTGTAAGCATATCTTGTATGTACTAAAGAAGAAGCATGTTGAAACCCTTCCTGATCGTTATATTTTAGCTAGGTGGACACTTGATTCTAGGTACAAGGTGGATAATATCGGACTTCAAGATATACATAGTGAAGATGGAGTTGGTGCCTTACAGTTATGGTGTCTTCAATCAAAGTTTACAAAAGTGGTTGAACAGGTGAAAAATTCTTCGTTTGAGATAAAGAAACTACATATAATTTTGGGGCAGTTTCTGGAACAACAAATGGTTCGAAATAAGACCATAGAGTTTATGAGTGCATCACAACATTCTCATGCAGGAACTTCACAAGTAAACATGATGCCTCAGATGTCTATACGAGATCCTCAAGTTCTTACTAAAACTAAAAGGCGTCCTAAAAAGGCAAGCAGGATAAAATCTTCCCTTGAAGCACCAAAAAAGAAAACTTGTTCTTATTGTAAGAAATTGGGTCATTACATTACTGGGTGTCCACAAAAGAAGGTAATTTTGATATTCATGATGCATTTCCTTATAACTATTTCGTGTTCTAATACTTTTTTTTAATGATGTACTAGGTGGATGAAGCCTTGGCAGATGAAAGAAGGATGTGACAAGAATCAAGTTGAAGAATTCGGATTTTGAAGCGACTCCCGATCATTTTGTTACTCATCCAATATTGGTTCATTTTAACAGAAATGATCTAAGTTTTTTTTTTTTGCTAATGGTATGCAGATCTTAGAATAGACATTTTCTGGTTTTTAAGATCCTTCATATGGGACTAGTTGTAATTGTAGTTGCAAGATGACTTTGTTTATTTATCTACTACTTCTGGTTGGCTTTATTAGGTTCTACTTTGTTTATTTATCTGGTTTTTGAGATCCTTATTATATTGTTTGACTCGTAAACTAATATACTTGGTAAGAAAAATGAGTAAAAGGAATGCAGTTGGTAACCACCTCCATCCCGACACATGTATACTCTTTACAGATAAAATGTTATAGTTGTTCAACAAAAAAAGAAGTGATCACGTCCAACAGATCAAAACTACAACAATTAGCCTTAACAAAGAAGTAACAGGTGTATATCGATAACGACTAGCAAGATGCTGTAAATTGTACATTGTTACAAATGTTGAGCCTAATAGGCGTATTACAATGTTGAGCCTAACTGAACTACTACTGTAAATTGTTACAAATGTATATAGAAAGACATAGTTGACTTGTACAATGACTCAGTGAGCTTTAAACCACGATCATATATTAACATTTTGGAACGAGTAGGCTTGCCCATGTTGGATCCACGTCCCGTGATAGCTAAATCCATGACTCTTTATATCAGCAAGCATTCATAAGACCATGACCCAAACAAAATGTAGCACCTAAAGTTGACGTTTCAGCTATTAGATGGCATCACCCAACACTTTTATCACACCTGCAATATCATACATGGTCACATCTTAGTAATAAACTCACATGGACATTTAATCAAACAGTTGACGTGCGTGCCAAAAAAAACAACTCTTATAAAAGTCTTGTGAACAATTACTCATCACATAACATAAAGATCTCATCAAACAACAACCACCATAAGATGAAACGAGATATCAATGATTATTCAAGATTTAAGTTACAAAAATTAAAAAGATGAAAAAGATGATACCTGGTAGTGGTGATAATATAAACCGATTATAGCTCTTGGATAATATTAAAGAGAAAAAGACGAAAAAGAGAAAGGTTCATGGCTTTATGAAGATGAAAGGTAGAACATGGGAAGAAGAAGAGACGTTGTGGGTATTGGTTTTAATTTAGGTTTTTTGATTTTTTTTTATTTAATCAAAACGACGTAGTTTTGAAAGGTTTTTCATCTAAGTTGTATGGGTGACAGCCTCACACTCCCTTTCCCCTATTTAATTATATTTAAGGCTATTTTTATAATTTTTCCAATATATTTTAGGAATTAGTTATTAGTTGTAACATATCAATCTATATAATCATCCTTCATGAAGAAAAATTTTAGTGGACAAATTTAATTATAAATCTTTTTAAATGTAAAAAAAATATTATCTTAAAATTCCAATATTTCAAAAATTAAAAAAGTCATGTTAGAAAATGGAGAATTATTTGATTGTAATTGCATCATTATTTGATTTCTCGTGAGAATATGCACATTTATACTATTTTGTTATAAATTATGTCCTATCATTATATATCTTTTTATTATATTATATTATGCAATTACTGATTCTCTAGCGATCACTTTTCAAAATGTCATTTTCTAACAATTTCAAGGGAGATTAAATATCTTTAAGAAAAATAATTGAATAATTGCAGCGGATATTGAAATAAAGTCAATCATTTCGCAAGTAAATATAAAATAAATTCCCAACATTTCAAACATCCATAATATACAACCATGACATTGAAACTAAAGTTAAAATTTTAAGTAAACGAAATAAATGAAGAATTAGATAGATATTATTATCACGCTATGCCTTTGCCCGCCACGCCAGTCCCCTCAACCTGAAAGGTTTAAACAATGGGGTGAACTTTCAACTCGCTTAGTGAGGAAGAAACGCTTTGTTAAATTTAAACTACATACATATTGTCAAGAGATATGACATGCCTGAACCTGGTAGTTGCCCGAGGGCCATTAATATGCGAACTTTGTGCATACTGCCTACTACTCATTTGAGGCTACAACGTAATTAACATGCAAACTTTGAGCATATTCTGTCTACTACTCATTGGAGACTACAATGTAAATAATATGTCAATTTTGTGCATACAAATATTTGGCAAGAAACATGTATATATACAAGTAACATCATCGTGCCAACTAGAATTTTATAATAACCAAGTTGTATGATATGAATTTGTAATGTAAACTTTATGTTAAAAGCAAGATGGTCAAATGGATAAAATGATCATTTCACATGATCAACAAGGGAAATAATGGTAAGTAAGATTATTTCAAGTAATTACTATAGTGCATGTAGTTGTGTAGTTCATTGGATAGAATCAAGAATTCATATGAGGAAACTTGTGAAAACACAAGTTCACATAAAATGGTAAAAAGGACCAATTTTGGACCCTTGGTAAGCCATCAAGGAGAAAGAGTAAGAGGTCAAGTAAAGTGGGAATAGAAAATAGACATAAAGTACTAAATAATTCAAAAAGAATCAGCTTAAATGGTTAAGAAATGCTCAAGATATGATCTTGCAAGTTGGAAGAAATTTCATTCAAAGCTAATGAGAATTTCAAAAGTTTTTGGTGCTGACTTTAGGACTGAATAAGCTAAGATATGCAAGGATTCATCCACATATGTCTTAATGAAAGTTGTTAAGCTCATTCTCACCTTTCTATAGATATAAAATTTATTAAATTTAGAGCTCATATGAGAAAGTTATGACCAAAACAAAATAGGTAAAAATCAGGAGAAAAACATTGGAAGTATTGGCTAAGTGTTGAAAATACAGGAACGACCCCCTCTCAGTGTAGAAGCAAGTGAGGGCGCGTGTGGGTCCAACCAGGCTGAAATTTTTACAAGAAGCAAATGACATGCAAGGCCACACGTGGTTAAAATTTGAGCTCAATCGGATGACGTTTGACCCACATGCCAACAGCTTAAGTGGGTGATTTAATAACCATTCATGTATACTTTTGCAAAAAAATTAAAAAACATCCAAGAACCTTCTCTCAAACACCATGAACAACACTTGAACTTATTTATGAGATTTTTCAAGATTCGGATGAAGGATTCATCCATGCAGTTAAGGATTCTTAATCATCAAGCTTAGAGGATTAAGGTAATGGCACCATCATGACACCATCATGTGGTGGCTGAAATGTATTCATGTCATGCTTCAATGGTGTTTTTCTTGATGTATTAATAGTTTAATGGATAAAAGTCTTTTTATTAAGTGCTTAATGAGTGAGAATGAAGTTGACACATAGCTTTAACAAAAATCAGCATAGTGTCCAAATAATCCACTGTTTTGTAAAAATCACCAAAAATAGAAGAAAATCATTCCCCAGGGGCTGGGGTATTGTATATGAGTCTATTTTCATCCCTTAAATTGTATAATATGATTTCCTGGTAGATTAATGGGAAAGTAGTAATCTTTGTTGAGTGGTCCATGCAGTTCACTGCATGCATCACTTCACTTCCAAAATTCATAATAAATTCATAAAGACTCCAAACGAGTTGATTATAGTGCCCGAAGCTTTGTATGGATGTGTAGTTTCTTCCAGTAGAAGGGATTAATCAGATTCTATTTTTAGGTATGGTGAAAAGTGAAATCTTCATAAACTGGTATAAAGAGTATTCTAATTTCATGGAGGAATGGGAGATTTTTAGATAAACCTTTAGAACTCCAAATGACATGAGAACAAAGGCTATGGTTTAGTACATTGATATAGTTTACCATTTAATTTTAATAAGGCCTTACTTTCACTCCTCCTAGGGTTAAAGTTGCAACCTTTGCAAAGTGGTTCTGAAAGTTGACAGATTTTTGGGTCAATTTGTAAAATATATAGTAAATCAAACAAAAGTCGTGCGAATATGATTTTTACATACATATAAATCTAAATGAGTGTATTTTTAGAATATGAAATAATCCTACTAAGATAAGCGATATAAGATGTGGAAATAGTCAATGAACGGACTGGTGTACCGAAAGTAAAGTTATAAATAACACATTATAAGTATTGTTAAGTAGCAAGTTGACTAATGGGCTAAGTGTTGACTATTGGTCATATATGTAGGATTGATTAAGAAGGAATCTCAGCCTAGCCTCCACTAGTAGTTATGACGATACAATAGTTGTAAGGTGAGTACATGTTGGATTTTTATGGGTACATAGCAAAACAAAATTTTCAAGTATGAAATGATTTTATGAATGTAAGTTTGATATTAAAGTATTATTAAATATCATGAGTAATGTTTTGAAAAGACAATATTATTGTTCTTGTTTGAAAGGCTTTATCATGTCATATATTATCAATTGAAATTGATTTATTGCTCAAGGATTGAACTTATGATTATGTTTTATGTTTTTTTATGGATGCATCCATGTTTGAAGGAAAGGAAAGGTCCGGATACGTCCATGTAATAAGGCAAAAGACACTACTGGGATGGTACCTCCCATCGTGAAGTAGTCGTCTATTGACCACAAGGGATTAGCTCTCCCGTGGTTAGTAAGTGTAACACCCCCAAACCACTCGGGAATATTACAGCGCCGCAGACCCTCTCATTGAGGATCTACCAGGCTAAAAGCGGAAAACACAATATATAGATACATGCCAACATGGCTAATAATGAATCATTAGACCGATTTGGTCTTCTCCACAATACACACATAAAATCTACATAACTCTTCTTCAAAACACATACCCACGCAGGGGTTGGAATATATCAACATGCCCGTAAAACGGGAGAACCACACAATAGGGAACCAAACAATAAGGTTCTACCAAAACACAACAACTGGTCTTCAGGTGATTAGTATCGTCGTCTTCCATCATCCTTCGTATCGATACTGTGATTCGCTCCCAAGCAACCTGCAAGTACCTGGACGCAAAACAGACATCCACCCCCCCGAATACTCGGGGGTTAGCAAAACTCCACTATTTTGCTAGTGCAAGTATAAAATACGAATACAAGCCATACATATCATACTCCAAGGACATAATAATCATGAAACTTACTTCCCGAGCTAAATCACTTGATCAAAACGGTTCAATCGAAAAATAGGGGTAACCCGATATACATCTTGTAAAATATTTTACGATCTCGGGAGTTTTGAAAATATTTGGGATTTAAAAATTCTCAAGCCTTTTGAAACCTTTTAGGGGCACAACCCAAAAGTCATTTTCCCAAAATACAATTATGATAACAACACACGGGGTCCACGACCCAATCACACCATTCCGATCAAAAGCTTAGGGTCCACGACCCAATCATACGTATCAACATATTCCCAGGGCTTAATCGCGTACCGTGCTAACAAGCCACGGACCTCAGATGCTCCTGCGGAATATACACGAGTGAATAACCCAAAAGGGAACCATATCAAATCATATGTCTCCGTGACAACAGTCACAAAACCATCATCATACATACGTTCATAAATATCCTGGCACCGCACTGACAATCTACGAGCCTCAGAGCCCCTATGATACCCGATTGGACAACCCATGACACGCACATTATAACCAAATCACAACCATAAGTTATCCCCGCATCGCACTAACAAGCTACGAACCTCGAAGTGTAACACCCCCAATCCGCTCAGGGATATTACACGCCGTAGAACCTCTCCGCAAGGATCTACCAGGCTGGTAACAACATTTAACTTCTAAACAATGCCTTTAAGGCTAAAATGACTCAGTAAACCGATTTGGTCTTTCAATAAAATATGTACAACTCAATCCCAAAACATGCCCACGCAGGGGTTGAATAAAACACACTCCCGTACAACGGGGAAAGAATACTGAAGCGGAAATAAAATACAACTAAACCAATACGACAATGTACGGGTCCTCATGTGATTAGTTTCGATCATCTTTCATCAGCGTTCATGCCGACCCTGTGTTACGCTCCCAAAACCTGAATGCAAATACAGACATCCACCCCCCGATTACTCGGGGGTTAGCAAAATTCCACTATTTTGCTAGTGCAAGTACAAAGTGCAAATACGAGCCATACGATTCAAGTTCCAAGAACAGTAATAACCGGGAATCCTCAAAGATTCAAATACAACGAAACAAAATACTTCCCGATGCAAGAGTTTGAGTAAAACATTCCAAACCAAAAGGTCACAATCCAAGAGAAATGATTTGCCAAATGGTTTAATAAGCCATCGGGAGTTCTAATAGAAAACAATACAGGATTATCGAATCCTTCTCTTTTCAAAATCAATAGGGGTCATAGCCCAAAGGTTTTCTCTTCACAAATAAAACCAACAACAGTTCACAGGGTTAAAACCCACGTCACGTCCTCGACGTACATAACATCAACACCAACTCGTGAAGTTTTTACTCGTGAATCCAGGGCGAAACCATTGGACTCCCTCCGTGGCCCCGTCGAACCCTCCCGAGGTGAGTAAAATACATTCACAAAACATACACACCAACTCGTGAAGTTTTTACTCGTGACCCAGGGCGAAACCATTGGACTCCCTCCGTGGCCCCGTCGAACCCTCCCGAGGTGAGTAAAATACATTCACAAAACATACACACCAACTCGTGAAGTTTTTACTCGTGAATCCAGGGCGAAAACATTGGACTCCCTCCGTGGCCCCGTCGAACCCTCCCGAGGTGAGTAAAATACATTCACAAAACATACACACCAACTCGTGAAGTTTTTACTCATGAATCCAGGGCGAAACCATTGGACTCCCTCCGTGGTCCCGTCGAACCCTCCCGAGGTGAGTAAAATACATTCACAAAACATACACAACACTCGTGAATCCATGGCGAAACCATTGGATTCCCTCCGTGGCCCCGTCGAACCCTCCCGAGGTGAGCGAAATACATTCACAAATCACACAATCAACATGTCACACCAATGATATCCAAGCAATTCACCCAAAGGCAATAAGATAATATATGTATATATATTATCAAAGCACAACAACAACACCAAGCATATTCATAGGGTTCACTTAATCATTCACGAGACACAACATTCACAAAACACACGTGTTTTGAAAGAGAGCCTTTAACGAGGCTAAACCGAATATTTTGAAAAATTCATTTCAAACAAACAAACAAACAAACATACTAAGACGATCACCACTCATCATATCCACGAAACAAGAAAAGTATGGACAAGGTACTTGCCTCGAATAACCACAACGCGGAGAATCGACCGAAGTAGGTTGGCACGAACCGACTTTGAACCCACCGACACCACCGAACGCCCACTCGCGACAATACACTACGAAGGACAATAACAACATTGAAAATGAATTCCAAAGCACGACCTAAAGTCGCTGGATTCAACGAACAAACGACGAAAGTTCGAGGGTTTCCCCTAAAATGGCCAAGAACACGAATCGACCCGTCAAAACATGAAAATGGAACTCCCAACCGAAATATGGATGTTCAATCCATAGGATATGTTTAACAACATCATTTAACAACAATTGATTCATCAAAAACGGATGGAAGACGAAATCAAGAACAAATCCCCAAAAAGTCAACTCGAAGGAAAATCAAGAAATATACCTTGATTCGGCGAAGAACAATGATTAAATGATGTTAAACACATGAATAATACTAAGATTAATCATACCCATCATGGATTAATCAACAATTCGGAACGAATCGGACAAAAACCCGAAAACCCCAAAATTTCCCAAAGATAGGGTTCTAGGAAATCTAGCCTTGATTCGCTGGATCAAAGGATGTTATAGGATGATTAATCAATGATATGAACTCCCAAACTTCGTGGATTAATTCCTTGACAATATGTCTACATGATCATCAAGCCTCCAGCCGCGTAAAGAAAAAGATATAAATGAAGAACGGGTGAAAATATGACTGCTCAGTCATATTTATAGTGGCGCGGCCTAGCGTGCGCTAGCCTTCCGGACTAGCGTGCGCTATCGGCCAGTATCGGCCCAGAACTCTCGGCCGGGGCCCGCACGGCCCGGCACTGATGACCCAACCTGTCGATCAGGACATGCCTGCCTGACCCCGATAGCGTGCGCTGCAGACGCCGCTTAGCGCTTAGCCGACATTGTCCATAACCCTCTGGACTAAACTGCTCGGCCGGGTAACGTGCGCTAGTCGGCCGACAGCGTGCGCTACACATGACGGTTAGCGCGCGCCATGACCGACAGCAGCGTGCGCTACCTGCCGATCCTCCCCGAGTCCAGAACTCCAGGAACCTCTCTGCCCAACCTGATAGCGTGCGTCGGCCGGCCGAATAACGTGCGCTACTCCTGCCGGGCTAGCGTGCACAGCCTTCCGGCAATAGCACGCGCTACGCCGGTTCCTGCCGCGTCTGCCTGGCCAGTGCCCAGCACTTCCGACTGTGTCTGCCGCACCCGTTCGGCCAGTGCCCAGCCACCCTGATCCGACGATTTGGTTTCCGAAAACGCACGGAACGAAACACGACCAAATGCTCGCGGACAATATCATCGATCTGAAATGAAATACCATGCAACGATTAATCACACGCGACCGATTAAACACAAAAATCGATCAAGACAACAAATACGAATGTGGATACCCACATCTTTGGGTAAATTACAAAATGGCCCAAAACGCCCGAAAATCACGATACGTGGTTGAATAACCAAACCAAAGTTCACAACACATCTAACAAAGTTAAACGGACTTAAGGGAAACTCGAAACAGCAGTTTCGAACGAGATTCGCAAGAATCGAACTCAAGTACGGAAAAGTCGCTAAGAAGCACGGAACTCAACAAAACGGCACCGAAACGAACTCGGATGGCAAAAAGTGCAGAATTAATCATTCACAGAATGACAAAACGGTCACAATCGAGTCGTCAAAATGGACTCTCACTAAAAAAAGAAAATTATCGGAAATCGAAATTGCGGATATTACACGAAGTCCCCGCAAGACATACCCGATGATAACCCCACCAGTTATCCCGGCATCGGGCTAGCAAGCCACGAGCCTCGGAGTCCCCACAGGACATACCCGATGATAACTCTACGGTTCTGCCCAACCCATACTAGCAATTATGAATCCCGGAGATTCAACAATCTTACCCGGTGGCACAATCACTTACAACAATCATGCATCCATAAGCAATTAACATGTCAAACAACATTAAGCATCACAACCTCCTTTCAAATGAGTAGCAATTAATATCACAACATGTCAAATACCCACCGAACAAGTATATGATTCGATACACAATCCTCGGCAAGTGATTACGGTCTATTATATTCACGAAGTATGGTTATAACATCTATCCACATACGACACATACTTACATATTCCAAACACACATTTATCCACGATTCATGCGAGTTATCTTAAAAGGAACCCTTTTTATCGAGAATATACTGATCCTTTAGAAGGTTCATTAAAAACATTCAAGTTCCACATATAACCAATTACCAACTATCGCGTCTACGAAATACGAAGAGTATTGTCAAGATACTTGCCTCGATACCACGAGCAATCGAACAACGAATGAACACGGTCGGATAGTTCTCGAGCTTCTAAAAATGACCAAGGATCCGGCAATCCCACGAATACTACGAAAATAACATCACCACGAATCCATAACACTAATCGGAATTCGAAACGATCCTAAAAAAACAAGGATCTAAGTGTTCTCAAGGAATTAAAGAATCATTGATCCGAGTGATAAAAATCGATAAACGGTTTACAAAATCCGAAGATCACGGCCAAGACAATCAAGAATACACAACCAGTCAGATGAGATCGGGTAAGAATCACAAATCCAAGGAAAACCCCCAAATTCAAGAAACTAGGGTTCTAAGAAGAGATTACCTTGATTTGGAGTAAGAAGATGATTAGATGATGCTTGATATGCATAAATCCACCCAAAGATGAAGCTTGAGGAAGAAGGTCGCTCAGAATCATCTCTGGAGCTCACTCCCGTCGGAAATGGATGAAGAAGGGTGAGAAATGACCATTAAACGCTGTTGTCCAATATTTATACTGGACAGTTATTAGCGTGCGCTAAACATACTCATTAGCGCGCGCTAACGGGGTCAACGCATCAAAAAAACCCGCCTGTAACACAGTTAACGTGCGTAGCCAATAAGCATAGCGTGCGCTAACGAGTCACGGATCCAGTCCAGTAGCTCCTGGACTGGTGTGCACCTACCAGGTAGCGTGCGCTAGTAAGAACAATTAGCGTGCGCTAGGCAGATGATAGCGTGCGCTATCAACCAACCATAGCGTGCGCTAACGAAACTCCAGTCCCAGTCAAGTAGCTCCTGGACTGCCTCTGGACAGCTGTTAGCGTGCGCTACACATCCGGTAGCGTGCGCTAACCACAACACAGTAGCGCGCGCTACACCATAAGCGTTAGCGTGCGCTACACCACAAAAACCCAAAAACTCACATAGTGATCCGAAACGTCTCCAAACACATGTCCCAACAAGGCACACCCAAAACATGGCACAAAATTCCAGCGATGAGTACCATAACAATCCGATAAAACCTAGAAAACTCAACGAATCCGGAACAAAGATCTCGGGTATTACATTCTACCCCCTTAAAAGAAGTTTCATCCCCGAAACTTAAAACACAAAACGATCAATGCAAAACAATCTCAAATTACACACGCTATTCGTTGTCGATGACCTGCAACGAATCACATGCAGCACGAGGCTGCTAACATCTATATCGCTACGCCAGAACGATAACAAAACACAACGAACAAAAATTAATATGGTTGACCAACCCGAACAGTACGTCAGTCAGAACGCAAGCTAAATGCTGAGCAAATACAAAATTCTACCACCCGAGGGTCGGAAGATCGACAACGAAGCTAATTTCCTGAACTCAAGGAAATTACGAAGGAGCCTGAATGCTCAACAATCACGATACGAGACCAACAAAAACTGAACAATCAAATGATCGAGACAAAAACAGTCGAATAATCATGTTCGAATCACGACGAACAACAAAAATTAAATAACAACCCCGAAGTCCACAATTCGACTCGAGACAATAGATGGTCTGGTAAGAATGACAATATACGCATTTATATAAGATTCATAGGGTTGGAGCCAAATCTGGAAAAAGTCACAACAATAAACGAATTTTTACGAAACAATACCACAACTCGTCCAACAATGAAAAGTGAAGGATAGAATGAGTTCAGAAAATATCGACGAGTACAAAAGAGTCGACATGACTGGAAATACAGAAGTTCAACAATCCGATCCACTTCTAATGAAAGAAGTTTAACCCCGAGGTTCGAAACAACAAAGCAAGAAAAAAAATTATCATGTCATACAACTGGTAGACTATATTCTCAGGGACTCCTCAGAGTCATCCTTGATATCAGTGCTCACGTCCGTGCCTCAGAAGACTCGGTGGCTAACTCGCAAAACTGAACTCGGTGTCCCACGAGTTCGCACTTGTAACACGTTACTGGCGGCGAAGGGAAATGTGCACGAACATGCCCTGACACATTGCAGTTGAAACACCTCTTGGCCTTACCAGGAGTCAAAGCTGACGATTTGGAACTCTCAGTCCCATGCATCGAACGATGGAGCTTCACTGCAGAAAGACTACGACGCTGCAATCTAGAGACACCAACTCTCGTACTATCCATAAGGTCATCGAACATCCTCCGTTTCTTCGGCTCGTGCACACGCTCCGATGATAACGAAGCCAGTTCATAAGCCAAGGCTCGATCCTGATAATCCCTCAACGAAGTGCAAGTGAATCCTGCCATATACTGGCGAATCTCCAACTTCATCCGTCTGTCAAAATGAAGGATCTTCTCTTCTTCGGTCCTCACCCGATCTCGCACAAAACTGAGTTGTTTACTATAGTCGATGATGGCCTGAGACACTGATATATCTAGAGATTATGCCAAATAGAATTCACGAATTCCCTGCTCTCTAATCAGTTTCAGATAGAACTCAGCTTCCATAAATGCCTGGAACTCTACCCACGTGACATCACGGTCACGACGTTTAACAGCTTTCCACCAATTAACAACATCTTTGTCAAGAAGGTACAGAGCGATGGGTACCTTCCGCTCTTCGGGACAATCGACGGCCTCAAAAATCTTTCCCAACTGGAAAATCCAACCGTCCCAGTCCAACGCGTCCGCAGCACCAGCGAATCTAGGGGGATTCATACGAAATACCTCTCGAAGCCATTGATTTACACCGACGTTCTGAGTCGCATCAGTGTTGCGTTGAACCGCCTGGGTCAACTGATTCATCTGTGCTGCTACTTGTTGCAATATAGTAGCAACACCAATACCAATATCATTCCCGACAATATTCTCTCGATTCCGCATCTCATCCCCGTGGCCATCAGTACCACAGTTACGACCACGACCTCTGTCCCTCGGCATACTAACAAGCAGCAACCTAACGCAACGCAAATCACATAATCACACATAGAATCTATTCACAGATGATCGACTTCAAAAATTAAGCCTGACGGCAAAATGCCGTTCCAAAACTTTTGCCCAGCTAGAAAGCGCGCTCCAAAACAAAAGATGACGTGCGCTAGCTGTGCAAGTTTGGAAACACATACATACTCACCTATCAACGGTACTAGACCGGACAACAACATACAAATTCAAATGCCAACAGTTCGCATAATTATGACCTTACACAAATAACCATCAGACATTAATTAACATTCAAACCGAAATCCCATCTATCGGTCAAGAATACTATTTCAACAAGTGCATACTGAATGACTCAGCGCTCACCCCACCACTTTAGTCACAACTCAGAGCGCTACGGCTGAACAACAACAATATCTTTACTACATACCTATTAACCGAGATTCATCACTGAAAAGTTAAAAGCGAGAGTCACGTTTTCAAATATATATGTTTTTTTTTTTGTAGACCTCATTTGAGTTTTAAAATCAAATTTTTGAAAACTTGTAATACAGGATGGAAATAAGATATAACTAGTTTGAATTCCCAAAATTTTCGATCTCGAGGTCATCACACGAAAGTCAAAGTTTTCCTTTCTTGAAGGATGTTTTAAAATAAAATTTACGTGACTTCCCAAAATTTTAAAGCTTTAAAACATCACATTGACAAACTTTCTTTGCGTAATCACACCAAAACATTACTCCTGTAAAAACGGTTTATACAAGGATACGTATATACATATATACATATACACCGGCACATTACGAAAATCAAGCGAACATGGAGTACGTATTCACGATTCACAATTAACTCCACATCAAAACACAAATATCGCACAAGCTCGTGTAACACGAGACACAACAATATAGTGGGGAGACTTACATCCACAGATCGCACGAAGATGATGACTGCACCTTGATACTAATCACAACCGACCTCCAGACGACGCGTCGCGACACCACTCAGTCAGACAAAGTCTGAAAAAACAAGATTCGACAATACATAACTCGACCCGACAGCCTAGGTTTCCGCAACCTAAGCTCTGATACCATATTCTGTAACACCCCCAAACCACTCGGGAATATTACAGCGCCGCAGACCCTCTCCTTGAGGATCTACCAGGCTAAAAGCGGAAAACACAATATATAGATACATGCCAACATGGCTAATAATGACTCATTAGACCGATTTGGTCTTCTCCACAATACACACATAAAATATACACAACTCTTCTTCAAAACACATACCCACACAGGGGTTGGAATATATCAACATGCCCGTAAAACGGGAGAACCACACAACAGGGAACCAAACAATAAGGTTCTACCAAAACACAACAACTGGTCTTCATGTGATTAGTATCGCCGTCTTCCATCATCCTTCGTATCGATCCTGTGATTCGCTCCCCAGCAACCTGCAAGTACCTGGATGCAAAACAGACATCCACCCCCCGAATACTCGGGGGTTAGCAAAACTCCATTATTTTGCTAGTGTAAGTATAAAATACGAATACAAGCCATACATATCATACTCCAAGGACATAATAAACATGAAACTTACTTCCTGAGCTAAATCACTTGATCAAAACGGTTCAATCGAAAAATAGGGGTAAACCCGATATACATCTTGTAAAATATTTTACGATCTCGGGAGTTTTGAAAACATTTGGGATTTAAAAATTCTCAAGCCTTTCGAAACCATTTAGGGGCACAGCCCAAAAGTCATTTTCCCAAAATACAATTATGATAACAAGACACGGGGTCCACGACCCAATCACACCATTCCGATCAAAAGCTCAGGGTCCACGACCTAATCATACGTATCAACATATTCCCAGGGCTTATTCGTGTACCATGCTAACAAGCCACGGACCTCAGATACTCCCGCGGAACATACCCGAGTGAATAACCCAAAAGTGAACCATATCAAATCATATGTCTCCGTCACAACAGTCACAAAACCATCATCATACATACGTTCATAAATATCCTGACACCGCACTAACAAGCTACGAGCCTCAGAGCCTCCACGATACATACCCGATTGGACAACCCATGACACGCACATTACAACTAAATCACAACCTTAAGTTATCCCGGCATCGCACTAACAAGCTACGAACCTCGGAGTCCCCGCGAGACATACCCGATGATAACCCCACCAGTTATCCCGGCATCGGGCTAGCAAGCCACGAACCTCGGAGTCCCCGCAAGACATACCCGATGATAACTCTACGGATTTGCCCGACCCATACTAGCAAGTATGAATCCCGTAGATTCAACAATTTTACCCGGTGGCACAATCACTTACAACAATCATGCAACCATAAGCAATTAACACGTCAAACAACATTAAGCATCACAACCTCCTTTCAAAGGAGTAGCAATTAATATCACAACATGTCAAATACCCACTGAACAAGTATACGATTCGATACACAATCCTCGACAAGTGATTACGATCTATTATATTCACGAAGTATGGTTATAACATCTATCCACATACAACACATACTTACATATTCCAAATACACATTTATCCACGATTCATACGAGTTATCTTGAAGGGAACCCTTTTTATCGAGAATATACCGATCCTTTAGAAGGTTCATTAAAAACATTCAAGTTCCACATATAACCAATTACCAACCTCGATACCACGAGAAATCGAACAACGAACGGACACAGTCGGATAGTTCTCGAGCTTCCAAAAATGACCAAGGATCCGGCAATCCCATGAATACTACGAAAATAACATCACCGCGAATCAATAACACTAATCGGAATCCGAATTGATCCTAAAAACAACAAGGATCTAAGTGTTCTCAAGGAATTCAAGAATCATTGATCTGAGTGATAAAAATCGATGAATGGTTTACAAAATCCGAAGATCACGACCAAGACAATCAAGAATACACAACCGATCGGATGAGATCGGGTAAGAATCACAAATCTAAGGAAAACCCCCAAATTCAAGAAACTAGGGTTCTAAGAAAAGATTACCTTGATTTGGAGCAAGAAGATGATTAGATGATGCTTGATATGCATAAATCCACCCAAAGATGAAGCTTGAGGAAGAAGGTCGCTCAAAATCTCCTCTGGAGCTCACTCCCGTCGGAAATGAATGAAGAAGGGTAAGAAATGACGATTAAACGCTGTTGTACAGTATTTATACTGGACAGTTATTAGCGTGCGCTAAACATACTCATTAGCGCGCGCTAACAGGGTCAACGCCTCAAAACAACCCGCCTGTAACACAGTTAGCGTGCGCTAGACAATATGCATTGCGTGCGCTAACGAGTCACGGATCCATTCCAGTAGCTCCTGGACTGGTCTGCACCTACCAGGTAGCGTGCGCTAGTAAGAACAATTAGTGTGCGCTAGGCAGATGATAGCGTGCGCTATCAACCAACCATAGCGTGCGCTAACAAAACTCTAGTCCCAGTCCAGTAGCTCCTGGACTGCCTCTGGACTGTCAGTTAGCGTGCGCTAACCACAAGACAGTAGTGCGCGCTACACCACAAGCGTTAGCGTGCGCTACACCACAAAAATCCAAAAACTCACATAGTGATCCGAAACACCTCCAAACACATGTCCCAACAAGGCACATCTAAAATATGGCACAAAATTCCAACGATGAGGACCATAACAATCCGATAAAATCCAAAAAACTCAACGAATCCGGAACAAAGATCTTGGGTATTACAGTAAGGAGCCGGTAATCACTGGCTAGGGGTATGGACTCCCTGTATGATGAGTTGGTAGTCACCAACTAGGGGTGTAGATTCCTCGTATGTTATAGTATTGATGGTTTCATGAATTTCTTATGTTTTGTGAAAGTTACTGATTATATTTCAAATGTTTTGATGGGTCTAAACCCATGTATCTCACGAGACACTATGTCTTACATATTTGTGTTGTTTAAATGCTTTGTACTCAGGTTCGGGAGCTAAGGACTAGGATCAATATGTTAGTGAAGACATTTTGGAAGACTTAGATTAGTCTTTATGGTTAAAGGTGAAGGGTTTACAAAAGAGGCGTGTTCTCAAAAGGCAATCGTTTGATTTGAAGTCAAAAATCAGTGGTGCAAGCATGTTCTAACAAAAGGGACGATTTTCTCCATCTCAATCCAAGCAAGGGAGTAGTTCAAGATGCTTGAAGTGTGGAAAGAATCATAAGGGGGAATGTCAAGCGAACACAAAAATTGCTTCAAGTGCGGAAAATCGGATCATAAGGCCAAGGATTGCAAGGTAAGGGATCTTTGTGATGTGGAGTGTTTTTCTTGTCATGAGAAGGGACACTATAGCAATATGTGTCCAAAGAAGGGAAGTGAAACGTTGGTGTCCACTGCCAACAAGAAACCGGATCCTAACAAAGTGAAGGGGCGTTTGTATCAACACATCGTGGAAGAGGCCAAGAAGGCTCATGATGTCGTTTCAGGTACCCTGCATCAACTCCATACCCACAAACATGTTATTTGATTCGGGTGCTACATATTCCTTCATATCTCATGAGTTTGGTGTAAAACTAAATGTCCCTTTAGAATTACTTGATGATGTGTACGTCGTAGAAATTGCCAATGGGAAATATGTTACCATCTGTCATATTTATAGAAATTGTAACCTAGAAATTAATGAGAAGTGGTTCAAAGTTAATCTCTTACCCATGGAGATTAAAGCATTTGATGTGGTCATCAGGATGGATTGGCTGGGAGCTAATGAAGCCAAGATTCTATGTGGGAATAAAATCGTATCAATCAAGACTAAATATGGCGACAAGGTGTATGTGTATGGAGAAAACATCATCACATGCCAAGTTTCATTTCCGCGGTTAAAGCCGAAAAATGTCTCTCTAAAGGATGTTCATCCTTCATTGCTTATGTGTTAGATGGGCGTAGGGAAAAGAGAACAGTAGAAGACATCAAGGTAATCAGAGAATTTCCGAAAGTGTTCCCAGACGACCTACCCGGTTTGCCACCTGAAAGGCAAGTCGAATTCCGTAGTGATATCGTTCCGGGAGCGGCACCTGTTGCCTGTGCTCCATAATGTTTGGCGCCTACGAAAATGCGGGAGTTAATGTCCCAATTACAAGAGCTCATCGATAAAGGTTTCATCCGACCTAGCTCTTCTCTGTGGGGTGCACCCGTATTATTCGTCAAGAAAAAAGATGGCTCGATGCTCATGTGCATCGATTATCACGAGTTCAACAAGATTACCGTCAAAAATCGTTATCTGTTGTCTCGAATTGATGATCTCTTCGATCAACTTCCAGGGGCTGATTTCTTTTCAAAGATCGATCTCTGTTCGGGTTATCACCAAGTTCGGGTGAAAGATAGTGACATCAAAAAGACGGCGTTCCATACTCGTTATGGTCATTATGAATTCCTGGTGATGCCCTTTGGTCTCACAAATGCCCCGGCGATCTTCATGGATTTAATGAATCGTGTTTGCAAGCCCTTCCTAGATAAATATGTGATCATTTTCATCGATGATATCCTCATCTATTCTAAAAGCAAGGAGGATCATGAGCAACATTTGCAAGAGGTGCTCGAAGTCCTGAAACAAGAGAGGTTGTTTGCCAAGTTTTGAAAATGCGAATTTTGGTTGCGCAAAGTCTAATTTCTTGGGCATATTGTGTCTAAAGAAGGAATCAAGGTTGACCAGGCGAAAATAAAAGCGATTATGAAGTTGGAATCACCAAAGACACCAACGGAAGTAAGAAGTTTCCTTGGCCTTGCCAGTTATTATCGACGCTTATACAAGATTTCTCTCGCAAGCGGTACCACTCACGATGTTAACTAGAAAAGGAGTCAAATTTACTTGGGAGTACAAGCAAGAAAAAGCCTTTTCATTTTTGAAGGAAAAGCTATGTAATGCTCCAATCCTTACCCTACCCGATGGGCTGGAAGCCTTCGTTGTTTATAAGTGATGCGTCGAACAAAGGACTTGGTTGTGTGTTGATGCAAATAGGGAATGTGATTGCCTATGCTTCAAGGCAATTGAAAGATGCGGAAACAAGATACACCACTCACGATTGTAACACCCCCAATCCACTCAGGGATATTACACACCGTAGGCCCTGTCCTCGAGGATCTACTAGGCTGATAACTAAAATCAAACATCTAAACATCGCCTTTAAGGCTAAAATGACTCAGTAGACCGACTTGGTCTTTCAATAATAACATACAACTCAATTCCAAACACATACCCACGCAGGGGTCAAAATACGATAAACTCCCGTACAACGGGAAAAGATCTTGCGGCGGAAAAGAAAATACAACTAGACCAAAACGACATCAACAGATCCTCGTGTGATTAGTATCGTTCATCTTTCATCATCCTTCGTGCCGACCATGCTATGCTCCAAAACCCGAATGCAAAATAGACATCCACCCCGAATACTGGGGTTAGCAAAACTCCTTTGTTTTGCTAGTGCAAGTACAAGTGCAAAAATACGAGCCATACAATACAAGTTCCAAGAACAATAATAATCAGAATCCTCTAAGATCCAAACATAAAGAAAAGTACTTCCCGAGGCAAGAGTTTGGGTAAACATTTCCAAAACCGAAAGATCGCAAATAAGGGAAACAATTTACAAAACAGTTCAAAATGCCATCGAGAGTTTTAATAGAAAACAATTTAGGATTATAAAATCCTTCTCTTTCCAAAAATAAATAGGGTCACAGCCCAAATGTTTTGTTTTCACAAATAGAAAACCGACAATAATTCACAGGGCCAGAGCCCAACATCACGTGTCCTCAACGGACGTAAAATCAACGAAACATAATCACGCACGCACATCGCCTAGGACCGGGACGATACCACCGACATCCCACCCGTGGCCTCGAAGGACCCTCTCGAGCTGGCTAGCGAAACAAATCACACACATCTCACGGTTGGATCAATCACTTGTTGCATCCTGGCCACATGATCGCATGCCATGTGCCACCATAGATTATCTCAGGCTCTCACGGTTGGATCAATCACTTGTTGCATCCTGACCACATGATCACGTGCCATGTGTCACCGTAGACCTTCAACCGTATCCACATATTCACACAAATAACATATCACATCAAGGATATTCAAACAATTCACCCAGAGCATCAAACACTTAGCAAAACACCACGTCAAACCACAATGCACCGAAATGAAACAATATACGTCCACACGCAAATACCAAGTGCAACATCAACGCCAAACATATCCATAGAGTTCACATAGTCATTCTCAAACCACACCATTCACAAAACACACGCGTTTTGAAAGCAAGCCTTTAACAAGGCTAAACCGAATGTTTTGAAAACTCATTTCAAACAATCAAACAACCACATAAAGACGATCACCAATTATCATATTCACAAAACAAGAATAGTATGGACAAGGTACTTGCCTCGATATCACGAGAAATGGAAAAGTGAACGGATACGGCCGGGTAGCCCTCAAATTCCCGAACACTATCTAGAACGTGATAGCACCGAAATTACTACGAGAAAACACCATATGAATCATCAACACCAACGGAATTCAACATCGGAATCATCGAGCACCTATAATCCTCCATAGGGAATAATAAAACATGATTACGACGAGAATCAAGGCCAAAAAAAACGGAAATCCCAACAAACTATCAAAGGGAACTCATTCGAACATTTAATCGAACATTAAATGTTCAAGACCCTTCAAGAACAAAGAAATCACCTCTCGGGTCGAACGAACCAAAGATACGAGTATCCAATCCGTAGAACAAGTTCAAAACAACGTTTACACAACAACTAATTGATCAAAAACGGATTGGAATCGAAATCAAAAAGGAAAATGCCCAAATCTACAAAAATAAGGGTTCAAGCCACAATACCTTGATTTGGATGAAGGATTCAAGTAGAGGTCGAAAATCTTCAACAAGACTTGAGGAGGATAATCTCTACAAGTTTTGGAGCACTCAAATCGCCCAAAATCGCCATCAAATCGCCTAAGATGAAGGAGGAAGAAGAGAGGAGAAAAAATGAAGTTTTTCTCAAGCAAATCTGCTAAAAACGCAGAAAAAGCCCGTGTGTCGCGGCACAGGATGAGTGTGCCGCGGCCCAGGGCGAAGAAAAACGCCCAGGAATTGGCTTTGTGCCGCGGCACAGCCTGAGTGTGCCGCGGCACACGGTACAACCCCTTCAACACCAAAAAGGCACACCGTGCAGCCTTGACTATTTCGACCATAACTCCTTCGTCTGGACTCCGATTGACTCACCGTTTGAACCATTGGAAAGCTAACTTGATTCTCTATAATTTTGCAAAGATTCAGAATTTTTGGAATTTCCAAGAATTAATGGTGACTTTACAAAGTCGAACTCCCACGTGAAAAAGTCGATTAAGGACACGGAACTCAACAAAACGACACCGAAACGAACTCGGATGACAAAAAGTGCAGAATTAATCATTCTTGGAATGACGAAACGGTCATGATAGAGTTGTCAAAACGAACTTTCTCCGAAAAAAGAAAATTACCGAAATTCGAAATTGCGGATATTACATTCTACCCTCCTTGAAAGAAGTTTCGTCCCGAAACTTAAAACAAGTAGGGGGGAGAAATATACCCAGAAAACTCGCGAGATACACCAAAAACAAAATTCGCGCCCAACGCTGCAAGAAACGCAAAGAGACATACGGCGTGAAAACACGCTCCACGACGACCAACACAACGTCGCCGTTAGGGATATAATAAAACCAACAAATGACAAGCGTCATCAAACGGATAATATAGCCAAGTCAATTGTCCAACAATCACAAAACACAACGAACGAAAGTCAGTATGATTGACCAACCCAACGGTACATCAATCGAAACGCGAGCCAATCGCTGAACCAATACGGAATTCCACCGCCCAAGGGTTGGAAGATCGAAAACGAGACTAATTTCCCGAACTGATGGGAATTACGAAGGAGCCTGAACGTTCACCAATCACGGAACGAGATCAACAAAAACCGAAAATCAAACGATCGAACCACAACGATCGAGACAACAAAAATCGAACAATCATGTTCGAATCACGAAGAACAATGAAATTCAAACAACAACTCCAAGGTTCACATCTCGACTCGAGACAACATATGATCCGGTGAAAACAACAAGATGTGCATTCACATAAGATCCACAGTAAATGGAATAGCAATCGAAAAGTCACAACGACAAACGAGTAATTCCGAAACAATACCACCCTCGTTCGATCAACAAAAGCAAGGGGCAAGACAAGCTCAGAAAATGTCAACGAACATAAATGAGTCGACAAAGTCGAAAACACAAGAGTTCCAAATCCGATCCACTTCGAATAAAAGAACTAATAGAACCAGATGATGTCACTTCCGAACAAGGTTCACAAGAATCGAACCGAACTCGAAAAAGTCACAACGATAACCAGATCGACCCACAACAAGATCACAGTTCGTTCGGACGATGAAACCGAAATACAGAACAATTTCATAAAGTTTCAACGAACATGAGCGAATCGATAGACTGGAGAAAGAGAAAATACAAAGGTCAAAATAGTACGGGTATTACCCCCGACTTCATCCACGAAATTCACAAAACAGGAGCAAGGTATCAAGACGTTAAACAACCGACACATAACGGAACGATCACCGATGCACACGACCATACCAACCCAAGCTCTAACAGCTCGCACATGCGCGACAACGCAGAAATCACCACGAGGCGACAATACTCAACACCAACATCCCACCTCTCACAAGGGGCTAACACAACAAATGTGTGGAAAATGACTCAACGCTCACACCGCCAAATCGGTCATACTCGGGAGCAAACATCAAAATGACAACGTGAACATCATACATATATACCCAGCCCTCAAACGGGAATGGATAAGTTTTAAAAACGAAAACCTCATTTTGAAAATAATTTAGAAGAACACCGATTGATCTTGAGTATCACCTTTCAAAAAGTACAAACGTGAAACATCGTTATCGAGACTTTGGAGAACCGTTTCGCATTTGATAAAAATGAGGACACTTTTTCTTAGTGAAAACTTTCAATATTCGACCCTCGGGTCTAAATAAAAGTGTTTCTAAAACATTGAAAATATCTCAAAACATTTTGGTCCTCGAGGCAGAAAAATTTTGAAATATATTGTGGCACCTGGATGTACCACAAGAAAATAACTCATTTGAAAAAAAATATGTCTCGAAATTTATTTCTAAGATACTCAAGTTTTCGAAAATAATGCCAAAAAGGCGATGACGGTAATATTTCAAAACTCACGAAGCCATTTACAAAATGCTAAATACCGTCATAAGAATTTCGCCAAAATGATCAAGGCCATAATGCCAAAACTCGGTTAAGGGAATCGGTTTTCGAAATAAAACTCGGTCGGTAAAATACCGAAAGTCATTACAAAAGAACTCACGCAATGGATAAAAGAAATACAGTTCAACATGCACAATCCAAAGAACACTACTCCTCATAAGAACAAAATATTAGAGTCAAATAACCACATCCAGAACAAATCCACTGGCCCCATTCGAGGCCTCTAAAGACCCTACCGCACTGGCTAGTGAACAAGTAGAACGTGCATAAGCACAAAGCTTCCACAAGAGAACTTGTAAAACGTGCAAATCGATTCAAAAATCATCGGAACGGACAAAAACAACAATAAAAGACATCACAAGCGATGAGACTCCTCGTATAAATCAAATACGAGAGCCGATTAAATACATATCGTGAAATCAAAATCCACATAAGGATTCCATCACTTAACAAATAATCATAAAATAGCTCGTGTCACACGAGGCACAACACAAAGAAGGGAGACTTACTTCCACAGGTCGCACGAAGATGATGATCGCCCCACGATACTAATCACGACCAACAAACTCAAACGACGCGTCGCGACACGACTCGGATAAAATCCGACGAAACAAGACTCAAACAACACGACTTGACCCGACAGCCTAGGTTTCCTCAACCTAATCTCTGATACCATTTATGTAACACCCCCAATCCACTCAGGGATATTACACGCCGTAGGCCCTCTCCTCGAGGATCTACCAGGCTGATAACTAAAATCAAACATCTAAACATCGCCTTTAAGGCTAAAATGACTCGAAGAGACCGACTTGGTCTTTCAATAATAACATACAACTCAATTCTAAACACATACCCACGCAGGGGTCAAAATACGATAAACTCCCGTACAACGGGAAAAGATCTTGCGGCGGAAAAGAAAATACAACTAGACCAAAACGACATCAACAGATCCTCGTGTGATTAGTATCGTTCATCTTTCATCATCCTTCGTGCCGACCTGTGCTATGCTCCAACACCGAATGCAAAATAGACATCCACCCCCGAATACTCGGGGTTAGCAAACTCCACCGTTTTGCTAGTGCAAGTACAAGTGCAAAAATACGAGCCATACAATACAAGTTCCAAGAACAATAATAATCAGGAATCCTCAAAGATCCAAACATAAAGAAAAGTACTTCCCGAGGCAAGAGTTTGGGTAAACATTTCCAAAACCGAAAGATCGCAAATAAGGGAAACAATTTACAAAACAGTTCAAAATGCCATCGAGAGTTTTAATAGAAAACAATTTAGGATTATAAAATCCTTCTCTTTCCAAAAATCAATAGGTTCACAGCCCAAATGTTTTGTTTTCACAAATAGAAAACCGACAATAATTCACAGGGCCAGAGCCCAACATCACGTGTCCTCAACGGACGTAAAATCAACGAAACATAATCACGCACGCGCATCGCCTAGGACCGAGACGATACCACCGACATCCCACCCGTGGCCTCGAAGGACCCTCTCGAGCTGGCTAGCGAAACAAATCACACACATCTCACGGTTGGATCAATCGCTTGTTGCATCCTGGCCACATGATCGCATGCCATGTGCCACCGTAGATTATCTCAGGCTCTCACGGTTGGATCAATCACTTGTTGCATCCTGACCACATGATCACGTGCCATGTGTCACCGTAGACCTTCAACCGTATCCACACATTCACACAAATAACATATCACATCAAGGATATTCAAACAATTCACCCAGAGCATCAAACACTTAGCAAAACACCACGTCAAACCACAATGCACCGAAATGAAACAATATACGTTCACACGCAAATACCAAGTGCAACATCAACGCCAAACATATATCTCAAACCACACCATTCACAAAACACACGCGTTTTGAAAGCAAGCCTTTAACAAGGCTAAACCGAATGTTTTGAAAACTCATTTCAAACAATCAAACAACCACATAAAGACGATCACCAATTATCATATTCACAAAACAAGAATAGTATGGACAAGGTACTTGCCTCGATATCACGAGAAATGGAAAAGTGAACGGATACGGCCGGGTAGCCCTCAAATTCCCGAACACTATCTAGAACGTGATAGCACCGAAATTACTACGGGAAAACACCATATGAATCATCAACACCAACGGATTTCAACATTGGAATCATCGAGCACCTATAATCCTCCATAGGGAATAATAAAACATGATTACGACGAGAATCAAGGCCAAAAACAACGGAAATCCCAACAAACTATCAAAGGGACCTCATTCGAACATTTAATCGAACATTAAATGTTCAAGACCCTTCAAGAACAAAGAAATCACCTCTCGGGTCGAACGAACCAAAGATACGAGTATCCAATCCGTAGAACAAGTTCAAAACAACGTTTACACAACAACTAATTGATCAAAAACGGATTGGAATCGAAATCAAAAAGGAAAATGCCCAAATCTACAAAAACAAGGGTTCAAGCCACAATACCTTGATTTGGATGAAGGATTCAAGTAGAGGTCGAAAATCTTCAACAAGACTTGAGGAGGATAATCTCTACAAGTTTTGGAGCACTCAAATCGCCCAAAATCGCCATCAAATCGCCTAAGATGAAGGAGGAAGAAGAGAGGAGAAAAATGAAGTTTTCTCCTCGCAAATCCGCTAAAAACGCAGAAAAAGCCCATGTGCCGCGGCACAGGATGAGTGTGCCGCGGCCTAGGGCGAAGAAAAACGCCCAGGAATTAGCTTTGTGCCGCGGCACAGCCTGAGTGTGCCGCGGCACACGGTACAGCCCCCTTCAACACCAAAAAGGCACACCGTGCAGTCTTCGCTATTTCAACCATAACTCCTTCGTCTGGACTCCGATTGACTCACCGTTTGAACCATTGGAAAGCTAACTTGATTCTCTATAATGTTGCAAAGATTCAGAATTTTTGGAATTTCCAAGAATTAATGGTGACTTTACAAAGTCGAACTCCCACGTGAAAAAGTCGATTAAGGACACGGAACTCAACAAAACGACACCGAAACGAACTCGGATGACAAAAAGTGCAGAATTAATCATTCTCGGAATGACGAAAAGGTCATGATAGAGTTGTCAAAATGAACTTTCTCTGAAAAAAGAAAATTACCGAAATTCGAAATTGCGGATATTACAACGATTTGGAGCTAGCGGCCATTGTATTTGCTTTCAAACTATGGAGACACTACATTTATGGAACAAAATGAAAATTGTACACGGATCACAAAATCCTTCAATATGTATTCACTCAAAAGGACCTTAACATGAGGCAAAGAAGATGGCTTGATCTCATAAGTGATTATGATTTTGAAATCATGTACCATGCCGGAAAGGCCAATGTTGTGGCCGATGCACTAAGCCGTAAGGTTCATGAGAAGCAAATCAAAGGCAGGTCAATGCGGATTGATGTGGTTTCTATCTTAGTGGAAAGAATCAAATTTGATCAAAAAGAAGTTATGTAAAGTGAAGAACTTAATAAAGAAAGATTGGGAAAGGACCAAAGTTTTGAAGAAAATAGTCAAGGGTTGAAAACATTCAAAAGAAGGATTTGGGTTCCAAAATTTGGAGGAAACAGGAAACTAATCGTTGATGATGCTCATAAGTCTAAGTATTCCCTTCATCCTGGGAGTACAAAGACATACCAAGACTTAAGAAGGCAGTATTAGTGGCTCGGAATGAAGACAAGAGTGGCCAAATACATCTCCAAATGTTCCACATGTGCGCAAGTGAAAGCTGAACATCAAGTATCCTATGGAGATCCTCAACTCTTGCAAATACCATACGTAAAATGGGAAGACAACAATGAATTTTATTGTTAGATTGCCAAGAACCAATAAAGGACATGATGCCATTTGGGTCATAGTTGATAGATTGACCAAAAGTGCTCTTTTCTTGGCCATCAAAGAAACGACACCATTGGAAAAGCTAGCAAACATATATGTGGATGAAGTGGTGAGGTTATATGGAGTCCCATCCTCTATTGTATCCGATATAGATACAAGGTTCACCTCAAGATTTTGGAAGTTGCTACAAGAAGAAATGGGAACAAAGATCAAGCTAAGCACGGCCTATCATCCGCAAACGGATGGTCAAAGCGAAAGAAAAATTTAAATGGTGGAAGGATATGTTGAGATCATGTGTTATTGACTTTGGTGGCAGGTGCGACGAACATCTACCATTAGTGGAATTTGCATACAACAACTATCATTCAAGCACTGGTATGCCATCTTTTGAAGCCCTTTATGGAAGGAAATGTAGAACACCAACGTGTTGGCTTGAAGTTGGTGAATGAAGTTAGCGGCCCCCGAAATAGTAAGGATCACTAATGAAAAAATTGGAGTCATCCAAGCCAACATAAAAGCTGCACAAGAAAGCCAAAGGAGCTACTCAAAATTAAAAAGAAGACCTTATGACTTAGAAGTTGGTGACTTAGTAATGTTGAAAGTGTCACCATGGAAATGGGTAATGAGATTTGGAAAGAAAGGTAAGTTGAGACCAAGATATGTATGACCCTTCAAGATATTAGAAATAATTGGAACACAAGCCTTTAAGCTTGAATTGCCGACGGAGCTCCAAGGTATTCATGATACTTTTCATGTATGTTACTTGAAAAAGTATCATGGCAAGGAAGAGGAAATGATACCTCTACAAGAATTGAAGGTAGAAGATCTAAACAAGCTAATTGAAGAGCCTGATGCAATACTTGAATCCAAGGCTAAAAAGCTAAAAAAACAAAGAAATTGAATTAGTACTTTTTAGATGGAAGCACTCCCTTGGACCAAATCTAACTTGGGAGACCAAAGAAGAAATGAAGAGACGCTACCCGAATTTTATGGACTATGAATCGATTCCGAGGCCGGAATCCTCTTAAGGGGTAGGTAAGAGTGACAACTAGAATTTTATAATAACCAAGTTGTATGATATGAATTTATAATGTAAAGTTTATGTTAAAAGGCAAGATGGTCAAATGGGTAAAATGGTCGTTTCACATGACCAACAAGGGAAATAATGGTAAGTAAGATTATTTCAAGTAATTACTATAGTGCATGTAGTTGTGTAGTTCATTGGATAGAATCAAGAATGCATATGAGGAAACTTGTGAAAACATAAGTTCACATAAAATGGTAAAAGGACCAACTTTGGACCCTTGGTAAGCCATCAAGGAGAAAGAGTAAGAGATCAAGTAAAGTGGGAATGGAATAAACAAAAAGTACTAAATAATTCAAAAAGAATCAGCTTAATTTGTTAAGAAATGCTCAAGATATGATCTTGCAAGTTGGAAGAAATTTCATTCAAAGCTGATGAGAATTTTAGAAGTTTTTTGTGCTGATTTTAGGGCTGAATAGGTTAAGGTATGTAAGGATTCATCCACAAATGTCTTAATGAAAGTTGTTAAGTCATTCTCACCTTTCTATACATATAAAATTTGTTAAATTTAGAGCTCATATGAGAAAGTTATGACCAAAACAAAATAGGTAAAAACCAGGAGAAAAATATTGGAAGTATTGGCTAAGTGTTGAAAATACAGCAACGACCCCCTCTCAATGTAGAAACGAGTAAGGGCGCGTGTGGGGTCCAACCAGGCTGAAATTTTGACAAGAAGAAAAGGACACGCGAGGTCACACGTGATTAACATTTGAGCTCAATCGGATGACGTTTGACTCCCCTGCCAACAGCTTAAGTGGGTGATTTAATAAACATCCAAGAACCTTCTCTTAAACACCATGATCAACACTTGAGCTTATTTTTGAGATTTTTCAAAATTTTTGAGCTTATTTCTCATATTTTTCAAAATTTGGATGAAGGATCCATCCATGCAGTTAAGGATTCTTAATCATCAAGCTTAGAGGATTAAGGTAATGGCACCATCATGACACCACCATCATGTGGTGGCTGAAATGTGTTCATGTCATGCTTCAATGGTATTTTCCTGATGTCTTAATAGTTTAATGGATAAAAGTCTTTTTATTAAGTGCTTAATGAGTGAGAATAAAGTTGACATACAACTTTAACAAAAATCAGCATAGTGTCCAAACAGTCTACTGTTTTGTACAAATCACCAAAAATAGTTGAAGAATCATTTTGAGGCAAACTCAGGGTCTATTTTATATGAGTCTATTTTCATCCCCTAAAATTGTATAATACGATTTCCTAGTAGATTAGTGGGAAAGTAGCAATCTTTGCTGAGTGGTCCATGCAATTCACTGCATGCATCACTTCATTTCAAAATTCATAATAAATTCATAAAGACTCCAAACGAGTTGATTATAGCGCCCGGAGCTTTGTATAGATGTGTAGTTTCTTCCACTAAAAAGTTTTAATCAGATTCTATTTCTAAATATGGTGAAAAGTGAAATCTTCACAAACTGGTCCAAACAGTCTTCTAATTTCATGCTGATTTCATGGAGGAATGGGAGATTTTTAGATAAACCTTTAGAACTCCAAATGACATGAGAACAAAAGATGTGGTTAAGTACATGGATCTAGTTTACTAGATAATTTTACTAAGGCCTTACTTTCACTCCTCCTAGGGTTAAAATTGCAACCTTTGCAAAGTGGTTCGGAAAGTTGACAGGTCTTTGGGTCAACTTTAAAATATGTAGTAAATCAACCAAAAGTCATGCCAATATGATTTTAACATCCATAGAAATCTAAAAGAATGTATTTCATAATATGAAATAATCCTACTAAGATAAGCGATATAAGATATGGAAAACAATCAATGAACGGACTGGTATACCGAAAGTAAAGTTATAAATAACACATTATAAGTATTGTTAAGTAGCAAGTTGACTAATGGACTATTGGTCATATATGTAGGATTGATCAAGAAAGAAGCTCAACCTAGCCTCCACTAGTAGTTATGACTGATAATAGTTGTAAGGTGAGTATATGTTGGATTTTTATTGGTACATAGCAAAACAAAATTTTCAAGTATGAAATGATTTTATGAATGTAAGTTTGATACTAAAGTATTATTTGTTGGAAATTTTGATATGAAAATCCTAGTAGAACCATATTCTAATATGATATTTATTTTGAGTAGATATATTTTACGTATTTATTTGTTCATATCCAAATTCAGATGAATGAGCAATTAAATTACAAATAATAATACTTGAAATAAGATAATTTTTGGTGGTTACTAGGTCGCACCCATTTTAGAATAGCCACATTTGGTGGTTAATTATGGAAAATGGATCATACTTTTTAATGAAAAGTTGGATTGGTTTATGATTAATGGTGGATGAAGGATCACACCTTTTCATGAACAAAGACATTAGTTCATAATTAAAGGTGGGATGAAATATCACACCACTTCGCGAAAAGCCACTTATGACTATAAATAGGCCTCTATAGTTCATGGTTAAATATTAATTCGAACACATTCATTTGAACATAGATTCATCTACAAATTCGAGCATTACATTCATACTAGTATATTCATATCCATTCATCATCCTAATGGAAGTATAGGAGTCTATACTCAGTCCCGAGTATCTATATTGTTCGAACGAAACTACGATCCGCAGTGCAGCGTCTCGTATTCAAAGTTTGTCATTGTATCTTGGGGACATTTGCTATAGACCGTGTGCACAAGTGCAGAGCAATTTTGTCTTACGGAGAGAGAACCCAATTCTCGCCTCGGCATTTACATTATAAGTTTTTATTTCTATTATTTGTTCTCCTTGTATTTATATATTTCCATTATTTCCAACACCCACATATAACAATCGTAAGACAAAATTCGAAATCAAATAGAAAACATAACAGAAAATTCGTAGGTATTCTTCTAGTGAGGTCAGCCATCTTGTTTTGACATTTCCCGGAATTTCAACTGTTGGATCATCTTGAATTTTAGAGGATAACTTCATAAGGTATCTATCTAAATTCTGAATGGTGAAGATCGGATTTGGAGGTCCATAGGTTCATGTTCAAGGGGTTGTAATGAGGCTATTTTCTGGACTGGTTTATGTTGGGAGATGGGGACTACTATTTATACGAGGAGGTTGTCGAAATTCCGCGGAACTGATTTCCGTCGTTGGAGGGACGAAATGATGCTGTTTCTCACAACGTTCGACATGGCTCGATTCCTAACGAAATACCCACTTGTTGCCCAACCGGTGGTTTCTGACGACCTCAACTTCGACAGAATGACCGTCTGTAGTAACGATGATTTTGAATGTCGTAATCAAATTCTTTATCACCTTGGTTTTCCTATCTACGTCATGTTTACAGGTTGCCACACCTCGAAGGAACTCTGGGATGCCTTGGAGGTAACGTTCGATGTTGGAGGCATTGACTACTCCCACCAAGCCAAGAAGGCGAAGGTCGATGGCCCAAACTTTGAAGACACGGAAGATGATCCTCGTACGATCGAGGAAGCCTTGACAGACAAGGATGCTCCCTTCTGGAGGAAAGAAATCCGCAATGAGATGAATCTCTCCATGGAAGAAATGGAGGGGATCATTTGGAAGTTCTAATGGGACCTACTTGAGAATGTTCCAGGCACAACCTCGCTAGGCTACAAGTGGCGCCTACGCGAGAAGAGGGTTGGAGAAGAAACAGTCATCAGATTCAAGGCGATTCTGCTAGGCTCACGCTTCCGACTCAAGGAAAGTCCCGTGCGACTTGTCCTAAACTTGTATATAGAAAGTCGTGTAGGACTATCTATAATAAAGGCTTGTAAAAAAATAAGACTTCCTTGTATATATATATATATATATATATATAATCAAATATTTTGTATTTGATGCATGTTCATTTAATTTGATACAATTAAATGAATGAAATTGCTTCGTCTATATTCAAGTAGAGAAATAATTGATATAGTTAATTCGTTGGAATTAAATAAAAACAGTTATCTTGATTAGTCTACAATAAAGTGGATAATCAAAAGGCATGTGGAATTAATGCTCATTTAATTTTAAGAATTAAATGAAGATATTAATTACCTTAGACATGTAATATTAATGTATATTTAATTTTAAGAATTAAATAGAGGCATTAATCACTCTATTATAAGAATAGAGGGAAATGCATAATTAATTTTAAGAATTAAATGAGGCATTGATCATTTAATTATAAGATTAAATGAATATAGATAAAATTAATGCTCATTTAATTATGATAATGAAGGTGTTAATTACTCTATTAAAAGAGATAGAGAAAATTGATTAGTCTATTTTGAAGTAGATAATCACGGTGGAAAATACGAATATCATTTAAAAAGTTAAATGATCAATTTGACCCATGTTAATCACAATGGTTGATTAGTCTATATTAAGTAGATAATCAATATGGGGGAAGAGGAGTAAGTACTTTGTAAGTAAATACAAAATATTTCACTATAAATCCAAACATTTAATTATCAAGCAAATTAAATGATAGATGATTTATTTCAAGGAAATAATAATGTTTTTGGTGACGAGAACGTCATTAGAAATTACAAATGTACTTACAAATCAAGATGAGAGCTAGTCAAACGACTAAATTGGTTTGGAAATGACATTTAATGATTTGTGGAATCCAAGACCACAAGTATCTAGATAAGATACATAATACAAGGATATGTGTGGGTATCTTGACGGAAAGGTCAAAATACAATTAATAAGAAAAATTCCCCTAAAGAAAGAAATTCAATATTAAGACAAAGTTTATGTCGTTTAGTAGAATCATGTGTTGGAAAGTGTGACAAGGACAATAAAGAAATTTGTCTTGTAAATACTTCACACTTGAAAGTTTACTAAGACGACTAAAGAACGAAAAGTTGTATAGTAATGATTGAAAAAGCAAATATTTATCTTCGGATAATATATTTTATCATATGTGTATGTTGACTAAGAAAGGTCAAATACAATAATATGGCCATTACTTGAGATAAAATGTGGTCAAATATGCAGTAACTGGAATGGATTGAAAACCACAATCAAATGGATGTTCATAAATGACACTCAACCATGATGGATAGAGATCCCAAGAACTTGGTTCAATGAGACAACTGAGTTATGAATGTTCAAGTTGTGCACTTGAAATTTGAAATCCATTCTCGTAGCTTCTCAAGTGCAAACCTGCAGCTTGTGGTAAAGGATAAGCCTAAAAAGCTTTTAATGATTCCTATAGCCTTTAAGGTGGAGTATGGCAGAATACTCTTTATAGGAGATCACCTATATAAGTAAGAAGTGTGGCCGCTTCTAAACGTCACAATACGCAAAATACTTATGAATCCAAGAATGGTCCAAGGCCAAAAAATTGACACAACATAAGAACAAGAGATATTAGATCTGTTATTGTGTGTTATTGTCTAGGTTTACACACAAAAAGCTGGCCGGTTCAAGACATCGCGTTCACCGAGCAGCGAGTAAATCTGATAGCACTACACTAAGAAAGGTTCAAGGCTAACTACCACCTATCCTGATGCAATAACAGGTCGTCGGGACTAAGTACGTGTTGCATTTGCATTAATCGTCATTCATGTGGGGGGTTGTTGGAAATTTTGATATGAAAATCCTAGTAGAACCATATTCTAATATGGTATTTATTTCGAGTAGATATATTTTACGTATTTATTTGTTCATATCCAAATTCGGATGAATGAGCAATTAAATTACAAATAATAATACTTGAAATAAGATAATGTTTGGTGATTACTAGGTCGCACTCATTTGCAAATAGCCACATTTGGTGGTTAGTTATGGAAAATGGATCATACCTTTTCATGAAAAGTCAGATTGGTTTATGATTAATGGTAGATGAAGGATCAAGATGAATGCGGCGGAGATGCGTATGTTACGATGGATGTGTGGTGATTAGAGAGAAGGTAAGAGTTGCGGCTATAGAAGACAAGATGATGGAGAATCGATTACGATGGTTTGGTCATGTGAGAAGAAGACCTGTTGATGCCCCAGTGAGGAGGCTAGAAAGTTGGGGAACAAGTAATGTTGTGAAAGGTAGAGGAAGACCCAAGAAAACTTGGATAAAGATGATTGAAAATGATATGCGGTTTCTTGGAATTGGAGAAAGTATGGCGATAGAGAGGTAAATGTGGCGGGAAAAAATATGGATGGTGGATGAAATCTGATTCCTTTTTTTTATCTGTATTTTTATTCCTATTTTCTTTTATTCCATGTTATCTTTTAATTTATTTTTCAGGATTTTTCATTTTTTAACATTCATTCTCTTTTTTATTTGCTTTTTTCTCTACTTTTTTTCCCTCTTTTTCTCCTTTTATGTTATTTATGTAACGATCATTGACGGTTTCAAAGTTTGATTCATATTAGCCGACCCCAAATCATTTTGGGACTAAGACTTAGATGTTGTTGTTGTTGTATCTGTATTTTTATTCTTATTTTCTTTTATTCCATGTTATCTTTTAATTTATTTTTCAGGATTTCTCTTTTTTTAAAACATTCATGCTCTTTTTTATTTGCTTTTTTCTCTATTTTTTTCCTCTTTTTTTCCTTTTATGTTATTTATGTAACGATCATTGACGGTTTCAAAGTTTGACTCATATTAGCCGACCCCAAATCATTTTGGGACTAAGGCTTAGATGTTGTTGTGGTGGTGGTGGTGGATGAAGGATCACACCTTTTCATGAACAAACACATTAGTTCATAATTAAAGGTGGAATGAAAGGTCACACCACTTCGCGAAAAGTCACTTATGACTATAAATAGGTCCCTATAGTTGATGGTTAAACATTAATTCAAACACACTCATTCGAACATAGATTCGTCTACAAATTCGAGCATTACATTCATACTAGTATATTCATATCCATTCATCATCCTAGTGTAAGTCTAGGAGTCTATACTCAGTCCCGAGTATCTATATTGTTCGACCGAAACTACAATCCGCGGTGCAGCGTCTCGTACTCAAAGTTTGTCGTTGTATCTTGGGGATATTTGCTATAGACCGTGTGCACAAGTGCAGAGCAATTTTGTCTTAGGGAGAGAGAATCCAATTCTTGCTGTAACATCCCCAAAACCGTATGGGAATATTACACGCCGTAGACCCTTTCCACAAGGATCTACCAGGCTAAACATCCATAAACAACCAAATGCTTGCCCGACCAGGGTCAAACAATAAAATGATACAGACCGATATGGTCACTTACACGTGAATACACAGACCGATGAGGTCACACAAACAAATCAATAAAACTGACTTAAATAACATTACCCACACAGGGGTCGAAATACAATACAGCGGAAGACTGCAATCAACTCTGACAACACAACAAAAATCAAAATAACTCTCGACTCATGATTAGTATCGTAGCTCGTCATCCTCTTGTGCCAATCCTGTGACTGCTCCCCTGAATCTGCATGTACCTGGACGCAAAACAGACATCCACCCCCCGATTACTCGGGGGTTAGTAAAACTCCACTGTTTTACTAGTGCAAGTACCAAATCATACGAAATGTAACAAGCAATTAATAATCGTGATCAAATATAATAATCAAGTATCAAATATTCCCGGGAGGTTTTCACAAGGGAAGATAAGCTATGAAGCATTCGAAAATAAGATTATCATCTCGAATTTTTAGAATTTCAAAACCTTAAGACCTCAAGTCCCGATTCACAAAACCTTTCGAAAAACTTAAGGGGCTTAACCCAAAACTCGTTTCATAATTCAACATTTACAATACCTAAACATTTCCATAAATCTCGTGGGGCTCGGCCCAACATTATTTCTTAAAACTTTTCCTTTAAAGACTTTGATTTGAAAAGTATCATGCTCATGACACCGTGATCCACTGTCACGTGTCTCCGTAGGTTCAACAACCCGCACGGACTACATCACGCACAATTAAACAAACATAACCAATTCCGACACCGTGATCCACTGTCACGTGTCTCCGTAGGCATAACAACCCGCACAGACTATATCAATCACAACAATCACACACACAGTCCTGACATCGTAGTTCACTGCCACGTGTCACCGTAAGCCCCGTCGAGCTCACCCGGTTGGACGCACTGTGTCCGAAACTCATGGTCCACTGCCATGCATTACCGTAGGCCTCGTCAGACCAGCACGATTGGACCTCAGTACCTCACTAAGTTCTGATCTCGTAGTCCACTGCCACGAATCCTCGTAGGTCCCGTCGAACCAACACGAGTGAACTTAGCGGTCACACACATATTCACATTCACATTACATACAACAATGAGCGCAATTAATCAATCACCTTGATCACCACAAAATCGTACATTGCACGCACATAACACAACCTCGACACTCGCAACAACTATCATCAATCAACGACATTTAACCAACATAACACACATTCGGTACACAATACATTGCACAACCAAGTGTACAACCATCCCATATGTACGTCGCATTCCTGCACAAATGGCACAACGCCTAACACGTATACTGATATAAAACTATTATCACAAAGCCTTCAAATTGCGGAAAACACAACCAACTCAAACGGAACATATTTACGAAGGCAAGCAAAGTCATCATACATCTCATACGTAATTACTAGTCGCAAGATACAAGTTGTATAGTAAGATACTTGCCTTAATAACTGCTACCGAACACTCCGAAGAACACGGTTCGACCGGGAAGCTCGAACCCCAAAGAAGGCAACGAACGGAAGGGTTCCGACTCGAGTTCTTCACAAGAATTCACTCCTAATTCACAACGATGTCAATTCAATCACAATTCTACGAAAACATATGGAACTTCCCAAGTTCTACTCATTGAAACATTTTATCGGACACCTTGAGGGCATAGTCCAATTCAATCGATTATTCAAGGTAATACTCAAATTCGTTTCACAAAAATTCAGGGGTAATGAATGATTTCGAGTATACAACCATGTTCTAACAATAATCTAAACTAAAACGAATCAAATCGGCCAAAACATCAAGAAACCTCAAAAATTCCCAAAACCAAGAGTTTAGGTGTTCTTACCTTCGATCCGGGTGGAATATGATGTTAATCCATGAATCAAACTTCCAAAACGTGTTGTTCTATGATTCTCTTACTCAAATCAATCCATTTATGCTGAAGAAATCGCGAAGGAACGAAGGAAAAATGAGAAATGACCGGATAACTCAGTCCAGGCCATTAAATAGGCTGATCTGCACTGTGTGCCGCGGCACAGGACAAGTGTGCCGCAGCCCAGGGCCACCAAAAACGCCCAGGAATCAGCTTAGTGCCGCGGCACAGCCTGAGTGTGCCGCGGCACACGGTACAGCCCCTTCAACACCAAAAATGCACACCGTGCAGCCTTGACTATTTCGACCATAACTCCTTCGTCTGGACTCCGATTGACTCACCGTTTGAACCATTGGAAAGCTAACTTGATGCTATATAATGTTGCAAAGATTCAGAATTTTTGAAGTTTCCAAGAATTTATGGTGATTTTTACAAAGCCGAACTCATACTTAGAAAAGTCGTTTAGTAATCCTGAACTCAACAAAACGACACCGAAACCCGAACCTGAATACGAACCGAAGATACGGTTACGAAGTACTCACAAATACGAATCTAAGAGATAGTAGAACACACGATTCCGACCACCTGAAGGCTCGAAATTCGACAACGGAAGGTAATTACCCCAAACTTTGGGAAATTACGAAAATGGCCCAAATGCCCGAAAATCACCATACGACAACGAATAATCAACCCGAAGCTCACAACACGTATAACAACGTTAAATGAACTTACGAAAAACCCCAAACGATAGTTTCGAACGAGATTCGCAAGAACCGAACTCAAGCGCGGAAAAGTCGCTAAAAAGTACGGAACTCAACAAAGCAGCACCGAAACGAACTCGGATGACAAAAAGTGCAGAATTAAATATTCTCCGAATGACGAAACGGTCAAAATCGAGTTTTCGAAACGGACCTCCGCCGAAAAATGAAAATTACCGGAAATCTGAAATTGCGGATATTACATTCTACCCTCCTTAAAAGAAGTTTCGTCCCGAAACTTAAAATAAGTAGGGAGAAGCAATATCCCAACAGGAAACCTCAACGAGATACACAAGAACGCATAACTTTCGCCCATTGGCGAAACGTTACAAGCAATGCGAAAGAATATACAGCGTGGAAACACGCCCCACGACGACCATAAAAAATCCACCTGAAATTATTCAAAACTATAACAATCTATTAACGACGCATCACATACCACATCATATGCACACATTTAATCAAAGAAAGCGTACGCGACAACAAGTCGCACCCGACTAAAACGGCTATGTGAGAAACAAATAGAGTATTACGATAGAAATCATTAGATTCTCATCAACAAAAAATCTCCGACGTCAAAACACAAACAATTCAAGATAACGGAAAACGAGAATACCGGATATTACATTCTATCCTATTAAAATTAAGTTTCGTCCCGAAACTTAAAATAAAACATCATGATAGAATAGAAACAAAACCAGAAAGTTCACGCAACAAATATCAATCTCTACACGAATTACAGCACAAAGTACGTTACACAACTACATCACTGGACACCACCGGCCCCTCCCCGAGTAGGAACGAAAACCCGATTCCCGAACATCCTGGCAACGGACTCACAATGCACCGCTTGGTGTCCCAGTTGGTCGCACTTAAAACAATTAACTGGTGGCGAACGACAGTTCTGTCTCGCATGGCCTACACGACTGAAGTTAAAGCAGTCTTCACACCGATCGTCTTACTCGCCTCGGGGTAAGGTTCTTAGGCCAGTCAACCGAACGAGGAGTGCTCCCGAAGGAAACGGCGAAGCAACGGGCTCACGAATCTCACTCCTCGGCCTCTTGAAAAATTTCTCGAGGTCTTCTGTCTCTTACTCTCACGGGCAGTCCGTCACAGAAACGGCCATCTCAATGGCTAAAGGTCGGTCCTGATATTCCTTCAGGGTGGTACACATGAGCGGAGCCATACTCTCACGGATATGGGGTTTCATGCGCATATTAAAGTATCGGACCTTGTCCGCTTCACTTCTCACTTGATCACGAACATACGCCAACTGTCGATTATAATCGGCTATCGCCTGGGATATTGACACATCCTGGGGCGTGGCCGAGAAAAACTCAACGATTCTGCGTTCACGAACAGGCAACGGGCAATACTCTGCCTCCATGGCGGTCTTAAACTCAGCCCATGTAGGTGTACGATCTGCAGGCACTACAGCGTGCCACCAGTCTGCAGCTTCTTTGTCGAGTAGGTACTGAGCAATGGGTACCCTCCTATCATCCGGACAAGCTACAGCATCAAATATTTTTTCCAACTGGAAGAGCCAGTTTTCCCAACCTAACAAGTCAGACGAACCCACAAAACGGGGCGGCTGCATCTTCATCACATCTCGCAACCACTTACTAGTTCCGTTATCCCTATTTGGGTTCTCATCCCGACGTACGGCCTGATTCATCTGCACTAACTGGTCAACCACCTGACGAAGGATGGTGGCGGCGCCAACGTCAACATTAATGCTAGTCGAATGTCCCTGATCTCAGACCGAGCCGATTGGTACTCGGCAAGGAGAGTCGCCCTCTCCTGCTCCCGATTACGACCGACCACGACCACGACGACGGCCACGGCCTCGACCTCGACCCCTTAGCATACCGAATGGACAACCAATCGAATAACAAGAAAGAACAAACCACACATAATCGAAATAAGCCCACAAACAGAACCACAAAGCAATATTCACACGTAAACATAGACAAATATGAACAACCTATACCTCAAAGATACATGGTTAAAACATTAAGCATACCATTGTGGTCCAACACCGGTAATATTTTAAAAAAACAAGTTTATCGAGGTACTTGTTCTAATGATAATATTAAAATATTCGTGAGTTCGAAATATTTTGCTGGGGTGATATTTTGAAAGCACTTTGTTTTATACCTCGGTCATTTATTCAAAACCATGTATCTCAACATTTAGAAAACACCAAAACATTCTCCGTGAGCACAAACACACTACAAACTTATTACAACCACTTAGCCCCACCACATGCACATATGAAGTTAAAAATCCCAAAAACCCAACAATCGTTGTGCAAAATAAATATTTCCCGAATTCCTGTAGTTCATAAAAAAAACGACGGTAATATTTTACAATGTCCTAAGTACTTCAAAACACATTTTTAAAATACCGTCTGATGTTTTCATTTGAAAATACACGGCCAATTTGTCAAAATTTACAAATTTTAAAAATCAATATAAACCGTGGTTTGAGCGAACCACCAAAATATTTTCCAAAATCGATTTCTACAAAAATTCTCAAGCTGTAAAGTCCTTCGGAAAATATTCTTAAAGTTACCCATAGCGGACAAAAATTACAACATTCCAAAACAAATAATTTAAAACCACATACTCAAATGGCAACCAGGTCGCCAATTCAATCAAATGCATCTTGTGGTATCAAGTTTAAACACACAAGAAATCATTCATCGGAGTTTCTCACAAACTCTACCGTTGATATCTTCACGAGAACCCATCAAGGTTTACATCTTTCACACCATACCACCCCACGGTGGTTCAAAAGTAAAACAACAATACGCCTACCTATACTCATACCATGTACCACAAGTATTAAACACAACTACATCACACAATACGTGTAAACAAAATCATGCACCGCAATTAACTCACTATGATAAAATCGAGATACACAGGTATTACGCATAAAGGAGGAGACTTACATCCACAGTCGCACGGAGGTGACAATGCCCACGATACTAATCTCGTCCGACAACATAACCGACACGTTGTGACCACGCACAACTCAACTTGTCACCTGACGACTCGAACGACAAGACAACACATTACTCGACAAACATGACTTGAAACGACCCGACGGCCTAGGTTTCCGCAAACCTAAGCTCTGATACCATAATTGTAACATCCCCAAAACCGTATGGGAATATTACACGCCGTAGACCCTTTCCACAAGGATCTACCAGGCTAAACATCCATAAACAACCAAATGCTTGCCCGACCAGGGTCAAACAATAAAATGATACAGACCGATATGGTCACTTACACGTGAATACACAGACCGATGAGGTCACACAAACCAATCGATAAAACTGACTTAAATAACATTACCCACACAGGGGTCGAAATACAATACAGCGGAAGACTGCAATCAACTCTGACAACACAACAAAAATCAAAATAACTCTCGACTCATGATTAGTATCGTAGCTCGTCATCCTCTTGTGCCAATCCTGTGACTGCTCCCCTGAATCTGCATGTACCTGGACGCAAAACAGACATCCACCCCCCGATTACTCGGGGGTTAGTAAAACTCCACTTTTTACTAGTGCAAGTATCAAATCATACGAAATGTAACAAGCAATTAATAATCGTGATCAAATATAATAATCAAGTATCAAATATTCCCGGGAGGTTTTCACAAGGGAAGATAAGCTATGAAGCATTCGAAAATAAGATTATCATCTCGGGAATTTTTAGAATTTCAAAACCTTAAGACCTCAAGTCCTGATTCACAAAACCTTTCGAAAAACTTAAGGGGCTTAACCCAAAACTCGTTTCATAATTCAACAGTTTACAATACCGGAAACATTTCCATAAATCTCGTGGGGCTCGGCCCAACATTATTTCTTAAAACTTTTCCTTTAAAGACTTTGATTTGAAAAGTATCATGCTCATGACACCGTGATCCACTGTCACGTGTCTCCGTAGGTTCAACAACCCGCACGGACTACATCACGCACAATTAAACAAACATAACCAATTCCGACACCGTGATCCACTGTCACGTGTCTCCGTAGGCATAACAACCCGCACGGACTATATCAATCACAACAATCACACACACAGTCCTGACATCGTAGTCCACTGCCACGTGTCACCGTAAGCCCCGTCGAGCTCACCCGGTTGGACGCACTGTGTCCGAAACTCATGGTCCACTGCCATGCGTTACCGTAGGCCTCGTCCGACCAGCACGATTGGACCTCAGTACCTCACTAAGTTCTGATCTCGTAGTCCACTGCCACGAATCCTCATAGGTCCCGTCGAACCAACACGAGTGAACTTAGCGGTCACACACATATTCACATTCACATTACATACAACAATGAGCGCAATTAATCAATCACCTTGATCACCACAAAATCGTACATTGCACGCACATAACACAACCTCGACACTCGCAACAACTATCATCAATCAACGACATTTAACCAACATAACACACATTCGGTACACAATACATTGCACAACCAAGTGCACAACCATCCCATATGTACGTCGCATTCCTGCACAAATGGCACAACGCCTAACACGTATACTGATATAAAACTATTATCACAAAGCCTTCAAATTGCGGAAAACACAACCAACTCAAACGGAACATATTTACGAAGGCAAGCAAAGTCATCATACATCTCATACGTAATTACTAGTCGCAAGATACAAGTCGTATAGTAAGATACTTGCCTTACTTTGCGCTACCGAACACTCAGAAGAACACGGTTCGGCCAGGAAGCTCGAACCCCAAAGAAGGCAACGAACGGAAGGGTTCCGACTCGAGTTCTTCACAAGAATTCACTCCTAAGTCACAACGATGTCAATTCAATCACAATTCTACGAAAACGTATGGAACTTCCCAAGTTCTACTCATTGAAACATTTTATCGGACACCTTGAGGGCATAGTCCAATTCAATCGATTATTCAAGGTAATACTCAAATTAGTTTCACAAAACTTCAGGGGTAATGAATGATTTCGAGTATACAACCATGTTCTAACAATAATCTAAACTAAAACGAATCAAATCGCCAAAACATCAAGAAACCTCAAAAATTCCCAAAACCAAGAGTTTAGGTGTTCTTACCTTCGATCCGGGTGGAAGATGATGTTAATCCATGAATCAAACTTCCAAAACGTGTTGTTCTATGATTCTCTTACTCAAATCCATCCATTTATGCTGAAGAAATCGCGAAGGAACGAAGGAAAAATGAGAAATGACCGGATAACTCAGTCCTGTGCCATTAAATAGGTGATGCCTTTGTGTGCCGCGGCCTGAGACAAGTGTGCCGCGGCCCCGGGGCCACCAAAAACGCCCAGGAATTAGCTTAGTGCCGCGGCACTGAGTGTGCCGCGGCTGCAGTGCGACCCCTTCAACACCAAAAAGGCACACCGTGCAGCCTTGACTATTTCAACCATAACTCCTTCGTCTGGACTCCGATTGACTCACCGTTTGAACCATTGGAAAACTGACTTGATGCTATATAATGTTGCAAAGATTCAGAATTTTTGAAGTTTCCAAGAATTTATGGTGATTTTTACAAAGCCGAACTCATACTTAGAAAAGTCGTTTAGTAATCCTGAACTCAACAAAACGACACCGAAACCCGAACCTGAATACGAACCGAAGATACGGTTACGAAGTACTCACAAAGACGAATCTAAGAGATAGTAGAACACACGATTCCGACCACCCGAAGGCTCGAAATTCGACAACGGAAGGTAATTACCCCAAACTTTGGGAAATTACGAAAATGGCCCAAATGCCCGAAAATCACCATACAACAACGAATAATCAACCCGAAGCTCACAACACGTATAACAACGTTAAATGAACTTACGAAAAACCCCAAACGATAGTTTCGAACGAGATTCGCAAGAACCGAACTCAAGCGCGGAAAAGTCGCTAAAAAGCACGGAACTCAACAAAGCAGCACCGAAACGAACTCGGATTACAAAAAGTGCAGAATTAAATATTCTCCGAATGACGAAACGGTCAAAATCGAGTTTTCGAAACGGACCTCCGCCGAAAAATGAAAATTACCGGAAATCTGAAATTGCGGATATTACATTCTACCCTCCTTAAAAGAAGTTTCGTCCCGAAACCTAAAATAAGTAGGGAGAAGCAATATCCCAACAGGAAACCTCAACGAGATACACAAGAACGCATAACTTTCGCCCATTGGCGAAACGTTACAAGCAATGCGAAAGAATATACAGCGTGGAAACACGCCCCACGACGACCATAACAAAGCCACCGGCAATGATTCAAAACAATAACAATCAATTAACGACGCATCACATACCACATCATATGCACACATTTAATCAAAGAAAGCGTCGCGACAACAATTCGCACTTGACTAAAACGGCTATGTGACAGAAACAAATAGAGTATTACGATAGAAATCATTAGATTCTCATCAACAAGAAAATGTCGACGTCAAAACACAAACAATTCAAGATAACGGAAAACGAGAATACCGGATATTACACTCTATCCTATTAAAATTAAGTTTCGTCCCGAAACTTAAAATAAAACATCATGATAGAATAGAAACAAAACCGGAAAGTTCACGCAACAAATATCAATCTCTACACGAATTACGGACAAAGTACGTTACACAACGACCTCACTGGACACCACCGGGCCCTCCCAGAGTAGGAACTAAAACCCGATTCCCGATCATCCTGGCAACGAACTCACAATGCACCACTTGGTGTCCCGATTGGCCGCACTTAAAACAATTAACCGGTGGCGACAGCGATTACGTCTCGCATGGCCTACACGATTGCGATTAAAGCGAGTCTTCACACCGATCGTCTTACTCGCCTGCAGGGTAAGGTTCTTAGGCGGTCAACCGAACGAGGAGTGCTCCCGGAAGGAAGCGGCGAAGCAACAGCTCACGAATCTCACTCCTCGGCCTCTTGAAAAATTTCTCGAGGTCTTCTGTCTCTTACTCTCGAACCGCATTCCGTCACGAAACGGCCATCTCAATGGCTAAAGGTCGGTCCTGATATTCCTTCGTGGTGGTACACATGAGCGGAGCCATACTCTCACGGATATGGGGTTTCATGCGCATATTAAAGTATCGGACCTTGTCCGCTTCACTTCTCACTTGATCACGAACATACGCCAATCAAGCCGATTATAATCGGCTATCGCCCAGGATATTGACACATCACGGGCGTGGCGAGAAAAACTCAACGATTCTGCGTTCACGAGCAGGCAACGGCAATACTGCCTCCATGGCGGTCTTAAACTCGGCCCATGTAGGTGTACGATCTGCAGCACTACGGCGTGCCACCGATCTGCGACTTCTTTGTCGAGTAGGTACCGAGCAATGGGTACCCTCCTATCATCCGGACAAGCTACGGCATCAAATATTTTTTCCAACCGGAAGAGCCAGTTTTCCCAACCTAACAAGTCGACGAACCCACAAAACGGGCAATGCATCTTCATCACATCTCGCAACCACTTACTAGTTCCGTTATCCCTATTTGGGTTCTCATCCCGACGTACGGCCTGATTCATCTGCACTAACTGGTCAACCACCTGACGAAGGATGGTGGCGGCGCCAACGTCAACATTAATGCTAGTCGAATGTCCCTGATCTGTACTGAGCTGATTGGTACTCGACAAGGAGGGAGTCGCCCTCTCCTGCTCCCGATTACGACCACGACCACGACCACGGCCACGGCCTCGACCTCGACCCCTTAGCATACTGAACGGACAACCAATCAGAATAACAAGATAGAACAAACCTCACATAATCGACATAAGCCCACCATCAGCAGCACAATGCAATATTCACACGTTCACATTGACAAATATGAACTACCTATACCTCAGCATACATGGTTAAAACATTAAGCATACCATTGTGGTCCAACACCGGTAATATTTTAAAAAAAAAACAAGTTTATCGAGGTACTTGTTCGAATGATAATATAAAAAAATTCGCGAGTTCGAAATATTTTGCTGGGGTGAAATTTTGAAAGCACTTTGTTTAATACCTCGGTCATTTATTCAAAACCATGTATCTCAACATTTAGAAAACACCAAAACATTCTCCGGCGAGCACAACAACACTACAAACTTATTACAACCACTTAGCCCCAACACATGGACATAAGAAGTTCAAAATCCCAAAAACCCAAAAATCGCTTACGCAAAATAAATATTTCCCGAAAACCTGTATTACATAAACAAAACGACGGTAATATTTTACAATGTCCGAAGTACTTCAAAACACATTTTTCAAATACCGTCTGATGGTGTCATTTGAAAATACACGGCCCATTTGTCAAAATTTACAAATTTTAAAAATCCATATAAACCGTGGTTTGAGCGAACCACCAAAATATTTTCCAAAAATCGATTTCTACAAAAATTCTCAAAGCGTAAAGTCCTTGAAAATATTCTTAAAGTTACCCATAGCGGACAAAAATTACAACATTCCAAAAGTCGAATTTAAAACCACATACTCAAATGGCAACCAGTGGTCGCCAATTCAATCAAATGCATCTTGTGGTATCAAGTTTAAACACACAAAGAAAATCATTCATCGGAGTTTCTCACAAACTCTACCGTTGATATCTTCACGTAACCCATCAAGGTTTACATCTTTCACACCATACCACCCCACACGGTGGTTCAAAAGTAAAACAACAATACGCCTGACTATACTCATACCATGTACCACAAGTATTAAACACAACTACATCACACAATCGTGTAAACAAAATCATGCACCGCAATTAACTCACTATGATAAAATCGAGATACACAGTATTACGCATAAAGGAGGAGACTTACATCCACAGTCGCACGGAGGTGACATGCCCACGATACTAATCTCGTCCGACAACATAACCGACGTTGTGACCACGCACAACTCAACTTGTCACTGACGACTCGAGCGACAAGACAACACATTACTCGACAAACATGACTTGAAGCGACCCGACGGCCTAGGTTTCCGCAAACCTAAGCTCGATACCATAATTGTAACATCCCCAAAACCGTATGGGAATATTACACGCCGTAGACCCTTTCCACAAGGATCTACCAAAGCTAAACATCCATAAACAACCAAATGCTTGCCCGACTGTGGTCAAACAATAAAATGATACAGACCGATATGGTCACTTACACGTGAATACAGGCCAGATGAGGTCACACAAACCAATCGATAAAAGACTTAAATAACATTACCCACACGGGGTCGAAATACAATACAATGGAAGGCGCAATCAACTCGACAACACAACAAAAATCAAAATAACTCTCGACTCATGATTAGTATCGTAGCTCGTCATCCTCTTGTGCCAATCTGTGTTGCTCCCCGAATCTGCATGTACCGGGCCAAAACAGACATCCACCCCGATTACTGGGGTTAGTAAAACTCCACTGTTTTACTAGTGCAAGTATCAAATCATACGAAATGTAACAAGCAATTAATAATCGTGATCAAATATAATAATCAAGTATCAAATATTCCCGGGAGGTTTTCACAAGGGAAGATAAGCTATGAAGCATTCGAAAATAAGATTATCATCTCGGGAATTTTTAGAATTTCAAAACCTTAAGACCTCAAGTCCTGATTCACAAAACCTTTCGAAAAACTTAAGGGGCTTAACCCAAAACTCGTTTCATAATTCAACAGTTTACAATACCGGAAACATTTCCATAAATCTCGTGGGGCTCGGCCCAACATTATTTCTTAAAACTTTTCCTTTAAAGACTTTGATTTGAAAAGTATCATGCTCATGACACCGTGATCCACTGTCACGTGTCTCCGTAGGTTCAACAACCCGCACGGACTACATCACGCACAATTAAACAAACATAACCAATTCCGACACCGTGATCCACTGTCACGTGTCTCCGTAGGCATAACAACCCGCACGGACAATATCAATCACAACAATCACACACACAGTCCTGACATCGTAGTCCACTGCCACGTGTCACCGTAAGCCCCGTCGAGCTCACCCGGTTGGACGCACTGTGTCCGAAACTCATGGTCCACTGCCATGCGTTACCGTAGGCCTCGTCGGACCGGACGATTGGACCTCGCACCTCACTAAGTTCGATCTCGTAGTCCACTGCCACGAATCCTCATAGGTCCCGTCGAACCAACACGAGTGAACTTAGCGGTCACACACATATTCACATTCACATTACATACAACAATGAGCGCAATTAATCAATCACCTTGATCACCACAAAATCGTACATTGCACGCACATAACACAACCTCGACACTCGCAACAACTATCATCAATCAACGACATTTAACCAACATAACACACATTCGGTACACAATACATTGCACAACCAAGTGCACAACCATCCCATATGTACGTCGCATTCCTGCACAAATGGCACAACGCCTAACACGTATACTGATATAAAACTATTATCACAAAGCCTTCAAATTGCGGAAAACACAACCAACTCAAACGGAACATATTTACGAAGGCAAGCAAAGTCATCATACATCTCATACGTAATTACTAGTCGCAAGATACAAGTCGTATAGTAAGATACTTGCCTTAATAACTGCTACCGAACACTCCGAAGAACACGGTTCGACCGGGAAGCTCGAACCCCAAAGAAGGCAACGAACGGAAGGGTTCCGACTCGAGTTCTTCACAAGAATTCACTCCTAAGTCACAACGATGTCAATTCAATCACAATTCTACGAAAACGTATGGAACTTCCCAAGTTCTACTCATTGAAACATTTTATCGGACACCTTGAGGGCATAGTCCAATTCAATCGATTATTCAAGGTAATACTCAAATTAGTTTCACAAAACTTCAGGGGTAATGAATGATTTCGAGTATACAACCATGTTCTAACAATAATCTAAACTAAAACGAATCAAATCGGCCAAAACATCTAGAAACCTCAAAAATTCCCAAAACCAAGAGTTTAGGTGTTCTTACCTTCGATCCGGGTGGAATATGATGTTAATCCATGAATCAAACTTCCAAAACGTGTTGTTCTATGATTCTCTTACTCAAATCCATCCATTTATCTTTGAAGAAATCGCGAAGGAACGAAGGAAAAATGAGAAATGACCGGATAACTCGATCCAGGCCATTAAATAGGCCGATCTGCACTTGTGTGCCGCGGCACAGACAAGTGTGCCGCGGCCCGGGGCCACCAAAAACGCCCAGGAATCAGCTTAGTGCCGCGGCTGGCTGAGTGTGCCGCGGCACAGTGCAGACCCCTTCAACACCAAAAAGGCACACCGTGCGGCCTTGACTATTTCAACCATAACTCCTTAAATGCGGACTCCGATTGACTCACCGTTTGAACCATTGGAAAGCTAACTTGATGCTATATAATGTTGCAAAGATTCAGAATTTTGAAGTTTCCAAGAATTTATGGTGATTTTTACAAAGCCGAACTCATACTTATATATCTCGAATAGTAATCCTTAACTCAACAAAACGACACCGAAACCCGAACATGAATACGAACCGAAGATACGGTTACGAAGTACTCACAAAGACGAATCTAAGAGATAGTAGAACACACGATTCCGACCACCCGAAGGCTCGAAATTCGACAACGGAAGGTAATTACCCCAAACTTTGGGAAATTACGAAAATGGCCCAAATGCCCGAAAATCACCATACAACAACGAATAATCAACCCGAAGCTCACAACACGTATAACAACGTTAAATGAACTTACGAAAAACTCCAAACGATAGTTTCGAACGAGATTCGCAAGAACCGAACTCAAGCGCGGAAAAGTCGCTAAAAAGCACGGAACTCAACAAAGCAGCACCGAAACGAACTCGGATGACAAAAAGTGCAGAATTAAATATTCTCCGAATGACGAAACGGTCAAAATCGAGTTTTCGAAACGGACCTCCGCCGAAAAATGAAAATTACCGGAAATCTGAAATTGCGGATATTACATTCTACCCTCCTTAAAAGAAGTTTCGTCCCGAAACCTAAAATAAGTAGGGAGAAGCAATATCCCAACAGGAAATCTCAACGAGATACACAAGAACGCATAACTTTCGCCCATTGGCGAAACGTTACAAGCAATGCGAAAGAATATACAGCGTGGAAACACGCCCCACGACGACCATAACAAAGCCACCGGCAATGATTCAAACCAATAACAATCAATTAACGACGCATCACATACCACATCATATGCACACATTTAATCAAAGAAACGTACGCGACAACAATTCGCACCCGACTAAAACGGCTATGTGACAGAAACAAATAGAGTATTACGATAGAAATCATTCCGATTCTCATCAACAAGAAAATGTCTGACGTCAAAACACAAACAATTCAAGATAACGGAAAACGAGAATACCGGATATTACACTCTATCCTATTAAAATTAAGTTTCGTCCCGAAACTTAAAATAAAACATCATGATAGAATAGAAACAAAACCAGAAAGTTCACGCAACAAATATCAATCTCTACACGAATTACAGCACAAAGTACGTTACACAACTACATCCTTTGGACACCACCGGCCCTCCCCGAGTAGGAACGAAAACCCGATTCCCGAACATCCGGCAACGCACTCACAATGCACCGCTTGGTGTCCCGATTGGCCGCACTTAAAACAATTAACCGGTGGCGAGCAGCGATTCTGCTCGCATGGCCTACACGATTGCGATTAAAGCGAGTCTTCACACCGATCGTCTTACTCGCCTGCAGGGTAAGGTTCTTAGGCGGTCAACCGAACGAGGAGTGCTCCCCGGAAGGAAACGGCGAAGCAACGGGCTCACGAATCTCACTCCTCGGCCTCTTGAAAAATTTCTCGAGGTCTTGTCTCTTACTCTCGAACCAGATTCCGTCACGAAACGGCCATCTCAATGGCTAAAGCTCGGTCTGATATTCCTTCGAGGTGGTACACATGAGCGGAGCCATACTCTCACGGATATGGGGTTTCATGCGCATATTAAAGTATCGGACCTTGTCCGCCACTTCTCACTTGATCACGAACATACGCCAATGCCGATTATAATCGGCTATCGCACAGGATATTGACACATCACTGGGCGTGGCGAGAAAAACTCAACGATTCTGCGTTCACGAGCGAGCACGGGCAATACTGCCTCCATGGCGGTCTTAAACTCAGCCCATGTAGGTGTACGATCTGCAGCACTACGGCGTGCCACCGATCTGCGGCTTCTTTGTCGAGTAGGTCTTGAGCAATGGGTACCCTCCTATCATCCGGACAAGCTACGGCATCAAATATTTTTTCCAAGCTGAAGAGCCAGTTTTCCCAACCTAACAAGTCGACGAACCCACAAAAGCGGGCGTGCATCTTCATCACATCTCGCAACCACTTACTAGTTCCGTTATCCCTATTTGGGTTCTCATCCCGACGTACGGCTGATTCATCTGCACTAAGCGGTCAACCACGACGAAGGATGGTGGCGGCGCCAACGTCAACATTAACGCTAGTCGAATGTCCCCGATCATCTTGGTGATTGGTACTCGGCAAGGAGGAGTCGCCCTCTCCTGCTCCCGATTACGACCACGACCACGACCACGGCCACGGCCTCGACCTCGACCCCTTAGCATACCGAGCGGACAACCAATCGAATAACAAGATAGAACAAACCTCACATAATCGACATAAGCCCACCATCGGCGACAATGCAATATTCACACGTTCACATTGACAAATATGAACTACCTATACCTCGGCATACATGGTTAAAACATTAAGCATACCATTGTGGTCCAACAGTAATATTTTAAAAAAACAAGTTTATCGAGGTACTTGTTCGAATGATAATATAAAAAAATTCGCGAGTTCGAAATATTTCTTTGAGGTGAAATTTTGAAAGCACTTTGTTTAATACCTCGGTCATTTAATCAAAACCATGTATCTCAACATTTAGAAAACACCAAAACATTCTCCGTGAGCACAACAACACTACAAACTTATTACAACCACTTAGCCCCAACACATGGACATAAGAAGTTCAAAATCCCAAAAACCCAAAAATCGTTCTGCAAAATAAAGATTTCCCGAAATCCTGTAGTTCATAAACAAAACGACGGTAATATTTTACAATGTCCGAAGTACTTCAAAACACATTTTCAAATACCGTCTGATGGTGTCATTTGAAAATACACGGCCCATTTGTCAAAATTTACAAATTTTAAAAATCCATATAAACCGTGGTTTGAGCGAACCACCAAAATATTTTCCAAAAATCGATTTCTACAAAAATTCTCAAAATGTAAAGTCCTTCAGAAAATATTCTTAAAGTTACCCATAGCGGACAAAAATTACAACATTCCAAAAACAGTCGAATTTAAAACCACATACTCAAATGGCAACCAGGGTCGCCAATTCAATCAAATGCATCTTGTGGTATCAAGTTTAAACACACAGCAAAATCATTCATCGGAGTTTCTCACAAACTCTACCGTTGATATCTTCACAGAACCCATCAAGGTTTACATCTTTCACACCATACCACCCCACACGGTGGTTCAAAAGTAAAACAACAATACGCCCAGCTATACTCATACCATGTACCACAAGTATTAAACACAACTACATCACACAATACTGTGTAAACAAAATCATGCACCGCAATTAACTCACTATGATAAAATCGAGATACACAGGTATTACGCATAAAGGAGGAGACTTACATCCACAGGTCGCACGGAGGTGACAGTCGCCCACGATACTAATCTCGTCCGACAACATAACCGACACGTTGTGACCACGCACAACTCAACTTGTCACCTGACGACTCGAACGACAAGACAACACATTACTCGACAAACATGACTTGAAACGACCCGACGGCCTAGGTTTCCGCAAACCTAAGCTCTGATACCATAATTGTAACATCCCCAAAACCGTATGGGAATATTACACGCCGTAGACCCTTTCCACAAGGATCTACCAGGCTAAACATCCATAAACAACCAAATGTTTGCCCGACCAGGGTCAAACAATAAAATGATCTGAGACCGATATGGTCACTTACACGTGAATACACGAGGTGAGGTCACACAAACCAATCGATAAAGCGGCTTAAATAACATTACCCACACGGGGTCGAAATACAATCTGACGGAAGGCGCAATCAACTCGACAACACAACAAAAATCAAAATAACTCTCGACTCATGATTAGTATCGTAGCTCGTCATCCTCTTGTGCCAATCCTGTGTTGCTCCCCTGAATGCATGTACACAGGGCCAAAGCAGACATCCACCCCGATTACTGGGGTTAGTAAACTCCTTTGTTTTACTAGTGCAAGTATCAAATCATACGAAATGTAACAAGCAATTAATAATCGTGATCAAATATAATAATCAAGTATCAAATATTCCGGGAGGTTTTCACAAGGGAAGATAAGCTATGAAGCATTCGAAAATAAGATTATCATCTCGGGAATTTTTAGAATTTCAAAACCTTAAGACCTCAAGTCTGATTCACAAAACCTTTGAAAAACTTAGGGGCTTAACCCAAAACTCGTTTCATAATTCAACAGTTTACAATACCGGAAACATTTCCATAAATCTCGTGGGGCTCGGCCCAACATTATTTCTTAAAACTTTTCCTTTAAAGACTTTGATTTGAAAAGTATCATGCTCATGACACCGTGATCCACTGTCACGTGTCTCCGTAGGTTCAACAACCCGCACGGACTACATCACGCACAATTAAACAAACATAACCAATTCTGACATCGTGATCCACTGTCACGTGTCTCCGTAGGCATAACAACCCGCACGGACTATATCAATCACAACAATCACACACACAGTCCTGACATCGTAGTCCACTGCCACGTGTCACCGTAAGCCCCGTCGAGCTCACCCGGTTGGACGCACTGTGTCCGAAACTCATGGTCCACTGCCATGCGTTACCGTAGGCCTCGTCAGACCAGCACGATTGGACCTCAGTACCTCACTAAGTTCTGATCTCGTAGTCCACTGCCACGAATCCTCGTAGGTCCCGTCGAACCAACACGAGTGAACTTAGCGGTCACACACATATTCACATTCACATTACATACAACAATGAGCGCAATTAATCAATCACCTTGATCACCACAAAATCGTACATTGCACGCACATAACACAACCTCGACACTCGCAACAACTATCATCAATCAACGACATTTAACCAACATAACACACATTCGGTACACAATACATTGCACAACCAAGTGCACAACCATCCCATATGTACGTCGCATTCCTGCACAAATGGCACAACGCCTAACACGTATACTGATATAAAACTATTATCACAAAGCCTTCAAATTGCGGAAAACACAACCAACTCAAACGGAACATATTTACGAAGGCAAGCAAAGTCATCATACATCTCATACGTAATTACTAGTCGCAAGATACAAGTCGTATAGTAAGATACTTGCCTTAATAACTGCTACCGAACACTCCGAAGAACACGGTTCGGGAAGCTCGAACCCCAAAGAAGGCAACGAACGGAAGGGTTCCGACTCGAGTTCTTCACAAGAATTCACTCCTAAGTCACAACGATGTCAATTCAATCACAATTCTACGAAAACGTATGGAACTTCCCAAGTTCTACTCATTGAAACATTTTATCGGACACCTTGAGGGCATAGTCCAATTCAATCGATTATTCAAGGTAATACTCAAATTAGTTTCACAAAACTTCAGGGGTAATGAATGATTTCGAGTATACAACCATGTTCTAACAATAATCTAAACTAAAACGAATCAAATCGGCCAAAACATCAAGAAACCTCAAAAATTCCCAAAACCAAGAGTTTAGGTGTTCTTACCTTCGATCCGGGTGGAATATGATGTTAATCCATGAATCAAACTTCCAAAACGTGTTGTTCTATGATTCTCTTACTCAAATCCATCCATTTATGCTGAAGAAATCGCGAAGGAACGAAGGAAAAATGAGAAATGACCGGATAACTCAGTCCAGGCCATTAAATAGGCTGATCTGCACTGTGTGCCGCGGCACAGGACAAGTGTGCCGCGGCCCAGGGCCACCAAAAACGCCCAGGAATCAGCTTAGTGCCGCGGCACAGCCTGAGTGTGCCGCGGCACACGGTACAGCCCCTTCAACACCAAAAAGGCACACCGTGCAGCCTTGACTATTTCAACCATAACTCCTTCCTCTGGACTCCGATTGACTCACCGTTTGAACCATTGGAAAGCTAACTTGATGTTATATAATTTTGCAAAGATTCAGAATTTTTGAAGTTTCCAAGAATTTATGGTGATTTTTACAAAGCCGAACTCATACTTAGAAAAGTCGTTTAGTAATCCTGAACTCAACAAAACGACACCGAAACCCGAACCTGAATACGAAACGAAGATACGGTTACGAAGTACTCACAAAGACGAATCTAAGAGATAGTAGAACACACGATTCCGACCACCCGAAGGCTCGAAATTCGACAACGGAAGGTAATTACCCCAAACTTTGGGAAATTACGAAAATGGCCCAAATGCCCGAAAATCACCATACAACAACGAATAATCAACCCGAAGCTCACAACACGTATAACAACGTTAAATGAACTTACGAAAAACCCCAAACGATAGTTTCGAATGAGATTCGCAAGAACCGAACTCAAGCACAGAAAAGTCGCTAAAAAGCACGGAACTCAACAAAGCAGCACCGAAACGAACTCGGATGACAAAAAGTGCAGAATTAAATATTCTCCGAATGACGAAACGGTCAAAATCGAGTTTTCGAAACGGACCTCCGCCGAAAAATGAAAATTACCGGAAATCCGAAATTGCGGATATTACACTTGCCTCGGCATTTATGTCATAAGTTTTCATTTCTATTATTTGTTCTCCTTGTATTTATATATTTCCCTTATTTCCAACACCCACATATAACATTATTCAATGTCATGAGTAATGTTTTGATTTACTGTTCAGGGATTGAACTTATGATTATGTTTTATGTTTTTTTATGGACGCATCCATGTTTGAAGGAAAGGAAAGGCTCGGACACGACCATGTAATGGGACAAAAGACACTACTGGGACGGTACCTCCCGTCGCGAAGTAGTCGTCTATCGACCACAAGGGATTAGCTCTCCCGTGGTTAGTGAGGAGCCGGTAATCACTGGCTAGGGGTATGAACTCCCCGTATGATGAGTTTGTAGTCACCAACTAGGGGTGTAGATGTTAGGAATATGCCCTCGAATGCCACTCAGAGGATGAGAGAGTGAGAGCAATTGTATTGTAATTATGAATATTATATTTAATAAGGCAATTATTATTTCTATATTATTGTATATCACTGGCATTGTGATTTGGTATATAGAATAGTAGTCCTTGCATTTGAGAGTGAACATTCTACTCCTTATAGAGATAAGGAGATAGGCACTAGAAGTGTTTAGAGCTCGAATGCTTAACTAGTTCGCAAGTCGATAAAACTTAACAGGACATTAAGTTTTAATAAGACTTGTATAACTGATGCTAGGACGTGTGCACGTCTTGATAGCATAGTTATAAGTATATTGGTGGGACCGGTATACTCGAACACGACTCATACTCGATTCAGTCACACGGTATTCACTCTCGAAGAGTCGATGACGAATCGAAAGGTTGTGATAGTATACGTGGACCTTTGACTTGAGGGTTCGATAGAAGATGTGTGCATGACGTTTAGTTTGTCATTAGAGTAGTTAGACTCATTTGCTTAATTCTTGAGTCGACCTCGAAGTGCGGACTATACGGGCGAGTAGCGTCTTTCTTTGTACGCTAAGAAAGGATTCTATCTCTGTTAGTGAGCGGCGAATGTCTATACGGTTAATGGCAAATAAGATCATAAGTCTTTGGCAAAGCATTACGATATAGTCGTATTAGATACGCTATTAATCGATCGGTCTTGATTTGCATTAACACATGTATAGAGTTTAGTCAACGATGAGGGTTTGACTTTACCGTGACCCTAAGACTTGACCGGGACATCGATGAAGGGTCTATACGTATATAGTATTCACGACATAATGGTTACGGAATGATTCGTTCATTCGTTCTCGATCGGGGTTCTGATGCGGCCCGCTAAGTGGCTAAGTGTTGCCCGCACTCATTGGTTCCTCCCAATGCCGGGCCGAGACGAACCTACGAGTCGCGCAATAGGATCATTGATGGATAAATGTGAATTAATAATCTCTCTTATAATATTAGATATTAGATATCTAATTTTGATTTATCGGATAAATCAAATAGCGGTCTAATGAATTGTAAGTAGTTCTTGGGTGATTATTTTAATTCATAAATTATATTTCTTAGAGAAATATATATTTGTGTTTGATATAATTAATTAATTGGATTAATTAATTAGTCCAAACACATTGGAAATAAAGCGGATTCGTTTGACGAACATCCGGTACCACGAGGATTCGTTTTGGCGAACATCCGATTGCGAGTCGAGTAAATTCGACCCGTCTTCTTGGAAATTTCCCTTAAGGCCACCCCCTCCATTTCTTGTCTCTTATATACTTATTTTATGTCACTAGGTGACATATGTGAGGTGTATTTGATACCCTCAATCATGTGTTAAAGGTAGACTTTCATTTTTATAAATAAAAGTCTTTAAAAGGAGTTATGACCACTTCTTCTTGCTTTAACTCATAATCACGAATTTGAGAGAGAGAGTAAGGTAGAAAACTTCATCTTGATCTTAGAGACAAGATATAAGAAGAATACATTGAGAGAGAAAATTCCTACAAGCTTCCTAGCCGCATTCTTGAAGAAAGGAAGCTTGTCGATTTTTCCATCAAGTTCCGGCGTGTGAAGTAGAGGCATCTTGCTTTAGGTGCTTGGAACGAAGGGCTCTTCATCATCATCATCATCATACGAAGGTTTTGAGACATCATAGGTATGGGACTTTGATTCCTTGATCTTCGTATTTTCTTTTCGTATATACGTTACTTGATCGATCCTCTTAGGGATTCCGTTTATTCTTCCGTTGCGTTTATTTTCTCGTGGAATCCCAACGGTGGTATCGAGCGAGGTCAAATATATCGTATATACGATCATCTTTGCATTTGGAATGTTATTTGATGATGTTTATGATTTAGAATCATAATAGATATAATCGAAGAAATTTAATCGTTCGTAGTAAGTCAAGTTTCGACTATTTTATGTGAATTATAAATCTGAAAAATTTGATTTTTGTTGATTTATAAGTTCTTCATGAAGTTAAGAAACTTTTTCGCTTTGTAAGCGAGTCGAAAAAATGAGAAAAACGGGGTTAAACACGAATACCGCACGAAGACGCAGTGCCACGGCAGCAGCCATCGATCGCCGCCGCCGCCGAGAGTGACTCGCTAGCTCTCAGAGCTGCTCGCCAGCCTGCCGGGCGATGGCCGAGAGTGACTCGGTCCGGCGGTTTCGGGTTTTCGCCCGATTTTGAATCGGGCCGTGGGTCAGCCTCGATAGGATTTTCCGACTCCATTTTGTGTTTATATTTCGTTGTAATAATTTCCGAAATTTAAATTGGATTTAATTAGATTTAATAAAATATTTGGAATATTTTTTTAAGGGAAATTATTAGACGAGAATATTGTTTTGGCCGGATTACTTTGAACGGATTAAAATGACGATTATAAATATTAATTTGATTAATATTGTAGAAATTAAATAAATTATTTTTTATATTAATTGGATTAATATATTAATTGATTATTTAATTTCATTTACCGTTACATGTTGTATGGAATGCCTTATGTGATGGTGATATAGCTCGTGGACTTAGTTGTTGATTTGTTCGATTCGATATGGTTGTAAAGGCCATTTTGAGCCTATTTATTTTTACTAGAAAATATGTATAAAAGGACGTATTGTTCAATGATGTAATTATTCATATGGCTATGACAAAGACCGAAGACGACCGACTGGAAGACGAAGAATCAATACTGTATTTTTCTTTTCGTTGTTTGGCTTGGCCCAATACTTAGGAAAAAGTCCATGAGCTATATGTTGGTAGTAACTAGGTTGCTATTTATTGTTTTTCATTTTGAATGATTGACAAACCACAAACCGCGCTTATAAACGGATTAATGTGCAAAGTGTAACATATAATCGCGTTAATACTCCCACTTACAAACACTAAGTTATAAAGGTTACGAGGTTTCCTACCCTCCGTCAAACTCATGGAAAATTGAAATCTAAACCGGAATATTATTCTTCCGAGTATGTCGGGGTAATATTTTTGGGGAAAGTTGATAAATTCCTAGAGTGCATTAGATGCCTTTGGTTGTGACAAATCAAACCCCTATAACCCGTATGGGTTGCCGGTAAGATTCAATTGTCGACTAATAGGAGTTGACGGTTTAAACTTAGATAGTTCAGCGAGCCATAGAAACCGAATGGGTTGAGGGCAAGTGAACTAGGGGTAAAAGAAGATCGAATCATCTATTAGATGGGTTGGTATTAGACACCACTTTATAAAGAATGATAGAATATAAACCGTATGGGTTGCCCTCTATTAAACTTTGTAAAGAAATCGATCACCACTATGAAGTCACCCAAGACTTAGGATTTAACATGGGAGTGTGTAAATGCCGATAAAATAGTGGGAGCCGAGTTATGAATAAAGAAAGTCCTTAAATTCTTTACTCGGATCATAATTAAACAATCACTAACGAATCTCAAATTATTCTCTGCAGTTAACAAAACTCTCAATATGACAATGAACCCACTCGCTATACTACTTGAAAAGAACGTCCTGACTGGTCCGAACTATGTGGACTGGCTTCAGAACTTGAGGATTGTCCTAACTATGGAAATCTTTGGGATACGTCTGGGAGGCGGACATCCCAGCGGCTCCTGCAAGAACCCGAGCCAATCAGGAAGATGTCGATGCCCATGAGAAATGGGTAAAAGACGACATAAGAGTGCGAGGGTACATGTTAGGCTCAATGACCAATGAGCTTCAACGTGCCCATGAAAAGATGACATCTTCACGAGCCATCTTAGCGCACCTGGCTGAGCTCTATGGAGAGCATAGCCGAGCTGCTAGATATGAGATATCAAAGCAATTATTCGGCGCCAGGATGAAGGAAGGAGAGAAGGTTGGGGACCATGTCCTCAAGATGATCTCGATGATTGAGAGATTGGAAGCTCTTGATTTTCAGATGCATGCATCTCTCCAAACTGACCTTATCCTGCAGTCACTTCCTGACTCCTTTTCCCAATTTGTCATGAACTTCAACTGCAATGAGATTGCATGTAACTTAGTAGGCTAATGAACAAGCGACGACCGCCTGATCTCGATGAAGACAAAGGGAAAGGAAGTCGCACTTGTGATTTCTTCTAAGACTTGGAAGTCCAAAAATAAGAAGAAAAAGAACAAGAAGCGATTAGGTCCGATAGCCAAGATCGACAAGGGAAGGGCAAGGCCCCAATGGTTCAAAAGAGCAGAGGGGCCAAGAGAACGGATGTATGCCTCAAGCTGCGGTGAGCTAGGCCACTGGAAGAGGTATTGTCCAAAGCTTGACCGTAATGCGCCTTCAGTGCGGAACTATTGGTTTTAGAAACAAATTGTTCTCAGAATCGTATATTCTACTTCTTGGATACTTGATTCCGGTGCGAGTTCTCACATTTGTACAATGAATCGGGATCTGGAGCAGTAGGAAGTCGGATTCGGGGAGGTGATGGTCACCGGAAGTGGGCATAGTGTCGAGGCTTCGATATCGGATCCCTTATGTTGGATTTAGAATCGGTTTTATTCTCACTTTAGATGATGTACTTGTTTTGCCCAAGGGGCACAAGAATATTGTATCAATTCCGGTCATGGACCGAAAGGGATTTCACTTCTTTATTGGAGATGGGTCCTGTCGTATTTATTTCAGAAATAAATTGGTTGGTACTGCTACATTATTAAATGGTTTATACCATTTAAATTTAAAGAATAAGACAACTGTGAACACTATAACTAGGAAGCGTGGTAGGGATGAAACGAACCAAGCACTTAAATGGCATCTTAGACTTGGTCATATCGGTCAGACCAAGGTTCATAAAATGGAGAAAGATGGGCTTACGGGTCCATTGGGATCATATCCCTATCCAACTTGTGAATCTTGCCTTCAAGGCAAAATGACTAAGTTACCCTTCACAGGGACTTTTGAAAGAGTCTTTGAAAAACTTGGATTGATCCATACCGACGCGTCGTGGCCCTTTTGAAGTGGCACGAGACGGCTTTCGATGTTTCATTACATTCACCGATGACCATACTGTATGGATTCGTACTTAATGAAACATAAGTCTGAAGCTTTTGATAAATTCAAAGAATTTAAAGCCCTAGTTGAAAATCAAGCAGTAACCGTGTTAAGACTCTTCGGTCGACCGGGTGGTGAGTACATGAGTACCGAATTTGATAAGTTCTTAAAAGAACTAGGAATAGTGTCACAATTCACTCCTCCATTACTCCACAATTAAATGGTGTATCGAAAGAAGTAACCGAACCTTGTTGGACATGGTTCGCTCCATGCTTAACTATACCGATCTACCGATTTATCTCAGGGTTATGCGCTCCTTATCACTGTGCATATCTTGAACAGATGTCCTTCCAAACTGTTCCTAAGACTCCCCATCGATGTGGAGAGGTAGGAAACCAAGTCTTAATCACATTAGGATTTGGGGATGCCCCGCTTATGTCAAGAAGACTAAAGTAGAGAAATTGGAAACTAGGTCTGTGGAAAGGTCGTTTCATAGGATATCCAGGGATTCCATGGGATATCTATTCTACATGCACGAAGATCATAGGATCATCGTTGCTATACAAGCACACTTCTGGAAGATCGGTTTATTCGGGAAGGAGGGGCAGTAGAAATATTTCTTTGGAAGAAATAAAAGAAACACCAAATGAGACACCTATGCAAGATACAAGAACCGAACCTTCTGAAATACAAATACAACCTCGCAAGTCTAGTAGAATTTCTCAATTACCTGAGAGGTATGGCTATCTGCATCAAGAGGAACTGGGTGTCCATGAGATGACAGAAAGTAGTCAAGAGAAAGATCCTTCTACATACGACCAAGCGATGGTAGACGTTGACTCCACCAAGTGGCAAGAAGCTATGGAAGCTGAGATAGACTCAATGCATGCTAATCAGGTCTGGACTTTAGTAGATCGTCCTAAAGGCATAGTGCCTATTGGAAACAAATGGATCTATAAGAGAAAGACTGATGGAGATGGCAAGGTTGATACCTATAAGGCCAGGCTTGTGGCAAAGGGTTATTCCCAAAGAGAAGGAATCGATTACTTCGAGACCTTCTCGCCTGTAGCTATGATTAAGTCTATTCGCATGATGCTTGCTATAGCAGCCCACTTAGATTATGAAATATGGCAAATGGATGTGAAAACGGCATTCCTAAATGGATTCCTCGAGGAGGAGATTTATATGGAACAGCCTAAGGGATTCATATCTCAAACCAATATTCATAAAGTATGCAAACTTCAGCGTGCCATTTATGGACTGAAGCAAGCTTCACGGAGTTGGAATCTTCGTTTTAACGAGACAGTCAAAGAGTTTGATTTTGTCCAAAACGAAGAAGAGCCCTGTATTTACAAGAAGGTTAGTGGGAGAAAAATTGCGTTCTTAATACTATATGTAGATGACATTCTACTTATAGGAAACGACGTAGGAATGCTCAGTTCTGTGAAAGCTTGGCTTTCTAAAGAGTTCTCAATGAAAGACTTGGGAGAAGCTACCTATATTCTGGGTATTCGTCTCTACCGGGATAGAGCGAAAAGAATGTTAGGTCTTTCCCAAGCCCTCTACATAGAAAAGATCCTGAAGCGATTTAGGATGGAAGATTCTAAAAGAGGGTTTCTACCTATGCAACATGGTGCAAAACTTTCCTTAGAGATGTGTCCTCAAAGTGAGGAAGATAGAAAGGAAATGAGCAAGGTACCTTATGCTTCACAGAGGTAGCCTTATGTATGCAATGATTTGCACTAGACCGACATTGCCTATCTTTGTGAGCGTAGTAAGTCGGTTTCATCAAATCGAGGCAAGAACATTGATCTTGTAAAGATCCTTCTTAAGTACCTTAGGTGGACTATATACTTTGTTCTTACATTCGGCGGTGGAGAACTAAGTGTGATGGGTTATACAGACTGCATTTTTCGGGGACATGGATGCTCGGATGTCCACATCGGGGTATATCTTTACTCCGAATGGTGCGGCGATTTCTTGGAGAAGTGCCAAGCAAAGTTCGATTGCTATCTCCACATGTCAAGCCGAATATCGTGCAGCCACGGAGGTCGCTAAAGAAGCTTTTGGATAAAGAAGTTCACCGAGGAACTTCAAGTGGTTCCTAACGCAGAAGCCCGTGACACTGTTTTGTGACAACGACGGAGCTGCAGAGCTAAGGAGCCTAGGGCTCACCACAACACCAAACATATTACGAGAAAATATCATTTTGTTAGAGAAATGGTTCGGGATGGGAATGTTACATCACAGAGAGTAGACACAAGAAATAACGTTGTGATCCGCTTACCAAGCCACTATCTCGAAGGTCTTAGAGAGACATCTGGAGAGTATGGGTATTAGATACCATAGTTTGTGGCATTGAGTGCAAGTGGGAGATTGTTAGGAATATGCCCTCGAATGCCACTCGGAGGATGAGAGAGTGAGAGCAATTGTATTGTAATTATGAATATTATATTTAATAAGGCAATTATTATTTCTATATTATTGTATATCACTGGCATTGTGATTTGGTATATAGAATAGTAGTCCTTGCATTTGAGAGTGAACATTCTACTCCTTATAGAGATAAGGAGATAGGCACTAGAAGTGTTTAGAGCTCGAATGCTTAACTAGTTCGCAAGTCGATAAAACTTAACAGGACATTAAGTTTTAATAAGACTTGTATAACTGATGCTAGGACGTGTGCACGTCTTGATAGCATAGTTATAAGTATATTGGTGGGACCGGTATACTCGAACACGACTCATACTCGATTCCGTCACACGGTATTCACTCTCGAAGAGTCGATGACGAATCGAAAGGTTGTGATAGTATACGTGGACCTTTGACTTGAGGGTTCAGTAGAAGATGTGTCTGTGACGTTTAGTTTGTCATTAGAGTAGTTAGACTCATTTTCTTAATTCTTGCCGAGTCGACCTCGAAGTGCGGACTATACGGGCAGTAGCGATCTTTGTCAGACGCTAAGAAAGGATTCTATCTCCTGTTAGTGAGCGGCGAATGTCTATACGGTTAATGGCAAATAAGATCATAAGTCTTTGGCCAAAGCATTACGATATAGTCGTATTAGATACGCTATTAATCACTGGTCTTGATTTGCATTAACACATGTATAGAGTTTAGTCAACAGTAGGGTTTGACTTTACCGTGACCCTAAGACTTGGCCGACATCCGATGAAGGGTCTATACGTATATAGTATTCACGACATAATGGTTACGGAATGATTCGTTCATTCGTTCTCGATCGGGGTTTACGGGCGGCCCGCCAGTCGGGCTAAGTGTTGCCCGCACTCATTGGTTCCTCCCAATGCCTACCGAGACGAACCTACTGAGTCGCGCAATAGGATCATTGATGGATAAATGTGAATTAATAATCTCTCTTATAATATTAGATATTAGATATCTAATTTTGATTTATCGGATAAATCAAATAGCGGTCTAATGAATTGTAAGTAGTTCTTGGGTGATTATTTTAATTCATAAATTATATTTCTTAGAGAAATATATATTTGTGTTTGATATAATTAATTAATTGGATTAATTAATTAGTCCAAACACATTGGAAATAAAACAGATTCGTTTGACGAACATCCGGTACACGAGGATTCGTTTTTAACATCCGATACACGAGTCGAGTAAATTCGACCCGTCTTCTTGGAAATTTCCTTAAGGCCACCCCCTCCATCTCTTGTCTCTTATATACTTATTTTATGTCACTAGGTGACATATGTGAGGTGTATTTGATACCCTCAATCATGTGTTAAAGGTAGACTTTCATTTTTTTATAAATAAAAGTCTTTAAAAAGGAGTTATGACCACTTCTTCTTGCTTTAACTCATAATCACGAATTTGAGAGAGAGAGTAAGGTAGAAAACTTCATCTTGATCTTAGAGACAAGATATAAGAAGAATACATTGAGAGAGAAAATTCCTACAAGCTTCCCTAGCCGCATTCTTGAAGAAAGGAAGCTTGTCGATTTTTCCATCAAGTTCCGGCGTGTGAAGTAGAGGCATCTTGCTTTAGGTGCTTGGAACGAAGGGCTCTTCATCATCATCATCATCATACGAAGGTTTTTCAGAGACATCATAGGTATGGGACTTTGATTCCTTGATCTTCGTATTTTTCTTTTCGTATATACGTTACTTGATCGATCCTCTTAGGGATTCCGTTTATTCTTCCGTTGCGTTTATTTTCTGTGGAATCCCAACAGTAGATTCCCCGTATGTTATAGTATTGATGGTTTCATGAATTGCTTATGTTTTATGAAAGTTACTGATTATATTTCAAAGGTTTTGATGGTTATAAACCCATGTATCTCACGAGACATTATGTCTTACGTATTCGTTTTGTTTAAATTTCATGTACTCAGGTTCGGGAGCTAAGGACTGGGAGCAATATGTTAGTGAAGATATTTTGGACGACTTAGATTAGTCTTTATGGTTATGTTTATTTTTCTCATACTATGGTTATGATATGTAATTTGGTAACACCATTTTGTAAACTCTGATAACTGTTTGGGTTTTTGTTAAACCACGTTTTGGAAACCATGGCTAAACATATGTTAGTCATGTGAACCACAGTATTAGTTATGTTTTAAAAGGTACGGGTGTTACAATCATGCATTAAATAAAACAAATGAAAAGTTCCCACCTCGAAATACGATGATGATCCTTAAAAATTGAGATGCGAATGCAGTTCAAATCCTAGACTCTAAGTCCTCGTATCTTAAAATAATAATTAAATTCTAATATTAATATAGCGTCCAATAAATTAATATAATTTATTGAATTTATATATTGAGTAAAAAGAGATCTGATTTAAATATTGACAACTGGCTGGGACCAAATTAAGAGAATTGTGAGAACTGAGGGACTAAATACACTGAAAGTGAATTTGGGATCAAATCGACGTGCTTTATACACTGAAAGTGAATTTGGGATTTATACAACTGGATGGTTGCTAAAAGCACACCTTCAGCTTTGATTTGATGGCCGCTTTACTGCTTTCAATCATGAATGTGCTTTTACGTTTTCAATCATGGCCGCTTTTAGCTTTGATTTGATGGGCAGAAGTTTTGATTTGTTTTGCATTATATACGGTCCAGTCATCTGTTTTTTTTTTTTTTTTGAAAAAACTGTTTTTTTAATAGTATCAATTGTTATTTTTAAAAGTATTAGTTATTTTTGTGATATTATAGCCGCTGTCGAGCGTGTCTGTCAGGCGCTATATTTTTTATTTAATATTTTAGTCCAGCCCAATTATTTTTATTTATTTGCTATAGTAATTTTATTTCTCTCCAGCCCATTTTTTATGATAATCTTTTAATGGTAAAAAAATTTCTTGTACACAACAATGAAGATGAACCACGACGAAAATGGTAAAAAATGAAAAAACATGAAACACGACGGAAATGGTGAAAAATGAAAAAATTAAAATTCAATATGAAACGATTGGTATATTAGTATATTTTCTCACGCTGCTTTTGTTTTTCATTCGAAATATACGTATTAACGTTCGGTTCATACTCTGCTTGTAATTTTTTTAGAGTCGTATCGAAGCTGTAAATTGTAAGTCTAAGCCTGCTGCAGATGTATGTTTATTAGTGTGCCAGAAATTGGAGACTGGAGCTACTGGATAATCCCCGGGAATCATTTCCAACTGTAAAAATTAAAGTTCAATAATAATAGTTAGTTATAATTGCATAAAATATATTATATAAAAAATAAATATTATATCGTTTTTGTTACCAATATCCAATGGGTGTTTGCGTTCACGTTTCCTATCACCACCTTTGCGGTCGGAGGTGGATTACAAGAATCCAAGGCTATGGGAGGACATAAAAATGCCCCATAATCACTGAATGCAATTACGAAAACATTATACACGGTCGCAACCAAGTATCCACAATCAGGCATTGAAAACCACTTATCTCTCGTTGCAAAATCATAATTGAAGTGATCAATAAGTGCCTCCAAACCTTCCATGGTAACACCGTATATAATATTTTCGTATATTTCTCTTCTTTTGCGGAGTTCATCTAGCATATCCTGTCGTACCCTTGGCCAGAAGTTTTCGTTTCCGTAGATGGCGAGTGCAACCGCTCTAAATCCACAATTTCCATCTCCAATCACATCCGTGTATGATTGAATATAATCTCTGATGTAGGGGGGAAAGTCTTCTGAAAATGAGACCGACTCTGATGAGCGGTGTTGTTTCGAGGCGGAACATTTTTAGAAACAGGGGACTTGAGGGGTTTTGAAGTGTGATTATTTGGGAATTTTTGGTGAGAACAACTTTTACGACCTTGCGTATATGTGTTATTGCTACCTTCAGCAAAGTTCCCCGTATTGTGAGCTTCCGACGTGCTTTTTCTACGTCCTTCTAGTGGAATATCCTGACCTGCGTTCGTTGCCGCCACTCTCCCTTTACCTTTTTGTGTTGGGGGAGTTTTAGCTCCGAAAATCTTTCTGACACGCTCAAACATTGAAGGTTTGCGATCTGTGCTTCGAGTCGTCTTATTCTTTTTTTCAACCGCCGGAGGTGCAGCAACGTCTTCCGTGTCGTCGAATAATTTTCTCCGCGTATTAACATCGACATCATCATTGTTTCTGTTGTTGGTAGGAATATCTGGAAAATTAATACCTAGTGTTCTCCAGTACGAATCAATACAAGCAATAGGGATATTTTTTTGTGCTGACATGTACTAGAGAAGCTCCCAGTGACACGGAAGCCCGTGTGTTCTCCTAAGATAACACCCGCACATTTTTTCGCCTAGATCCTTGGCAAATTCTTTGAGAATAAGGTCGATCGCTTTGAACGATACATTGCGCACTATCTCACTGAAGAAGTCTATGTGTAACAAATCGGTTCTTATCTTCTGAGTGTTGTGGCTTACTTGTTTTTTAATCTCGCAGATCTGCAACTCCATGACCTGATGAAGACGATCGAAGATAACGTCAAATGGGTGTAGGCCGCCGGGGAGGTTCATTTTCACCCGATGATGCTCTTGCTCAACCCTACACGTAGGAAAAATTTTAGTTATGAGAGAATATTTGAATACCGATGGTTTGATTGGTGATAAAATTACCTATTTGTGGTGTAGTTTCCATAGTGTAGGCGATGATCGATATATGCGCCCAACACTCTATCTGCAAAGGGTGTAATCCACGTATCTTCGCAATAGGCAATTAAAGATGGATACTTCTTGTAAGTTTCTTGTAGATGGGCCCACTTACGTATCCATACATCGTGTGTTGACGCACTAATTGCCCAATTCCAGCTATTTTTAAAATATTCAGCGTACGATGCGTCGAATCCTTGCTGTTTTTGCGCTCGGGCTAGAACACATTGCTCTATGTGGCGTCTGCATAATTGATGTTGGGATTCTGGAAATATTTGATCCACTGCCCCCATTATTGCGAGTGCCCGGTCCGTGACGACAACGCTTGGTACAGCACACTCATACAAACCCCGAATAAATTGTAAAACGAATTCGAAGTGATCTTGGGCTTCATTCTGCATATATGCGTATGCAATGGTGAATGTTTTGTCAGTGCTTGTTGCACCAACTGCTTCGAATAAAGGCATATTGTACATCGATGTCTTGTATGTCGTATCAATAATTAGGACATGCGGATACGCGTTAACCATTGCATGAGAAGCGGGGTGGTCAAAACGATGTCTTTGAGTACGCATCGTCATCCATTGTCCATGATTGGTACCTAATTTCATAAGTTAAAATAACTGTAGGATTATCATTCTAAATTATATTACATGAATATACAACTATTAGATTTTGGTTGGGGGTTCAAATAATATTAAAAGTGCAAAAGCGAGAAATCTGCATATTAATATCTAAATTATATTTTAATTATGACACAGTAGTACCTAATATTTAAATTATATTTTTAAATGAATTCAATTTGCTATTTTTTTACCTGTAATTCCGCTGAAGCATTAGGGAGATGAAGTTATTCATAGGGGTACGCCCATCACGCCTGTCGCTCCTTGATTTGTTGTAGGCATTGTAGACTCTTTTTTGATCTGTTGCATTATTCGCATCGTTTTGCTTCATATAGGCCAGCGCGTTGCTCGGACTTGTGTGTAACGCTTCAAGCCGTTGTAACTCTTTGTATTGGTCGCGTGATATTTGTCCGAGTCTCGAACCCTCCGCATGTTCCGGGAAGGGATGGTTGTGTTTCCCTTCCAAAACTTCTATCTCCCAAAGATCATTGAAGAGATCAAATTGCTTAACAACTATACAAAAACGACAATCTAACTTTTGCGTTTTTGTATTTCTTTAATTCTTCGTTTTTTGATTTCTATACTTTCCACCTCGACTGCATATAAATCGTACCTTATATGGATCAGAATTACGTCTGGCTAAGGTGATATTTCTTCTAGCCGCAATTCCCCTGACGTATTGTTCAACTTCTTGTATGCCTTTCAAACCCTCCTCTGGATTGTAAAAATCTGCCGTAACGTCTTCGTGCTCGTCATCACCACCATAGTTAAAACTCATTACGTAAATGAATTTTTGTAGTAGGAGTAATAAATATGGCGTAGTTTGCAAATATTATAGTGCTGTAATCTTTTCAAATGTTTTAGTTTTAAAATGTTGTATTGATCTTCCTTCCAAACTGTAAGGAGTGTGCTTATATATAGTAGTGGGGAAGCTGAGATGGAGGAAATGATGTGAAATTATTTTAATCGAATAAATATTAATCCTTTTTTTATTCTCCATGATGGGAAATGATGGGAATTGGTGGGGTTGCGCAGCATGTGATTTATTTCAAACCCTTCAACCTGCTGAGAAATGATGGAATCAAAGGGCATTTGTGGGCCAACTTTCACGTGGGATGAATAGATCTTTCTTTGATTTGAATTTGACTCCATCAAATCACTTGTCAAAAATGTGCTTATAGTCGGACTCATCTCTTACCCTTCTCGCCTGCTTCCTAAATTTCCCCTCTATGAAAAAAATCCCCAATCTCTCTCTCTCACACAAAATTCTCACGAAGCGCACACACACACAAATACACACACCCCAAAATAGACGATGGTGAAAATAAAAGGCTATGGCCTTAGACCTCCAGCTAGCGGTGATTGGCAGAGAAGGTTCACGCCGTCGAGAATATGGTGAGGCGAGGCATCTGGGTTCTGGATTGTAAATCGGACGGCCATACCGCAGCCAGCAACGTCGACCGAGGTGGAAAGCGGTGGCGGCGGCAGTAGCCACGACGGACAAAAAGAAGGGAACGATGGGTTTGCCGGATTTAAGGTCCAAATCGAAGTTCTGATTGATTCAGATTCCAAAATTGAGAGTTTAGAGCTGGGCTGAATAAATCGGTTCCGAGAGGCGAAAATCTTCTTTTTTTTTGGTTTCTTTTCTGGTAAGGGTTCACTGATTTCGGGCTCGGTAAGCTCTGTGACAGGTTTGAAAATTTTGGACTCGGGTTGAGGGTTATTTCGACTGGGATGTTTTTTCTAATTCGGGCCGTGTGTAGTATGTTCGGATTGAACGAATGAAAATCGAAGTAGTTTTGAGGTTGGGGCTGAAAAGGGGTTGATTTCCTGTGTGTTAAAATCTATTTTGTTTGAGATTTGCAGAAGAACGATAAAGAAAGGAGATGTAGAATTTTACCTCTGATCTGCAGAAAACGTACGACTGCATGAAGAAAGGAATAATATATCTGTGTACTGTGTATTGTAAAATTTTTTGTATTGTATATAATACAGTATTTATATTGTAGAGTTTTGATCTGTGTAGAATTTTTGTTGGATGTTGGATATTGGATAGATCAAAATATAATATTACTATTAAGGCTAAAATGCTCCTGGGATCCCTCAACTTAATTTCGGATAACGATTTAGTCCTTTATCTGTTTTTATCCCAACTAAGTCATTTATCTTTCTAATTTTAAGCAAATTTAGCTTTTTTCGTAGATCTCCGTTAACTGTCCAGGTGGCTGTTAAGTTGTCTACGTGGCTATAAACATACCTGCGTTTCAAATCCTTAACCTATGTGTCAAATCCCTAACTTATGTATCCATTTTCTAATCTACCTGAATTTGGCAGGAACTGCTGCGGGTACTTATTCGCGGACGTTGTAAACTCAGACGTGTTGGCGCCATAGTTGCCGTAAATCGATGGGTAGTTAGGATAATTCATTATTGATGGTCGGTAATGGTACGTAGGTTGCTGTTAGACCCGGCAATTTATCACACCACACGAAAACACGACACGAAAACGAGACGAAAATTTAGTCTTTGAGTTTGCATTTTGAGTACACGACACGAAAATACACGAACACGATGTAACACCCCCAATCCGCTCAGGGATATTACACGTCGTAGAACCCTTTCTCAAGGATCTACCACGCTGGTAAATACATCGAACAACTCAAAAATGCCTTTAAGGCTAAAATGACTCAGTAGACCGATTTGGTCTTTCAATAAATACATAAAACTCAAACACAATACATGCCCACGCAGGGGTCGAATACAACACACTCCCGTACAACGGGGAAAGAATACCGCAGCGGAAATAAAATACAACTAAACCAATACGACAATGTACGGGTCCTCGTGTGATTAGTATCGATCATCTTTCATCATCCTTTATGCCGACCCTGTGATATGCTCCCAAACCTGAATGCAAAAACAGACATCCACCCCCAGAATACTCGGGGGTTAGCAAAACTCCACTGTTTTGCTAGTGCAAATACAAAGTGCAAAATACGAGTCATACAATCTACATTTCACGAACAACAATAACCAGGAATCCTCAAAAATTTAAACATACCGAAAATACTTCCCGAGGCAAGAGTTTAGGTAAAGCTTTCCAAAATCGAAAAATCCCAAGTCAAGGGAAACAATTTATAAAATAATTTAAAATGCCATTGAGAGTTTTAATAGAAAACAACTTAGAATTATCAAATCCTTCTCTTTCCAAAAATAAACAGGGTCACAGTCCAAAGGTTTTGTTTTCGCAAATAGAAAGTCAACAACAAATTCACAGGGTTAAAACCCACGTCACGTGTCCTCGACGGACATAAAATAAATACCAACTCGTGAAGTTTTCCTCGTGAATCCAGGACTCTCCCATTGGACTCCCTCTGTGGCCCCGTCGAACCCTCCCAAGGTGAGCAAATACATTCACCAAACATACACACCACTCGTGAAGTTTTTACTCGTGAATCCAGGGCTCACCCATTGGACTCCCTTCGAGTCCCCGTCGAACCTACCCAAGGTGAGTAAAATACATTCACCACTCGTGAATCCAAGGCTCTCCTATTGGACTCCCTCCGTGGCCCCGTCGGACCCTCCCGAGGTGAGCGAAGCAATCATGCACAAATAACGTATCACACCAAGGATATCCAAACAATTCATCCAGAGGCATCAAACACTTAGCAACACACCACGTCAAACCATAGCGCACCGAAAAGAGATAATATGTGTATATATTATCAACGCATAACAACGACAACAACATCAACAAGCGATTTCATAGGGTTCACTTAATCATTCACGGAGCACAATATCCACAAAACACACACGTTTTAAAAGTGAGCCCTTAACGAGGCTAAATCAAATCTTTTGAAAGTTCATTTCAAACAATCAAACAAACACATAGAGACGATCACCAATTATCATATTCACAAAACGAGAATTGCATGGACAAGGTACTTGCCTCAAATCCAAAGCACACGAAGCAACGGGAAAGCTCGACCGGAAACCCTTGAACTTCCAAGATCGACAAACACCCCGACAATTCCACGAGAACTACGAAAATAATATCACCACGAATAAATAACGCTAAACGGAATCCGAATCAACCGGAAAAAAAACAAGAATCCGAGGGTTCCTTTGAAGAAATCGGAAATCAAATCCCGGGTGGTAAAAATCGATAAACGAGTTACAAAATCCGAAGATTATGACCAAGACAACAAGAATACCATAACCAATTCATAAACCACGGATTAAATCGAAGAATCACGAAGAAACCCCCAAAAATCATACAACTAGGGTTCTAAGTAAGAAAATACCTCGATTCGACGAAGAACACGGATTGGATGATGATATAATCGAAGAGGATCTTCCAAAACACCTTGGAAATGATTACAATTGACTAAGGACTCGAGCCCTCGAGCCTTCCGTCTCCAGCCGCCGCAAAAAGTGAGAAAAAGGGTAAAAATGAAGTCTGGCCGAGCCGAGGCCTATATATGGCCGGTAGAGTTACGGCCGTAACCGGCAGTGCCTTACCGCCGTAAACAATCAAGTCAATTATCCAAAAATCACAAAGCACAAATCACCTATTACAAGGAAACATGCACAGTCAAGAAAACAGAGAATAAACACAAACCGATCCACGAGGATAATCCTAAACAGTTAGGGCTACGCTGAAATTCTCAAAAATCACATTAGGCATCTCCCGTGTCCTTTCAGAGCAGAGACGCAACCTCGATCCCCAAATCTCTCAGTTACCGTCTCGAAATGCACGGCTCGGTGACCCATCTGGCCACACTTGAAACAACACACTAACGGTGAACGACGATTCTTCGCGGTACGAGATCAGGCAACAACAGTCACACAACCACGATCGAACAACAGTGATCGAACAAGAACGACCGAACAACAACGATCGAACAATAATGATCGAATAATAATGATCGAACAACAATGATCGAACAACAACGATCGAAAATCAATGATCGAATAACAACGATGGAACAACAATGATCGAACAACAACGATCGAAAATCAATGATCGAATAACAACGATCGAACAACAATGATCGAATGACAACAGTCGAACAATGACTCCGAAGTCCCCACTTCAACTCCAGACATTAAAAGAACTGGTAGAAAGTGAAAGATGTTACTTCCGAACAAGGTTCACAAGAATCGAACCGAACTCGGAAAAGTCACAATGATAAACAGATCGATCTGAAACAAGGTCACAACCAGTTCGAACGATGACAACCGGAATACCAAACAAGTTCAAAAAGTACCAACGAACACGAGCAAGTCGATAGAATTTAGAAGGAGAAAGTGCAGAAGTCAAAAATAATACGGATATTACAATCGACCTCTTATAAAAGAAATGTCATCCCCGCAACTCACAACAAAGGAAGCAGGGTGACAACACAACAAGCAACTGACAGAAACATCTTTCAAAGGCCTCTCAAAGCCGATCCTGATAACTGTTCTAAAGCGCGAACTCCGGAAGTCTCGATAACTAATTCGAAAAACTGAGTTATGTGTCCTTCGAGTCCACACTTGAAATGCGTTACCAATGAGAAAGACAATTTGCATGTTCATGCCCCAGCATATTACAGTCAAAGCGCCTCGGCATACCGAAATTACAACCGCTAGGTACAATGGAATATAACATCGCAAAATAACATACTGGAGATGTCAATTCAACACAACAGGAAATCGTATCACGCAACTGTTGGGTACGGGGTCGGATATTTGCGCCGTGTTGCGGAAGCGTAAATAAAGGTGCGGAAAATAAAGGACGCAAGGATTTATAGAGGTTCGGCTATAATCGAGCCTACGTCCTCTCTCGGTATCTTTTTCTATAGGATCAAGATAAAAACCTCTACGCCTCTCTTCTATCGGTCGAGGTATTACCGTTACAATCACGTCTTCTATTGGTCCGTGATAAACCACTCGTACTTGTCTTTGCGTCGGTCCAAGTTAAACCGTTTTCCTTTTCTATCGGACAAGGAATCAACCACTCTAGCTTTCTATGGGTACTAGATAAACCTCACGAAGATAGCGATTGCGATTCTAACAATGCCGGATCCTTGATCCTAATAACACCGAATCCAATCGTATCTTTTCTTTTACCACTCGTGTATGTTTTCGTGAATTCTCACTCAAACACTTACAATTAAGCTCAATATCAACAACAAGAATGTGTGTAATAATATCACAAGAATAGACAATTTGCTCAAGGTTGTTGTACTCAAACAATACCATAGGGATGGTATTTATAGGCTCCATCTTCAAACTAGCCGTTAGCTGCTGCACACTGCATTACGTACGCTATCTCATTCATATTACGTACGTAAGCTTCATTACGTACGTTAACCTCCCCAGGTTACGTACGTTAGCCTAGTCCAGTTTCAGTCCAGTGAGTTTTGTCATTTTGAGTTACGTACGTTAGCCTTCCCTTTGTTACGTACGTTATCACTACGTCACTGCTGACGTCATATATCCGTTGTATGCTTTGCTGACTTTGACTTCTCCAACGTTCACTTGTTTGAACTCCTTTACGTACGTTATACAACCTTCATTACGTACGTTAGGTTGCCCATATTACGTACGTTAACATACCCTTGTTACGTACGTTAGCTTTGAGATTTTCCAGCTTTTTGTACTTCGATTCCTTCGATGATTTGCTTCGTCTCTTTGTTGTTTTGTTTTGCTTATCAACATTAATCATCAAAACACTTTTAATTTATGTATGGAACAAAATGTTCCAACAGCAACACATATGATGGTTACTATCATAAAGCGACACACACATCAACACCATAGAAACGACGGCGTCGTTCGGCGATCTCAACGGCTCGAACGATAACTGCACATAATCACAAAACAACATGAAACAATCACGCATTTATGCAAACGTGCAAACTCAAGTTCCAACAGCTCGCACTGGTGTGATAACATACAAATGATCACAAATCGACAACATTCAATACTAACATCTCACCTCTCACAGAGGGCTAATCACAACAAATGCGTGGCAAACGACTCAACGTTCGCGCCACCGATTCCATCATACTCGGGAGCTAACATTCTAACGACAATGCGAATATCACATATATATATTCCCGGGGCGCAAACGGGAATGATAGGTTTTAAAAACGAAAACCACCTTTTGAAAATAATTTGGAAACACCAGTTGATCTTGAGTATCACATTTTCAAAAAGTTGTACAAACACATTTATCGAGACTTTGAAAACCATCTTGCGTTTGATAAAACGAGGACACTTTCCTTTAAATCGAAACTTTCAGAAATATTCGATCCTTGGGTCTAAGTAACTGCATTTCTAAAAATAATTGAAAATATCTCAAAATATTTTGGTCCTCAAAGTAGAAGAATTTTGAAATAGATAGTTGCGCTAGTAGGCGCCCCGAAAATACAATCCATTTAAAAGTACGTCTCGAATTTTATTTTCTAAGACACTCAAGGTTTTCAAAAATCCAATAGGCCAGAATGCCCAAAACTCACACGTATTGACATTCACTTACATACAATCATAATACACGCATCAACTCGTTCAAAACCAAGACAACAACTGTCTTTTACCGGAAACAACAGTCAAATATCACAGTCAAAAGAACATAAATATGACAACACTCCTCATATAAACGAAACATGAGAGTCACATAAACGCATCACGAAACCAAGAATCTCCATGAAGATTCCATCACTTAACAAATAATCATACCAGGAACTCGCATCAGACGAGGCACAATCACAATAAGGGAGACTTACATCCATAAGTCGCACGAAGATGATGATCGCCCCACGATACTAATCACAACCGACAAACTCAGACGACGCGTCGCGACACGACTCAGTCAGACAAAATCCGACGAGACAAAAACTCAACAGACACCACTAAACCCGACAGCCTAGGTTTCCACAACTTAAATGCTCCGATACCATTTATGTAACACCCCCAATCCGCTCAGGGATATTACACGCCGTAGAACTCTTCCTCAAGGATCTACCAGGCTGGTAAATACATCGAACAACTCAAAAATGCCTTTAAGGCTAAAATCACTCAGTAGACCGATTTGGTCTTTCAAAAAATACATACAACTCAAACACAATACATGCCCACGCAGGGGTCGAATACAACACACTCCCGTACAACGGGAAAGAATACCGCAGCGGAAATAAAATACAACTAAACCAATACGACAATGTACGGGTCCTCGTGTGATTAGTATCGATCATATTTCATCATCCTTCGTGCCGACCCTGTGATATGCTCCCAAACCTGAATGTAAAAACAGACATCAACCCCCCGAATACTCGGGGGTTAGCAAAACTCCACTGTTTTGCTAGTGCAAATACAAATTGCAAAATACGAGTCATACAATCCACATTCCACGAACAACAATAACCAGGAATCCTCAAAGATTTAAACATAACGAAAATACTTCCCGAGGTAAGAGTTTAGGGAAAGCTTTCCAAAATCGAAAAATCCCAAGTCAAGGCAAATAATTTATAAAATGATTTAAAATGCCATTGAGAGTTTTAATAGAAAACAACTTAGAATTATCAAATCCTTCTCTTTCCAAAAATAAACAGGGTCACAGCCCAAAGGTTTTGTTTTCGCAAATAGAAAATCAACAACAAATTCACAGGGTTAAAACCCACGTCACGTGTCCTCGACGGACATAAAATCAATACCAACTCGTGAAGTTTTGCTCGTGAATCCAGGGATCTCCCATTGGACTCCCTCCGTGGCCCCTTCGAACCCTCCCGAGGTAAGCAAATACATTCACCAAACATACACACCACTCGTGAAGTTTTTACTCGTGAATCCAGGGCTCACCCATTGGACTCCCTTCGAGGCCCCGTCGAACCTACCCAAGGTGAGTAAAATACATTCACCACTCGTGAATCCAAGGCTCTCCTATTGGACTCCCTCCGTGGCCCCTTCGGACCCTACCGAGGTGAGCGAAGCAATCATGCACAAATAACGTATCACACCAAGGATATCCAAACAATTCATCCAGAGGCATCAAACACTTAGCAACACACCACGTCAAACCATAGCGCACCGAAAAGAGATAATATGTGTATATATTATCAACGCATAACAACGACAACAACATCAACAAGCGATTTCATAGGGTTCACTTAATCATTCACGGAGCACAATATCCACAAAACACACACGTTTTAAAAGTGAGCCCTTAACGAGGCTAAATCAAATCTTTTGAAAGTTCATTTCAAACAATCAAACAAACACATAGAGACGATCACCAATTATCATATTCACAAAACGAGAATTGCATGGACAAGGTACTTGCCTCAAATCCAAAGCACACGAAGCAACGGGAAAGCTCGACCGGAAACCCTTGAACTTCCAAGATCGACAAACACCCCGACAATTCCACGAGAACTACGAAAATAATATCACCACGAATAAATAACGCTAAACGGAATCCGAATCAACCGGAAAAACAACAAGAATCCGAGGGTTCCTTCGAAGAAATCGGAAATCAAATCCCGGGTGGTAAAAATCGATAAACGAGTTACAAAATCCAAAGATTATGGCCAAGACAACAAGAATACCATAACCAATTCATAAACCATGGATTAAATCGAAGAATCACGAAGAAATCCCCAAAAATCATACAACTAGGGTTCTAAGTAAGAAAATACCTCGATTCGACGAAGAACACGGATTGGATGATGATATAATCGAAGAGGATCTTCCAAAACACCTTAGAAATGATTAGAATCGACTAAGGACTCGAGCCCTCGAGCCTCCCGTCGCCAGCCACCGCAAGAAGTGAGAAAAAGGGTAAAAATGAAGTCTGGCCGAGCCCAGGCCTATATATGGCCGGGAGAGTTACGTCCGTAACCGGCAGTGCCTTACGGCCGTAACTCGGTCAACTGCCGATAGCGCATGCAACGACCGAAAGCCTAGCGTACGCAACTGTCGAGCCTTATGGCCGTAATAGGCACAGCCTTACGGCCGTAACCGAACTCCCAATGGCCACTACCTGCATTCTGCCGAGACATTACGGACGTAACCGGCCAGCTCTAGCGGACGTAACAAGTCTTACGGCCGTAACCCGGTAGACCTTACGGCCGTAACCGAGTCCTCCCAGGTCAGTCTGTTCGGCAGCCTTACGGCCGTAATCGGCCCAGCCTGCCCTCCGACTGCCCGGTTCAATACTCAACGACGTCTCGATCATGCGAACACACCATCTAAGATTCAAAACAATAACAAACAGTCTACGAAGCTCAACGTATCACCGTACAAGCATGCGATTCCAAAGACGTGGACGACAACAGTCCGTTCTACCGAAGAAAATTCAACGAACAGAAATGAAGGTCTCGGGTAATACATTACCGTAGCGCGTGCTAACCAATAAGCATAGCGTGCGCTAACGACTCAGAAGGATAGCAACAGAACATCTCAGAAATGGGTATGACAACGGACACCCACAACTTTGGGAAATTACACAATGGTCCCAAATATCCAAAAATCATGATACGACAACGAACATCCAAACCAAAGTTCACAACACGTATAACAACGTTAAATGAACTTACGAGAAACCCGAAACGACAATTTTGGAACGAGGTTCGCAGGAATCAAACTCAAATGGGGAAAAGGCGCCAAAAGCACGGAACTCAGCAAAACGACACCGAAACGAACTCGGACGTCAAAAAGTGCAGAATCAATTACTCTCAGAATGACGAAACGGTCATGAGCGAGTCGTCAAAACGGACTCCCACCGAAAAAAAAAAGAAATTACCGAAAATCGAAATTGCGGATATTACACACGAAAGTACACGACCGAGATTTAGTGTCGGTTTTGTGTTCCCTTTGCGTACACGACACGGCACGAGGTACACGAAATAAATAAATAAATATATAATATTTTATATTTAATTTAATAAAAATATATATTTTATGTATTATGTTTATACTAAACTTTAAAATTTGAAAATATAATGTGAACTTTCATAAATTTTGTGTAAACATTCGTGTTCTCATTGTCATTCATTTCATTTCGTCTACTAAAACCTATAAAAATAATATTAGAATATTAAAATTATTATCTTTTATAATATTTTAATATTTATTTTATATTATGTGCCTGACACGAAAACACGACACGAAACGACACGAATTTGCACAGTACACGACATGTGACGAATTCATTTAGTGTCGTGTATGGGTTTGGACTGTTGGTACACGAAACACGAAAGTACACGACACGAAAATACACGACACGAACGAATTGCCAGGTCTAGTTGCTGTTGTTGTTTCTGTTGCTACTGTTGCTGCTGATGATGATGATGATTCTTGGACAATAACATGTCGTGGAAATCCACCTGGAAACCGGTGGCTAAATTCTGACCGGATGTAATTGTGATGTCGTCGTTCGAACTGGTCGGACAACTAAACGGCCCCATTTTATCTAGCGAAAAACGCGGCCGGTTTACTTGCTTGAATTCGTTCGCCAATGAATCCTCCGATGATGATAGACCGGAATATAGTTTGTGGTGGAAATCCTCTTGCAGCATGGACCGGAAACTGCTTTCAACTTTTTCACCTGTACCACTCAACAAAAATTAAAGCAGAATTAAAAAAGAAAAGGAAAAAAAATAAAAGATACAGCAGTATTTGGATATTTACAATAATCCTTGGTTCCAATCCAGGTTTGGAGAAGAAAGGCCTAAACCCATCATCTGAAAATTTTGATCGGCTAAACCGCCGTCCCCGGAAGACTACTCATGGCCACAGACACCGCCGGACGCGGTTATAGAAGTTGGTTTATTCATTCCCGCCATTTCTGTCGGCCATGATTCAAAGCTCGATAAGTTATTTAACATTGTCAGAGTGGAAGTCGGTGGTGTTCCAGTGTCAAACAATCTGTTTCTTGTTGTCGTATCCCACCAGCTCCCACTTCCCAACTGATCATCCGCCATGGTTACCTTTTTCAGATTCCTTTTCTTTTCTTTTCTTTTTCGAAAAATGATGATCAGACGCTTATGCCTGAAGCCTCTTTCTCTCTCAACTTCGCTTTTCTCCCGTTGGTTTTAATGAAAAATGGAATGAAAATGTGATTGTGGCATCTCAATATTTATACTACTAATAAGATGAGGAAATTAAGGAGAAGACTTTGTGGTTGTTGACTATGTTTATAGCCACGTAAGCAACTTAACAGCCATCTGGACAACAGTTAACGAAGATCAACGGAAAAGGCTAAATTTGCTTAAAATTAGAAAGATAAAGGACTTAGTTGGGACAAAAAAAAAAGATAAATGACTCAATCGTTATCTGAAATTAAGTAAAGGGACCCCAGGAGCATTTTGGCCTACTATTAATTATAAAATTACTTTCAACCTTTAATTAATAAGCTTACTAATTTAAGGTTGAATTAATTAAATTGCTTTAATTTATCGTTATTAATTACCCTATCATTCTGTGATACTAATATTAATAGTAATGGAAAATAAAATGGCTAGATTAATAATAATAATAGGTTCTTAATATTATTTTTAGAATAATCAAGTAAAATTGAAGTGGGCTAACTCATTAATTTAGATTAAAAGAAGATATATGGTAAATCATTATTAATTGGGTCATTAAGTGATTTTGGACTATTTATAGAAATAAATATTATTGGACTATAATAATACGAGAGTTTGGACACGAGCCTGAAGTGTAAACTACAATCATGATATGCAAATAAGGAAAATTTGACCTTATTTAGTAAATGAAATAAAATTCGTAAATAATTTGTTGGACATTTAAAATATTCATGCGCTTTCTATAAATTATAAAATAAATGCATGTGCGAAAATCGGGGCGTCACAACCTACCCCTCTTAAATAAATTTTCGTCCTCGAAATTAAACATGTACCTTCAATGGTAAAATATCGGATACTTAGAACGGATCTCCTCTTCACGTTCCCAAGTCGCTTCGTTCAGACTATGACGGCTCCATTGAACTTTCACCAATTTAACTTCTCTGTTTCATAAACGATGTACCTTATGCTCCAAAATAGCTGTAGGTACTTCCTCATAAGTGTAACACCCTCAGATCCGACCGGGAATATTACAGCGCCATGAGCCCGAGATGGAACACACAAGGCTAAAAGACATTTTCGCAAACATTTACGAACGGCGGTACTATCTTTAAAAACATTTGAAGACTTTATAAAGCTCGTTTATCAAAACCGTCGTAAAATCTCATTTGAAAGGACAAGGCCAAACAGCCGAAACTTAATAGTTTAGAAAACGATTTTCCAAAGTAACCTGAGCTACCCAATAATGAAAGGTTATTTAAAAATACTCACGCAGCGGAAAAGACAACAGTTAAAAGTACTCTAGCAGCAGAATACAACAACTGGTCAAGAAACTCAATTCGCAAAATACATGCCCTAGTCAGTATCCTCCGGGAAGCTCATCTCTCCACGACCGCTACAAGCTCGATATCCCAAGAACCTAAAAAGAAAGCCCATGACGGGGTCTTCCATAATATCCAATAATGATAACAATCACATCACATCAATAATTACATACCAATGAGATACTAGGTAAGAATACTATCAAAGTAATCTTACTGTCATACTCTACCAAATTCACGTCTCGTATCATCAACAACATGAAAGTTCATACATAAACATCTGTATTATATCTCACACAATACCCAAGATTCTCAAAACATCATCATAACTCATTGTTACGAAGTCTACTAACTATGACCAATTCGATCCATCAGATATCATCATCAAATCTCAATCACGAAAACCGATTGTCCATCAAAGACAAATACGAAGGTAAATACGGAACAGACCTCGAGATGCACAATACCACGACAATCACGTCAGTCTAATCCGAGATCAGATCAATACATCATACGGACATGGTCTTAACACAAGACCTACAAATGCATACTCATATGACAACGTCAATATGCTCAAAACAATAACAACAGTGTATACTCAATGGAAATCCCATGATCCAGCGCCCTCAGCATAGATCCCAAGATGATCCTACTAGATCAACGCGAGGTGGATAACCAACAATATACATATACACAAAACAACACATGATAAAACCAATGATGCGAATCCACGTGATTCCATCAACACAACACTAGGTAATCCAACGATCCAGCGCCCTCAGCATAGATCCCAAGATGATCCCGTCGGACCATAACGAGGTGGAAGAACCCGTCCAATGATCCAGCGCCCTCAGCATAGATCCCAAGATGATCCCGTCGGACCATAACGAGATGGACATCTGATCCAGCGCCCTCAGCATAGATCACACGATCCCATCGGATGAACACAACATAAAAAATACAAGTATGCATACACATATGCAAATCAATATGTTCATCAACATGAACAACACGACATGAACGACAATATGACAATCAACTAAGACGACCTCATGTTCAACAACATGAATGACAATATGCATGATCTATTTCATTAGCACAAAACCGAATCAATTTTAGATACTTGCCCCAAGTCCTTCGGGAGCAATCTCGATGTCAAATCATCACCAACGATTATCCGCAATGTTCGGCGATCCAAACGTACCATGGACTGCATATACTCATTTTCTCGTCTTTATCATAATGTATCCTCGATACCCAAAATGCCAATAACCGAAATAAATCCTATACCTTATGATTCAACTCCCAAGATCGGAAAACATCATAAAAATCTAAATCTCCAGGGTTCACAATAATAATCATTGCTATATGCATCGTAAACGAAATGAAACTGGAACCATTCATTAAATATTATAAATTGAGCAAGTAATAACTTGCCTCGATACCAACATGACGATGATGAAGCCGCTACCAATCTCATTGTCTTCGTCTACGAGCTCCTCAGCCCTGACCAATGAAATTTACGAACATACTCGAACACGACCGCAACACACTTTCTAGTCGACGATTATAACCAACGTCAATGACCACAACCTATTGAAGTAATCAATTAACACATATTCGATAATAATCAATTCCCAATATAACCAATCAATCAAACTCAATGGCTTAACAATTCCTCGATCATATACGAAACCAAATAATCCAACTCAACAAATACAAACGAATATCTACAATACAAACCGCAATTCGATGATCATACTTAACAATTAATACAACCGATCAATAAACCCAACGGTTCCATAATATCCCGATTAAACATAAATCTGAACAACCCGATTCAATTAATCATGAACTCATAACCACGATACGTTTCCATAATTCGATAATCATATCAACGATCAATTCATCTCGATTACAAGGATTACATAACATACTCTATTCCGAATTCATACGAATTAATACGATTCCTCCTTGTTTAATTATAAATTTCATAGTAGGACAATACTATCGGCGTAATCAACAATCTGAACTACCCAACGAGTTCAATACCTTTGAGAATCTCGTTATAAGATTAACTATCATCTTTCCGGATTCAAAATTGTTATCATGATTCGTATTTCGTCAAGAACATACGAATTCTACCACTACAATCAACATAGCATTGGTCTAAATCATCAATTCCATGATTATACTTAAAAACCATCATATATCTTATCAAATTTCCCTCTTTGATGTGATTTATATGCCAAGAACATCAAGAACATCAAGAACACCATGATTCCATAATCATGATTATAACAAATGAAATAATCGAAGACATATATCATTGTATCTTCCAATATACAATTCATATAACCTCAAGAATCATAACGACGATACCATAATCATCTTCATACGAATTATTCATCAACAATAACATCAAAATCCGAATTCAAGGTGTAGAGTTCATCAACATACCTCAAGAACATGAATAACACAATCAAACTCTTCAAGAATCATCAATGTCTTCATATCCAATCCTCAAATCCATGTTTCCAAGCTTATAATCAAGTTGGAAGAGGTTTATTCTCACTAACACACTCATAGGGACGAAGATTGGAGGAGGAAAGGTTTTTCTCTCGTGAAGAAATGAGAAGCCGATCTTCATTTTATAAACTACATTGTTCATTACGTACGTTATCACTCAACATTAAAGTACGTAATGCTCTCTAGAGTGTGCTACACATCCAACATAGCGTACGTAACATCATTCCAGAACTCACTGTCCTATTTCGCTCACTCGCTTACGTATACTTCCTTCATAGCGTACGTAACACGTACGTTGACTTGCTACAGTAAATATCCACTTAATGTACGTAATGCGCTACTCGTAGCGTACGTTAACCGAGAGTTGACTCGACCAAGCACGTTCTTCGCCGAAAGCTGCCGAACACAGGTCCCACCTGTCGGCCATAGCCTGAGCTGTCCGATACCTCTCGTTACGTACGTAATGCCTTATACATAGCGTACGTAACTCTTAGCATTTTAACGTACGTTAACTATACTCCTTAACGTACGTAATCCTTGTGCCTTAGCGTACGCTAAGTATACATCGTAGCGTGTGCTAATGTGGTTGTACTTAGCCATTTTCAGCTATCCTTGTCCAACATCTCAATATACTAGATACGAACATATGGCATACTGAATACACATACCCCTTCCGAGTATATTCTCATACGATACATCTAATACACGAGATCCTCATATACAATTGTCGATGAAGTACAACAATTATACAAATACAGCTGTCTCAGTCTTTCATTTATTTTATCCATACTGCATAGATTCCACACTGTACAACATAACTCGGATAAAATAACATTAAACAACAGTAGTAGAAATTCCGAATATTACATTCTACCCCACTTAAAATAAGTTTCGGCCTCGAAACTGGCAATCCGTCATAAAAAGAAACAACCCATTCGACCAAAATATCCCGAAATCATCACGATAACGATCAATCATCGTCATTAATGAATAACCAAAATAGTATACTTACAAATGCGCCAAGTTGACGATCTCCTGAGATACTAGCAAGTGACTCCACCGTAAAGCCTCAATACACTTACAATCACAATTCCGTGAGTCTCAACATAATATATCAAAATATATTATCTTCGGATGAAATAATTTATCCGTGCTAAATTTCATCTGCCTGATTATATAATCAAGTCCCAATCTGCTGAAAAACTATCGGTGCACGATACATCTGTGAAACAACTGCCCAAAGCAATGGCAATAGGTCCCGAAACATCGACACAAAATCCGAATGCTCAGATGATAACCAGCAATGATCAACCAATAAATTAATCGAGAATATCATCGACATGATAAACTCTAATACGACCAACCCAAAGGTCAACACGCAGCTGGGAATATCATCAACATGATAAACTTCAATATGGCCAACCATAGGTCAAAACACAATCGAGAATATCATCATTATGATAAACTCCGGTATTACCAACGAACGATCAGTGATAATTGAGAATACCTTCACACGGTAAACTTCAACACGATCAATACAGGACCACAGAAACCAATATACGAACGAATAAAGTTCTCAAAACGACACACCAATCACATACAGTGGATCTCAATAAACACAACCGACTGGTGAACATACCCCTCGGCATACGAACAACTAATCGTAAATTGGCGAACATACGAAATCATACATGGAGTGGAAATGACCAATCAATATCCAAAACAATCATCCTGGGGTCACCACCTTCAATTCTACACTTACTAAGGAATCATTCAAACATCACACTAAAATCGTACTACTACCATACCAATGGAATCACAAAGCACATATGTCCTGGTTTCACAAAATCCAAAGTTCCAAAATCACATTCTGTACCCGAATCTACAATACGCGGCATATTCTTCTTATCCGATCAATCAACTGATCATCCCTGGATAACCAAACTACCATACTGAAGTTCGAATCTCTATTCATCGTTCCATACTGATGCCTTATCCAATTTTTGAGTCACACTCATAACTTCACCATGATATGCACTATGCACTAAATGCGTATGTATATCAGTCACATTTTCAGACCAGTTTGAAATCATGTAATCTTGTCAAGAAGACAAATTTTTGAAAGTTCTTTCAAAAATTCCAAAACTCAAAACATAAATTCTGTAAGACCACGAAATTATTTTTCGAAATAAATAAACTGGCTCGCTAATGCCAAGTATTCGATAATAGTTTCCTTCGAATCCACACGATTTCGAAGTTTTAATATGAAACTATGCAAATGATTGACCACATCCATACTCCTGTATACCAATTCGGTTCGTCACCAATTCCACTGACATTCTATCGGGAAAACCACATGATAGAGTTCCAAAATCTTAATGTATAGAATCCGACAAAAACTCCTTTTCCACACATGACTCGCAACGTCAACCATTAACCCATCCTGGATCACCTCTACCATGCTATGACAAGACATTGAATAAGTAACAAATCAAACACAGCGAAAGACTACCCGAGAAGCCTCATTTGAACAAATAAACCAAAACCCCGAAAGGTAATAATAAAATGCATAAACGATTAGTAAAGTGTTTTAAAAATCTCGGACGTACTTTAGAAAACAGAAAAGCCTTTTGAAACATTAGGGTCTCAGCCTGTATCTCGTTCCGTATTACAAGAAGTTTAAAAAGTAGAAAACTCTTTTGGACCCCAAGTCCTGAGTTATAAAATTATTTCAAATGGGTCTCGACCCAAAAGCAATTTCCGTAAAACATCCGTGAAACATTCATTTTTAAAAATATCATTTTCAAATGCTCAAAAATAGTTCATAAATCTCAAAATAAATTAACATGACGACATGTTCTTCTCAACCATCCACAACATTTCTCCCAAATGCATAATTCCGTTCCAGAATCTAACCAACATACTGATTTCCAAAATCATAGTTTCTCAAGATCATCAATCCTGTCTCAACTCTGTCACCTCATACTGTGACGCATAATATCTTTCGGAGTCTCAAAGCATATCAACTTAGAATGGCAATAAATCTCAATGCAATTCAAAAATCCAAATACTTACAGATCGTGTAGTCGACGATTCTCCGTGATACTGGCATATGTCTCAACTCTAGAAAAATACTCGACACAAATATTTTCAAACACACATTTTGCAAAATCAGTTCAACTCGAGAACACAACACAGCTCTGTCCGTAGCGACACGTTAATATCATTTGAAAAATTTACAAAAAACCCAGTACCATACTGGTGAATCACATAATGCACAAGCCCGAGTGAACAAAAAAACTCACGGCTCCAATATTTTTCAATCGACAACTCAAATGACGCGACAAAAACACGACTCGACTCGACCCAATTGTCTATGTTTTCTCAACCTAAGCTCCGATACCATATTCTGTAACACCTCCAGATCCGACTGGGAATATTACAGCATCGTGGGCCCCGAGATAGAACCCACAAGGCTAAAAGATATTTTCACAAACATTTACAAATGCCTAAGAGGCGAACGACAGCACTATCTTTAAAAAACATTCGAAGACTTTATAAAACTCGTTTATCAAAACCGTCATAAAATCTCATTTCAAAGGACATGGCCAAACAGCCGAAACTTAATAGTTTAGAAAACGATTTTCCAAAGTAACCTGAGCTACCAGATAACGAAAGGTCATTTAAAAATACTCACGCAGCGGAAAAGACAACAGTTAAAAGTACTCTAGCAGCAGAATACAACAACTGATCAAGAAACTCAATTCGCAAAATACATGCCCTAGCCAGTATCCTCCGGGAAGCTCATCTCTCCACGACCGCTACAAGCTCGATATCCCAAGAACCTAAAAAGAAAGCCCATGACGGCATCTTCCATAATATCCAATAATGATAACAATCACATCACATCAATAATTACATACCAATGAGATACTAGGTAAGAATACTATCAAAGTAATCCTACTGTCATACTCTACCAAATTCACGTCTCGTATCATCAACAAGACGAAAGTTCATACATAAAAATCTGTACTATATCTCACACAATACCGAAGGTTCTCAAAACATCATCATAACTCACTGTTACGAAGTCTACTAACTCTGACCAATTCGATCCGTCGGATATCATCATCAAATCTCAATCACGGAAACCGATTGTCCATCAAAGACAAATACCAAGGGAAATACGGGACATACCTCGAGATGCACAATACCACGATAATCACGTCAGTCTAATCCGAGATCAGATCAATACATCATACAGACACGGGCTTAACACAAGACCTACAAATGCATACTCATATGACAACGTCAATATGCTCAAAATAATAACAACAGTGTATACTCAATGGAAATCCCATGATCCAGCGCCCTCAGCATAGATCCCAAGATGATCCTACTAGATCAACACGAGGTGGATAACCAACAATATAGATATACACAAAACAACACATGGTAAAACCAACGATGCGAATCCACATGATTCCATCAACACAACACTGGGTAATCCAACGATCCAGCGCCCTCAGCATAGATCCCAAGATGACCCCGTTGGACCATAATGAGGTGGAAGAACCCGTCCAATGATCCAGCGCCCTCAGCATAGATCCCAAGATGATCACGTCGGACCATAATGAGGTGGACATCTGATCCAGCGTCCTCAGCATAGATCACATGATCCCATCGGATCAACACAACATAAACAATACAAGTATTCATACACATATGCAAATCAATATGTTCATCAACATGAACAACACGACATGAACGACAATATGACAATCAACTAAGACGACCTCATATTCAACAACATGAATGACAATATGCATGATCAAAATCATTATCACTAAACCGAATAAATTTTAGATACTTGCCCCAAGTCCATTGGGAGCAATCTCGATGTCAAATCATCACCGACGATTATCCGCAATATTCGGCAATCCAAACGTACCATGGACTGCAGATACTCATATCCTCGTCTTTATCATAATGTATCCTCGATACCCAAAATGCCAATAACCGAAATAAATCCTATACCTTATGATTCAACTCCCAAGATTGGAAAACAACATAAAAATCCAAATCTCCAGGGTTCACAATAATAATCATTGCTATATGCATCATAAACAAAATAAAACTGGAACTATTCATTAAATATTATAAATTGAGCAAGTAATATTGTCTTCGTCTACGAGCTACCAATCTCATTGCCTTCGCCTACGAGCTCCTCGGCCCTGACCAATGAAATTCACGAACATACTTGAACACGACCGCAACACACTTTCTAGTCGACGATTATAACCAACGATCAATGACCGCAACCTATTGAAGTAATCAATTAACACATATTCGATAATAATTAATTCCCGATATAACCAATCAATCAAACTCAACGGCTTAACAATTCTTCGATCATATACGAAACCAAATAATCCAACTCAACAAATACGAACGCATATATACAATACAAACCGCAATTCGATGATCATACTTAACAATTAATACAACCGATCAATAAACCCAACGGTTCCACAATATCCCGATTAAACCTAAATCCGAACAACCCGATTCAATTAATCATGAACTCATAACCACGATACGTTTCCATAATCCAGTAATCATATCAACGATCAATTAATCTCGATAACAAGGATTACATAACATACTCTATTCCGAATTCATACGAATTAACACGATTCCTCTTTGTTTAATTATAAATTTCATAGTAGGACAATACTATCGGAATAATCGGCAGTCTGAGCTACCCAACGAGTTCAATACCTTTGAGAATCTCGTTATAAGATTAACTATCATCTTTCCAGATTCAAAATTGTTATCATGATTCATATTTCGTCAAGAACATACGAATTCTACCACTACAATCAACATAGCATTGGTCTAAATCATCAATTCCATGATTATACTTAAAAACCATCATATATCTTATCAGATTTCCCTCTTTAATGTGATATATATACCAAGAACATCAAGAACACCATGATTCCATAATCATGATTATAACAAATGACATAATCGAAGACATATATCATTGTATCTTCCAATATACAATTCATATAACCTCAACAATCATAACGACGATACCATAATCATCTTCATACGAATTATTCATCAATAATAACATCAAAATCCGAATTCAAGGTGTAGAGTTCATCAACATACCTCAAAAACATGAATAACACAATCAAACTCTTCAAGAATCATCAATGTCTTCATATCCAAGCCTCAAATCCATGTTTCCAAGCTTATAATCAAGTTGGAAGAGGTTTAGTCTCACTAACACACTTATAGGGATGAAGGTTAGAGGAGGAAAGGTTTTTCTCTCGTGAAGAAATGAGAAGACGATCTTCATTTAATAAACTACATTGTTCATTATGTACGTTATCACTCAACATTGACGTATGTAATGCTCTCTAGCGTACGCTACACATCCAACATAGCGTATGTAACATCATTCCAGAACTCACTGACCTGTTTCGCTCACTCGCTTACGTACGTAATACTTCCTTCATAGCGTACGTAACACGTACGTTGACTTGCTACAGTAAATATCCACTTAACGTACGTAATGCGCTACTCGTAACGTACGTAATGCGCTACTCGGAACGTACGTTAACCGAGAGTTGACTCGACCAAGCACGTTCTTCGCCGAAAGCTTCCGAACACAGGTCCCACCTGTCGGCCATAGCCTGAGCTGTCCGACACCTCTCGTTACGTACGTAATGCCTTATACATAGCGTACGTAACTCTTAGCATCTTAACGTACGTTAACTGTACTCCTTAACGTACGTAATCCTTGTGCCTTAGCGTACGCTAAGTATACATCGTAGCGTGCGCTAATGTGGTTGTACTTGGCCATTTTCAGCAATCCTTGTCCAACGTCTCAATATACTCCTTCCGAGTATATTCTCATACGATACATCTAATACACGATATCCTCATATACAATTGTCGACCAAGTACGACAATATACAAATACAGTTGTCTCAGTCTTTCATTTATTTTATCCATACTGCACAGATTCCTCGCTGTATAACATAACTCGTATAAAATAACATTAAACAACAGTAGTATAAATTCCGGATATTACAATAAGTCAGGTTCTTGGCTACATGCAACTCTTCAAAATTGCATACGTGACCAGGATCATGTATGTATTTTCTCAGCATGGAGACGCGAAAGGCATTGTGCACTCCCGATAACTCCAACGACAATGCCGAACGATAAGCAAGATCACCAACACGATCCAAAATCTCAAAAGATCCCATATAACGAAGTTGTATCTTTCCCTTTTTATCGAATCGTATCACTCCTTTCATCGGCGCTACCTTTAAGAACATCTTTTCTCCAATCTCAAAATGGATATCTTTCCTTCGTTTATCAGCATAAGACTTCTGCCGATCTTAGGCAGTCTTAATTCTACTTCTGATTTTAGCTATCTTCTCTGGAGTCTGCCCGATTAATTCTGGACCCAGAATCTTTCCTTCTCCAACCTCACTCCAATAAAGAGGCGATCGACATTTCCTTCCATACAGAGCCTCATACGGGGCCATTTGTATAGTCACTTGGTAACTATTGTTATAAGCAAACTCTACTAATGGCAAAATATTTTCCCAATTCTCGCCTGTATCAAGAACACACTCTCTCAACAAATCTTCAAGTGTCCTGATATCCCGTTCAGATTGACCATCGGCCTGCGGATGATATGTAGTACTGAAATTCAACAGTGCCCAATGCACTTTGCATACTTTTCCAAAATTTTGACGTAAATTGCGGATCTCTATTCGAGACGATCAACACAGGAACACCATGTAACCTCATAGTCTCCTGAATACAAATCTTTGCATACTATTCCATACTATAAGTCATCCTCACAGGTAGAAAATGAGATGACTTTGTCAAACAATCTACTATTACCCAGATAACATCGTTCTTCCTCCTGGTTGTTGGTGTTTTGCCTTCACCTGCTGACATAACATACACATCTCCACAAATACACCAATGTCCCGTTTCATTCCTCTCCACTAAAAGAACTTCTTGAGGTCGTGGTACATCTTTGTACCTCCCGGGTGAGCAGAGCATGGTGCATTATAGGCTTCTTCAAGGACTTGCTTCCTAAGGGATTGACCTTAGGAACACATAACCTCCCATCATAAGTTAAAACGTCGTATGCGGCAACGACAAATTTCTCAATACTTCCATCTTGTGCTCGATCTTTCATCTTGCACAAGAACTTATCGCATGTTTGAGCTTCCTTAATCTTATCCCTTAAGTTTGGTTGCAAGACCAAAGATGATAGGATTGCTTTCGAATCCTATAACGACTCAACCACCTCAATTTTAAACTGGGAGAACGCCTTTATCAAACTCTACTAGTTGGTCAAGCAAGCTAACCCGCCTCTAGTCTTCCGACTCAAGGCATCAGCTACCACATTAGCCTTACCCGGATGGTAATGAATAGTACAATCATAGTCTTTTACCAATTCTGCCGCATGTTAAGATCCTTCTATGTGAAAATATACTTCAGACTTTTATGGTCTGTGTATATCTCACAGTTTCCTCCGTAGAGATAGTGACGCTGAATCTTCAACGTATGTACTACAACAGCCAACTCTAGATCATGCATCGGATAGTTCAACTTATGTGGTTTAAGCTGTCTTGACGCATAGGTACTACCTTACCATGTTTCATAAGAATACAACCCAACCCCTGCTTTGAGGCATCACTGTAAATAACAAAGTCTTCCGTCGGATCAGGAATCATTAATACTGGTGCCGAGGTTAGACTCTTTTTCAATTCTCGGAAACTTTCCTTGCACCTATCACTCCATTCAAATCTATCACCTTTCATGGGTCATAGGAGTGGTGATTTTCGAAAATCCTTCGATAAATCTTCTATAATAGCCAGCTAAGCCCAGAAAGCTGCGAACTTCGCTCGCATTCTTGGGTACTCCCCAATTAGTCAATGCTACAACCTTGTCGGGATCTATCTTAATTCCTTTAGAAGTCACCACATGTCCTAGGAATCCAACTCTGTTTAACCGAAACTCACATTTCTTAAACTTGGCATACAACTTCTTCTTGCAAAGTGTCTCCAATATAACCCTCAAATACTCTTGGTATTGTTCCTTGTCCTTAGAATACATCAATATATCATCTATGAAGACGATCACGAACTTATCCAAGTAAGGTTGGAACACCATCTTCATTAAATCCATAAAGACTGCACGTGCATTAATTAGACCAAATGGCACCACTACAAATTTAAAATGCCCATAACTGGTCCTGAAAGTTGTCTTAGGAATGTCGCAATCCCTAATCTTCAGTTGATGGTACCCCGACCGCAAATCGATTTTCGAAAAAGTTCCGGCTCCCCTCAACTGATCAAATAGATCCTTGATTCTCGGTAACGGGTACTTGTTCTTCACCATGAGTCAATTCAGCTCCCTGTAATCAATACAAATCCGAAGTGCCCATCTTTCTTCCTTACAAACAGCACTGGTGCACCCCATGGTGACACACTAGGACGAACAAATCCGAGCTCCTGCAGCTCTTGAATTTGGATCTTCAATTCTTGAAGTTCCTTCGGAGCCATTCTATATGGCGCTTTGGATGTCGGGGCTACCCCGGGGACCAAATCAATACTAAACTCCACTTGCCGGTCGAGTGGGACTCCTGGCAAATCTTCTGGAAACACATCCAAAAACTCCCATACTATAGGTATATCTGTAGGGTACACCTCATTAGTACAAGTGTCGACCAAACTCACCAAGTAGCCCTAACATTTCTCCTTCCTTAGACTTCTCAGTACATTCATGGCTCTGATTACTCTTGGTACTGTCCTACTCCTAGTACCATAAAGGGTGATCGAATCACCTTCGGAACACCTCAACGTGACCTTCTTCTCACGACAGCTTATATCGGCATCATGTCTATCGAGCCAGTCCATACCAAGGATCACGTCAAAATCCATCGAGTTAATCAAATAAAGACTAGCGTCAAATCCTCTTCCTCCTATCTCTATATTTTCGTCAATCATTCTATTAGTGAGTATCATATTTCCTGACGGTAAGCTAACCTCAAGGGACTCTACAGTTTTAACGCTTTTATGATGAATGGCATGATAAAACTTTGCAGATATAAAGGAGTGTGTGGCACCAATGTCAAATAAAGCGAAATCAGGCACATTAGAGATCATAAGCATACCTGATACTGTGTTGGGACTATAATCAGCCAAATTCATTGAGTAGACTCGAGCTTGACCTCCTGATGCTTGTCCTTTACCCTTAGGTCCTCGACAATGTCGGCTTGTGTGACCAGGATTCCCGCAGTTATAGCAGACACCCTTTCCATAACACTCCCCGCCATGATTCTTACCACACGTTGGGCACGCAGGCCTAGTGATCGGTACACCTGGTCTAGATTTCTCATCTACCTTCTTCTGCTTATTGGAAGCTGCCGACTTAGTTTGATTACCATTCCAACCTCTCTTTCCATAAGATGACTTAGCAACTAGTTGAGGACTCATGTTCTGACTAGCTTCAACCTCTTGAGCTCTGAATACGGTATCAGTATAGGGCAACACTCCATGACCAGCCACAATATGGCGAATACTCGGACGCAACCCACTATGAAACTTGAGGGCTCGCTTGCGGTCACTGTCCACCATGTGCTCCACAAAGAAGCTAATTTTGTCGAATTTTCTCTCATATTCTTCAACCGATAAGCTCTCTTGATCAAGGTTCCAGAAATCTCTCTCCATATTCTCTCGGAAGTGCTGTGGATAGTACTGTTCTATCACTAGTTCCTTGAACCAATCCTAAGTTAATGCAGCACGCCCGACTGCCAGCCTCAAACACCAATAGGTCATCCACCAGCATTTAGCATCCTCGACCATTTGATACTAGGAGCAAAGAATCCTTTGTGCATCGGTGCACCCAATGAGCTCAAGGGTATGCTCGAGTGACATCAACCATTCATCGACAAATACTGGCCCTTCTCGACTGTTGAGTAATGGTGGTGTGAAATGTCAGAACTGTTGCACAACTGGTGCCTGGGTAGGAGCTGGCACATTATTATTGTGGTTATCTTGACCTCCGTTACCACCAACACCAGCTCCAACACCAGGGTTGGCATTCTGACCAGCGAGATTATCAACTCCTCGATTAGTTGGGCGTCCACGTCCACGAGTTTCCATGGTCCTAAGGTACATTATAGCCAATGACTAATTCGTAATCTCCTCATAAGGGATGGAAATAAAGGTATACATCGTGTCTAAGGGTTAATTGCTCCCAATAAACGTTCTAGCAGCACTATACTAACGCATCTACATGTGTTTATGAATTTATAAGAAAGCACGTACATGTCCATGTTAGGAATACTTGTTAGATTTTGATGATGTCATTCCTGTATTTGTGATTTATTCAAATGTAGTACTTGGTGCTGTAAAGAAGAACCAAATGAGTATCTTCTAAGCCATTGAAATAGGCTAAGAGTTAATGAGTTGAAAATTGGCTAAGTATAGAACTGTCAAAATAGCAGATAAGTCATCAGGCGAGTTCTTTATCAGGCGAGTTTTGGTCAATAGGAATATCAGAGAGGTTTGACCAAAACACCGTAGCAGCCGAGGTTCAGACGAGTAATCATCAAGCGAGTTAACTTCAGCAGAATTTCGGTCAACACCATAGATCCGAGAAGATTGGCCACAGACAAGATCCAATCAGATGAGTTCTAGTCAGCAGAATATATCAGAGAAGTTTGACCGTAGACGACTTATTATCAGAGAAGGTCTGGTCAACACAAAACATCATCTGAGGTTTGACCACAAATGAGTTAGCATCGGACAAGTTATCAGGTGAGTTTCCTGGTCAAAAGGAATATCAGCTGAGGTTTGACTACAGACGAGTTCTTTATTAGACGAGGCTGTCGGTCAAGCATAATATCAAAGAAAGTTGACCAAACTATATCTGCAAGCCAAGTAAGATCAGTCCACTTCAGCAAAGCGTTGAAAGTCAACAATACCGGCAAGACATGTGGACGTAAAAGCAGGAGACAAAGTGAATGATTCCCGGAAGTTAAGGAATAATTTATTCCTAGATATCGGCGCCCGAAAGACATTCTAAATATAGTAATCAAGAAAAACAGCACAACGGAAAGATTCTTCAAACGGACAAATTTGAAGAAAAAGACAAGCCGTGTAAAGAGATGAACGAATAAACAAAGAAGTCCACTCTCCAACGGACGGATATGTTACAAGAGATGCAACGACTATGAAGAAGCTCAAGATTCGTACTATAAATATCTAAAGAACAGATTGAGCAAAGTACGATGCGAACAACACATACAAGCGATCAAAGAATTCAAAGCAATCTATAGCATCGTGAAAGAGCAAGCTTAAAGTCATATTCAAGAGAAGTTCTTTTAGCTGGAGAAGACAACACTCTTGTCTTTAAAGTTTGAGTACGGGGTACTTCTGTGAACAAGGTTTTCAGAAATTTCGAGACTGATAAGGCATCCACGGGTTCTTGATTGGAAGATGATAGATAGCTCGAGAGTTGTTGACGCATCCACGGGTTTTCAATCAGGAGGTGCTAGGCAGTCAAGGGAGTTGCAACAGACACGGGTTTCCACTGGATGGAAGCTGTTGTAACTGGTCGAATCATTGTAACGTTTATCACTGGTTGAAAGTTATAATGAATTCATCTCCAACTGGTTTGGAGAAAAGTGGACTAGTAGAGGATTACCCCACCTCTTAAACCACTATAAGTGTCTGCGTGTTTTTCTGTATTCATCATACTTATCTGTTGCAATCATATTTATTATTACATATAGCAGTCAACTGTTTTCCCCATAACTTATTTTGATAGTTGACATAAGTCACCTACAGACGACATAAGTCACCTGCATTGTCACCAGCTGTGCTTCCGCATTCTCACCTACAGCTAAGATTTTGTTAGCTGAATATTATATCAGCTGATCTACTCACCTGATATTCAGGAAAATATTTTAATAAGTCTATTCACCCCTCTCTTCTATACTTATTCCTGATGACTTGTAACCTACAAGTGGTATCAGGGAGGTTGGTTCAATTTTACAGAACCTCATCCATATACTTTAGTATATCTATCTTAATCTCTCATTATAATGGAACACATGCACTCTAGATTACCTGTTTTATCTATTGATGAATATGACCTATGGAAAATAAGAATGCAGGCTCATTTATCATCCATCCATGATGACATGTGGTGTATAATTGAGGACAGTCCATTCATATTCCTGAAGGACAACACAGCAGAAGAAATTGCAGCTGGGAAGCCAGAGAAGATTCCCAAGAAGAGGACTGAAATGTCCCCTGAAGAAAGGAAGCTGGACAATCTTGACAATCGGTCCAGAGATGTTCTATACTAGACTCTTGACAAGGCAACCATGGTCAAAATAAAAAACTGCAAGAATGCCAAAGAAATATGGGACACATTGGCAGTAACGTGTGAAGGAACCGAGCCGATCAAGGAGAACAAGTTGTCAATTGCTACTTAGAAGTTTGATAACTTCAAGATGAAAAGTGGAGAAACAATTGATCAGGTGGATGGAAGATTCACAGAGATCATAAATGAAATAAATTCTCTTGGAAAGATATATGGCAACCGAGAGATGGCTCTGAAGGTTCTAAGATCTCTCACACCTGAATGGATCATGAAGGTCGTTGGTATGAGGGAATCTAAAGATCTTAACAAAGTAAAGACCCTAGAAATTTTCTCATACCTCAAAGCATTAGAGTTTGAGCTGCCCTGCTCATCAACCAGTGAGCCAGCTGAGAAAGAAATAGCCTTTACAGCAGAATCACCTGCAAAGAGCCAAGTTGAAGTCAATCCCCCCATCCCTCTGAATTTTGAAGAAAAGATGGCATTTATCATGTAGAGGTTCAGCAACTTCACAAGACCCCACAAAACTATTTAAAGTACAAGAAGAGCTTCAAAGAAAACTCAAGGAAGAACCAAAAAGCTGGAAACTAGAAGGTGGAATGCTACAACTGTCACAAGACAGGACATATCCAGTTTGACTGTCCGGAACTCAAGAAGGACATGGGCAGAAGGGATGACAAGAGTAAGGCTCTCATTGGTGAAGACCAAGAAAGAGTTGAATCAAGCAGTGGATTCTTTTGAGATGATGATGATGACTACAACTGCTTGATGGCTAATTTGGCTGATGAAGAGGTAACATCTAAACCTCAAACTTCAAAAGGTTTCAGTTCTGACATGTATGAAGACATTGATATTTATAAATCTATAAATCAACTTATCAAAGATTTTGAAACCTTAAAGTCAGCCCACCTGACTGTTACAACTGAGAATGCACAACTGAAGAATGATAAAGTCCAGCTAAAAATGATTTTGACAAACTCATCCAAGAGTTAGCAAAGTTTAAAACATTATAGTTGAGTTTGAAAAACAAGCTGAAAACACTTTGAAAAACTCAACTGAAAATACTACAGTTGAGGTTCATAAGCTTATTGTTTTAAATAGTGAAAAGTCAGTTGCACTAGCTCATATCAAAACTGAGCTTCTAAGTTGAAACAGCTAAACAATACACAAGCTAAAGAGATAACATCTCTGAAAGCATCCATAAATCTTGATGGTTTGTGTATAAACTAAAGGCCACTTTATTTAAAATCAGGCCTTGGATATGACCCCAACACTCCCTCTAGCTCAAAGACAACTTTTATCAAGGGAGAAACTTATGTCCAGACTGCTGAGCCCATAAGCAAACATGTATTTCAAAATAGGCATCATCTCAGTCAAAAGTTTAGGTAGCAGACAAGGTTTACAAGGCAACCACCTAGACATGAGACTAGGCAATGGCCTAGCAGAAGCAGCAGTCAAAACATTATTCTAATTATTACCAAAGACTCCCCAAAAATATATTTCAAAATGGGAGAGGTAATTGGAAACCTCAAGGTTATCCAAATTTTCAACAAGAACAGGTGTGGAGACCCCAAAGCTTTAACAAATGGTCTCAGCCAAGATTCAGAAATGGCCCACACCAAAATAATTTTTAGTCATATCCTATATAGGAATGACCAACATTATCAAAACACCAGGAGAAAGCAATTCTCCAGGAAGCCCACTAACCCCAAAGGACCCACTCAGATTTGGGTACCTAAATCTCTATTGTCTGATTGCAGAAAAGATGGAAGGACTACCTTTATGTCACCTCAAATTCAAGACTAGGAGGTGAAGAATGATTTATGGATTCAGGATGCTCAAGGCACATGACCGAGAATAAGAAGATGCTGACAAACTACATCAAAGAAAGAGGTCCTGATGTAACTTTTGGAGATAGCTCTCGAGGCCAAACAAAAGGATATGGGGAGCTGCACAGAGGAAATATAATCATATCAAAAGTGCATTATGTCAAAGGGCTCAAATACAACCTGTTGAGCATAAGTCATTTTTGTGATGAAAAGAACTTGGTAGTCTTCACTATTTGAAAATGCATGGTGATTGATATCCTATCAGGAGAAGTGAATCTACAAGGATTCAGAAGAAGAGACATTCATATGATATATTGGAATACAGATGCTCCAAACACCTGTTTTCTATCAAAAACAATTGCTAAGAATGGATGGCTATGGCACAAAAGATTATGTCACCTGAATTTCAAAGCCATCAACAAAATCAGCTCTCAAAAGTTGGTCAGAGGACTTCCAGAAGAAGTATCAAGAAAGAAGCCCTCTGTGATGCATGTCAGAATGGAAAGCAAACCAGAGCATTTTTAAAGCCAGTTCAGCCTACCACTCTCACCACCAGAGTTTTGGATCTACTTCATATAGATCTCTTTGGCCCCATTAAGCCAAGGACACTGAGTGGAAGGAAGCATGTCTTAGTAGTAGTATATGACTACTCCAGATTTACATGGGTTGTTTTTCTCTATAAAAAGAGTGAAACATTAACAAAGCTACCTGAACTGCTGAGGAAAATTCAGAATGAGAAATCCCTCTCAATTATAAAGATCAGATCAGACAGAGGAGGAGAATTTCTCAACAAGGCAATCACTAAATACAGTTATCAGAATGGACTCGAGCATGAAGTCTCTGCCACAAGAACACCACAGCAAAATGGTGTAGCTGAAAGAAGAAACAGAACCTTGAAGGAAACAGTCAGGTCAATGATTGCAGAAGCTGAGCTGCCCAAGAGGTGCTGGGCTGAAGCAGTCAACACAGCATACTATACTCAGAACATGAATATGATAGTAGGGAGACATGGTAAAATCCCCTATGATGTTTAGAATAGCAGAACACCAACTGTTGCATACTTTCATATTTTTTGTTGCAAGTGTTTCATCCACAGCAATGGTAAAACCCAACTGAATGCCTTTGATGCTAAAATTGATGATGGTCTCTTTATGGATAACAGAGTATTTAATAAAAGAACCTTAGTTGTAGAAGAAACACTCCATGTTGTGTTTGATGAATCTACTGTTGAGTACAGGAAACAAGTGGAATCAAGTGAGAAAAAGCTCAAATCCGCCTCCCTGGAAAAGATTATCATAAATGACACAGGTATGATGGACTCAACTGAAGACCCAACTGCAGATCAGACTGAAGACCCAACTGCAGATCATACAGGAGATCCAACTGCAGATCAGACAGGAACTCCAATTTTACATGTTCTAACTGCAGCCGATAAAGACACAACTGTAGAGCAGACAAAATTCCCATCTGCGTCTGACAAACCAGAAGAAGTTCAAGAAGGGCAAAATTAAGTTGATGCAGACAGAGACGAATTCCATAAAAGCAACTCTACATGGAGAACAAACCCTGAAGATGATATCCCCAAATGGTTCAGAGATCACCACATTCAACAAATCATTGGAAACTTAACTGGTGGAGTCAAGACCAGGCAATCTACAGAACCAGCAGGAATGACAATGTTCTCATGTTTCATGTCTCATATGGAACCCAAAACAAGTGAACGGGCCCTGGAAGACTACACTTGGGTGATTGTAATGCAGGAAGAACTGAACCAAATGGAGAGAAACAATGTCTAGGAACTAATAGATAGACCAAATCACAAGAAAGTCATAGGCACTAAATAGGTGTACAAAAACAAGTGTGATGAAGATGGAGCTATTGTTAGGAATAAAGCCAGACTAGTTGCAAAAAGATATGCTCAGTGTGAAGGAATAGATTTTGATGAAACATTTGCACCAGTAGAAAGACTGGAGGCTATCAGACTATTCCTGGCATATGCAGCATTTAAATATTTTGAGGTCTACCAAATGATGTAAAAAGTGCTTTTCTCAATGGAGTACTAGAATAAGAAGTCTATGTGGAGCAACCCCCTGGATTTGTCAAAGGAGACAAAGAATACAAGCTCCTAACGGCTCTATATAGACTCAAGCAGGCACCAAGAGAACGGTATGAGACCATATCTATATTTCTGGAGAAAAATGGATTTAGCAAAGGAAAGTTGGACAAGACACTCTTCAGGATTGAACATGAAGACCCTATATTACTTGTTCAAATATGTGTATGGAATCAAATTTAGCTCAACCAACCCCGAATTATGTGAAAAATTCTCAACTCTCATGCAAGGAGAATTTGAAATGAGCATGATGGGAAAATTAAATTTCTTTCTTGGTTTGCAAGTCAAACAAGTTGACAATGGAATTTTCATCAACAAGCAAAGTATACAAGGAAATTAATCAAAAGATTTAGCATGGACTCAGCCAAACCACTAAGAGTATCCATGAGCACCTCCCTGCACATTGATGCAGATGAAGGAGGCATTCCAGTTGATCCAACACACTACATAGGACTAATTGGATCACTTCTATACCTCACTACAAGCAGACCTGGCATTTCATTTGCAGTAGGAATCTGTGCAAGATTTCAGTCCAAGCTAAAGCAATCTCATCAGGAAGCAGCTAAAAGGATAATCAGATACCTCAAGTCCACAATCAATGTTGGCCTATGGTATCCCAAGGATGACAACTTCAAACTCTCAGGATATTCAGATGCTGACTTTGCACGATACAAGATATACAGAAAGAGCACCAGTGGAACATGTCAGTTCCTTTGGACCAGACTTATATCATGGTTCAGTAAGAAGCAAGTATCTAACTCAATATCCACAACTGAGTCAGTATACTTAGCTGCAGGAAGTTGTTGTGCCCAGATTCTTTGGATAAGACAACAAGTAAGGGACTACAATATCACAGCAAATGAAGTTCCTATATGGTGTGACAACAGTAGCGCAATTGCTATAACCAACAATCCAGTCCTACACTCAAAAACTAAGCACATAGATGTCAAACATCACTTCATCAGAGATCATGTGCTTAATGAATGAGTAAGAGTAGAAAGAGTCAGCACAGAGTATCAAATTGCTGATATATTCACTAACTTTTACCAGAAGAAAGGTTTCTGGAGCTTAGCAGGGAACTTGGATTACTATATTGGGAATCTAGTACTTAGTTGTAAAATAGATGAGAAAATTCATATGAACTGATCAGACAAGATGAGAAAAGGCCACCTGATCAGACAAACGAAGAAAAGTCACCTGATCCGCAGACTAGACGAGGAAGCCACCTGATCAGAGCAGACGAGGAGCCAGCACAAACAAATAAAAGTTAGCTGATGTCACTTACAGACAATATATCTCACCTGATGGAGAAGCAGATAGACGAAGGAAAAGCTAGCTGATCAGAAGCACAGACAACACATGTCCCCTAATCAAAGCATACAAGGAATTGAAATCACAGCTCATCAGAAGTCAATCAGTCAAACAAGTAAGTTTCTCATTCCTTAACCGACATATGATTCTTATATTCTTTATTTACACGTGGCTAAAAACACACGTTCACACTACCTCCACTTTTATTTCCCGATCTCCAACCACCACTTATTTAATTATTATAAATTCAAAAGCGTCTTTTCAATTGACTATAGACGGTCAACAGTCATTTCATAAAACCTTATCGTCTTCAAGCTCTCAAAACCCTAATTTATCTGTAAAAGCAAGAACCCTAGAATATTCACTGCACTAAATCGAAACACTATTTTTGTTGCAGAAATGGACTCAACCACTTACTTCAGGGCGTTAACCTGAAGATGGTGAAAGAGCATATAATCTTCAGCATCGTCGTCGATTTTGCAGGTTTACTGGAGTCCAATGACACAGCGGAGTTGGCGCACCTGATATCAACGATGATGAAGAACGGGATTTATCACTTTCTGGATATTAATCCCACCCAATTTTTCAAGGAAGCCGTCACTTGCTTCTTTAATGAGGCTTAGGCTACACAGTACAGGATTGAAAGTTCAATCTTTGGCGAACCAATCACTATCACAAAACAGACGGTCGCCAACGCATTTAATATGAAGAATCGGGGCATTGATGTAGAAGCCCTTAAACAAAATCTAACTGACATTTGGTACAAGATCAAATTACCAGAGCAGCCAATGAAAGTCAAACTCACTGCCAAAAAGGGAGATCTCATGAGAGAATACCAGTAGGTTCTGGACATAACCAATAAGATAGTCATGGGGATGGCCGGAAGCTTTGATCAATTATCTATTAGGAATACTTATTAGATTTTGATGATGTCATCTCTGTATTAATCAATTATTCAAATGTATGTTTTAAGTACTTGGCAACTTGTAAAGAAGAACCATATGAGTATCTTCTGTAGGCCTTAAAATTTAGGCCAAATGTTGATCAGTGAAGTAATCGACTAAGTATAGAACGGCCACTCATCAGAGAAGATATCAGGCAAGTTCATTTCAGAGAAGTTTTGGTCATCGCAAAATATCAGGGAGGTTTGACCAAAACCTAGCTGCAGTCAAGACTCTGAAGAAGGTGCTACATCAGACAAGTTTTGATCAGGCGAGTTCTGGTCAACACAAAATACCAGCTGAAGTTTGACCATCAGATCATCAAGATAGAAAACTTCAGATCATAAGACTATATCTCAGACAAGTTCAGATCAGAGAACTTCTTCCCAGAGAACTTCAGAGGACTTCACATCAAAGAACTTCAGAGGACTTCACATCAGATAAGGTTGACTGCACTTCAAGCAGCTTTGACCAAGTTATTTCAGACAAGTTCTCAGTCAAGTTATCAGCCAAGATACTCAGTCCACGTCAGCAAGAGTTGAAAGTCAACATTCACGGAAATCCGCATACAAGACGTAGGAGACAAACTGGAAAGATTCACGGAAAGCAAGGAAATAAATATTCATCAAGATCCGCATTCTTAATACTTTATACTTATTCTAATCAAGAATAATGGCGCTCACAAGAAAGTCTTTCAAACGGTCGGAATTGAAAAAGGGAATCCAGCCTTGGAACGAATTGATAAGGTAAACAAATAAGTTCACTCTCCAACGGATGGATTTGTTACAGTAGTGCAATGGCTATGAAGGAAGCTCAAGGATCGTACTATAAATATCTGAAGATATGAATTGAGCAAACAATAGTGCCAACAAAATTTACAAACGATCAAAACATTCAAGGTAATCAAAAGCAATCTATAGCATTGTGGAAGAGTAAGCTTAAAAGATCATATTCGAAGAAGCTCCTTGTTGGAGAAGACAACACTCTTGTCTAAAAACCTGAGTACGGGGTACTTCTGTAAATGAGGTTTTCAGAAGTTTCGCGACTGATAAGGCATCCAAGGATTCTTGATTGGAAGGTGATAGACAGCTCGAGAGTTGTTGAGGCATCCACGAGTTTTCGATCAAGAGGTGCTAGGCAGTCAAAGGGAGTTGCAACGGCCATGGGATTCCAATGGCTGGAAGCCGTTGTGACTGTGTGAATCATTGTAATATTTATTACTGGTTGAAAGTTATAGTGAATTCATCTCCAACTGGTTTAGAGAAAAGTGGACTAGTAGAGGATTACCCCACCTCTGAAACCACTATAAGTGTTTGTGTCATTTACTGTTCTGAACATCATATTTAATTGCTGCATACATATTTGCTGTTCGATTAGATAGTTATCTGCAGTTAACATTAAGTTACCTATTATCGTCATCAGCTGTCTTCCGTATTACTTGTTTGCGGAAAACTTTAAGTCATATGTACTTATCACAGCTGAGAAACTCACCTGACCTTCAGGAAAAGAGTTTCAATAAATCTATTCACCCCCTAAACTTATTCCTGACGACTTGTGACCTACAAGTTGTATCATAGAGGTTGGTTCAATTTTTACAGAACCAGATCCATATATCAGAGCATATATATTTTAATCTCTCATTTAGAATGGAACACATGCAACACATGCACTCTGGATTACCTGTATTTTCTATTAATGAATATGACCTCTAGAAGATAAGAATGCAGGCACATTTATCATCCATCCATGACGACATGTGGTGCATCATTGAAGATGGTCCTTTAATCTTTGAGAAGGACAACTCACCTGAAGAAGTTCCAGTTGGGAAGCCAGAGAAGATTCCCAATAAGAGGACAAAGCTGACCCCTGAAGAAAGGAAGCTGGCCAACCTTGACAATCGGTCCAGAGATGTGCTGTATCAAATTCTTGACAAATCAACCATGGTCAAGATAAAAAATTGCAAGAATTCCAAAGAAATTTGGGACACATTAGCTTTAATTTGTGAAGGAACCAAGCTGATAAAGGAAAATAAGTTGTCAATTACTACTCAAAAGTTTGACAACTTTAAAATGAAGAATGGTGAATCAATTGACCAAGTGGACATAAGATTCACTAAGATCATAATTGAAATTAACTCCCTTGGAAAGACATGTGGCAACAGGGAGATGGCCCTAAAAGTTCTAAGATACCTCAAGCCCAAATGGAGCATGAAGGCTGTGGCTATGAGAGAATTAAAGGATCTCAACAAGATAAAGATCCAGGATCTGTTCTCTGATCTGAAGGCTTATGAGTTCGAGCTACCATGTTCATCATCAATTGAGCCAGCGTAGAAGGGAATAGCATTTGCAGTAGAGTCCCCTGCCAGGACCCTATCTGAAGTTAAACCTCCGAATCCCCTATATTTTGAGGAAAAGGTGGCTTTCATAATACAAAGATTCAGCAACTTCCGAAAAAACTACTCCAAGTACAAGAAGAATTACAAAGACAATCCAAGGAGGAATCAAAAGGCTGGAAAATGGAAGGTTGAATGCTACAACTGTCATTATACATGACATATACCATTTGACTGTCCTGATCTTAAGAAGGATGAAGCCAAGAAGGACGTGAGCAGAAATGAGGACAAAAGGAAAGCCCTCATAATTGAAGATCAGATTGAAGAAAGAGTAGAATCAAGCGGTGGATTCTTCTCTGATGATGATGATGATGAATACAGCTATCTGATGGCCAACCTAGCTGATGAAGAGGTAACTTTTAAACCTCAAAATACTGAGGGTTTGAGCTCTGACATGTCTGAAGATATGAGTCTTCATGAATCTGTAAATCAGTTACTAAAAGATTTTGAAACCCTTAAACCAGCACACCAGACTGTGACAACTGAGAATACACAGCTGAAATGTGAGAGAGTCTAGCTAAAAAATGATTTTGACAAGCTCAGTCAAGAGTCAGCAAATTTTAAAAACATTATAGATGAGCTTGAAAAACAATCTGAAAACTCTTTAAAAAACTCCAGCTGAAAATACTGCAGCTGAGATCCATAAGCTGACTGTTTTAAATAGTGAAAAATCAGCTGCACTCGCTCATGTCAAAGTTGAGCTATCCAAGGTGAAACCATTAAACAGTACACAAGCTAAAAAGATAACATCTCTAAAATCATCTATAACCCTGGATGAACTGTGTTTGAACAAAAGGCCACTTTATTCCAAATCAGGCCTTGGATATGACCCCAACACTCCATCTAGTTTGAAAACTACTTTCATCAAGGGAGAAACAATTATCCAGACTGCTGAGCCTACATATAAACCAGTATTTCAAAATAGGCAGCAACCAAGTCAAAGGTTTAGGCAGCAGCCAAGGTTCACAAGGAAGCCACCTAGACAAGAGACTGGACAATGGCCAAGACAAAAGCAGCAGCCAAGACATTATGCCAACTATTACCAAAGACTCCCTAAAAACAGATTTAAAAATGGGAGAGACAAATGAAAACCTCAAGGTTATCCAAATTTTCAAAATGAACAGGTGTGGAAACCCCAAAGATTTAACAAATAGTCTCAGCCAAGATTTAGAAATGGCCCACACCATAGATTTTATAAGGCATATCTAGTATACAATCCTAACCGGGGATATAGGCCTAGACAATACATACCTTATAGGGGTAATCAACACAGTTTTAATAATCCAAGGAGAAATCAATTCTCCAGGAAACCCACTAACCCCCGAGGACCCACATAGATTTGGGTACCTAAATTTATGCTTTATTGATTGCAGAAAAGGTGGAAGGACTACTACCACATCTCCTTAAATTCAACTATGGGAGGTGAAGAATGGTATGTAGATTCTGGATGCTCAAGGCACATGACAGGGAACAAGAAGGTACTTTCAAATTATATCAAAGAAAGAGGCCCTGATGTAACCTTTGGAGATAGCTCTAGAGGTCAGATAAAAGGATTTCGAGAGCTGCACAGAGGAATTATAACCATATCCAAGTCCACTATGTCAACGGGCTCAAATACAACCTTTTGAGCATAAGTCAATTTTGTGATGAGAAGAACCTAGTAGTCTTCACCATTTGGAGATGCATGGTGATTGATATCTTATATAGAAAATTGAAGCTACAAGGATTCAGAAGGAGAGATGTCTACATGATAGATTGGAACACATGCACTCCAAACACCTGTTTTCTATCTAAGACAATTGCTGAAAATGGATAGCTATGGAACAAGAGATTATGTCATCTAAATTTCAAAGCCATCAACAAGATAAGCTCTCAAAAGTTGGTCAGAGGACTTCCAGAAGAAGTATTCAAGAAAGAAGCTCTCCGTGATGCATGTCAGAAAGGAAAGCAGACCAGAGCATCTTTCAAACCAGTTCAGCCTACCACTCTCACCACCATAATTCTAGATCTACTTCATATGGATCTTTTTGGCCCATCAAGCCAAGGATATTGAGTGGAAGGAAGCATGTTCTAGTAGTAGTAGATGACTACTCAAGATTCACATGGGTTGTTTTTCTCTATAAAAAGAGTAAAACACTAATAAAGTTACCTGAGCTACTAAGGAAGATTCAGAATGAAAAATCCCTCTCAATCATCAAGATCAGATCAGATAGAGGAGGAGAATTTCTCAACAAGGCAATCACTGAGTACAGTGATTAGAATGGAATCCAGCACAAGGTCTCTACATCTAGAACTCCACAGCAGAATGGTGTTGCTGAAAGAAGAAACATAACCTTGAAGGAAGCTGGCAGGTCCATGATTGTTGAAGCTGACCTGCCAAAGTGGTTCTGGGCTGAAGCTGTCAACACAGCATGCCACACTCACAATAGAAGTATGATTGTAGGGAGACATGGCAAAACTCCCTATGGGGTTTGGAATGGCAGAACACCAACTGTTGCATATTTTCATATATTTGGTTGTACGTGTTTCATCCACAACAATGGTAAAACCCAAGTGAATGCCTTTGATGCTAAAACTGATGATGGTATATTTATGGTATACTCACAAATAAGCAAGGCATACAGAGTATTTAACAAAAGAACCTTAGTTGTAGAAGAAACACCGCATGTTGTGTTTGATGAGTCTACTATTGAGTACAGGAAACAGGTGGAATTAATTGAGAATAAGCTCAAAACCGCCACCCTGGAAGAAGTCAACATTCATGATACAGGAATGATGGACTCATCTGAAGATCCAACTGCAGATCAGATAGGATCCCAAAACCTAGCTGATCCATCTGCAGCTGATGAAGACCCATCTGTAGCTGACAAAGACCCATCTGCAGATCAGACAGGATCCCCACCCGCAGATGACAAGACCGTAGATGATCCAATTGCAGATCAAGAAGGCCACAACCTAGCTGATGCAGAGAGAAACGAAGTTCACCAAAGCAACTTATAGGGGGAACAAAACCTGAAGAAAGATATCCTCAAATGGCTTAGAGATCATCCTATTCAACAGATAATTGAAAACCTAACTGATGGAATCATAACCAGACAATTTATAGAACCAGCAGGAATGGCAATGTTCTCATGTTTTAGGTCTGAAATGGAACCCAAGACAACTGAACAAGCTCTATAGGACTGCTCATGGATAAATGCAATGCAAGAGGAGCTGAACCAGATGGAAAGAAACAATGTCTGGGAACTAACAGACAGACCTGATCACAAGAAAGTAATTGGTACCAAATGGGTGTACAAGAACAAGTGTGATGAAGATGGAGCTGTTGTTAGGAATAAAGTCAGACTTGTTGCTAAAGGATATGCACAATGTGAAAGAATAGATTTTGATGAAACATACGCACCTATTGCAAGATTGGAAGCTATCAGACTATTCCTTGCATATGCAGCTTCCAAGGATTTTGAAGTCTACCAAATGGATGTAAAAAGTGCCTTTGTCAATGGAATTCTAGAAGAAGAAGTCTATGTGGAGAAACCCCCTGGATTTGTCAAAGGAGACAAAGTCTACAAGCTTCTAAAAGCTCTATATGGACTCAAGCAAACACCAAGAGCATGGTATGAAACACTATCTGTGTTTCTTGAGAAGAACGGTTTCAGCAAAGGAAAGGTAGACAAAACCCTATTCAGAGTAGAACATGAAGACCACATATTATTAGTTCAAATATTTGTGGATGACATCATATTTGGCTCAACCAACCCGGAGCTATGTGAAAAGTTCTCAAATATCATGCAAGGAGAATTTGAGATGAGTATGATGGGCAAACTAAACTTCTTTCTTGGTTTGCAAGTCAATCAGATGAAAATGGATTTTTCATCAACCAAGTTAAATACACAAGAGATCTAATCAAGAGATTTGTATTGGACTCAGCCAAAACACTAAGAACTCCAATGAGCACAAGCCTACACCTAGATCCAGATGAAGGAGGCATATCAGTGGATCCAACCCACTATAGAGGACTTATTGGATCACTCATTTACCTAACTACAAGCAGACCAGATATATCTTATGCTGTAGGGGTATGTGCAAGATTTCAATCCAAGCCTGAGAAGTCTCACCAGGAAGCAGCTAAGAGGATTACCAGATACCTTAAGTCTACAATCAATGTTGGACTATGGTATCCTAAAGACGACAACTTTGAGCTATCAGGATACTCGGATGCAGATTTTGCAGTATGTAAGATTAATAGGAAAAGCACCAGTGGAACGTGCCAATTCCTTGGAACTAGACTTATCTCTTAGTTCAGTAAGAAGTAGGTATCCAACTCAATATCAACAACAGAGTCAGAATACCTAGCTGCAGGTAGCTGTTGTGCACAGATTCTATGGATTAGACAACAGCTAAGGGATTACAACATCATTGCAAATGAAGTCCCAATATGATGTGACAACAATAGTGTAATCACAATAACCAGTATTGCACTCAAGGACAAAGCACATACACGTCAAACATCATTTCATCAGAGATCATGTGCTTAACAAGAGAGTCAGAGTAGAAAGAGTCAGCACAGAATACTAAATTGCTGACATATTCACTAAACCTTTACCAGAAGAAAGGTTTTCGGATCTAAGTAGGGAACTTGGACTACTAGATTGGGAATATAGTACAGACGAAAAAGGTACCTGATGCGGAGATCGGATGGAAAAGAAAGCTTCCTGACATGAACAGCAGACGAGGAAGCTACCTGATGCAGACAAGGAAGAGCTACCTGATCAAATCAGAACCCATCTGATCCGACTAGACGAGAAACCGAAGGACAGACGAAGAAACCTAGCTGATCTCAACCACAGGCTACATATCTTACCTGATGCAGAGCAGAAAAGAAGTCAAACAGTCAACGAGCTAAGTTTTCCATTACCTGACCATTTACATTTTATTATATTATTTGTTTACACGTGGACACTACCTCCACAATGTCCAATCAACTTCAACCGTCATTCCTTAAATTATCAAAAAACATACCGCGTTTGATTATTTTATTGTTTCGTAGCGTCTTTTCAACTGGGTATTTAAGGCGGCGGAAATCATTTCACAAACTTTACCGTCTTCAAGCTAAAGAACCTTAATTTTCCAAGAAGCTGTAAAATTCTTTGAATATACACTACATTCAGCGAAAACTTTTGCAGAAATGGATTAATACTTTGAAGCCTCAACCTCAAGCTCGTAAAGGACCAAATCATATTCAGCATTGTTGTCGACTTTGAAAGTTTGCTAGCGACAAACGAAACAGGAGAAATGGCGTGCGTTATCAGTATGATGAAGAAAAACGGCATCTACCTTTTTTGGACATATCCCCAAAGCAGCTTTTCAAGGAAGATGTGATATGTTTCTACAAGGAGGCCCAAGTGACGGAGCACTACATTTCGAGCTCGATTCTTGGAGAGGAAGTCGATATCACTCCTCAGACCATCGCAGATGCCTTCTAGATGGATAACTGGGGCATCGCTGTCTAAGCCCTCAAGCAAAGCTCGACCGAGACGTGGTACGAAATCAGGCTGCCCAAGGAGTCTCCTAAGGTCAAACTCACAACAAAGAAGAATGACCTCAAGAAGGAGTACAAGTATGTTCTTAACATCAACAACAAGATTGTCATGGGCATAGATGCAAGTTATGATCAATTATCTTCAGCCAAATATGTTGTGATGGGAGCCCTATTCAGCCGAAGAGGATTAACTGGCCTGATTACATTTACAGGCAGTTAGTTCGGGAAGTGAACAAATTCAGCTAGGACGAAGATGAGAAGATATTTAGACAAAAGCTGGCGCATAGAACTCAGATAAGTTGGATTCTGGAGTTCCTTGGAAAAGCTAAGGGAAAGACAGACCCTTTCCACCTCAGCAAGAGACTTGGTCATCTAGACCATGAGACAATGAAGAACATTGGAGACAAGAGAGAAAAAGCTTCTAAAATGACCAAGAAGATGACCTCTGGACCGTCTAAGTACAGAGGCCCCTCAGACACTGAATCAGAGGAATCTGATGCAGCTGCAGTTGAGATTCCTCAAAAGTCACCTGCAGTTGAAAAGCTATCTACAGACTCCGATAGTGACAACATTCCCCTGTCCAAACTGAAGAGAAAGTCATCTGAAGCAGAGGAAGTCTTCCATGCCACATCTTCACCAGATAGGTCCCCCAAGAGGCAGAGAGGCCTGGTGGATTACCCATCTGACGGAGAAGAAGAAGAGGTGCAGCATGTTAGATCACCTGCATCAATCAAAGACCCATCAGCTCAGATGCAGATAGTCATATCCCATGCACCTGCCCTGGCTGAAGATCAGCCAGAGCTGATGACTGACAGTATTCCCCTCCTTAATCTTCCAAGCATTACAGAGGAAGAAGAAGCGGAGGAGATAATTGAAGTTCCTGCAGCAGGTTACTCCTTCAACCTAAGGACCAACAACCCTTTGGAACTCTCCTCAGCACAGCTTAAGTTGGTAAGAAAGGAAGTGTCGAACTATTCATTAATTAATATGTATGAAGAATGGAAAGAATTCCAAATGTACACCTTCTCCCAACTTAAATCTCTTATTGATAGAACCTCCTGGAACATCCAATAGCTGTAGAACAACTTGTTATGTTATTCTGTCAGCAAACTAACATGCAGATCTTGCTTGAGGAGGATTGGTTCATGCTCCACTTCAAACAGAACATGGACCAATTCATCCTCCAAGTAATGAAGGAGGTTCTGGAGAAGAGAATTTTTGAAGAGGAGGCCGAAGAGAGGAAGGAGGAAGTTGAGAATGTTAGAGTTGAATATGTGGTAAAAGAGGCAGAGGAAGAGGATGTAGTTGAAAAAGCAGGTGTTGAAAATATTGAAGAAGAGGAAAAAGAAAAATAAGAAGTTGAAAAAGCAGAAGTTGCAAAAGGAGATGAAAAAGAAGAAGAAGAAGAAAAAGAAAAAATTCAAAAAGCATAAGATGAAAAAGGAGATGAAGAAGAAGAAGAAGAAGAAGAAGAAGAAGAAGAAGAAGAAGAAGAAGAAGAAGAAGAAGAAGAAGAAGAAGAAGAAGAAGGAGAGAAGAAAGATGATGAAGCTGAAGGTACACCTGACCAAGCATCCAGTTCTCATCAGCCTGAAGATGACAAGTCAGGCACCCCTGACAAAACCCCCTCTGATCAGAAGGCAGCTGATAGGGGCCTACCTTCAGAGAAGTCCACTACAAGAAGATCAGCCGCCAGAAGACTCAGGTTAAAATGCTCCTGAGATAGCACCTGTAGTTCCAATCTCACCTGAGCTGACTGACCCGATCAGATGAATTTTCGAGGAGATAGTTGCCAAACTGTTAGCATATGAAGTAAAACCTGATCTCCAGTCTCTCAATTCGAAGATGGACGCTTCCCCAACACCCACTAACTCCAGAATGCCTCTTGGCATGTCCGATTTCATGTCTCGGGTGGAGCAGCAGCTAGTAGCTATTGTTGATGCTGGAAAAAAGGGGGAAGATAAGGGGGGATTGCAAGTCAGAGCAGTTGAGATCATGCAGGGAGAAGATAGGGAAGATAAGGGAGAAGCCAAAGGTAAGGGAGAAGGCAGAGAAGATATACCAGAACAAGACCTACCTCTCATTGCAGCTCGTACGTCTGACCTCAAGAGGAAGGAAAAAGCTGCATCATCTGATGATCAATCTTCAGCTAAGAGGAGGAGAACCAGACAAGGACCCAAGGAAAGATTTCAATGGGAGGTAAAAGAGCTTTGGTTCATTGATGAATTCTTGCCTGCTGAGATGGCACAAATGTGGGGAGGAGCAAAGAAGCAGTTCATAGAAAAATACTATCTCTGGGAGTGGCTCCAGGATAAAGATTGCTCCCCATAGCAGTCGTTCATAAATTTTATGTCCTCAACCTGGCCAAAACTATGGGCTGTTCTGAAGAAATATGCCCAAAAGTTCGAGGTCTATCCTATGATCCCCAGCTTCACACCTGAAGAAGCCCCCACTTTGATGAATAATGATCTGGATGAGCTAGCTCTTCAGAAGTAGATTAAGAAACTGTGTGTAGAGAATAACTTCACATCTCCCCAGGAACAAGAGTTTGCATCTCTTGTTATCAAGAGGAAATACGGGTTATCCCCGATTTCCAAAAGGCCAATTGGTGCAAAACCTCTAAGGTCTCTCCCTCCAGCCAAGCAGCAGATCAGAAGAGGAAGAGGGAGAGGAAGATAGATTAATGTTCTGTAATTTTTACTTGTAATAAAACTTTACTTGTAACATTGTTATCCCTGTAAAAATTTTCTTACTTGTATTTTGTTCATTCAAACTACACTGTATTGTAAACTTCAATAAAAGTTTTATAACAGTAATTTGAATAACAACCACTGGTTGTCTCAAAAAATGACTGAGTTTGATTTGTGTCATGCACTTTATTTCTGCAGACTTGTCTACAATTGAATGTTTAGTTTTGTCATCATCAAAATAGGGGGAATTTGTTAGGATTACTTATTAGATTTTGATGATCTCATCACTGTATTAATCAATTATTCAAATGTATGTTTTAAGTACTTGGCAACTTGTAAAGAATAACCATATGAGTATCTTATGTAGGCCTTAAAATTTAGGCTAAGTGTTGATCAGTTAAGTAATCGAGTAAGTATAGAACTGCCACTCATCAGAGAAGATATCAAGCAAGTTCATTTCAGAGAAGTTTTGGTCTTCGCAAAATATCAGGGAGGTTTGACCAAAACCTAGCTTCAGTCAAGACTCTGAAGAAGGCGCTACATTAGACAAGTTTTGATCAGGCGAGTTCTGGTCAACACAAAATATCAGCTGAAGTTTGACCATCAGATCAGAGAACGTTCATTAGGATAGAAAACTTCAGATCAGAAGACTATATCTCAGAGAAGTTCAGATCATTGAACTTCTTCCCAGAGAACTTCAGAGGACTTCACGTCAAAGAACTTCAGAGGACTTCACATCAGAGAACTTTACATCAGATAAGGTTGACTGCACTTCAGGTAGCTTTGACCAAGTTATTTCAGACATGTTCTTAGTCAAGTTATCATCCAAGATACTCAGTCCACGTCAGCAAGAGTTGAAAGTCAACATTCAGGGAAAGTCGCATGCAAGACGTAGGAGACAAACTGGAAAGATTCCTGGAAAGGAAGGAATTAAACATTCATCAAGATCCGCGTTCTGAAGACTTTATACTTATTCTAATCAAGAATAACGGTGCTCACAAGAAAGTCTTTCGAAGGTCGGGATTGAAAAAAGGAATCCAGTCTTGCAACGAATTGATAAGATAAACAAAAAAGCCCACTCTCCAATGGACGGATTTGTTACAGTAGTGCAACGGCTATGAAGGAAGCTCAAGGATCGTACTATAAATATCTGAAGATATAAATTGAGCAAACAATGGTGTGAAACAAGCTTACAAGTGATCAAAACATTCAAGGCAATCAAAAAGCAATCTATAGCATCATGGAAGAGCAAGCTTAAAATATCATATTCGAAGAAGCTCTATGTTGGAGAAGACAACACTATTGTCTAAAAACCTGAGTACGGGGTACTTCTGTAAACGAAGTTTTCAAAAGTTTTGCGATTGATAAGGCATCCAAGGATTCTTGATTGGAAGGTGATAGACAGCTCGAGTGTTGTTGAGGCATCCATGGGTTTTCGATCAAGAGGTGCTAGGCAGTCAAAGGGAGTTGCAATGGCCATGGGATTCCACTGGTTGGAAGCTGTGTGACTGTGTGAATCATTGTAACATTTATCACTGGTTGAAAGTTATAGTGAATTCATCTCCAACTGTTCGGAGAAAAGTGGACTAGTAAAAGATTACCCCACCTCTGAAACCACTATAAGTGTTTGTGTCATTTACTGTTATGAACATCATACTTAACTGCTGCATACATATTTACTGTTCCATTGGATAGTTACCTGCAGTTAACATTAAGTTACCTGTTATCGTCATCTGTTGTCTTCCGCATTACTTGTCTGCAGACGACTTTAAGTCATCTGTACTTATCACAGCTGAGAAACTCACTTGACTTTCTGGAAAAGAGTTTCAATAAGTCTATTCACCCCCTATAGACTTATTCCTGACCACTTGTGACCTACATTATCATCATCAAAGTATATGGTTATGGGAGCCTTGACTCAACGGCAGAGGATTAACTGGCCTGATTACATTTACAGGTAGCTAGTCCGAGAGGTGAACAAAGTAAATTGGGATTCAGAGAACAACAAGTTTGTACAGAAATTGGCTTGTGGAACTCATATTAGTGGGATCTTGGAGTGCTTTGGGAAAGCTAAAGGAAATGCGGATACGTTTCAGGTCAGCAAAAGACTTGGTCACCTGGACCAAGATACATTGAAGAAGCTTGGAGGTAAGAAACTAAAAGAAGCTGAGATGTTGAAGAAAATGAAGTCTGAAACTTCCTCTTACAGAGGACCTTCGGAAACAGACGAGGTCCAATCTGATGCAGCTGCCAAAAACCCACCTGAGGTGATTACAGAGGAGGTGATGTCAGCTCCCTCTGCAGTTGAGAAAACAGCAGTTGATATTCCTGAAAAGTCAACTGCAGACGAGATTCATGAGAAGTCATCTACACCTGAAACCTCCCCTGCTCGGAAAAATCCCACCTGCAGATGACGTCATTCCATCTGCAACCTTATCCGAATGAAGTACAAATAGTGATAACATTTCTCTCTCCAAGTTCTTAAAAGAGAGGAAAGGACATGAAGAAGTTGTCCACATTTCATCCTCACCTGAACCATCTCCCAAAAGACAGACAAGACTAGTGGACTATCCCTCAGACTCAGAACAGGAAGAGAGGCAGATAATCATCTCACCTGCACCTGTATTACCTGAAGCTTAACCAGATCACTCACATGAGCTGATACCAAAAGTGATACCCATTCTAACTCTTCCAAGCATAATTGAGGAAAAAGAGGCAGAAGAATCAATTGAGATACCAGAAGCTCGATATTCTTTCAATCTCAGGGAGAACAACCACCTGCATCTTACCAAAGTCCAATTACAGTTGGTAAGACAACAGGCTTTGAAATTTTCTTTCATTAATATATATATATATATATATATATATATATATATGTGTGTGTGTGTGTGTGTGTGTGTGAAGAATGGAAAGAACTAAAGACCCTTAGCTTCTCTCAGGTAAGAGGGTTTATTGAAAAATGTACATGGGATCATCCCATAGCCATAGAGCAACTTACAATGCACTTCTATCAGGAGACAGATGTGAAATTATTACTGGAGGAGAACTAGTTCATATCCCATTTCAGACAGAATATGGGCCAGTTCATCCTTCATATCATGGAAGATGTGGCACAGGGACAGACCATTGATGAGGAAGATGTAGGAGAAAAAGAGAAAGAGATTGTGATTGAAGAAGTTGAAAAGGAGGAAGAAAATGAAAAATGAGAAGTTAAAAAGGAAGAAGAAGTTGAGAAGAAATAAGGAAAAGAAAAAGAAGAGCAGATCAGAGAAGAAGAAAAGAATAAAGAAGAAAAAGAAGAAAAAAGATGAAAAAGAAGAAGAAGGAGAGAGAAAAGATGAGGAAAGGAGAGATGATGAGGCTGATGACCATGATGCACCTGATCAAGCATCCAGCTCTCATCAGCCCACAGAAGATGATAAATCAGGTACCCCTGATAAGACACCATCAGATCAAAGGAGCAGCTGATAGAAGCTTACTCTCAGAGAAATCTACAGCCAGAAAATCAGTTGTATATGAGGGCTTAGGGTAAAACAATGCTCATCAACTGTCACCTGAAGTCACTGACCTGATCAGAAAACGGTTGCAAAGCTTCCGGCAACCGAGATTAAACCTGACCTGCAGTCCCTTCATACCAAAGTGGACACTCTTCTCAAGAGGAAGGAACCCTCTCCACCGCCCTCAAACTCCAGAATGCCTCTTGGCATGTCTGACTTTATGCATAGGGTGGAGGAACAACTAACGTTTATTATTGATGCTGGCAAAAAGGGGGAATAAAGAAGACAGGGAGAAGAGATGACTCAGACTCAGAAGGAAGGTAGAATGAGAATCCAAGCTGGGACTTCAACTTTGAAAAGAAAAAATGATTTATCACCATCTGATGCACCAACAGCCAAGAAAAGGAAAATTGGACAAGAAACTCTTGTGCCTCTTCAATGGGAAGGAAAAGAGCTATCACTACACCATATATGGGTTTCAGCAACACCTGAAAAACTATGTTCAAAATTCCAAAAAGTGTTGGTGAAGGCAAAAAACAAGCTACGGCTACACTTTCACCAAATTTGAAGGTGTTACAAAAACGGCCGCAACCATAGGGGTCTAAGGTAACACTTTTTTTGTTTTTGGTAACATGTGAAAAAAGTGTAACAATAGAACCCTATGCCAACACTTTTCTTGTCTGTGCCTACGCTAAACTTTGTGTTGCTGTAGACTTAAGGCCACACTTTTATATATTTAGCGACACAAAGGTTTGTGTAGTTGTATACCTATGCTAACACTATGGCTACACTTATATATGAACGGTTCTAACTTTTGTCAACACACAAAGATTAACACTTTTGAATCTATGGCAACATACACACCTGTTTACTAACACATTCTAAGCTAACGGCAACACAAGATACGAAAAGGACTTTTCATTTCATAAATAAACTGTCAAATAGTTTCACAAACAAAACAAAAGCTCTTAAAGCCATCCCAATAATCCATCACATTATCATCAATCAACATAAATAAACCATCCCAAAGCTAACTTAATATTTAAAACCATCCAAAATCTGAAAAAAAAAATTGAAGTGATTTGGATTCACAAATCTCTGTAGCTTTGCTCCAAACAAATTCTAGCGTTCCCTTTCCTTCCCATATCCCCATTTTTAAAGAATCAAACTTGCCACAAGCACTGTAACACCCCCCCGATATATTTGAGGTGTATTACAGTGCCGTGGACCCCTACATGGGACCCACCAGGCTAGACACAACTTACCACAGTAGAAACACACATTATCCAGTTGAAAATCAAATAACACGCCATCAACAATGGCAAACATAAATAACTTCCACGAATACAAAATATAATCCGAAGAGAAAAGCCTAAGTACTCGCGAGTACAATCTATAAGTTTCAAAAGTAGACAACAACCATATCGAATGGAGACAACGAAAATAAAAGGACTTCATGCACATGTCAACGACCCTGGCCCGCATCCTCGTATTGTCCCAGCGCTCGCTCGTCCGGATGATCATAACCTGAAATCCATAACAAGAATTTCCCCACGACGGGTCCCCAGAGGGGTTAGCAATTACGCTAGTACAAGTAATAAAGGCAAACCGTTCGCTTACACATTTCATAGTACAATGCACCAAATCATTTCAAAAGCCAAAACCAGACATATCTTTTTCGGAAATAAATAGTCAACCAATTTGCCTAGGACCGGGACGAAGCCACGAATCCCACTCGAGGCCTCTAAGGACCTTCCCGAGCTGGCCACATTCATAAAACAAATCAAGCACAACACGTCACCTAGGACCAGGACGAAGCCACGAATCCCACTCGAGGCCTCTAAGGACCCTCCCGAGCTGGCCGCGAAACAAACTCATGAATCCAAGATGAAGCCATGGATTCCCTCGAGGCCCCGTCGGACCCTCCCGAGGTGAGTAAAGCACACACAATATACATTACCATTTCACGTTAAGCATAAAGGTTTCCAAAAATACTTGCCTTGAATAATTGACGACGCAACGAACGGAAATGAAAGTCACCGACGAACGCTAGGAACCAACAAATCCGAACCTAACGATTCGAAGAATACAATCACAACCATTTCTAAACGAATACGGGAATGGAATACACCCGAAACCCGCCTACGATTCATGTATATTCGTATATAAACAACAACGAGGGCGGACCACAACCAAACCCTCTCGATTCCGTAAAAACCACGAAATATACCATGAATCCGTAGGGAAACTAAGAATACCAACAAGATTAATCGTATTCATCATGAATTAATCAACAAAACGGAACGAATCGGACAAAAATCCCAAAACCCCAAAATTATCCAAAAGTAGGGTTCTAAGAGATTTACCTTGGATTAGGATGAAGGATTCGCGTTTATGTTGTTATTAAATACCAAGAACTCAAAGAAGATGATGGTTGAGATGATTGGAGGAAGAAATCGCCAAGAAAATCGCCCAAATCGCCTAAGCCGCGGATAGGGAGAAGAAATGAAAAAAGACGCTCCTCTCGGTCAACTCCATGGTTTATATAGCCAGGGAGTGTTAGCGCGCGCTAATCTTCAGAAGTTAGCGTGCGCTAACGGGACAAAACTCCAGTCCAGAAGTTAACGTCCCAGTCCAGTAACCAGATTACTAGTCCGTTAGCGTGCGCTACCCGAAACGCGTGCGCTAGTAGCCTCTCGGTAGCGCGCGCTATCGGCCATAGCGTGCGCTACCTGGACATCAGCCGAGTCCAGAAGGGAACTGCCCAGTACTCACCTGACCCTGTTAGCGCGCGCTATCGGCCAAACGTAGCGTGCGCTAAAAAGCGTATCGGTAGCGCGCGCTATCGGCCATAGCGTGCGCTACCTGGGCACCTGACCGATTCCAGTAGCAAACTGTCCAATACTGGACATAATCGTTAGTGCGAGCTACCAAAACAATAGTAGCGTGCGCTACTGAAGGGTGCTTAGCGTGCGCTATACCGTAATATTTGCGCGCGTTAGGCACAGGATGAAAACAGTCCTCAGTACCGAAACATGGCCAAAACATCAAACGGAACCACAAAATACGCGTAATAACATACGATGAATTTACGGCAACCACATACGGCGGTTCCGAGCAACACGAGAATTAGATCAACAAACGACGAACGAACCGAGAAATGTAGAACTGGATAACAAAGAGTCTCGAAACAAATATTCTCAAAACTAATACGGTTACACGAGTGTCACTACAAATGAGAAATATACCAAAAAGTGAAAATACTGGGAAAAGAAAAAATGCGGATGTTACATTCTACCCCTCTAAAAACAAGTTTCGTCCCGAAACTTAAGAAATAAACAACACGAGGTACTTAGCACGCATGCTATCCTCGATCCCCCAAGTTGCTTCTTTGACACCATGTTTCGACCACTGCACTTTGACCAAAGGAATGGTCTTATGCCTCAGTCGCTTCTCACGGTGCTCCAAAATTCTCAAGGGACGCTCCTCGAAAGTAATGTCCTCATATCGATCTCACCATAATCTATGATATGACTAGGATCCGGAACATATTTCCTCAGCTGGGAAACATGGAAGATGCTATGAACGTGACTCAAGGCCGGAGGTAGTGCCAAACAGTATGCCAACTCACCGACTCGCTCGAGAATCTCAAAGGGTCCAATAAATCTCGGACTCAACTTCCATTTCTTCTCGAAACGAAAAACTCCTCTCATCGGCGACACCTTTAGCAAAATGTGGTCTCCCACCTCGAATTCCAAGGGTCGACGACGAACGTCGGCATACGACTTCTATCGACTCTGGGCAGTCATCATCCGTTCTCGAATCAAATCCACCTTCCGCCTCATCTCTAAAATAATATTCGGTTCGGTCCCGACCAAATCAGACGCTTCGTTCCAACAAATCGGCGATCGACAACGCCGCCCGTAAAGCGCCTCATATGGTGCCATCCGAATCGACGCGTGCCAACTATTGTTGTACGTGAATTCGATCAATGGCAAATGCTCCTCCCAGTCACTGCTCCAATCGAGAGCACAAGCACGCAACATATCCTCGATTGTCTGGATAGTGCGTTCTGACTGTCCATATGACTGAGGATGAAAAGAGGTACTCAAACGCAAACGAGTACCCAACGCCTTATGCACCGCCTGCCAAAAGTGCGATACAAACCGGCCATCACGATCCGAAACAATAGACTTCGGAGTACCGTGAAGCCTCACGATCTGCGCGATAAACACACGAGCCAACTTCTCCGGGCCCCAAGTGTCCTTGATGCCCAGAAAATGTGCCGACTTGGTCAGACGATCAACAATCACCCATACCATATTCATGCCCGACCTCGATCTCGGCAAACTCGTAATGAAATCCATCGATATGTCTTCCCATTTCCATTCCGGAATGGGAAGTGACTGCAATAACCCGGTCGGTCGCTGATGCTCGATTTTGACGTGCTGACAAGTCAAACATCTCGCTACAAACTGTGCGACCCCCTCCTTCATATTATTCCACCAGAAATTCCTTCTCAGGTCCTTGTACATCTTACTCGAACCAGGATGAACGGAGTAAGGTGTAGCATGGGCCTCACGCAAAATACTCTGTCTCAACTCTGAGTAGTTCGGTACACAAAGCCAACTCTGGAATCTCAAAACACCATCCTCGTGAATCACAAACCCATGAGACTTTCCCTTAAGAACGTTCTCTCGGATTTGAGTAATCATCGGATCCTCTAATTGCTTCAGCTTAATTTCATCGATCAAAGACGACGAAATCTCTAAAGCACAAAGTTGCCCGACAGCTCCAAGCAACAAAACCTCAACATCAAACTCGATCAAAATCCGCCGAAGCTCAGACTGAGACGTAAGGATCTCAAGCATTCGCAACGCAACCAGTTTCCGACTCAAGGCGTCGGCCACGACGTTCACCTTGCCCGGATGATAAAGGATTTCGAGGTCATAATTCTTAATCAACTCTAACAACCTCCTATGCCTCATATTCAACTCCCGCTGAGTAAATATGTATTTCAGACTTTTATGATCGGTAAAGATCTGACATGCAGAGCCGAAAAGATAGTGACGCCAAATCTTGAGCGCAAAAACAACTGCTGCTAACCCCAAATCATGAGTAGGGTAGTTAAGCTCATACGGCCTCAACTGTCTCGATGCATATGCAATGGTCTTGCCGTGCTGCATCAACACGCACCCAAGACCCTGACCCGAAGCATCACTATAAACAGCAAAACCCCCGTTGCCACACGGCAATGCCAAAATCGGAGCCGAAGTCAAACGCCTCTTCAACTCCTCAAAACTCGACTGCCTCTCGTCATTCCAGACGAACTTCTCGGACTTCTGGAGCAACTGTGTAAGTGGCCGAGCCGATTCGAAACCTCACGAACCTACGGTAGTAGCCAGCTAAACCCAAGAAACTACGAACTTTCTTCACGTTCTTGGGCGGTGCCCAATCCAACACTGCCTCAATCTTCTGCGGATCCACACGAACCCCTTCGGCTGAAATCACGTGACCTAAAAACATCACTTCCTTCAGCCAGAACTCACATTTCGAGAACTTCGCATAGAGTTGCTCGGTTCTCAAAATGTCTAACACTACTCGCAAATGATGGGCATGCTCTTCCTCGCTCCTCGAATAAATAAGAATATCGTCAATGAAGACGACGACACACTTATCCAAATACTCGATAAAAACTTTATTCATCAACTGCATGAACACCGCCGACGCATTAGTTAACCCGAAAGGCATAACTACAAACTCATAATGTCCGTATCTCGTCCGAAAAGCTGTTTTCGGCACATCGGACTCCCTCACCTGGAGCTGATAGTACCCCGATCTCAAATCAATCTTCGAGAATACTGCGGCTCCCTGTAACTGATCGAACAAGTCATCAATCCTCGGCAAAGGATACTTGTTCTTGATGGTCACTTTGTTTATTTCGCGATAGTCGATACACAAACGCAGTGAACCATCCTTCTTCCGCACAAACAGGACCGGTGCACCCCAAGGCGAGGCGCTCGGTCGAACATACCCCAACTCAAGAAGCTCACTCAACTGCTTCTTCAACTCGGACATCTCTGAAGGTGCCATGCGATACAGCGCCTTTGAAATCAGAGTCGCGCCCGGCTCTAACTCTATAGCAAACTCGACCTCACGATCCGGTGGCAAACCCGGTAACTCGTCAGGAAATACATCAGGAAACTCACTAACGACTGGAATCGACGAAAACTCGACTCCACCATCCTCCGCCTTTAAGGCATAGCACCAATAACCAGTACACCCCTTTCGTAGGAGCCTCATCGCCTTCAAGGCGTTAATAACGAACTTCTGGTTTCCCCTCTTTCGCCCCGTGAAAGAGTGCTCGGTGCCGTCCTCGGCTAACATAGTGATGATTCTCGTGTGGTAGTTCATGATTGCGCCATGCCGCTCGAGCCAATCATCCCCGAGAATCAAATCCTCACCCTCAATACCCACAACAATAAGATTAGAGAGCCAAGCCCTCTCACAAATAAACACAGAACAGTCCCGGACCTCTCTATCACCGACAATTCTATCACCGATATGAAGTTTAACGATGAAAGGCTCGCAAGGTGATAAGCAGTCGAGACTCAAACGGCGTACACACTCTAGAGAAATGAATGAATGTGTAGCACCCGAATCAAAAAGCACACTGACAGGATGGGAATGGATATGAACGGTACTTGTCGCCACAGTGGCCGCTGGATCATCGGCCCTCCTCATCTCATAGATACGCGGCTGGGCAGAGCAGACACTGGAAGCTCCTCCTCTAGCGGGCTGACCCCGACCTCTACCTCGACCGGCACTCAGCGGAGGCTGCGGAGCAAATGAGCCCTGGTTCACACTCGGCTCCTTAGGCGCTGGGTGAGAAGAATGGGCGCCGCGAATCAGTCTGATCTGTTCACAAAAAGAAGCCTTGTGGCCCGACTGACCACAAGTATGACAAGTCAAAGGCGGACGAGGACACTCCCGGTTCACATGGCCTGGCTTGCCACAGTTAAAGCATCTGGGGTCCCGGACGGAGGTTCCGGCGGCACCTCGAAAACTCCCAGAGAAACGAGCCGAACCGCCCGTAGGAATATTTGCAGATTGAGATTTCTGCTAACTTCCACCCTTGTAACCCGAGAAATTCCCAGCGGATTTCTGCTTCTTACTCTCTCGGACCGCCGCACTGGCTGTCACCGACATATCATAGGCAAGAGCTCGACTCTGATAATCCTTCAAAGTAGTACAGACGAGCCCAGACATGTAGTCTCGAATTGACAACTTCATCCGCCTGGAAAAATGGAAAATTTTGTCGCTCTCCTCGACAACTTGAGTCTTCACATAGCCCAACTCCTTGTTAAAATCGGCAATAGCTTGGGATACGGGAATATCCCGTGGTTGAGCATCATAGAAAGCATGGACTCGAGTCTGTCTAACCCGCCATGGGCAATATTCGGTCTCCATCAATTCTTGAAATTCGGCCCATGAAGCAACATGGTCTTTGGGCCCAATGGCCTCCCACCAATCCGTAGCGTCCCCAGTGAGAAAGTACTGGGCAATAGGGACCTTGCGGTCCTCGGGACAGTTGGTGGCAACGAAGACTTTAGATATCTCTTTGATCCACCCCTCTCAGCCGATCGGGTCTGATGCTCCCGAAAACTGAGGAGGATGCATCTTGATGACATCTTGGAGCCAACGGTCTGCTCCGCCCCGATTAGCATGGGTCGGATCTGGGTTCTGAACCACCTGAGCTATCGCCGCCATTTGGTTTACCATTTGCTGCATAACGGCCGCAATACCAAGGTCGGCGCGCTCCTGAGAAGAAGCATGACTGTGACGGTCACCGATACTGCCGGCTCCCGAAGAATGCGACGTGGCCGCCCCACCGGCTGCCCCACGTCCACGAACGCGACCACGACCACGGCCTCTTCCAGCATCTATACTGGTGTTAAGACGTAGCAAAAGCAACTCGATGATAAGTAAGAGAGGAAAAACATCCACGATTCAAGAAACGGAAATACAATACAAGAAAACAAAGGATCGAGTAAGGAAAACTTACGAGCACTGGAAGTACCGAGATGCTGGCAGCGGCGTGACAATGTGCAACACAAAACACAACTAGACCCAAATAACCGACAAGCCTAGGTATCCATAAACCTAGGTCTCTGATACCATTTTCTGTAACACCCCCGAGATATTCGAGGTGTATTACAGTGCCGTGGACCCCTACATGGGACCCACCAGGCTAGACACAACTTACCACAGTAGAAACACACATTATCCAGTTGAAAATCAAATAACACGCCCGGTACAACCGGCGGAATAATCAACAATGGCAAACATAAATAACTTCCACGAATACAAAATATAATCCGAAGAGAAAAGCCTAAGTACTCGCGAGTACAATCTATAAGTTTCAAAAGTAGACAACAACCATATCGAATGGAGACAACGAAAATAAAAGGACTCAATGCACATGTCAACGACCCTAGCCCGCATCCTCGTATTATCCCAGCACTCGCTCGTCCGGATGATCATAACCTGAAATCCATTACAAGAATTTCCCCACGACGGGTCCCCATAGGTGTTAGCAATTACGCTAGTACAAGTAATCAAGGCAAACCGTTCGCTTACATGTTTCATAGTACAATGCACCAAATCATTTCAAAAGCCAAAACCAGACATGTCTTTTCGGGAAATAAACAGTCAATCAATTTGCCTAGGACCGGGACGAAGCCACGAATCCCACTCGAGGCCTCTAAGGACCTTCCGGAGCTGGCCACATTCATAAAACAAATCAAGCACAACACGTCACCTAGGACCGGGACGAAGCCACGAATCCCACTCGAGGCCCCTAAGGACCCTCCCGAGCTGGCCGCAAAACAAACTCATGAATCCAGGACGAAGCCATAGATTCCCTCGAGGCCCCATCGGACCCTCCCGAGGTGAGTAAAGCACACACAATATACATTACCATTTCACATTAAGCATAAAGGTTTCCAAAAATACTTGCCTTGAATAATTGACGACGCAACGAACGGAAAGGAAAGTCACCGACAAACGCTAGGAACCAACGAAACCGAACCTAACGATTTGAAGAATACAATCACAACCATTTCTGAATGAATACGGGAATGGAATACACCCGAAAACCCACCTACGATCCATGTATATTCGTATATAAACAACAACGAGGGCGGACCACAACCAAACCCTCTCGATTCCGTAAAAACCACGAAATATACCATGAATCCGTAGGGAAACTAAGAATACCACAAGATTAATTGTATTCATCATGAATTAATCAACAAAACGGAACGAATCAGATGAAAATCCCAAAACCCCCAAATTATCCAAAAGTAGGGTTCTAAGAGATTTACCTTGGATTAGGATGAAGGATTCGCGTTGATGTTGTTATTAAACACCAAGAACTCAAAGAAGATGATGGTTGAGATGATTGGAGGAAGAAATCGCCAAGAAAATCGCCCAAATCGCCTAAGCCGCGGAGAGGGAGAAGAAATGAAAAAAAGACGTTCCTCTCGGTCAACTCCCTGGTTTATATAGCCAGGGAGTGTTAGCGCGCACTAATCTTCAGAAGTTAGCGTGCGCTAACGGGACAAAACTCCCGTCCATAAGTTAACGTCCCAGTCCAGTAACCAGATTACTGGGCCGTTAGCGTGCGCTACCCGAAACATAGCGTGCGCTAGTAGCCTCTCAGTAGCGCGCGCTATCGGCCATAGCGTGCGCTACCTGGACATCAGCCGAGTCCAGAAGTAAACTGCCCAGTACTCACCTGACCCCGTTAGCGCGCGCTATCGGCCAAATGTATCGGTAGCGCGCGCTATCGGCCATAGCGTGCGCTACCTGGGCACCTGACCGAGTCCAGTAGCAAACTGTCCAGTACTGGACATAATCACTAGCGTGCGCTACCAAAATAATAGTAGCGTGCGCTACTGAAGGGTGCTTAGCGCGCGCTATACCGTAATATTTGCGCGCGTTAGGCACATGATGAAAACGGTCCTCAGTACCGAAACATGGCCGAAACGTCAAACGGAACCACAAAATACGCGTAATAACATACGATGAATTTACGGCAACCCCATACGGCGGTTCCGAGCAACAATTACGAGAATTAGATCAAAAAACAATGAACGAACCGAGAAACGTAGAACTTGATAACAAAGAGTCTCGAAACAAATATTCTCAAAACTAATACGGTTACACGAGTGTCGCTAAAAACGAGAAATATACCAAAAAGTGAAAATACCGGGAAAAGAAAAAATGCGGGTGTTACAAGCACAAGTGACATGATGCTTTAAACTTTCTCATATGAGCACTCCCCCTGAGTACAATCCCCCCGGACAAGAAAAAATAAAAAGAAAGTTAAGTCGATTACATTGACAATTCAGATAATTGAGGATCTGGTTATGTATCTTAAAGATTTATTACAGATGCATATATCTGTTATTAGCAGCACAACACTAAAGTACATAAAATATAGCTTTAGTGATCATATGTGCTGACACAGACTAAGATTAATAGTTCATGTTATATACTAAATTAGAAATTAGGACGAAAAAAGTTAAAGAGATCGACCTCTAGAACCGTATACCAGATGTCTAGATATGAAGGAAATTGTTTTGAGGAGACTACGAAAAACTGTTTAACCAAGTCTGTCAGTTATATTAGATCCAGCCGGACCGAAACCTGAATGAAAATAAGCAAGCATATTAGCAAATGGTTGATCAATAAAAATGAAATCAAAAGCATTATGTCTACCTAGTACTGAGTCTACTGACCTTTCGACTGCAACGGTTTCATCACAAAGCCTAAAACAGCAAATGGGAGCATCAATAATGCCTCCACCCCGAATGCCCAACGCCAACCAAATTGACCCATCTATAAACAAGCACCAAAAGAATCATAACAAGTAATATACAAAGACAATTAAGAGAGAACAATAAGACTGAATGCATATGGATATGGGTAATGGAAACGTACCACTCCACCATAAACATATCCAACGGCAATACCAGTTGGTATACACATGTAGAATGCTCCCAGCCATGCTGCCCTCTGTTATATGGAGAAAAAATGTCAACATACAAAACTTAAAATGCAGAATGAAAAAAAAAATGTCCGGTAAAAGTAGATGAGCTGAGTACAATACCCATGAAGTTGCCAAATACCATGCCTTTTATTTTAAAACCCAAATTCCATTATTCAAATAGAACAATATACAATATTGGAAATTGGAATAACATAGATCTTCTTCATAAATAACACTGAAGGTGCTACTTTCTTGGTAAGAACACCAAAAGAAAAAAAAATGATACTCTGTGTTTTCTTTCTTTCAACAAAAATCACAAAGCACTAAAACTCAAGCCAGTTATAAACTCATGGCAAGGCCGATTTTCTTCATAGTGCTTCAATGCCGAAAACTGCCTTAAGTGATTTAACAGCGAAATGATCAACAACATCACATTTCATCTAGCAGCAAAAAAAAAAAAAGAATAAAGATTTGAGAAGACTCCATAGCATGGATAATATACTATTTAATTATCTCGTGTGTATGAGACTTTAGAAAAGAACACAAGACCTGAGTAACGGGGGCGTTGCCATCAATGAATGGAGCATACAGGCTTATAAACGAAGCCTCCTCAACTCCCACTAGCCTGCATAAAAGAAACATTTAAAGCATTAAAAAACTGCTTCGTAAATTTGTTTCCATTTCAGGTATTTTTACTTACATGCGACTGAGAGCAATGGACCAAAAGTTAAACGAAAATCCACAAAATGCAACTGCAAGGGTCCATACCGTCAAACCAACTCCAATAAGTCTAAAAGGATTGACACTGCCAAATTCATGAACATAAGAAGAAGAAGTCGGATAATTAGCTAAATGAGTTTATTATTCCACGCCCATGAGGAAATTTGAAATTTCTCAGAAGTTGAATTCCCATACCTCTTCACATTTTAAAATCGTAATTCTGAAGAAGGAATATTTAATAGACTTTAGGACAGTAATTTATGAGCACTTTATTCCCATTTACCTAATAGTTGTAGGAAGTATTTGGTGAATACAAGATAGATATGATCATTTAATAGTCATAATCTAAATCTGAGATACAGTATAAGTATCACCATAAGAGTGATGACAGTAGAAGTAGTACCATCTCCACTAGTATCATCTTGAGCAACAGCAGTCCTAGCAATCAGTATGGCTGTAGGACTTTGAGTTTGCTGTTATCATCAAAAAATAATGAGAATGAAGACATATAACATCATTGTCTTATAAGCAAGTAAAATTCGTGCTCAATTACATGTTAAAACTGAATCTCTAGAATCACTCTAATGATGAACAGATATTCGCACAAGAATATATAAAAAACCACTTGACATAACATTGAACAAATTATTCCATCTTGAGGTTGATTTGAATCACCTACCAGCATCCAAGACCCTTTGCAAAAGAATAAAAATAAAAAGAATCCAGGGTTCAATTCCATAATATAAGAACCTCTTGTTTCCTTTGCATCACCACTTATCTAAGTCAATTACAACTCCCCCTCCTTAATAGTTAATACTACTAGATAAAATATGCATCCTGGTGTGTCAATGCAGTCGAGAAATTCAACCGAGCAAAAACTTACAAAACAACTAGAATCTTGTAATAAAATATGCCTTGGGACAAGGTTTTCATTTAAAAGACTCGAATCTCAACAGTCATAAAGATGCCTCTTGCTCAACAATAAACCAGAAAGAATGCCAAACGTCAAAAAGGATGACAAGGACGATGCAGATGCCAGTAATCATCAATGATATGACGCGATAAACCAAAAGCCCGGATTCACTAAACAATATTTTCTGATAGACAGTCAAAAGAAGAAGAAAAATGAAGAACCCACCCTGTCTTTCAAAGCGTGTTGCCGTCCTTCGTAAGTATAATATCGCCATCTCCGCCAACAATACTAACAATACCAAATGCAAATTATCAATAATAAATCCACAACAAAAAGGAAAAAGAAAATAACAGTTACTAAGGAGTGATATTCCTTATAAAAATTACATAAAATTACTCAGCTTAAAATTACACAAAATTACACATATTCCACATAAAAATTACACAAACAAAAATTAGCAAAAAAAAAAAAAAAACATATCCGGATAACTATGTATCTCTCTCTCAAATTAGCAATACTCAGAACAACTATATCCAGATAACTATGTATCTCTCTCAAACTATGCATGCAATTCAGAAACATAAAAACCCCAATTGGAACCCGTATAAATACTAAAAACCATATCCAAATTGAAACCCATATACAAAAACTATAAGAATAGGGTTTATACCCGTGAGTGGAAGCTATGTACAAAAACTATAAGAATAGGGTTTATACCCGTGAGCGGAAGCCCCAATTGAAACCTGTATAGAAACCCTAATTGCTTGTATAGAAGCCCTAATTGCTAATGGCTGAGTAGAGACCCGTGTAGACTCATGAAGAATCCGTAGAGATGGTTAAGAACCCTAATAGACCCATGAAGAACCTAATTGCTCAATAAAACACCCATAGTTTATCGCGATTTTTGGAGAGAGAGAGAGAGAGAGAGAGAGAGAGAGAGAGTTTTTTGATGATCTTCACCCTACTTCTAGCTTGGTTGGTGCTGGAATTTTATGAACGCAGAGCGCCTTTCTATTTCATCAGCATCTGGCACTGCTTGAGATTGAGGGGAGTGAAAGTTGGCAATAATAGAGTGTTTTTTATCAGTTTTTGCACAATTTTTTACCCGCTCATGAAGCTCGGTTATATTTTTTATTTTTTTACTTGGACCCGCCTATTTTTTTTGTTTTAGTAAAAAAATTTTAATGATCAACGGCGACACCCATTATAGTGTTACCATAGATACTGATTCATATCTATGGTAACACTAATAGATATGAATGGTAATGCCAAAAAAGAGTATTGCCTTAGATCAATTTTAAGGCATGTAAGGCAACACTTTTGATGGTAACATTGAAAAAAGTGTCGTGGAAGCCCATATATGGTGTAGTGTATGCGAAGTTGAAGGATTTCTTCTAGTAGAAGCCACGAATAAATGTGGGGGTGACAAGAAGCAATTCATTGAAAAATACTATATCCGGGAAATCTTCCAAGACCCAGACTGCACCCCTCAACAATTTTTTGTTTATTTCATGGAGATTAACTTTCTTAATCTTTGGGAAATTCTGAAGAGGGTAGCTGAAGATGATTTCAATGCCTATCCTAGAATCCCTGACTTCAGACCACAGGATCCTTCAACTAATATCCATGGGAAGCTGGATGATGAAGCCCTTCAGGAGGAGATCAGAAACATCTGTATCACGAACAACTACGCCTCTCTCGAAGAACAGGAGTTTGCTTCATCAATCATCAAAAAGAAATATGGTCTTATACCAGTTTCAAAGGGGCCCATTGGAGCAAAGCCACTGAAGTCACTTCCTCCAGCAAGGCAGATCAGAGGAAGAAGAAGAGGAAGAGGAAGGACTTAAAAATGTTATTTTTGTTATTTTATGTTTTCAATTACTTGTAATTTACTTGCAATTTCTCTGTAATTTTTCATTCAAAGACTGTTTTGTACTGTAATGAAACAATGAAAAGTTTATAACAATTAACTTGAATGACAACCACTAGTTGTCTCAAAAAGACTGAGTTTGATTTTTGTTTGCACTTTACCTTTGTGCAGGCTTGTTTACATTTGAATTGTTAGGAATACTTGTTAGATTTTGATGATTTCATCCCTGTATTTGTAATTTATTCAAATGTATGCACTAAGTACTTGGCACCGTAAAGAAGAATCAAATGAGTATCTTTTAAGCCATTGAAATAGGCTAAGAGTTAATCAGTAGAAAATCGGTTAAGTATAGAACTGCCAAAATATCAGATAAGTCATCATACGAGTTCTTTGTCAGGCGAGTTTTGGTCAATAGAAATATCAGAGAGATTTGGCCAAAACACTGTAGCAGCCGAGGTTCAGACGAGTAATCATCAGGCGAGTTAACTTCAGTCGAGTTTTGGTCAACACCACAGATCAGAGAAGGTTGACCACAAACGAGATGTAATCAGACGAGTTCTGGTAAACAGAGTATATCAGAGAAAGTTTGACCACAGACGACTTATTATCAGAGAAGGTTTGGTCAACACAAAACATCAGGTGAGGTTTGACCACATATGAGTTAGCATCAGACAAGTTATTAGGCGAGTTTCCTGGTCAAAAGGAATACTAGCTGAAGTTTGACTACAGACGAGTTCTTTTTCAGACGAGATTTTCGGTCAAGCAGAATATCAAAGAAAGTTGACCAAACTATATCTGCAAGCCAAGTAAGCTCAATCCACGTCAGCAAAGTGTTGAAAGTCAACAATAACGGCAAGACATGCGGACGTAAAAGCAGGAGACAAAGTGAATGATTCCCGGAAGTTAAGGAATAATTTATTCCTAGAGATTGGTGCCCGAAAGACATTCCAAATATAGTAATCAAGAAAAACAGTGCAACGGGAAGATTCTTCAAACAGACATATTTGAAGAAAAAGACAAGTCGTGCAAAGAGATGAACGAATAAATAAAGAAGTCCACTCTCCAACGGACGGATTTGTTACAAGAGATGCAACAGCTATGAAGAAGCTCAAGATTCGTACTATAAATATCTGAAGAATAGATTGAGCAAAGTAGGATGCGAACAAAACATACAAGCGATCAAAGTATTTAAAGCAATCTATAGCATCGTGAAAGAGCAAACTTAAAGTCATATTCAAGCGAAGCTCTTTTAGTTGGAGAAGACAACACTCTAATCTTTAAAGTTTGAGTACGGGGTACTTCTGTGAACGAGGTTTTCAGAAGTTTCGAGACTGATAAGGCATCCATGGGTTCTTGATTGGAAGGTGATAGACAGCTCGAGAGTTATTGAGCCATCCACGGGTTTTCAGTCATGAGGTGCTAGGCAGTCAAGGGAGCTGCAACGGCCACATGTTTCTACTGGTTGGAAGCTGTTGTAACGTTTATCACTGGTTGAAAGTTATAGTGAATTCGTCTGCAACTAGTTTGGAGAAAAGTGGACTAGTAGATGATTACCCCACCTCTGAAACCACTATAAATGTCTGCGTGTTTTTCTGCATTCATCATACTTATCTGCTGCATTCATATTTATTGTTACATCTATCAGTCAACTGTTTTCCGAATAACTTGGTTTTACAGTTGACATAAGTCACCTGCAGACGACATACGTCACCTGCATTGTCATCAGCTGTGCTTCCGCATTCTCACCTGCAGCTAAGATTTTGCTAGCTGCATATTATATCAGGTGATCTACTCACCTGAGATTCAAGAAAAGAGTTTAATGAGTCTATTCACCCCCTCTAGATTTATTCCTGACGACTTGTGACCTACAGTCCAACATTTATTATGAATCTCAATAGCATATCATCTCTAAAATAAAAAGATGATAGTGCCACATGATTAAAAAATGAGTTGAATCTCATAATCGTAAAATTTTGTTACGATTACTACATAAACATAACTTGAAATATGTACCTTGGAGTTGACACGGAGTGGCGAATTTGGCTGATTATAATCATAGATGCCATTAAAGTTTTAACAACTTGCGAAAAGGAAATTTAATTTGAAAAAAAATTATTTTAACGAGTCTATAGAACCGTAAACCCGCTCCGATACCACATATGTAGCGACCACCTTTGAAAATATCATTTTCTAACAATTTCAAGGGAGATTAAATATCTTTAAGAAAAATAATTGAATAATTGCAGTGGAAATTGAAATAAAGTCAACCATTTCGCAAATATATATAAAATAAATTCCCAAAATTTCAGAACATCCATAATATCCAACCATGACACTGAAACCAAAGTTAAGATTTTAAGTAAACGAAATAAATGAAGAACTAGATAGATATTATTATCACGCCACGCCTTTGCCCGCCATGCCAGTCTCCTCAACCTGAAAGATTTCAATAATGGGGTGAGCTTTCAACTCGCTCAGTGAGGAGGAAAAGCCTTGTTAAATTTAAATACATACATGTTGTCAAGTAGATATGACATGTCTGAACCTGGTGGTTGCCCGAGGGCCTGTAATATGCGAACTTTGTGCATACTGCCTATTACCCATTGGAGGCTACAACGTAATTAATATGCAAACTTTGAGCACATTATGTCTATCGGTCATTGGAGGCTACAATGTAAATAATATGCAAATTTTGTACATAGAGATATTTGACAAGAAACAAGCATATATACACAAGTAGCATCATGCATTAAATAAAACAAGCGTAAATCCCCATCTCGAAATACGATAATGATCCTTGATAATTGAGATGCGAATGCAGTTCAAATCATAGACTCCAAGTCCTCGTCTCTTAAAATAACAATTAAATTCTAATATTAATATATAGTCCAAAATAAATTAATATAAATTATTGAATTTATATATTGAGTAAAAGAGATCTGATTTGAATATTGACAACTGACTGGGACCAAATTAAAAGAATTGAGAAAACTGAGGGACTAAAATTGAATACACTGAAAGTTGATTTGGGGGTCAAATCGACAGGTCTAAAACATGGGGACTCAATTGAAATACTCTAATAAGAGGGTTGAGAATAAAAACCCCAGCCCTAAATAATCGACCGACATTTCACTTTCCTCTCCTCCCGATCTCTTACCCTTCTCACCTGCTCCCTAAATTTTCCCCCTCTGAAAAAAATCCTCGATCTCTCTCAAAATCCTCACGCAGCACACACACACAAACACACACACACACACACACACACACACACCAAAACAGACGATGGTGAAAAAAAAGGCCACGACCTTGGACCTCCAGCTAGCGGTGATTGCCGGAGAAGGGTCGTGCCGCCAATAATATGGTGAGGCGAAGCGTCTGGGTTCTGGATTGTAAATCGGACGGCCATACCGCATGCAGCAGCGGCGACCGAGGTGGAAAGCAGTGGCGGCGGCAGTAGCCACGACGGACAAAAAGAAGGGAACAACGGGTTTGCTGGATTTAGGGTCCGAATTGATTCACATTCCAAAATTAAGGGTTCAGAGTCGGGCTGAATAAATCGGGTTCCGACAGGCGAAAATCTTCTTTTTTTTCCGCTTCTTTTCTGGTAAGGGTTCACCGATTTCGGGCTCGGTAAGATCTGTGACGGGTTTGAAAATTTTGGACTCGGGTTGAGGGTTGTATTCGTTGGGATGTGTTTTTTGATTCGGGCCGTTTGTAGTAGGTTCGGACTGAACGAACGAAAATTGAAGTAGTTTTGAGGTTGGGGATGAAAGGGGATTGATTCCATGTATGTTAAAATCTATTTTGTTTGAGATTTGCACAAGAACGAGAAAGAAATGAGATGTAGAATTTTACCTCTCATCTCATCTGCAGAAAATGAACCGACTGCAGGAAGAAACGAAAAATGTATACGTGTATTGTGTATTGTAAAAATTTTTGTGCTGCATATGATATATTATTTATACTATAGAGTTTAGGTTTAGGGTTACGTAGAGTTTTGATTTGTGTAAAGTTATGTTGGATAAATCAAAATATAATATTACTATTAATTATAAAATTATTTTAAATCTTTAATTAATAAGCTTACTTATTTAAAGTTGAATGAATTAAATTGCTTTAATTTATCTTTATTAATTACCCTATCATTCTATTCTATGATATTAATAGTAATGAAAAATAAAATGATTAGATTAATAATAATAATAATAATAATAATAATAATAATAGGTTCTTGATATTATTTTTAGAATAATCAAGTAAAATTGAAGTGGGCTAATTCATTAATTTGGATTAAAATAAAATATTTGTTAAATTATTATTATTAATTGGGCCATTAAGTGATTTTGGACTATTTTAAAAATAAATATTATTGGACTATAATAATACGAGAGTTTGGACTCGAGTTTGGAGTGTAAGCTACAATCATGATATGTGAATAAGGAAAATTTGGCCTTATTTAATAAATAAATAAAATTCGTAAATAATTTATTGGACATTTAAAATATTCATGCGCTTTCCATAAATTATAAATAAATGCATGTGCGAAAATCGGGGCGTCACAGATTCTATAATTTTTCAAACATTTGTTCCTAAAATATATAAAAGCAATTAATTTAGTAAATATCATATGAATAAGAACTAATTTTGAGAGAATATAAATTATTATTGTATTATTGAAGATATAACTACGAGAGAGTTTAACTTGTTTATTTTAATTTTGATTATATTTTGGATGATGCAAATTTGCAATATATGGAACAATTTATGCTCAAGCAATTATATATGTTTCGGCAATTTAATTAAATTAAATTATGCAATTTCTAATTTTATGAATTTTAAAATATATTTATATAAGATATTAATTTAACAATGGCATATGAATCAAAAGAATTTGATTTGGAGGATTATAAATTGACTGTACATATTTTTAAATGTGAATGGATAGTCTTTTAATTATCCTAAAATTTAAATGACTAAGGAAATAAAAAATTAGTGCGAGAAACAAACAAAAATTGATTGTGTTAATGAAGAAATAATTAATTTGACGGCAAAACTCGATTTTGTTATTTTGTTTTATAATATATTTTAGATGATGCACATGTGTAATTTATTGATACATTTGATGCCATAGGATTTATATATACTATAAGAGATTGAGTCCTAAAATTTAATATGGAGTAATGAAGATAGAGGTTTTAGAGTTAAAAACAAGTTGGGGGCCTTTATCGGTGTTGTGTGTGGGAGTGATTGCTCGGTACCATGACCCTGAAAATTTAAAAAAAAAAAAAACATAGGGTTTTATTAGATCTAATTACGAAAATACCGTTGAATTTTAACTTTAATCTTATTTTTAAAAAAAAAGTGACTACCTTTGCAAAGATTATGCCCAGTAATTCATTTCCAGCTTTTGAATCACAATCCTCTTGCTGATGGCTGTAAAAAAAAAATATAAAACAAAAAAAATCAGAATACAGAATATGAAAAGAAAAAATATTTTAAAAATGGAATTTTTACCAAAATCAGTTAAAAAAAAAGATACCTTGACATGCCATCGTACGGGTCTGGCACAAGAAGGTTCGAAGGTGGTCTGGATGAGGCCGAGCCGCCGTGGCTTTGGGCAAACCAGAGTCTCTCTCTTATCCACAGATCTGCCGGCGGCGGCCGCGGTATTTGCCCAGATCTCATCACATGCCGCGAAACTGTTCTGCTGGATCGCACAGTGATTCATTTTTATTTATCTCTTTGAGATCTCAAAAATAAATTAAAACCTGTAAAATTTTCCAAAAAAAAAAAGATTAGATTTTTTAGATCTGTGACCAACATGGATGTATATAGTTGAACTAAAAATAAAATAAAATAAAAAAAATAAAATTTTTTAGAAGAAAAATCACTTGGATCTATTAAAAAAATCGAATTCAGATCTTTATTTGATGTTTGATAAATTAAAAATAAAAGGAAATTCTATCTCGATGTATGAAATAACACCCAAAAAAATTATTGAGAAATAAATAACTGAAATATTTTATGAAAAAAATTAACAGATTTTGCACAAAATAAATTACAAAATCAAAAAAAATCTCAAGAGTCTTTCGGTTTTATTTAGCGGAATTAAACATGACCATGGAAGATGAATAGAAGATACAAAAAAGAATATAAACAGTTTAGCAGTTATAACAAAGAAGGATTATAAATAGAAGATACAAACCCTCACAATTTTTTGGGCACCAATTTTCACCACCATGCCCACATCATTTTCTCTTTAGCGATGGAAGTATTACCGTGCTATTAATTTTTTTTTAATTTGTCATTTTCGTGTTTTGGTTGATGTGTGCAGGGAATGACTTCAAGTTCCACATACAAAATATGAAAGGTTAGTTACTTTACATGCAGATTAATTGGTAAAAGGTTGTTTCGGTTGCACTGATTTTTTTATACATAATGTTGTGATTCATTCAAATCCATCGATCTATCACTAAATGAAAAAAATAAGATTTGAACTTAAAAGGAAAAAAAATGATCTCAGTTTGTTCTGTAAATGTTTCAAATCTTTAAAAAAATTCATGTTTAAAATGAAAGGCTCGAAAAGAAATATCGGATCTCAGTTTGTTCACTTTTGGTTAAGATCTTAAAATATCTTTTAAGTGTGAACATAAGCATCATAGATTCGTGAGAAGCACAAGCTTCTTTGTATTATCCGAGTTTAACAAAGAAAGAACAAAGACAATCATGTTTCATTCTTTCTCTCTTTCGGGTCAATGTAAACAAGAACAAATAGTAAACCTACCCGAGACCTTAAAGATCTTAAGCCGTCATTCTTCTTCTTCTTTGTGATGCGGTTACATAGCAGAAAGCTAAAAGATGTTGGTGACTAGGTGGGTTCGTGTGTTTGAGCTAAGAATAGCAGAAAAGGGATATGGTTTTGCTTAGCTTCGGTCACATAAAGATAGATAGATACTTTGATTGTTTATTTCTTTTGTGGTTGAGTTTGGGGAGTGCGAACATAAGGGTTTCGTTAAGTGATGATGTATGTGATTTTGAGATGTAGATGGTGACTGCAAGTGAGACGTGTTATAGTGTGTAGGGTTAGGCTAAAAGAGAGTGTTATATGATTAGGGTTAAATTTGAGTGGGTTGTGTAGCATATTTTTGGTAGTGTTTATGGGCTTAAAGGTAGTATGGGCTGGAACGGTTTGCAAAGCGGGTTAAGATTGACAACAAAATAACACTTGAGGTGCATACGTTGTGCACAAGATTTTATATTTATTTATTTATTTCCTGACATAAGTAATGATTTTTTTTTTCATGTGACCAAATTTTGAGGTCTTTATAGGTACAAAGTTGGTGATGTGCTATGAGTTACCGTTTCAAGGTGCCACACTTCAGTTTCATATGTCGAAAATATGTCGCATTAAGTATTGATTCCGACTTTGGTTTCATTGTTTTTAGTTTCTAGCTTGAACAAAAATATAACGTCAGTTATGTATCTTTGGGTTTTTTAATATTCCCTCATTTTCAAATGTAATGCAATGTTTGACTTGCCATACTGCATGATTATAAACATTCCTACATGATGAAAGTAAAGATCTTTAATAATAAAATAGTATCAAGATGTTAAGCCACAAAATATTGTTAGTGCCATATAACTTTCACATAAAAGGCCACTGAATTGGCCACCTTGGACAATACAGATTTCATGTCCACATATAGGAAACTAACTCATCAATTAAGTGTCTAAAAAAATAATAATAACAATAAAATTAAGGCATGGTGAAGATAACCAATTTTCCCTACTAACTGGATCGATAAAAAGCATCACGGTATGTGCATATATATGTTTCATGGTAAGTTGAGAAACCAAAGCATCACAGGTATGTACATATATTAACAAAATTATTTTGAGTATTTGTGATAATAAAATCACAACTGATGAACCTGTTGACAAACAAAATGATAAAAATTATTGCTGAGCAATACGCTACAAATAATTAGAACGAGCCCGAGTGCATCGCACGGGTCGGAAACATAATTTAATGTGAAGTATATACAACATTGAGATGAAAGTGCAAGGGTTGCCGGAATTGATCACATATTTAGTATAGAATTAAAAGTCGGTTATGGATTGAAATGAAGTTGAAAAGATTGTAAGAATAATTAATGATTTAATCTAATTTATGCCTATATAAACCGGCCAAAATCACATTTAGTATATACATGTTTGTTGAAGTGTATTACTAAGATGATTCACACATCTTTTAGATATTTGATTGTTGGTAGCGGTCTGTAAATTCTCTTTTGCAACATTTAGTACGTACATGTTTGTTGAAGTGTGTTAATGAGAAATATTTTGGAGATGATTCACACATCTTTTAGATCTTTGTAATTAGCTTGGTCTTTTTTTTTTTCTTAATTTAGTTATCATACGCAGGTACCATGAAAATCACACAAGATCATGCATGCTCAGATAAATGGAACCAAAAATTAGGTTACCAACAATTTTCTTTGTTTCTTATATATTTAGGTGATTGTTATAGATAAGCATATAGAGATATATGTATTATGTGAATGCATTTTCATATAATAGTAAATTATGTCTGTTTTATATTGATGTAGCTCACATGTGCGAATTCATTCAAGAAAATATGCACGAGCATGTATATAAAGCAACATTTAAATGTTTAATGATAATTTTTCCCTTGATTTAATGTGGAGTAATCAAAAACCCATTTATAAAACACATCACAACTTAATAACAAAAACCCATTTATAAAATACAAAACGACAAAACCAAAACAACATCAAACATTTTTAAATTTTTATACAACAAAGTAAAAACGTTTCATACAACATACTAAAGTACTAAACAAAAAATAAGCATACACTAGCCAATATGCAGAATTAATACACAATTAACAATTAGATTAAAAGCCCGTGCGTAGCACGGGTTCTGCATGCCTCGTATTATATAATACTTATTCTTCTTAATTTAATGTGAAATGGGGATTTATGTCATTTATTCATGTTAAATGATTATATATGAAGAGATTATTTTAATTGTAACTTTTAATATAAATAAACTAATTTAAATACAAAAGTTATGATAACATCACAATCAAATGCACCTTTTAATACACAAGGTGATTAAAATGAACTTTTAAATGATAGTATAAATTACAAGATGGTTAAATTTTAGCTATGAAATCTTAGATACAATCGGTGTATCGCACGGTTTGAATAAACAAAAAACAACCCCAGAGCAACATACGGGTTAGTAAAGCCTCATTTCATATAACTAATTACATAAACTAAAATAAAAGCACAATAACAATAAAAAAAATATAAAATTTTCTAAAAGGCATTTAAATTCTGCCATCTGCTCATTCAACCGTCTACCCCAAGATTACGTACAAAACACGTAGATATTCAACTAAAAACCGTACATCGCCTCGTATAATAAATTTATAAATTACTCACTTTACGAACTTTAAGATTCCTAATATATTATAAATTTTTTCTAAGTAGCATATTAATCCTTGGATCAAACTTTCATCCCAAAAATCTACCACGCAACCAAAAAATGGCCTCCACGGCACATTCAAACCTCGCACTGTTCTTAACCACCGTTTCCACCACCGCCGCATCCGCCAATATCCGCCGCATCTCGGCCGTCCGATGCGGACCGAGAGATAACCGCGGCCCACTCCTAAAAGGCCGGATCCTAAGCACCGAGGCAATCCAAGCGATCCAATCCCTCAAAAGGGCCCATCGATCCGACCCGACGAGCCTCCCCACCCATCTCCTCTCTCGTCTACTCAAATCCGATCTCACCGCGGCAATGAAGGAGCTCCTGCGCCAGGACCAGTGCGCCATCGCCGCCAAAGTGTTCTCCACCGTCCGATCGGAGTACGGCGCCGATCTCGACATGTACGCCGAGATCGTCGTGGCGCTGGCTAGGAACGGACTGAAGGATGAGATCGATTTGTTGATCGACGAGATGGAGGACGACGGTGGGTTCCGGTGCGACGAGAGCAAGGGGCTTTTGAGTTTGGTGATGGCGTTGATCGGTGCGGGGAGGAAGGAAGCGACGGTCAAGATTTACGGGATGATGAAGAGGAGCGGCTACGAGATGGATGCTTATTTGGGGAAGGTTTTGAACAAGGGTTTGAGGAGGTTTGGGGAGGGTGAATTGGCTGGTGAAGTTGATTTGGAATTAGGTAGATTGTATAAGGGTATTTTCGTAAAACCAAGCATTTAGGATATTGAATTTTGTATCAAATCGATAATGCAAGGGATATCCACACGTGTTTTTTTTTAATCGTTCTGTGGCTCTCCATTTCCGGAGAGGCTGGCCGTCCGTCTGGCCACACACACCGGTGTGTGTGATCTGACGGCAGTTCGAATCTGAAAGGGCGTCAGGTCTTGGAGAGGATCTCCATTCCGTTCTGTGTATGTGAGAAAGATAATTTTATTCGCTCTTTCCTATGTACTTAAATTTAATAATCTATAAATATATATATATATATATTTTCAAATTATGTGTTCACACATAAATCCATTATTTTTAACTAAAAATCCAATATTAACTTCTTCATGCTCAAATTCTCAACCGACTTCTTTATTTTGAGTTTGAGAATGAATTGTTGGGATAATTACCACCCTTTGAATCTACTTCATGATGTGCAAATCTGAAAATAGCAAGTAAGAGACATATTCGTTAATTATGCAATCAGCAAATAATATATATATTTATATATAAATATATATATAAGTAATTCAAGGAAATAAATCCGAAGATGGGTGATGTTGAGTTCAGAATTTCTGTCTCCTTAAAGTAAATTCACCCCACCGCAGTGTATAGCGTCTGCCTTCCAGGATAAAACAACATCTCGATGCGTTCGATCATCGGACCCTCAGCGAACTAGAATAAAATCTGAACTATCACCGACGCGACTGAAAATACATGAAAAGAAATTTATTCTGAAAAAAAAGGACTCGGAAATCTGCTGGAAAAAATGGACGAAATTCATCTGTAAAATCGGACCCCTCACATCTGTATTTATAGATGAAGATGAGAGAGAGACATGTGCTGGAGGAACTCTAATTAGGATTGGTCTCTTCAACACTTATCCTAATCTATTAATATATTAGTCCAATAATTATCAAATAATTTGATATTTATCATAATATATTAATTCGATAATTATCAATCAAATTGATATTTATCCTAATCCGAAAATTCGAATTTTATGATTGAGGCGGTTTTAGCAAAATGAATTTCCGCCAAATAAAATTGCAGTAAAAAGATAACTTCGATACGCCGAGACATTTCGCCCAAATCGCCCTTCGACCTGAGCCGAGCCGAGCCAGACGGACGGACGCCGGCAGCGCGCGCGCGTGTGTATGTGCGCGAGGGGCGCCTAGTCACACATCAACTTATGTCTCACTTTTAAACAAGAGTTTGTCCACATCTCCTTATATAGTCGCGGTTTTGCTCTTCTTTTTCTAATGTGGAATAACATCCCAAACCCATTTCTAAAGCGTTCACTTTGGAACATTACATCTCATTCATACCTAAATCATTTTGAGTGTTTTTACATATTTTGGAAACCTCGTACGAAGTACTACGTATTCCAACTAAGTCCGTACTTTAACTCGTAGTCGAGTCCACTCAAAATTGTCTCTTAAGTGGGCTGCTCAAAACAGCTCATTTCCTCTATTTTTCCAACAAACCCCCACATGAATGAGATTGATGGTCCAGCAGCACACGTCAGACACGGAGTTTGACTTGGTGATAGTTACTGCGGTTAGACATTGCATAGGATAGGTAGAGTATGCTCCTTGAACCTTCCCTCGAAAAGATATATTCTCCTTACTGGCTAGACAGTGTGACTAGATGCCTTTGAACTGTACGACCGCTTTGTAAGTGATCGTATATCCTTCACAAGTGCCCTCCCTGATTTATTCTGTTCTCGTTATTGTGCCCGTTTTGGCCGTGGACACCGTCCTGGTTCTGCGAGAATTTCTAAAGAATTGTGCCTTGTAATTCTCCTTTGAAGAGGCCCCTCTTCACTCCAACATAGGTGATTCTCTTTAAGTGTTTTGAGTAAACCCGTATTTTACTCCACCCGACTATACGTTGTCGACTCAAGAATCATTAAAAGCATAAGCTTAACCTCTCCCTATGGCTATCACTGCTTTCATCCTAGGAATGGTCGGTTCGGGGTAACCCCCACAGTGATCATGCCCAATTTTATGAATTGGTGGTCCCATTGAACCTAGATCTTGGGATCTCCAGTCATCTTAGGCTGAGTATCCTCCATAAAACCATTAACTCATGGCAATAGACCCATTCCTCTTGATGATTTATCAACAAGGTCTTTTGATAACCCTTTGGTTACGGATCCGCGATGTTATCTCTTGACGAATCGTAGTCAATAGTGATAACCAATGTTGATAGCAAAATGGTATTATGTCTTTGCCTCATATGATGAGACTTACCATTATACTTTTGATCTGTGCCCTGGTAATCGTAGATTGACTATCACAATAAATACATATTGCGGTCACAGCTTTGCCCATTTTGGAATATCTTCTAGAAATTGGTATTGCATTACGCCTCTTATGCATATTTGTCTAAGGTTATGAACTCATATTTCTTTGTAACTCGAGCAATAACCATCTATATTAAAGATTTCCATACCACTGCTGCACTGGCTAGTGTGAAACATATTTACTTTTTGGACATTAAATTCATAATATCAGATATCCAATTTGCATCACTATATCATTTTAATAGTTTTTGAATATCTCATGTCATGCAGCATATACACAAGTAATCTTTATATCATTGTAATCACCAATTGATGATTAGTTTCCTGATTACTCGTGTATCCACATAGTCTACTCACGATATAGACTGTGTTTAGTCTTGGACAATTCACTTAGTACAGTAGACTTTTAGCTACTCTTGAAAGATCAATTAACTTTATGCTTGGATAGATGCACCATATCCATTGGCATTCCAATTGATTCCGTTGATCTTTCCAAGATTCATGTCATCATAGTATGACTGACCTCATATGAGACATTGTGAACGACTTGAGATTTTACATCTTAAAATCATCTCTTTAGTCTCATATGTTTATCTTTTTAGATTTTGTTGAATTGATCATTATCGTCAGCAATGACTTGATCATTCAAGTTTATCCTTAAAATGACATAGTCGTCATGTGTATTTAACATATACACACTTGACATATTCATTGTCCTAAATCTTTTGACATTATAAATTAGCATTTTTAATGCTTTGAAATTACGTTACCAACTAAACCGAGACTTCAATTTCTCATAGATCAAATTACTAATTTTAAGCGTCCCCAAAATTAGCAATTTCTGATTAACTGCATTACCAAATTTGAGTGTCCCTAAATTGGTACTTTTCGGTCATTTAATCACCATATTTGTGCGTTGTCAAATTGGAGATTTTATCACATCCTTTGAAGTCATTGCTTGACATCACATTGTCAAAGATTTTATGCCACTATTTTAGTGTCGATTTAGATTCATAATACTTTCACTAAGTTGCAGACTTTCAATCGTTGCGCTAGGCACATATGCCTCTGGTTCTTCCAAGTTGGCTTTTCTCAAAACGCCATTTAGAAAGACCGCATGTATGTTCATTTGATATACTTCTACATATATATCATAGTAATGAACTTTCTTCTCGTTACTAGATAATATATCTCAAAATACTTTAGGCTCTCATGTTACTACAACCTCAGTTAGTAGTTTCGCCTCTTATTTATCCATGGATCCATTTAATTTTATTTTCGAACTAAATTTACGTTGGATCCTAGTGGTATCTATTCCAGAGGAAGATCTACCGAATATTAAATAAAATTTTGCATAACAGAATTATTCTTTCTCTCTTATATGACCATATGAAGAGTGTATATGGCATTGTAAATTATCTTCTAGCACGTATGTTAGAAATTTCAGACGTAGTGATTTTCCAAGTTCAAGCATTTTTGCTTCAACCTTTAAAACCACTTGGTGATTCATTTCATATTGATAAATCCACATTATCTCATAATTGATTTAGTTTTTTTAAATCAGTTATGCGTTTGATACACTCTTTTCCTTAACTCGATTAATACATACTGATATGTCAGACTATCAGATTTTTGCACTACGGATTTATACGCATCATGCATCATGTACGTATCCAGTGAAGATGCAGTCGACCCATCTTGGGTCAAACCTTCACTTGCTTTGGCTTAGGAACTTTTGCCTTAGCCAGACACCCCCACATTTTTAGTATTTCTAAAATTATTTTACTACATTTCAGAACTAATAGGAAATTTCAATTATTTCATAGCATGGTATCTTGTTTAAATTAACTAGTCTCTACATGACCAATATCCTCATATTTCAATTAACATCGTTTTTGCATCTCCGTTAGAACACAATTCAACCATCTTAATTTTCGGATTAAGTTGGTTTTGTATCTCGAGCTTTTAGAGTATAAATTTCTCTTTTTAGCTTTATCCTTACTCATTATCGAGTATACGTAACAAATATATCACTATATTTATATAGTAATCACATTTCTTATTACAACCACTCATAAGAGTAGGTTTCATCATCATTGAAAACCTCTATGGTTTTAATATTCGATTAAAGAACTTTTATGTTTTTAGCACTAAAATTCAATTATTGAATTTCTCCAAAATTTCAGCATGGTTCCAAGTAGAACCAAAAATTCTTAGCACAAACGCTGATACACCACCTTAAACCCACATTCAGTGATCCTCGATCAATCGATGCGTTAGGGTTAACAAGATCTCGAATTTCTCTGAATTTTCAACGTATAGAGCTAATATCAATATTTGCCGTGTTAGGTATCACATGGATCACCGTAATAGGCTCGTGTGTCACTGCCTAAGTAGACCGACACCAATACGAGAATATATAATTTAACCGGAAGAACAAATCCAACCAAAAAAAATTATAATTCTCAAGCCGACCCACAACCTGTATTTACTAGGTACCAAGCCCGTTAGGTTTTTAACGTCCAAGCATCCGCAAGAATTTAACATTCCAATGATTATTTATTTGCAAATAATCAAACGATAACTAAACAAAATTAATTATAAAATGATGTTGGAATAATCATTCGTGCAATCCAATATCCAATTATATAGATGATACTTCCTTGTCTCAGTCAGTAGTGTACAAAAGTGATGGGCAAATCACACAGTTTACGTAAGATATGACTCTAATACATAAATTTAAAGGTCAAATAATTTTTAATTATATAATTTAACAATTAAATTATTGACATATACTAACATTAGTCACATAAAATTTCTTTTTATATCACGTGAGCCCATAAGCACTTTCTAAATAATAATAAATTAATTATTTAGAACAAAAACTAAATCAAACCAAACCAAACATACCCAGTATATCCCGCTCAGAGCAGGATCTGTGGAGGGTAAGATGTACGCAGACCATGCCCCTACTTTTTCGGTAGGGAGGCTGTTTCCGTAAAGACCCCTAGCTTAGTACGCAATAAAGTATTGAGTGATATATACAAAGAAGTATAGGATTTGGAAAAGCTCAAAACCATACCTGAGCCGATGGCTTAATTCACATGAGACTTACCTAAGGGGACTTTGGCAACTACACTTTCGATGAACGTTGCTCTAACAAAAGAGAGATTGAGTCTGCACCCAGCTCCCTGTCAAAATACACCATACGCAAAATCCAATAGGATAATATATACAATAAAAAAAATACAATGCTCTAGGTCAAAGCTAATCGAGACAACCCAACCCTGAGGTTCTCTACTACAGCACCGCTCTCGATAAAAGAATCCACAACTCTGATCTGGCGCCTCCAAGAGCACCTACCAATAGTCATGGTCTCGGAAAGGTTTAAGGTCTTCAAATCCAATCTCAGCTGCTCCTCCCACGTCCTCCTCGGTCTGCCTCTCCTTCTCCGCCTACAACCAATAAACTCTCGCGGACGTGGCCAAACCATCTCAATCTCCCTTCCCTAACTTTGGCTGAAATGGACGCCACTCCTAGCGCATTCCTGAAAACCTTGTTTGAGATTCTATCCAACATTGTGCGACCACACGACCAACGTAACATTCTCATTTCAGCCGCTTCCAACTTTCTCTCAAGCGACTTCTTCATGGCCCAACATTCGGAGCCATACAACATTGCAGGTCTGATTGCCACTCTATAGAATTTACCCTTCAATTTTAGAGGGACTTTCTTGTCGCACAGGACCCCTGTCGCTGCTCTTCATCTAAGCCACCCGGCCTTGATACGATGAGTGACACCTTCCTTCTGAATGATCGAACCCAAATACTTGAACTTATCCGTACGGGGTACAGTCTAATCAGCAATCATTACCTCTACTTCTTCCTCGATCGCCTCACCACTAAAATTACACCAGAGATACTCGTTCTTAGACCGGCTCAAACGCAAGCCATGGGATTCTAACTTAGACCTCCAAAGCTCCAACTTCGAGTTCACCTCCCTCCTCGACTTCGCCACTAACACAATGTCGTCAGCAAAAGGCATGCACCATGGGACGCCATCCTGTATCCCCCGAGAAATGCCGTCAAGGATTAGAGCGAAGAGAAGAGGGCTTAGCGCCGACCCCTGGTGTAGCCCTATCTCAATCGGGAAATACTGGGTGTCACCAACTGGGGTCCTAATGCAAGTCCTAGCTTGGGAGTACATGTCTTGGATCGCCCTAACGTACGACAACGACACCCTCCTCTCCTCAAGGCTCCTCCAAATAACATCACGTGGAATGCTATCATAAGTCTTCTCTAGATCAATGAACACCATATGGAGGTCCTTACGCCACTCTCTAAACTTCTTATAAGGCGTATGACGAGATGAATGGCCTCAGTCGTGGACCTCCCCAGCATGAAGCCAAATTGGTTCTCAGAGATCTCAACTTCTCTTCTAACCCTGCAATCCACCACTCTTTTCCACACTTTCATAGTATGACTGAGGAGTTTAATACCCCGATAGTTACTACAACTTTGAGCATCGCCTTTGTTCTTGAAAAACGGCACGACAATACTACGTCTTCACTCCGTCTGCATCTTAGAACCTCTGAGAAGGATGCTGAACAGCTCTGCTAGCCACTGAACTCCAACTTCCCCCAGACAAAGCCACACCTCAATAGGGATCTGATCCGGGCCTACAACCTTAGCTCTACCTATTTTTATTAGGGCACCCTTTACTTCCTTGCTGATGCTCTCACAGGAACTTCACGTATTAGCAGAAGATAGAATAACTTCTTACACCACCGAGTCGCTTCCCCTAGCCTCATTGAAAAGTTCAAAAAAATACATATTCCACCTCTCCTTAATAGCCACATCGTTCACTAACACTTGGCCCAAATCATCCTTAATATACTTAACGGGACCTAGGTCGCGCCGCCCTCTTTCCCTAGCTTTTGCTAGTTTAAAAATAGCATTCGCTCCTTCTTTGGTGTCTAGGCGCTTGTACATATCCTCGAATGCCTCACCTTTAGCCTTAGCCACTGCCTTCTTAGCCTATCTTTTCGCCACCTTGTACGCTTCAATCTTCAAGATTCTCTCCTCCCCAGCACTAACCGACAAAAGCTCCTTAAAAAGCATTTGTTTAGCCTTAACTTTCTTTTGGACCTCCTCATTCCACCACCAAACCTCCTTAAGACTACTAGACCTGCCCGAAGATACCCCAACCACCTTCTCGCCCACGCTCCTAATAGCATTGGCCATGCTGGTCCACATAAGGTTAGCATCGCCCCCCGTAAAAAACCTCCTTCGCGGGTCAGAGATGTAACACCCTCATGATTTACAGAGGTATTACAACGCCGTAGATTCTTTTTGGAGAACCTACCAGGCTGGACCAACATAAAAGACAACAATGGCCATCAATAGAAATGAGACATTCACACACTTAAAACCAACGTCAACTTTCACGACGATGTGCATCACCAAAAAACATACCAACACAAGATTCTGTTGGATCACAGCAAAAACAACAGCTCGTAACTGATCCAACACATCAACCATAACCAACATCAATATACATTAAACCACAAGTATCCTCAGTCGAGAGGTAGGCCGAAGCAGCTCTCTTGGTCACCGTGAAACCGGCATTCACCCCCTGCCAGAAGCCGTCCCTTGAACATGCCCACTGCGCACCCACGCCTGAACGGCGGCACCGGACATGCACTTCCCGACAGAAGCCGCACATTGCAGCGTAACACGGCCCAGCAACACTCCTGCCCTCATCGACTTCGGACACTACCACCAAAAATACATATGACAGTACCCGGGCGAGTACAAAACCAAAACACGACTCTGACCATGCCAAAATGACCACCAACTCACAAATGCACATGATATCAATGTTGCTCGTCATCCTCGTGCCCTTCCTGTGCCAGGTCGCCTATCTGTACCTGAATACACAACAAGTATATCCCCCCAGAAAGGGGTCAGCAAACAGCTGGTGCAAGTACAACGATTCATGAATATGTGCAACAAATGAATAAATAACCAAATCACTGTGCCATCATGTATTCCGGAATACCATACCATAATCATCATCTCAAAACAATCTCCCGAGCTGTACTGGCCCTGTACCTCATGTGAGATACACACCCCAGAAAGTCATTATCTCAAAATAATCTCCCGAGCTGTACTGGCCCTGTACCTCCTGCGAGATACACACCCCAGAAAGTCCTCTTCAGGCCCTCCCTGGTTGTACAACTCCACCGAGTGATCCGCAGAGCTCGCAGTCTAACGGATCCCAGGGGACCCACACTGGTTTTAACTCGGTTCATACACACTCAACCACATGGCACAAACCACATTTTCTGAAATTACCACTTTTCATAAAATCACATTTTCACATATTCACACGAAGTACATCAAACGCAATCAAAGTACTTATCAAACGGACACTATAGGGTTACCTCGGATCATACATGTTTGCGGAAGAAAACTCGAAACTCAATCCGTAAACTTCAACGAAAAGCAAAGGACTATAATTACAGCATCATAATCCAACACAACCATGGATAGATCTGGACTTTAGAGCATAAAATCTCAAGAAAACCTTAAGGTATGAAGAACTCGGGTTCGAAGGATTTACCTTGATTCGAACGATAAAATCTGTTAAGATCTTGTTAACTTTGCTCCAGGAACTCTAAAACGTTGTTGGGTAGTGAAAACTGGCCAAAACCTGCCTTTCCCCACGTCCAGGACACTCAGCCGCGGGAGGAGGAAGAAGAAGGAAGGAAATGACATAAATGAACGGCACTGTCCTATTTATTCTGGGCGCGATTAGCGTTCGCTACGGGCAAGGCGTAGCGTGCGCTATCGGGCTATAAGGCAACCCATTACCTTTGAAAGGCGGTGCAGAACTCTCTGGACTGGCCGCGCTAGCGTGCGCTACCCGTAAGGGTTAGCGTGCGCTACCAGCTAGTTTTCCGAGTTAAGTCCAGAACCCTCTGCATGCACCGACCAGCCATAATAGCGTGCGCTACCATGGCCAAGTAACGTGCGCTACCAATACATAATTAGCGCGCGCTAGCAACACAGTCTAGCGTTCGCTAACTGCTGTTTCTCAATATTGTAATACCCGTAATTTCGATTTCTGGTAATTTTCTTTTTTCGGCGTAAGTCCGTTTTGACGACTCGCTCATGACCGTTTCGTCATTTCGAGAATGATTAATTCTGCACTTTTTGTCATCCGAGTTCGTTTCAGTATTGTTTCTTGAGTTAGAGCTTTTTAGACGCTTCTCCGCACTTGAGTTCGATTCTTGCGAATCTCGTCCGAAACTGTTGTTTCGAGTTTCTCGTAAGTTCATTTAATGTTATTATTCTTGTTGCAAGCTTTGGTTTGGTGTTTCGATCGCGTATCGTGATTTTCGGACGTTTTGGGCCATTTTCGTAATTTCCCAAAGTTTTGGGTAATTACTTCCGTTGTCGGATTCTGAGCCTTCGGGTGGTCGGAATCGTGTGTTCTCTTATCTCTTAGATTCGTCTTTGCGAGTACTTCGTGACCGTATCTTCGATTCGTATTCAGGTTCGGGTTTCGGTGTCGTTTTCTTGAGTTCAGTGTTATTAAACGACTTTTTCCAAGTATGAGTCGACTTTGTAAAATCACTATAAATTCTTGGAAACTCCAAAGATTTTGAATCTTTCCAATATTATAGAGCATCAAGTTAGCTTTCCAATGGTTCAAACGGTGAGTCAATGGTCCGTCTGAGAGAGTTATGGTCGAAATAGCTCGGACACTCATTTTCCGATTTGGCGAGCGGCTGTACCTGTGCCGCGGCACACTTAGGGCAGGCCGCGGCACCTGATCCAGTTAGCCTATTTCTGCGGATTTTGTGAGATGAATGCTCATTTCATCTCTTCCTTCATTCCTCCTCCTCTTGGCGATCTTGTGGGCGATTTTTGGGTGTTTTGCATCATCAATCCCAGAGAAATTCATATTCTTCAAGTTTTGGTGTGGATTAACAACTCCAACAATTGTTCTTCATCATTAATCCAAGGTAAATTCTTGAAACCCTACTTTTGGGTGAATTGGGGGTTTTTGTTCGTTTTGTCCGATTTAACCGTAATAACTTAGATTTGTGATGTATTGATGATTATTTAGATGTATTCTATCATTTCCCTTGTTATTCCATGGTTGGATCGTTTCGATTCGTTGTTTTGGTCGAGTTCTTAGTCAACGCCTTGAAGGTGTCCGACAAAAGGTCTTAGAGGGGGGATTGGGCGTTGTATGATTATTATCCATCATACGATTGTTGATTTATCATTGGTATGACTTAGGGACGAAATTCTTGTGAAGAACTCGAGTGGAACCCTTCCGCTCGTTGTCTTCTTGAGTCCGAGCTTCCGGTCGAACCGTGTTCTTGAGTATTCGGTAGCGGTTATTAAGGCAAGTATTTTACTATACGAATTGTGTCTTGTGAATAGGGACGTCGTATTATGGTTGTGATGCATTGGTTTACTTTCGTGTATATGCTTCGTATGAATTGATTATTACGAACAATTGATGGTAACGATAATACCTTCACTTAGTTAACATCATGGAATTGTGTTGGATGTGCAAATCATCTAAGTTTGTGCCGGGCGTGGTTGGTCATTGTTGAGTCGTTGTGATGATCATGATATTTGTGTTGTTTTAGTTTACATACTTGATTGTACATTTCGGTGTAATGTGGAATGGCTTGACATTTGATGATTATGAGTTGTGTCGTGTCGATGTGTGTGCGTGTGTTCCAGGTAGGGTCTGACGAGGCCTCTGGAGTTCGGTACATGATGTGTACGAACAAGGTGTGTGATCCAGGTAGGGTCTGACGAGACCTCTGGAGTTTGGTACATGATGTGTACGAACAAGGTGTGTGATCCAGGTAGGGTCTGACGAGACCTCTGGAGTTCGGTACATGATGTGTACGAACGATGTGTGTGGCCGGGTAGGGTCCGTTGAGGCCTCCGGAGTTCGGTACATGATGTGTACGAACAATGTGTGTGGCCGGGTAGGGTCCGTTGAGGCCTCCGGAGTTCGGTACATGATGTGTACGAACAGTGTGTGTGGTCCGGGTAAGGTCCGTCGAGGCCTCCGGAGTTTGGTACATGATGTGTACGAACAATGATCGTGTAGCAGTGATTGTTTGGGTAACATTTTAAATATGGATATCGGACTCATAATGATATATTATTTAGTGTGCTTTGAAACGAGAATCGGGCTAAGGCCCTAATGTTTACGAAAAGGTTTTGTAAATTGGGACTCGGGGTCCAAAAGAATTTACCTTTAAAAATCCCTGAGATGATGTGTTTCTTTTCAAATATCTCTTACTTGAGTTCGAAATTCTAAAACTTCTCGGGAAGATTTTGATAATTGATTTCCGTATTAAATTCGTAGTTGCTATTTACTTGTTGCATTTCGTATCGCTTTATACTTGCACTAGTAAAACAGTGGAGTTTTACTAACCCCCGAGTAATCGGGGGTGGATATCTGTACTGCGTCCGGTACATGCGAGTTCGGGAGCAACAGATCACGGTTGGCACAAGGGGATGACGAGCTGCGATACTAATCAAGAGTCGAGAGTTGGTAGAGTTTGGTTGTATTGTTAGAGTTGATTCAGTCTTCCGCTGTATTGTGTTTCGACCCCTGTGTGGGTAATGTTGTTTAGTCAGTTTTGTTAATGGAGTTGTGTGACCTCATCGGTCTGTGTGTTTATGTGTAAGTGACCTTAACAGTCTGTATTATTATGTTGTTTGACCCTGGCCGGGCAAGCATTTGGTTGTTTATGGATGTTTAGCCTGGTAGATCCTTGCGGAAAGGGTCTACGGCGTGTAACATTCCCATACGGTTTTGGGGGTGTTACATTTATGGTATCAGAGCTTAGGTTGCGGATACCTAGGCTGTTGGGTCGAGTCGAGTCGTGATTTGTCGAGTAATGTGTTGTCTTGTCGTTCGAGTCGTCAGGTGACAAGTTGAGTTGTGCGTAGTCACAACGCGTTGGATATGTTTGCGGATGAGATTAGTATCGTGGGCGACCGTCGTCTCCGTGCGGCCTGTGGACGTAAGTCTCCTCTTTTATGCATAATAACTGTGTTCATGATTTCATTTATGTGTGATATTTGTGGTGCATAATTTTATTTATACGGTGTTGTGTAATGAAGTTGTATTCGATACTTGGATACGCTGTACGTGTATAGAACTTGATGTATTGATGTTTGACCCTTGAACCACCACGTGGTTGGTATGGTGTGAAAGTTGTGAACCTTGATGGGTTTTACGGTAGAGTTTGTGAGAAACTCCGATGAATGATTTTGCTGTGTGTTTAAACTTGATGCCATGAGATGTATGTGATTGAATTGGCGACCCTGTTTGCCATTTGGGCATGTGGTTTTAATATCGACTATTTTGGATTGTTGTAATTATACCCGCTACGGGTAGCTTTGAAAACGTTTTCCTTAAAGACTACCGATTTGAGCATTTTTGGTGGAAATCAAAATTTTTGGAAAAATCTTGTTTTGCAAAAGCGACCCTAATTTTCGAATTTAAATGTTATGTGTTTGTGTGTTGGGGGCTCTGTGACAATTCTGCGATCCTGCGGCTAGATGTTACGGCCGTAAGATGTTTTCCATTACGGCCGTAAGCTCGAGTTGTTACGACCCTAAAGCGCATGTTATTACTGCCAGTAAACTTTTGGTGACCGGTAGAAATTTGTTATTACGGTTGTACCGTGCCCCATGGTTATTTAATCTCTGTTGATATATCGGTGATGGATGGCGTGGTAACATGTTGTTACCCGTATAACGCTAGTAAAGATAATGATATATTGATAAGGTCATTTTGACGATATCGTCTAGTGAAAAGATTGAAGCCTCAATGTGTTGTTTTGCAAATAGCTTCAATCAAAACAGTTTTGATAATGAGATACATGGTTTTAATTAAACGACCGAGGTATTATAAGTATTTTCAAAAATTTCATTTCACCAATTTTTTTTTTCAAACTTGAGAATTTTAAAATTTTATCATTTGAATAATACCGGAAACATTTTATTTTTGTTGTTAGTGTTTGATCCCTGCGATACGTGTGTGGTTTTGACCGTGTTTGATTTGGTAAAATCGAACATCTCTGTTGATGTATTTGTGTGGATTATTTTTTTAATGAAGTTCTAAAATTACGGTGTTAGTTCGTGCACTTGTGTGATGACTTGGAGTTGATGTTTTAACGTCTTGCTATTTATTGTCTTATCTTGACGTTGTGATATTTGTTTGGATGTGTTATTCTTATTGGTCGTCCGTCCGGTATGCCGAGAGGCCGTGGCGAGGCGTGGTCGTAGTCGTGGTCGTGATCGGCAGCAATCATCCAGGTAATGTTGATATTGGCGCCGCCACCATCCTTCGTCGGTGGTGACCGGTTGGCGCTTATGAATCGGGCCGTACACCGAGACGGGATTCGGATGAAGATAACGAGTGGTAAGTGGTTACGAGATGTGATGAGAATGCACCCGCCCCGTTTTGTAGGTTCTTCGGACTCGTTAGGCTGGGAGAATTGGCTCTTCCAATTGGACAAAACATTTGATGCTGTAGCTTGCCCCGATGAGAGAAGAGTGCCTATTGCTCAATACCTACTCGACAGGGAATCTGCAGACTGGTGGGAGGCCGTAGCGCCTAGTGATCGTACCGCTACTGGGTAATTCAAAGCGCCATGGAGGCCGAGTATTGTCCGTCGCTGTTAAAGAGCGTAGGATTGTCGAGTTTTTCTCGCTACGCCCGAGACGTGTCGATATCCCAGCGATAGTCGATTATAATCGGCACTGTGTTATGTTCGGGATCAGGTGAAAAGTGAGGCAGATAAGGTTCGTTATTTTGATATGCGTATGAAACCTCAGATTCGGCAGTGTATGTCTCCTTTTATGTGTACAACCTTGAAGGACTATCAGGATCGAGCCTTGGCGTTTGAGATGGCTATAATGTCTACCGAGTCCGTGTCGGTAGCGAAAAGCGAAGATTTCCGATGACGCATCGGGAAGTAAGGGAATTGGGATTCCCACACCTCAACCCTCGTATCGGTAGAGTATAGGACCTTCTCGGTCAGTTAGAGAACCAAAAAGACCCAAGTCGGTGTCTTTGATTTATGTTAATGCTCCTAGGTGTTTCAATTGTAACGTTCTAGGCCATGAACGCGCGCATTGTAAGAAACCGCCAGTGACTTGTTATAATTGTGGACACGAGGGGCATCGAGTTCAGTACTGCGAGATTGTTGCCGAGATGATAAGGGACCGGAATTCTATTCCTACTTCCGGAGGGCCCAGTGATGTCTAGTGATGGTGTTTTTGGTACTCGCTACACGAATTGTTTCGCGTGTAGAGATGTTTCTGTGACGCTTTTACATTTGGAACTTGTTGAATGATATTTTGTTTTGTGTAAGTTCCCGTTTAGTTGTTGAACCTACGGAGGCATGTGTAATACCCGAGATTTCTGTTATGTAATTGGAACTTGTGATATTGTAATGATTGTACTTTTGTCTGAGTACTATTCTCCGTATTTCATAATCCATTGTTGTCGAGCGTATAATTTCGTACATGTGATATTAGAGATTGAAATTCTGTGCATGTAGCGCACGCTACAGGCTGCGTGTAGCGTACGCTAACAGGGATTCATAGCGCACGCTACATGGGATCATTAGCGCACGCTATGCGTGGTCATATTGATTGGGACGTGCGGTAGGTGAGATCTGGCCGGGGGACCCCTGTCGGATCGTGTCGGATGTACCTGGACGGCTTTCGGGAAAAGGCCGAGTCAACGCCTTAGCGCACGCTACAGGTATATGCGTAGCGCACGCTAAGTGCCGAGTCTGATTTAGGCGTGAGCCGTTAGCGCACGCTACGAGCAGTCTAGCGCGCGCTAATAACCATTTATTATAAATAGAATGACATCCTATTCGTGATTTCAGTTCCTTCTCCTCACATAACCCGAACTCTTACATTTAGAACATAACTCCCTTCGTCCTAAACACTTCGTATCAACCTCCTAGTTCGAGATTGAAGATCATATATCATTGGAGATTGGTGCTCAAGCCTTCGGTGTTGGATTGCTTCATCTTCATCCGTGTTCTTCACTACTTTGAGGTAGGTGATTCTTCACCAATGATTAGTAATGTTCCTAAGGAAGTTTGAATCATGTTTGGATAGCAAGTATTTCGTTTATAATCGGTCATCACATGTTAGAAGGATACTTTTGACGTATCGGTACTATATATCGAATGAACCTTTGAACCATCTTATTATAAGGACTCCTAAGCATGTTCAAATCGATTTATGATCAGTAATCGGATATTACCCAGATGATACGTTGTACACGTTGGAATCATGTGTTTTGGAACGTAAGACGATGGAACTTAGATTATTTCTTGAAGATCGTAGAGGGATTATAATATTGAGATAACTATCCGTATATTTGTATCTCATAATCAGAGAACTTCCACAAACCTTATTAGCATGATATGCCCGAGGATAACTTGTATTATCACGGTAGAATTCATGAGTTCTTCACCATTCAACCCAGTTTTCGGTTTGCAGTATTCTGCCATGCAAGATTAGCGCACGCTAACATGTGTGAGTTAACGTGCGCTATCGAGGTGCGGTGCGCCGAAACGTCGTAGCGTGCGTTATGAGACCGGCCAAAGTCGATGCCCGATCCGTGGCTAGCGCCGCGCTAGTCTTATACGATAGCGTCGCTAACGATCCGGCTTAAGCGCCGTTACGTAAATCGCGGCCGCGCTAAGTAATCCAGACGGCTTGTTTATTTTGAGCTTTTCGGCCGTAGGCAATTGTTAAACCATTGTTCGACTTGAGATGATTTGTATATCATTCCTTTTGTTAAGGTTCGAGCTTGCTACGTTGATCGAATGAGGCGACCTTCGAGTGGGTTGAGATCGTTGAAGTATATCGTTCTTGCCATCTTCGAGGCAAGTATCGTGATATGTTAATATTGGTATTTTTGGAGCATGCGTATGGTTATTCATGATGTTGAACATGATATTTATTCCGTTGATTTGCCATGGTATTCGTTATATAGTGTTTATATGTTCATGTTGATGAACATAATGATTTGGCATATGTGTATGCATGAGTTGTGTTTGTATACGTTGTACGATCTATCTTTGCGCCGGATCGGATGTCCACCTCGTGTTGGTCCGACGGATCATCTTGGGATCTAGCCGAGGCGCTGGATCATTGGACGGGTTATTTCCACCTCGTGTTGGTCCGACGGGATCATCTTGGGATCTATCTTGAGGCGCTGGATCATTGGAATACCCATGTTGTGTAATGGAATCTTGTAGATTCGCATTGTCGGATTCCGTAGCGGAAGTCCGTGTGGTGTATCTTGTTATGTATTGTTGATGCATATTCAATTGTTTAATATGATACTTGTACTAGCATCGTTTTGCTAACCCCTTCGGGGGTGGACATTTGTTTTGATGTTCGGGTAGCCGGAGCAGAGAAATGACCAAGATCAAGCGTGACAACGAAGGGGTTCAGTGATGTTTAGTGTTATTGGAGATTTGTTTTCTTGGTTTGGTTTCTGTACTCGAGTACGCGTGTCTTATTGATATTAATTCGATATGGTTGTATTAATTACTCGTTGAACTAGTTGTACGTTTTCACAAACTTGAATTTCCGCAGTATTGATGTCTTAGAGTTACTTTCTTTTTTTAATTAGCCTTGTAAATCCTTACTTAAAGGGTTTACGGCGCTGTAATTATTCCGAATATCTCGGGGTGTTACAGAATATGGTATCGGAGATAAGATTCATGGATATCTTGGCAGTCGGGTTTTATTTGGGTCGGTTTACGTATTAGATGTACGGGTCGTTTGTAACATCACTGTTCAGCCGAAGTCGTCATGTGTACCGTGGTTGTAAGTCTCTTAATCTCTTATACTACCGTTTTACTTAATTACTGTTTTGTGAGTATTGACTGACTTTATTTCGAAAAATTTTGTTCTGGATATTGAGAAATTGCGTTTACAGTATGTTGAGAGGAGGACGCGGACGCGGTCGTGGACGCGGACGTGGTAACATGAGACATGAGGATTCCGCAACTACCCCCGAAATATCGGCTAGTCGAACCGATTCCCATTCTGGAGGGCAGCAAGGATCAGCGAATGATGACGCAAATCCTAACATGCCGGGAGTGCTTCAACAGGTAGTGGCGCAGATAAACCAGTTCGCTCAGGTCGTTGATCGCATGCAGACGGCGATGGGACAGCAGCACCACGAGGATAACCGGGGTGAGAGATGGCTTGCTGAGGTGGTTAAATTGCACCCGCCAAAATTTGACGGATCTGCTGAGGCACTTACTTGGGATCACTGGCTCAAGGAGTTGGAGAAGATATTCGCGGGTCTTAAGCATCAGGGACCGGAAGGTTCCATTGCCCAAGATTTTCCACCGGGAGGCCTTTGATTGGTGGGAGGCTATTCGACCCGAGGATCATAATGCGGATTGGACGGAATTCAAACTAATGATGGAAGCACAGTATTGTCCTCGTCTAGTTAGAGAGGCAAAGATCTGAGAGTTTTTCTCACCACAGAGTTCGGAGGCATCTGTGACATATGTAATTAAAACTTTTAATCATCAGCTGACTTGTGTGCGACACTTGGTCAGAACGGAGGCAGAAAAGATCTTTCATTTTGATATGCGGATGAAGCCGGAGATTCAGCAGTACATGTCCGGATTCGAGTGTACTACGTTGCGACAGTATCAAGACAAAGCGCTGGCCTACGACATGAAAGAGGCGGCGGTGGAGAAATCAGTAGAGGCAAAGAAGCAGAAGGTGACCGGCAGCTTTGCAGAAAACAAGAGTGGTGGGGCCCGCAAGGGCCAGTCTTCCTTTTATTCGGCTAGGAAACCTCCACACCCTTCTAAAGGCGGAAAGAAGTTCCGGACAACATCAGCAGTTTCGGACGCATCAAAGAAATGCTACAATTGTGGTCGAGCAGGGCATATTCGACGTGATTGCCCCGCATCTTCTGTGACTTGTTACGATTGTGGGCAAGAAGGGCACCATGCGGCTTTCTGTGGAGCCGCTACTAGATCTTTCGGTACCCGCACTCCGGCTGATTCTAAGGAGATAAGTGTGAACCAGACAACAGAGTGGATTTCATTGAGCGTTGGGAAGAGAGAGACATCCGAGTCTTTGGGTCCGTTCCTCCGCGCTGCACGAAATGAGGAGATCGACGATCGAACACCTTTGTTGCATCAGGTACGATTCAGATCCTTTTGCAACCAGTTAGTGTTTTATTCGATTCCGGAGCTACACATTCTTTTGTATCTTTGAACTGTGTAAATCGTTTAAAAATTTCGTGCTTAATTGATTGTGAACCGTATGTTGTGGGATTGCCGAGTGGAGAGAGAATTGTGGGAACCCTAGAGGCTAGAGATTTTCCAGTATCTATAGGAGGGAGAGATTGGCCATCGAATCTCATTGTTGTTGACATCTACGGTGACGATTTAATTCTCGGAGACGATTGGCTCAACCGTTATGGAGCTATCCTGAATTACCGAGAGAGAGTCATTTCTATCATTGCTGATGACGGGTCTGAACACTTATTCCGAGGATGGAGACCGGGAAGTTCGGGAAAATTAATCAAAGCAATGAAAGCCGTAAAATTTCTGAAACAGGGATGTCATGGACTTTGGTGTTATGCTATGAGGAAGGAGGAAGGAGTAGAGCTCTCGTCTATTTCAGTTGTGAATGAGTTCTCAGATGTATTTCCTGACGAACTACCAGGGTTACCTCCGCAAAGAGAAGTGGAATTCACCATCGAATTAGAGCCTGGAGCAGCCCCTATTTCCAGGGCACCATACCGCATGGCGCCAACCGAGATGTATGAACTCAAGAAGAAACTGGAGGAATTGTTACAGAAGGGCTATATTCAACCTAGCGTTTCTCCTTGGGGAGCGCCCGTTCTCTTTGTCCGGAAGAAAGACGGATCCCTCCGACTGTGTATTGATTACAGGGAGCTTAACAAGATGACGATCAAGAATAAGTATCCTATACCTCGGATCGACGACTTGTTTGATCAAGCGCAAGGGCAAGGGTATTCTCGAAGATTGACTTGCGATCGGGATACCATCGATTGAGAATTAAGGAATCGGATATACGAAATCGCTTTGGATCCGATGCAGGCATTATGAACTTGTAGTGATGCCATTTGGACTTACCAATGCTCCTCCGGTATTCATGCAATTGATGAATCGGGTATTCTTGGAGTACTTGGATAAATTTGTGGTTGTTTTCATTGACGACATCTTGATATATTCGAGGGACGCAGAGGAACATGTTGAACATTTACGTGTGGTTTTGAGCATCTTGAGAAAGGAACAGCTGTATGCTAAGCTTTCTAAATGCGAATTTTGGCTTAAGGAAGTAACCTTCCTTGGGCATGTGATATCATCCGACGGAGTACAGGTGGACCCGAAGAAAGTCGAAGCAATCTTGGAGTGGGAAGCCCCTAAAAATGTGAAAGAAGTCCGAAGCTTCTTAGGACTTGCTGGATATTATCGCCGCTTTGTAGAGGGATTCTCCAAAATTGCTCGACCGCTCACCCAGCTGTTACAGAGAAATCAAAAGTTCACGTGGAATGAGAAATGCCAGGCTGGTTTTGACGAACTTAAGAGGAGGCGACGACACCTATATTAGCACCGCAGGGCCCGATGGATTCATGGTAGACAATGGCGCTTCAAATCAGGGTTTGGGTTGTGTGTTGATGCAGAAGGATAAAGTGATTGCTTATGCTTCTCGGCAATTGAAACCGTACGAAGTTAATTATCCGACTCATGATCTGGAGCTAGCAGCTGTGGTCTTTGCCTTGAAAATATGGCGACATTATTTGTACGGCACTCATTGTCAGATCTTTACAGATCATAAGAGCCTCAAATACATTTTCAGTCAGAAAGAATTAAACATGAGGCAGAGGAGGTGGCTGGAATTGATCAAGGATTACGACTTGGAGATTCTTTATCATCCGGGGAAAGCCAATGTAGTAGCCGATGCGTTGAGCCGTAAACCTGTTTCTCTTCGAGTGTTGGAAGCTCTTACGCCCCAGACCAGCATTCAACGAGAACTGATCCATGAAGGGATTGAAGTATGGGCACCAGGAATCGAGGGCAACTTTATGTGATGGGCCGACTTCATCACTAGTCGAGAAGATCAAGTCCAAGCGGTTGGACGATTCTCTCGATCCTTCGATTATGTGATGAAGTAAAGAAAGGAAAAGCCCCGAGGATTCGTGATACAAGATGATGGAGTTACGAGATTTCAAAGTCGACTTTGCGTTCCCATGATGATGATTTGAGACGGACGATTACGAAAGAAGCTCATAGCGCGCCTATTCTATTCACCGGGCGTGATAAGATGTATAAGGATCTAAAACAAAACTTGGTGGGGAATATGAAGAAGGACGTATCGTAGTACGTTTGAAGTGTTTGACTTGTCGGAGTCAAGATTGAGCATCGGCGACCTGTAGGGATGTTAAAGCCGCTTAGATCCCCGAATGGAAGTGGGAGGACATTTCGATGGATTTCATCACCCGGTATGCCAAGGACTAGAGCAGAATGAACATGATTTGGGTCGTAGTTGATCGACTAACCAAGTCGGCTCATTTCCTAGGGATCGAGAGATACATGGGGACCCGAAAGATTGGCGCGAGTATTTATTGCGGAGATAGTCGGATTGCATGGGACGCCAAGACCATTATTTCGGATCGAGATGGTCATTTCGTGTCGCATTTACGGAAAGCGATTCACGAGCTTTGGGTGCGAGCTCAACTTTAGCACGACTTATCATCCCCAAACGGACGGTCGGTCAGAAAGGACTATTCAGACAGTAGAGGACATGCTTAGAGCACATGCATTAGATTGGTCGATGATTGGGAAGTTCACTTGCCCTTGATCGAGTTCACCTATAATAGATTGGCATGCTTCTATTAAGATGGCCCCATTTGAAGCTTTGCGGGAGAAGATGCCGATCACCCCTATGTTGGGATGATTCTTGGATTTGATCGGGACGGAACTGCATTAATTATTCAAACTCAAGAGAAGATAGCTTTGATTCGAGAGAGGCTGACGCCGGAGTCGATGAAGTCTTATGCCGATGTACGTCGTCGTCCTCTAGAGTTCGACGCTGGGACCACGTACTATTGAAGGTGTCTCCTACACGAGGGATTTTCCGTTTTGGGAGAAGAGGCAAGCTTAGTCCGAGATATATCGGACCATTCGAGATCCTCGAGAGAGTTGGGGATTTAGCATACCGGTTGGCCTTACCGCCATCGGCCGAGTCATGTTCACAATGTGTTTCACGTATCCCAATCGCGGAAGTATGTACGGACCCGATCACGTCATTGATTTCGACGAGATCGAGATAGCTAATGATGGCACCTTCGAAGAGAGACCAATCAAGATACTTGAGAGCCGGATCAAGCAATTGAGGAATAAACCAATACACTTGGTTAAAGTACAATGGTCACGACATGGAGTCGAAGAGGCCACTTGGGAAACGGAAGACGGTATGAAGGCTAAATATCCGGAGTTGTTTTCATCCTAAGTTTCGGGACGAAACTTCTTTTTAGGGAGGAAGGATGTAATACCCGAGATTTCTGTTATGTAATTGGAACTTGTGATATTGTAATGATTGTACTTTTGTCTGAGTACTATTCTCCGTATTTCATAATCCATTGTTGTCGAGCGTATAATTTCGTACATGTGATATTAGAGATTGAAATTATGTGCATGTAGCGCACGCTACAGGCTGCGTGTAGCGTACGCTAACAGGGATTCATAGCGCACGCTACATGGGATCATTAGCGCACGCTATGCGTGGTCATATTGATTGGGACGTGCGGTAGGTGAGATCTGGCCGGGGGACCCCTGTCGGATCGTGTCGGATGTACCTGGAAGGCTTTCGGGAAAAGGCCGAGTCAACGCCTTAGCGCACGCTACAGGTATATGCGTAGCGCACACTAAGTGCCGAGTACAGTTTAGACTGTGAGCCGTTAGCGCACGCTACGAACAGGGTCTAGCGCGCGCTAATAACCATTTATTATAAATAGGACAACATCCTATTCGTGATTTCAGTTCCTTCTCCTCACATAACCCGAACTCTTACATTTAGAACATAACTCCCTTCGTCCTAAACACTTCGTATCAACCTCCTAGTTCGAGATTGAAGATCATATATCATTGGAGATTGGTGCTCAAGCCTTCGGTGTTGGATTGCTTCATCTTCATCCGTGTTCTTCACTACTTTGAGGTAGGTGATTCTTCACCAATGATTAGTAATGTTCCTAAGGAAGTTTGAATCATGTTTGGATAGCAAGTATTTCGTTTATAATCGGTCATCACATGTTAGAAGGATACTTTTGACGTATCGGTACTATATATCGAATGAACCTTTGAACCATCTTATTATAAGGACTCCTAAGCATGTTCAAATCGATTTATGATCAGTAATCGGATATTACCCAGATGATACGTTGTACACGTTGGAATCATGTGTTTTGGAACGTAAGACGATGGAACTTAGATTATTTCTTGAAGATCGTAGAGGAATTATAATATTGAGATAACTATCCGTATATTTGTATCTCATAATCAGAGAACTTCCACAAACCTTATTAGCATGATATGCCCGAGGATAACTTGTATTATCACGGTAGAATTCATGAGTTCTTCACCATTCAACCCGTTTTCGGTTTGCGATGATTACGCCATGCAAGATTAGCGCACGCTAACATGTGTGAGTTAACGTGCGCTATCGAGGTGCGGTTAACGCCACGAAGCGTCGTAGCGTCGTTATGAGACCAGCCGAGTCGAGTGCCGGTCGTGGCTAGCGACGCTAGTCTTATACGATAGCGTCGCTTGGTCCGGCTTAGCGCACGTTACGTAAAGTACGTGGCGCGCGCTAAGTAATCCAGACGACTTGTTTATTTTGAGCTTTTCGGCCGTAGGCCGAATTGTTAGGCCATTGTTCGACTTGAGATGATTTGTATATCATTCCTTTTGTTAAGGTTCGAGCTTGCTACGTTGATCGAATGAGGCGACCTTCGAGTGGGTTGAGATCGTTGAAGTATATCGTTCTTGCCATCTTCGAGGCAAGTATCGTGATATGTTAATATTGGTATTTTTGGAGCATGCGTATGGTTATTCATGATGTTGAACATGATATTTATTCCGTTGATTTGCCATGGTATTCGTTATATAGTGTTTATATGTTCATGTTGATGAACATAATGATTTGGCATATGTGTATGCATGAGTTGTGTTTGTATACGTTGTACGATCTATCTTTGGCGCCGGATCGGATGTCCACCTCGTGTTGGTCCGACGGGATCATCTTGGGATCTAAGTGAGGCCGGATCATTGGACGGGTTATTTCCACCTCGTGTTGGTCCGACGGGATCATCTTGGGATCTATGCTGATGGCGCTGGATCATTGGAATACCCATGCTGTGTAATGGAATCTTGTAGATTCGCATTGTCGGATTCCGGTAGCGGAAGTCCGTGTGGTGTATCTTGTTATGTATTGTTGATGCATATTCGAATTGTTTAATATGATACTTGTACTAGCATCGTTTTGTAACCCCTTCGGGGGTGGACATTTGTTTTGATGTTCAGGTAGCCGAGGAGCAGAGAAACAGCCACAGTACCGACGTGACAACGAAGGGGTTCAGTGATGTTTAGTGTTATTGGAGATTTGTTTTCTTGGTTTGGTTTCTGTACTCGAGTACGCGTGTCTTATTGATATTAATTCGATATGGTTGTATTAATTACTCGTTGAACTAGTTGTACGTTTTCACAAACTTGAATTTCCGCAGTATTGATGTCTTAGAGTTACTTTCTTTTTTTAATTAGCCTTGTAAATCCTTACTTAAAGGGTTTACGGCGCTGTAATTATTCCGAATATCTCGGGGTGTTACAGCATGTTAGTGGACCACGAGGTCATGAGCATGGTATTTTATTATGTGTCGTTATATTTTATTTCGTATCACTGTGATAACCTTAGTTTAAGTTTCGGGACGAAACTTATTTTTTGTGTGATAGAATGTAATATCAGGTATTCTCATTTTCTGTTATCTTGAAATTATTTGTGTTTTGACATCGGACATTTTCTTGTTGATGAGTATCGGAGTGATTTCTATCGTGTTATTCTATTTGTTTCTTTCGCATAGCCGTTTTAGTCGGGTGCGGCTTGTTGTCGCGTGCGTTTCTTTGATTAAATGTGTGCATGTGATGTGACGTTAATTGCTCGTTATTGTTTTGAATCTTAGTCGGTGGCATTGTGTTGGTCGTCGTGGAGCGTGTTTTCACGCCGTATGTCTTTTGGCGTTTCTTGCAGCGTTTCGCCGTTGGGCGCGAATTTTCGGTTTTTGTGTATCTCGTCGAGTCTTCCTGACAGTGGATATTGCTTCTCCGTACTTGTTTTAAGTTTGGACGAAACTTCTTTTAAGGAGGGTAGAATGTAATACCGTAATTTCGATTCTGGTAATTTTCTTTTTTAGCGTAAGTCCGTTTTGACGACTCGCTCATGACCGTTTCGTCATTTCGAGAATGATTAATTCTGCACTTTTTGTCATCCGAGTTCGTTTGAAGATTGTTTCTTTGAGTTAGAGCTTTTTAGACGCTTCTCACTTGAGTTCGATTCTTGCGAATCTCGTCCAAAGCTGTTGTTTCGAGTTTCTCGTAAGTTCATTTAATGTTATTATTCTTGTTGCAAGCTTTGGTTTGGTGTTTCGATCGCGTATCGTGATTTTCGGACGTTTTGGGCCATTTTCGTAATTTCCCAAAGTTTTGGGTAATTACTTCCGTTGTCGGATTCTGAGCCTTCGGGTGGTCGGAATCGTGTGTTCTCTTATCTCTTAGATTCGTCTTTGCGAGTACTTCGTGACCGTATCTTCGATTCGTATTCAGGTTCGGGTTTCGGTGTCGTTTTCTTGAGTTCAGTGTTATTAAACGACTTTTCCCAAGTATGAGTCGACTTTGTAAAATCACTATAAATTCTTGGAAACTCCAAAGATTTTGAATCTTTCCAATATTATAGAGCATCAAGTTAGCTTTCCAATGGTTCAAACGGTTAGTCAATCGGAGTCCGGACAAGAGAGTTATGGTCGAAATAGCTCAGACACTCATTTTCCAGTTTTGGCCGAGCACTGTGCATGCCGCGGCACACTTAGGCTGGGCCGCGGCACAATCCAGATTAGCCTATTTCTGCGGATTTTGTGAGATGAATGCTCATTTCATCTCTTCCTTCATTCCTCCTCCTCTTGGCGATCTTGTGGGCGATTTTGGGTGTTTTGCATCATCAATCCCGAGAAATTCATATTCTTCAAGTAATAGGTGTGGATTAACAACTCCAACAATTGTTCTTCATCATTAATCCAAGGTAAATTCTTGAAACCCTACTTTTGGGTGAATTGGGGGTTTTTGTTCGTTTTGTCCGATTTAACCGTAATAACTTAGATTTGTGATGTATTGATGATTATTTAGATGTATTCTATCATTTCCCTTGTTATTCCATGGTTGGATCGTTTCGATTCGTTGTTTTGGTCGAGTTCTTAGTCAACGCCTTGAAGGTGTCCGACAAAAGGTCTTAGAGGGGGGATTGGGCGTTGTATGATTATTATCCATCATACGATTGTTGATTTATCATTGGTATGACTTAGGGACGAAATTCTTGTGAAGAACTCGAGTCGGAACCCTTCCGCTCGTTGTCTTCTTGAGTCCGAGCTTCCGGTCGAACCGTGTTCTTGAGTATTCGGTAGCGGTTATTAAGGCAAGTATTTTACTATACGAATTGTGTCTTGTGAATAGGGACGTCGTATTATGGTTGTGATGCATTGGTTTACTTTCGTGTATATGCTTCGTATGAATTGATTATTACGAACAATTGATGGTAACGATAATACCTTCACTTAGTTAACATCATGGAATTGTGTTGGATGTGCAAATCATCTAAGTTTGTGCCGGGCGTGGTTGGTCATTGTTGAGTCGTTGTGATGATCATGATATTTGTGTTGTTTTACTTTACATACTTGATTGTACATTTCGGTGTAATGTGGAATGGCTTGACATTTGATGATTATGAGTTGTGTCGTGTCGATGTGTGTGCGTGTGTTCCAGGTAGGGTCTGACGAGGCCTCTGGAGTTCGGTACATGATGTGTACGAACAAGGTGTGTGATCCAGGTAGGGTCTGACGAGACCTCTGGAGTTTGGTACATGATGTGTACGAACAAGGTGTGTGATCCAGGTAGGGTCTGAAGAGGCCTCTGGAGTTCGGTACATGATGTGTACGAACGATGTTTGTGGCCGGGTAGGGTCCGTTGAGGCCTCCGGAGTTCGGTACATGATGTGTACGAACAATGTGTGTGGCCGGGTAGGGTCCGTTGAGGCCTCCGGAGTTCGGTACATGATGTGTACGAACAGTGTGTGTGGTCCGGGTAAGGTCCGTCGAGGCCTCCGGAGTTCGGTACATGATGTGTACGAACAATGATCGTGTAGCAGTGATTGTTTGGGTAACATTTTAAATATGGATATCGGACTCATAATGATATATTATTTAGTGTGCTTTGAAATGAGAATCGGGCTAAGGCCCTAATGTTTACGAAAACGTTTTGTAAATTGGGACTCGAGGTCCAAAAGAATTTCTGCTTTAAAAATCCCCGAGATGATGTGTTTCTTTTCAAATATCTCTTACTTGAGTTCGAAATTCTAAAACTTCTCGGGAAGATTTTGATAATTGATTTCCGTATTAAATTCGTAGTTGCTATTTACTTGTTGCATTTCGTATCGCTTTATACTTGCACTAGTAAAACAGTGGAGTTTTACTAACCCCCGAGTAATCGGGGGGTGGATGTCTGTTCTGCGTCCAGGTACATGCGCAGTTCGGGAGCGATCACGGGATTGGCACAAGGGGATGACGAGCTGCGATACTAATCAAGAGTCGAGAGTTGGTAGAGTTTGGTTGTATTGTTAGAGTTGATTCAGTCTTCCGCTGTATTGTGTTTCGACCCCTGTGTGGGTAATGTTGTTTAGTCAGTTTTGTTAATGGAGTTGTGTGACCTCATCGGTCTGTGTGTTTATGTGTAAGTGACCTTAACAGTCTGTATTATTATGTTGTTTGACCCTGGCCGGGCAAGCATTTGGTTGTTTATGGATGTTTAGCCTGGTAGATCCTTGCGGAAAGGGTCTACGGCGTGTAACATTCCCATACGGTTTTGGGGGTGTTACAAATATCACCACTATGGAGTTGGTCAGAACGAACACCTCCTGACAAGCACATAACTCGACAATCACTAACAACCAACATACCAATTCCATCTCTGATATACACACAGTTCTAGGCACCAAACAGTATGATATGGAACTTTCCCAAACCAACTCTCAACAGAATACGATCATTAATAAAATATATTATTAATAAAGTACGCAGATGTTATAGAGACTCCCTGAATTTTGTCGCCTTCTCACCCTTCAGATCCTTCCAGAGAATCCTAGGTCTAGCTACTCTGGCCCTACTAACAACACGCCCTCCCATGGATAAATCCATAGCCAGCAGCCGGTGTTGAGAAGCACAAGTCTCACTCCGGCTATTTATAAGTACACATATAGGGTTTTATGGGTATATTAGTCATTTATTAAATACATGGCTTATTTACAACAGTGATATAGTTATTGAGCATTTTCTCTAAAATCCCTTTTCCTTTTGTTAGTTTTGTTTTAACGTGTTTGTAGAATTTTTATTAATACCTATAAGAAATGGAACTTTTGTAATGTTTTCTGGAAAAACTGGGTGTAATTTCTTGGGGTGTCTAAATGGTTCTCGGTTAGAACCAGAACCGAACCGGAACCGTATATTCAGTTTTTGGTCCGATTTTCGGTTAGAATCGGAACCGATTTTGCAATAATATATTATATATTTGTTAAATATTAATATATTTTATAATTTTAAAAATTCAAACCTTAAATGACTAAATCCCTATTTTCAATTTCTCTCTCTCATCTCACACTGTCACACGCACGCAGCGGCGCCTCTCTCCGGCTTCTCCCTAGCCGTCGGCGCCGGACCTCTTCGGCCTTCGCCCGCCGCTGCCTCTTCGGCCTTCGCCCGCGCCCAGCGCTTCCACAAGAAAGATAATGCATTACACAAGAAGACTAACCCGCCGTGCCACCACACAGCAGCACGCCGTCCGATGACACCAGACCCGCCGAACCGTCGTCCCCGTGCAAGAATTAGACAAATGGTCCTTTTATCATCTTGATTGCCTACACATGAACTTGTTGAAGACGACTATGCAAACTTTGAGAAGAATCAGTAGCATTGCAATAATAGAAAACATAAGAAGCAAATTGTGAGTTTTGTTTTTAATTATTGGTGGTTCTATATATTGTCTCAAGAGAGGCACTAAGGAAGCGGGGGTTTTCGAATTAAAAAAAATAATTTTTTTTCGGGTTAACCGAACCGGAACAGAAAATAACCGATCCGATTCCAGTTGATCGAAAATTTATATGATCAAACTTGCGATTCTCACTTTCGGACAATTATGGTTTCGGTTAACCGAAATTTTATATGGTCCGACTTTTTTAAAGTACGGTGAGCGATACTTGGTATTTGCGCATTCTCCGTTGTTGTGGCAAGTCCCCCCTCTCTTTAGAACACTCGAACCTCTTGTTGGGAAAAATCAGATCCCACATTTATCCACTAGGGATGAGCAAAAATAACCGAAAAATAACATGAAAAAATAATAACAATCCACAACACAAGAATTTACGTGGAAACTCCAAAACCGGAGAAAAACCACGGCCCCCAAAGAAAGAAATTCAACTATGTGAAACATTATTACAATCACACAAACATTCTCTCTGCGGACCCCCATACCCCACACTCTTACAAACCTTTGACTAACTCACACCTCTATTCCAACTCTCCATACTAGAGAATACAAGAAAGGAATTTAACTAGAGTCAAACAACAAAGGTTAAAGTGTATTTGACTGGTGCACTTGAAACCACACCAAATGGGTTACTTAAATAACCTTAAGGTTCCCACCCATTTTGTTCCACAAACAATGTGGGACAAAACCCACTTCTTATATTTTGACACAAAACCAACAAACTCCACCTTGACAAAATAAAAGAAGCTCCATTGTTTTCACCGACAATCATGACTCTCAATCCAGAGAACCATCATTCTCAAACCAGAGAATCCTACTCCATCATATAAAGTAGACCACTTAGAATACACCATTCTAAGAATTTCCTCGGCACATACCGAAAAAAACCGCTGAAATTTATGGTGCAACTTTTGTGCCTCGGAAGTCCTTCAGTCATCGACATAACACACACATTGTATCCATGCCAAACCGATACCCATGTGTAAATTCCACCAAACACCCTACATCCATGTCAAACCAATGCCCGTGTAAAATTCCACCACACCCGGCATCTTTCCATGACAAGCCAATACCCGTGTAAAATTCCACCACACCCGGCATCTTTCCATGACAAGCCAATACCCGCGCGTAAATTCGTGGACCTGCTAACATAACCACATCCTCTTTCATGACAACTCATATGCCAAAAGGACATACATTTTCTCATCAGAGAAAATCATCAGTGTCACAATGTTAACCCGGATTAGGAGTTATTTGCCAGATTAACTCCACCTCCACCTTGACAGTTCACCTTCATAGCCTTGTGTAACCCGGATTGTACCAACACATCCTTGACTTATACTTGTCATAAGCCAAACTTGATCATTCCATCAAATTTCTCCACCTGCTTGAACCACCCCCGCCTGATGAACAACCGCCTCCAAATGAGACCCCGGACACCGCTCAAGAAATCTTTTCCGATGTGGAAGGTCAGACATCGCTGCGACCACAGAGCATACTCAGGATTTCAAGAGACTCAACCCGGGCTCCGATACCACTTGTTGGGAAAAATTAGATCCCACATTCATCCACTAGGGATGAGCAAAAATAACCGAGAAATAACATGAAAAAATAATAACAATCCACAACACAAGAATTTACGTGGAAACTCCAAAATCGGATAAAAACCACAGCCCCCAGAGAAAGAAATTCAACTATGTGAAACATTATTACAATCACACAAACATTCTCTCTCCCGGCCCCCATACCCCACACTCTTACAAACATTTGGCTAACTCACACCTCTATTCCAACTCTTCATACTAGAGAATACAAGAAATGAATTTAACTAGAGTCAAACCACAAAAGTTAACGTGTATTTGACTGGTGCACTTGAAACCACACTACATGAATTACTTAAATAACCTTAAGTTTCCGTCCATTTTGTTCATCGACAAAACCCACCTATTATACACCACAAACACCTGTGGGTAAAGTAAACACCAAGCCTTTTTCTTCTTCAGTGCACCGTCTGATCAATTCAAAATCGGTCACGAATCAGTTAACGCACTGTTATTTTTGCTGAATATTAGCAGATGGCTTCACGGCTGCCTTCCCCACCGTTGATGGTGGTCAACGGAAGACAACCCGTTTTTGGGACACTTCAGAAATTGGCAGTGCCATCAAAGGGAAGTGAAACTACTTTTGTATTTTGAGCTTCATGTAAAAATAATTACTTGTAGTTATTTCTTTGTTCCCAGTGGAATTCAGTATAATATGCCATGCTGTGTGAAGTATGAACAATGAGGGAAACGAAAGCTTGCAGATTAAAATAGATTATTGATGGAATTTCTCATAATTTCAGCTCTGTGTGTGCATGAGTGTGTGAGTTCAAATCAAGATTTCAGCCTAAGTAGGTTTTATGAAGATTTTGGGTTCTTGGGTTCCATGGTCAACCTATAGTGGAATCCACATGCTCATTTTTGGAGTATTAACTGGGTCGAAATAGCTCGATTCTTAAAAGTCACCCTGTTAAGATTTGGAGCATACTTATTGTCGCATAATTGCTTATTTAAATGGAATTATTATAAATAGTACCCTTATGTTTATGGAAATGCCCATTTTGCTAAGGGCAGAAGCGGTGCGACCACCCTGATTTCCGACCTAGCCTTTCGGGATCAGACGAAATTATTTGAAAGCTCATGGCTGGAGGTCTTGTCAGAGCCTTGTGACCCGTCTGTTGGGTACGGGGTCGGATATTGCGTCGTGTTGTGGAAGCGTAAATATCAAGTGCGGAAATTTAAAGCACACAAGGATTTATAAAGGTTCGGCTATAAACGAGCCTACGTCCTCTCTCCGTATCTTTTTCAATAGGCTAAAGAAAAACCTTTTCTCCTCTCTTCTATCGGTCGAGGTATAACCGTTACAATCACGTCTTCTATTGGTCCGTCAAAGGAACAAAATGTTCCAACAATCTCCCCCTTTTTGATGATTACAAAACAACAATACGCCAATGGGATTTACCTGCAAAAATACAAATATATGTATATCTTTACAGGCCAAAGTTTTCGACTTTGTCCGTTTCGTTAGAATCTTTTCCCATTTCTTTTTCGACTCCTTCTTTTCTTTTCTCCTTTTCTTCTCATTTTTAATTTTTCATCGTCTTTTTGACGTCTCCTCATTTTTCTTTTCTTCCATATTCTACTTCTCCTTATTTTTGTTCAACTCCTTCGTTTTTTTTCAATTCCTTTTGTATGCTATCGATTTTCTTCGATTTTTCTCCCCCTTTCACGGTTAATCACATTTTTGACTTATTTCTCCATTTTCCTATCTCTCCCCCTTTTTGTATTCATAAAAAAAGATGCAATAAAATACCAATAAAGAATTCAATAAATAATGAACTATGCAGAAATAAATACAAGGGTATTAACTCCCCCTGAAAATATTATCCGTTTTAAAAAAAATTGCTCCCCCTGAGTAAATACCAAAAATCAATGTTTGGGGATCCAACCTATAGTTGGTTTTTGTTTAGAAACGTAGACTATATTTGAAACGATTGTTCCTTTAGGAACCCAAATTTTCTTAATTTTTATCGTCCGTCCAGGGCTTTTGCCACTTGAAATATGATGCCCGATTTTTAAACACTTTTCGCAATGGGGTATCTTGAAATTAACGGATTCATTTTTCAAACGAGTTTTGAATCCTAACCCCTCTTTATTCAAAGTAAATTTTTGAACACCAAGCATTTGTTCAAATTTCTCGTTTCCGTGCGAGAATTTCTTTGACAAAGATTTAAGCTCGGTTTGGATTTTAGCGAGATCATTCTTCAAAATATTTTCATTTTCAATACACTTTGAATGATTGATTTCAACAAATTTTCCCTTCTCGATAATTTTGGAATTTTCAATTTTCAAAGATTTAATTTTAGACTTAAGGTATTTGATTTCGGATAAAGCGTTTTGAAAATCCGTATGCAATAATTCAAATGCATCAAAAAGTTCATCACAACAGGATGTACTTACTTGGCTTTTGACGTCGCTGTCGTCGAACGAACTCCGGGCCATGAGAGCGAGATTATTTTGATTGATGAATTCATCATCTTCGTCTTCATCGCTCCAAGTAGCCACGAGAACCTCCTTCTTGGGTTTGGCACGGCAATGCTTAGCGAAGTGGCCTGGTTTTCCACATAGTCGACAAGAGTTGTCGAATTTCTTTGTTTCGCTCGAGATATCCTTCTTCCTCCGGTTTAATAAAGTTTGGAATTTATTAATATTCTTGGCATAATATGCCGCTTCTTCATCGCTTTCCTCCACCGAGATTTCTTCTTTCTTTTTCGACATCTTAGCCTTCATGGCTAACGATCGTTCCTTCGGCTTTGGCTTGACACTTCGTGATTTTAATACAATCTCATAATTGATTAGTGAACCAACAAGGGCACTAAAATCAAGCGTGTTGAGATCTTTGGATTCCATAATCGCGGTCACGGTGCCGTCCCATTCGCTAGGCAGTGATCTTAAAGTTTTCTTAACTTTTTCACTACTAGATAATGGTTTTCCGAACGAGGCAAGTCCATTGGTGATGACCGAAAATCGGTCGAGCATATTGGTGATGGACTCGTCACCCTTCATCATGAATAACTCGTAGTCATGGAGAAGCATATTGATCTTCGTCTCCTTGACTTGAGTTGTCCCTTCGTGTGTGATTTCTAGAATTTTCCATATTTCTTTCGCACTTTCACACGATGAGATTCGATTGACCTCTTCGGGATTTAAGGCAGAAAATAAAAGTTGGGTGGCCTTACAATTTAGATGGTCATTTTTCCAATCGGCATCGTCGTATTCTTCAAAAGATTTGAGCGTACCGTCGGATTTGATAGGAATTTTCGGGCCGAGACAAATAATCTTCCAATTCTCTATATCGTAGGCACGAATAAAGATTGACATCTTTTTCTTTCATGTCAAATAATTTGAGCCATCGAAGAATGGTGGTCGATTGAGAGCAAGGCCTTCTGGTGAGAATTGAAACGCCATTTTTGGATCTTCTCTCCTCGGATGTTAAGCCGCGTATTGGAGTACCGCTCCAATACCAATTGCTGGGTACGGGGTCGGATATTGCACCGTGTTACGGAAGCATAAATATCAAGTGCGGAAATTTAAAGCACACAAGGATTTATAGAGGTTCGGCTATAAACGAGCCTACGTCCTCTCTCGGTATCTTTTTCAATAAGCTAAAGAAAAACCTCTTCTCCTCTCTTCTATCGGTCGAGGTATAACCGTTACAATCACGTCTTCTATTGGTCCGTGAAAAACCACTCGTACTTGTCTTTGCGTCGGTCCAAGTTAAACCGTTTTTCTTTTCTATCGGACAAGGAACCAACCGCTCTAGCTTTCTATGGGTACTAGATAAACCTCACTTAGATATCGATTGTGATTCTAATAATGCCGGATCCTTGATCCTAATAACACCGAATCCAATCGTATCTTTTCTTTTACCACTCGTGTGTGTTTTCGTGAATTCTCACTCAAACACTTACAATTAAGCTCAATATCAACAACAAGAATGTGTATAATAATATCACAAGCGTAGACTATTTGCTCAAGGTTGTTGTACTCAAACAATACCATAGGGATGGTATTTATAGGCTCCATCAAACTAGCCGTTAGCTGCCGGGGCCATCGTTACGTACGCTAAATGATCTCCATTACGTACGTAAGCTCCTTTACGTACGTTAACCTTCATTGGTTACGTACATTAGCCTCTGCACAAAACAGTCCAGGGAGTTTCGTCATTTGAGTTACGTACGCTAGCATAGACTTCGTTATGTACGTTAACATTACATCACTGATGACGTCATATATCTGTTGCATGCTTTTCTGACTTTGACTCCTCTAACGATCACTTGTTTGAACTGCGTTACGTACGTTAATCATCTTACATTACATACGTAAGCTTCCTTATATTACGTACGTTAACATAGTATTGTTACGTACATTAGCTTTGTTTTTCTCCAGCATTTTGCACTTCGATTTCCTTCGATGCTTGCTTCGTTTGTTTTGTTTTGTTTATCAACTTTAATCATCAAAACACTTTTAATTTATGTATGGAACAAAATGTTCCAACAATCTCCCCGTTTTTGATGATTACAAAAGAACAATACGTCAATGGGATTTACCTGCAAAAATACAAATATATGTATATCTTTACAGGCCAAAGTTTTCGACTTTGTCCGTTTCGTTAGAATCTTCTCCCATTTATTTTTCGACTCCTTTTATTTTCTCCTTTTCTTTTCTCATTTTTAATTTTTCATCGTCTTTTCGACGTCTCCTCATTTTTCTTTTCCTTCATATTCAACTTCTCCTTATTTTTGTTCAACTCCTTCGTTTTTTTTCAATTCTTTTTGTATGCTATCGATTTTCTTCGATTTTTCTCCCCCTTTCACGGTTAATCACATTTTCGACTTATTTCTCCATTTTCCTATCTCTCCCCCTTTTTGTAATCATCAAAAAAGATGCAATAAAATACCAATAAAAAAATTCAATAAATAATGAAATATGCAGAAATAAATACAAGGGTATTAACTCCCCCTGAAAATATTATCCGTTTTAAAAAAAATTGCTCCCCCTGAGTAAATACCAAAAATCAATGTTTGGGGATCCAACCTATAGTTGGTTTTTGTTTAGAAACGTAGACGATATTTGAAATTTGTTCCTTTAGGAACCCAAATTTTCTTAATTTTTATCGTCCGTCTAGGGCTTTTGCAACTTGAAATATGATGCCTGATTTTTAAACACTTTTCGCAATGGGGTATCTTGAAATTAACGGATTCATTTTTCAAACGAGTTTTGAATCCTAACCCCTCTTTATTCAAAGTAAATTTTTGAACACCAAGCATTTGTTCAAATTTCTCGTTTCCGTGCGAGAATTTCTTTGACAAAGATTTAAGCTCGGTTTGGATTTTAGCGAGATCATTCTTCAAAATATTTTCATTTTCAATACACTTTGAATGATTGATTTCAACAAATTTTCCCTTCTCGATAATTTTGGAATTTTCAATTTTCAAAAATTTAATTTTAGACTTAAGGTATTTGATTTCGGATAAAGCGTTTTGAAAATCCGTATGCAATAATTCAAATGCATCAAAAAGTTCATCACAACAGGATGTACTTACTTGGCTTTTGACGTCGCTGTCGTCGAACGAACTCCGGGCCATGAGAGCGAGATTATTTTGATTGATGAATTCATCATCTTCGTCTTCATCGCTCCAAGTAGCCACGAGAACCTCCTTCTTGGGTTTGGCACGGCAATGCTTAGCGAAGTGGCCTGGTTTTCCACATAGTCGACAAGAGTTGTCGAATTTCTTTGTTTTGCTCGAGATATCCTTCTTCCTCCGGTTTAATAAAGTTTGGAATTTATTAATATTCTTGGCATAATATGCCGCTTCTTCGTCGCTTTCCTCCACCGAGATTCCTTCTTTCTTTTTCGACATCTTAGCCTTCATGGCTAACGATCGTTCCTTCGGCTTTGGCTTGACACTTCGTGATTTTAATACAATCTCATAATTGATTAGTGAACCAACAAGGGCACTAAAATCAAGCGTGTTGAGATCTTTGGATTCCATAATCGCGGTCACGGTGCCGTCCCATTCGCTAGGTAGTAATCTTAAAATTTTCTTCACTTTTTCACTACTAGATAATGGTTTTCCGAAAGAGGCAAGTCCATTGGTGATGACCGAAAATCGGTCGAGCATATTGGTGATGGACTCGTCACCCTTCATCATGAATAACTCGTAGTCATGGAGAAGCATATTGATCTTCGTCTCCTTGACTTGAGTTGTCCCTTCGTGTGTGATTTCTAGAATTTTCCATATTTCTTTCGCACTTTCACACGATGAGATTCGATTGACCTCTTCGGGATTTAAGGCACAAAATAAAAGTTGGGTGGCCTTACAATTTAGATGGTCATTTTTCCAATCGGCATCGTCGTATTCTTCAAAAGATTTGAGCGTACCGTCGAATTTGATAGGAATTTTCGGGCCGAGACAAATAATCTTCCAAATCTCTATATCGTAGGCACGAATAAAGATTGACATCTTTTTCTTCCATGTCAAGTAATTTGAGCCATCGAAGAATGGTGGTCGGTTGAGAGCAAGGCCTTCGACTGGAGAGAATTGAAACGCCATTTTTGGATCTTTTCTCCTCGGATGTTAAGCCGCGTATTGGAGTACCGCTCCGATACCAATTGTTGGGTACGGGGTCGGATATTGCGCCGTGTTGCGGAAGCGTAAATATCAAGTGCGGAAATTTAAAGCACACAAGGATTTATAGAGGTTCGGCTATAAACGAGCCTACGTCCTCTCTCGGTATCTTTTTCAATAGGCTAAAGAAAAACCTCTTCTCCTATCTTCTATCGGTCGAGGTATAACCGTTACAATCACATCTTCTATTGGTCCGTGAAAAACCACCCGTAGTTGTCTTTGCGTCGGTCCAAGTTAAACCGTTTTCCTTTTCTATCGGACAAGGAATCAACCGCTCTAGCTTTCTATGGGTACTAGATAAACCTCACTTAGATATCGATTGTGATTCTAATAATACCGGATCCTTGATCCTAATAACACCGAATCTAATCGTATCTTTTCTTTTACCACTCGTGTATGTTTTCGTGAATTCTCACTCAAACACTTACAATTAAGCTCAATATCAACAACAAGAATGTGTATAATAACATCACAAGTATACACTATTTGCTCAAGGTTGTTGTACTCAAATAATACCATATGGATGGTATTTATAGGCTCCATCATCAAACTAGCCGTTAGCTGCCAGGGCCATCGTTACGTACGCTATATGATCTCCATTACGTACGTAAGCTCCTTTACGTACGTTAACCTTCATTGGTTACGTACGTTAGCCTCTACACAAAACAGTCCAGGGAGTTTCGTCATTTGAGTTACGTACGCTAGCATAGACTTCGTTACGTACGTTAACATTACATCACTGATGACGTCATATATCCGTTGCATGCTTTTCTGACTTTGACTCCTCCAACGATCACTTGTTTGAACTGTGTTGCGTACGTTAATCATCTTACATTACGTATGTAAGCTTCCTTATACTACGTACGTTAATATAGTATTGTTACGTACGTTAGCTTTGTTTTTCTCCAGCATTTTGCACTTCGATTTCCTTCGATGCTTGCTTCGTTTGTTTTGTTTTGTTTTGTTTATCGACTTTAATTATCAAAACACTTTTAATTTATGTATGGAATAAAATATTCCAACACCGTCAATCTCGCTCGAAACTGGTTCGCTTAGGAACGCCTTCATAAGAGCGGCTTACTGAGAGGGTGCCGCGGAAAAAGCCAGTGGTTAAAACAACTGAGAGAGGAAGAATAAAAAAAAAAAAAGAAACAACTGAGAGAAAGAAAGGTCTTGCAAGCCTGCATATTTCTCACTCTTGACAACAATTGGTTCTATAACTCACACTTGACTCGAGCCGCTCTAAACTAGCTACTGGTAAAGAGGTCTGCAAGACTCATTTTGTTCTAGGGTTCTTCTTTTTCGTAGGTCATTTGTGGCATGCGGGAAGGGCTTGTGCAGCTGCAGCAGGATTTGAGAAAGAAAATCGTGATTTTGAGCTTGTTCTTTCTATAACACCTCTTAATTGAGATGAGATAGGAGATCTAACACTTGAATTAAAATAGGAATGGCAAAGTTTTCCCTTTTCTTTTTTTTCAACTCATTTCTATCTAATCTCTTTTTCTGGCTTGGCTAGGTGGGATAGCCGAGCCATTCCCTTTAATTTGCCAAATCCGGGCAAAATCAATATAGAAAATTCTATTCAGTGATAGCTTAAGTACCTCCCGCATGTTTCTATTCTATATGCAGCTCTATTGAGAAAGTAATTTTCAAAATATTACAATCCTCAAGGGTACTTGTTTTTCTAAAGATTATAGTAACATTTTTTTTTTTGTGTATAGCTAAACTGTAGGGGTAATTTCGTAATGGTCACTTATTAATAATGGAACATAATATGACTGTTATAAATGGTAGATACTAAACATTAGTCACATTACGTAGTCTTGCCGCATCTATTGAAGGAGAGGAGCTAATCAATTCTCATTTGCAATGTTACATATACTTTTATGTTTAATTTTTTTTCGAAATGTTTTATAGGGAGACTGAGATCGGGTTGGAGTAAGAGCAAATGCCACAAATGAAAGCTCAGAATCTTCAGTTGTCAAGTCTGTACAGAACGTTGTAACTACTAATTCACCTATTGTATCCTAAGATTCTTAACCTTCTTCCCTTGTTATTGATGTGCTCGAACAGCTGGGTCATCAAGAACCGAAATAGATTGCCACTGTACCTCAGACCACTCACTAGACTTACAGGCAGTGGGAGAGGTTCCATTGGTAGACACTTTGACGCTCAAGTCAGATATTGAATTGTAATCTAACAGAATAATAAGTGATAATATATGAATATGTGATAAAAGATAAACTTGGAACCCCTTATCTATGGTAGAGAAAGGCTTGTCCTTCAAGGAATAGGTTTACTTTGGTGACAAAAAAATTCATCTCCTTAAATCAAGGAGCAGATATGATCCAATTCTCTTTCCATGTTTTTCTAGTGTTCTATACAACCCTGAGTATTCTAGAACTTGGACCTGAGTCAGACACATATAGAACCAATTATCTAAGTCGAGGGCCGAGTTGCTGTTCCGAGCTTGCATTTCTCTCTCGAACTGATCATGGACTCGGGGGTGCTCCAACCCCCGATATACTTCATTTATAGGTGTGCCGACCTCACGTCCAGTTGTACATCCGAGCCTAGGAGGTGCTCTTGCCTTCAGATTATGTAATATTTTTAAAGGGGGTTCTCTGCCTTTTGACCCTGTTCATTGATCCGAACCTGACAGGCAATATGATGATCAGCAATTATGATAATAAGTTTGTGTGCACCCACCCTTTGAGGAATCATGCTTGAAGTCAAACTTTTATGACAATGTTTCAAACGAGATTCCAGCGAGCTGATTTGACGGGCAACCCGAGCAAGCTTTGTTCTGGTATATGAGCATTCAATAACCTACTAGGTGGTCGGGAGAGCACTGTGGGACATGTTATTCGCTTGGGCAAAACATCGTTTTGACGAGCTAGATTTATGACTTAAAGCATTGCTGACAAAATGCTCAGTTGGTTTTTTAGAGCGGTCTCCCACGCTCATAGACCGTTTCAGTAATGTTTTGAATGCGACTCATCGAGCGAGCAGCGTTTCAGTACGTGAGCATCGGATAACCTACCAGGCTGTAGGGTCGTTGTTCACTTTTTTTTTGGCAAAAGAGAGCTACATCTGATAGTCAAAGAGTTGCCACCAAAATGCTTGATTGGTTTGTCAGAGCGGTCCCTCGTCTCTAACATTGTCTCGGTAACGAACAATCTACTTGTTCTAATGTAGGATGCTAATCAGTGTTGTGCATGCGTTACAGGGTATGCTGTTTGCAATAGCTTGATCGATTGATATGCTTTGTTTCGTGCGCCTAGTGAGTGTAAGTGTTGGATGCATGCGTCAAAGCATGTTATCAATGAGGACGAGTTGATGCGACAATTTTGTTCTGAGTTTCAAAACCATGCTAATACAACATGTGTGCTTCTGTCGATTTGTCTCCTACGTGCCTAACTGTTAGGAATATGCCCTCGAATGCCACTCAGGGGATGAGAGAGTAAGGACATTGCACTTGTAATTATGGAATAATTAATAAAAAGGCAATACGATTCATTCACTGTTTATTATATTTCAATTGCATTCTTGACTTGGTAAACATTGAAGTGAAGTCCATGTAAATAAATCGAACATTCCATTCTCGTTATGGGATAAGAGAAAATGCACTGGAAGTGTTTAAAGTTTATTTACGTAAATTGTTCGCAAGTCAATAAACTTAAAATGGGCATTAAGTTTTAATACGACTTGTATAACTGATGCTAGGACGTGTGCACGTCTTGATAGCATAGTTATAAGTATATTGGTGGGGCCAGTATACTCGAACACGACTCATACTCGATTCAGTCACACGGTATTCACTCTCGGAGAGTCGATGACGAATCGAAAGGTTGTGATAGTATACGTGGACCTTTGACTTGATGGTTCAGTAGAAGATGTGCCTGTGACGTTTAGTTTGTCATTAGAGTAGTTAGACTCATTTGCTTAATTGCTGAGTCGACCTCGAAGTGCGGACTATACGGGCAGGTAGCGATCTTTACCGTACGCCAAGAAAGGATTCTATCTCTGTTAGTGAGCGAGCGAATGTCTATACGGTTAATGGCAAATAAGATCATAAGTCTTTGGCAAAGCATTCGATATAGTCGTATTAGATACACTATTAATCGATCGGTCTTGATTTGCATTAACACATGTATAGAGTTTAGTCAATGATGAGGTTTGACTTTACCGTGACCGAAGACTTGACCGGACATCGATGAAGGGTCTATACGTATATAGTATTCACGACATAATGGTTACGCAATGATCCCTTCATTCGTTCTCGGTCGGGGTTCTGATGCGGCCCGCTAGAGTGGCTAAGTCTTTGCCCGCACTCATTGGTTCCTCCCAATACCGGCTGAGACGGACCTACGGAGTCGCGCATTAGGAGCGTTGACGGATAAATGTGAATTTATTATCTCTCTATTAATATTAGATATTGGATCTAAATTATGATTTATTGGATAAATCAAAATTGCGGTCTTATGAATTGAAATTAAGTTACCGGGTAATTAATTTAATTCATAAATTATATTTCTTAGAGAAATATATTTATATTTGATATAATTAATTAATTGAATTAATTAATTTATATAAATACATTGGTAATTAAACGGAGTGTATTTAACGGAGTCGTTTGTGAACGTCCGTACGAGCGAGTAACTCGGCTCATTTTCTAGGAAACTTCCTACCATAGCCGCCGCCCTCACATGTCCACTTTGCATGTGTGTTGTCATGTTTTGAATTAATAAGTTGAGATTCTTTTCTCAAAATAATTAACTACATGATATGTGATTATTATATGAGATATAATATAACAAACACATATGAGGAGAGAGGATGACTTGAAAAACTCCATCTTCAATTTCTGGAGCAGCTCACTGCCGTGAGAGATCTTGAGGGAGAGAGAATTTTTTTTTTCTTCAATTTTTCATCTTTGAGATGATACAAAATAAGAAAGAAAATAAGATATAAATTCCTATAGTAATTCCTAGCCGTGTTCTTGGATAACGGATTGCTATCGAATTTTTCCGGACAACTTCCGACGCGTGTGAAGTAGAGGCTTCGTACCTTTCGATGCTTGGAACGAAGGAATTTCGTGTTCGGGACGGGGTTCGTGACCGTCATCCATTTTTATGAAGATTTATTTCAAAGGCTTCAAGGGTATGATTTTTATCTTCGTATTTATATTTTCGTATATACGTTACTTGATCGATCCTGTTTGGGATTCGTATTTATTTCCGCTGCATTTTTCGTTTTATTTTCGGAATCCCGACACTAACAAGGCACTTGGGTGTGTTGTTGTTTGCTTGCTACTCACGTGAATGTGTTGCTGGTGGCCTATGGTGGATTGCGTTTATGGTGAAAACTAATTGTTGGTCTTTTGTTAGTATCAATTTTAAAGATTTCATGCATGGTTTCTTGATAGTTTATTCTTACACATGCATGGTTTAATCTTTGAGACGAACATACGACTACTGGTAGGATTAGGATCAACTAGGCTTTTCAAAGATTAAGCCATACATTCTACAGGCTCGTCCTTGGTTTCTGGTCTGGATTTTATTCCGTTTTGATGCTGGTGTAGCCTCCGTTCGGCGCGGCCAAGTCCGCCGCCTTGTGCGGCGGGTCTCTTCCTATTATTCCAACTCCCTGTTCGCTGCTTCCACAGGCCCTCTCAATTTCTATTATGGTTAAGAATGGAGGACCCAAGAGTGCTCAGACACGTCAAATTCCTCAAATTCCTGCTCAGCAACCCGGTGGTGCTACTATGGTCACCGGACAGAATAGGAATTTGATGATAGGAGATGGCAAGCCAAATCCGGTAGCTTTGACAGGTCCAAAATCTGCTATCCCAAATAATCAAGGTACTATGGCTTTTCCTAAGTCGACTGCTCCCGGTCATAATTTGGTTGAATGTGGATCGTCCATTTGCAGGGACGAGGACCTTCAGCCTCCTTTTCTCCGGGATTTGGGTGGGGAACCATTACAGGGGTCCTATAATTTGCCTGGACAATCCAGTGCACACAAGGTTTCCGACAAATTTCCTGTGAAAGGTCAGGAAGATCAGTTGGTGCTGGAGCAAGCTTGCTTCACTTCTGTCCCGAAGAATGTTAAAAATGGTCAGGAAACCTGCGTACCAGGCTCAGTCCCTAACACTACCCCTGCCCAGGTTACTTTTTCCGACTCTCAACCCGCGGGTGCAGCTCATGGACGCAGCTTTGCTGATGTTCTTAAAAATAAGCTTCATCCATCCTCTGCCAGGAAGAACAAGAGCTTTAATGGCCCAAAAAATGACTTGGACAGGAGTTTCTATGATTATGGGGAACCTACTGCCTTTGGCCAAATTTTGGAAAAAAATGGCAGGAAAATGATATCATTTTCTGCTCAAGAACTCGCCGAACTTGTTGCTCCTTTCAAGTATACATTGGTCGGGAAATTTTCCCATGGTTTTCCCTCGATGAAGACACTTAGGTCGATAATGGGAAATCTAAATCTTAAAGGCGAATTCTCGGTCTCACTTCTTGAAGAAAGGCATGTGCTTATACGTCTTTGTTGTGAGGAAGATTACTCTCGGTTATGGTGTCGTCAAGTTTGGTCCATGGCTGGGTTCCAAATGCGCGTTCTTAAATGGACTCCAGATTTTTGTCCACAAGTTGAAGCCCCTTATGCCCCGGTTTGGGTTATTTTTCCTTACCTTCCGGTTCATCTTTTTGACAAAAGAAGTCTGTTCATTATTGCTTCCACGCTTGGAAAACCTCTTCGGATTGATAGCGCCACTGCTGAGCTATCAAGAGCTTCTACTCCACGGGTCTGTGTTGAAGTTAATTTGTCTCAAACATTGTTGCAAGAGGTGGAAATCAATCTTGATGGGAAAACATTAATTCAACGTGTTGAGTATGAGAACATCCCAAAATATTGCACATCTTGTATGCACCTAGGTCATGTTATGCCGGTCTGCAAATCCGTAAAAAAACCATCTGCACAAGCTGGCACGTTTTTGAGCTGCCCAAAACATACGGAGGTTAATGCCATGGCCCATCTGACCTCCAGCCCAGTCCAGGCTATGCAGCAGCCGGCTCCCACTGACTTTGTTCTGGACGACGCCATCTCCTTAGATTCGAAAGGAATTATTACTTTTACGCCAGGACCTAATAATCCAACGTCCAACCCGGTGAATGTTTCAAAAATTAAAGACGATATCCTTCAATCCTATGATCGGTTTGATGATGTTACAGAAGTCGAGTCCGAGCGTATGACTATTCAAAATCATGTTTATTTCAATCCTGACGCTTATGTTGCGAAGAATTATTACTCGGAGGATGATTGGCCTGACTGAATCGGAACCTATTGTGTTACCACCAAAGAAAATAGTTCGTAAAAGTAAAGATCAATACAGTCAATCCCAAGAAGGTCGAGGAGCGGGTCGAAACCGATACGGTGCAAATCGATAAATCTGTAGGCCAGAGAAATACGGTTCTTGACCAGGAGTTGGACCATGATTTGGAAATGGGATTTCAAATGGTTTTGAGCAAGAAAAGGCTTAAGGAAGAAAAAGCCCGAAAAAAACAAGACAGTATTTCGTAGCATATTTCGGTGTTTAATTTACCGTTTTATTTTCGTTTAGTGGCTATGCTCGGGATTTGGCCCCCCAGTAATATATCGGCTTTGTAAGGGAATAGGCCCCCCTTTTTCATCTTTATGTTATGTGATGTCGTTTAAAAAAAAAAAAAAAAAAAAGTGTGAACTAACAAAAAAACATGCATACAACAACAACAACATATGAGCCTTAATCCCAAAATTGGGGTCGGCTAATATGAATCATCCTTTGAAACCGTCAACGACCAAAAAATCAATTTATAGCCAAAAAGTACCATAAAGAAAAACACGAAGCATAAAGAAAAATCAAATTGACTCTAGAGAATAAATAAATAATAATCATCATCATCATCATCAACAGCACCTTATATTTTCCTCCATATTGTCCTTTCCACCGCCATATCTTCTCCGATCGCAACGAACCTCATATCGTTTTCAATCACATCTATCCATGTCTTCTTGGGTCTTTCTCTACCCTTTATAGTTTTATCTGTTTCCCAGTCTTCAAGCCTTCTCACTGCGGCACCAATAGGTCTCCGTCTCACATGGCCAAACCATCTTAATCGATGACGCAGCTCTTACCTTCTCCTTAATAACCTCACTTATGAGCCGATCCTTTTCTGTATGGCCACACATCCACCGCAGCATAAGTATCTCTGCCACATTCATCTTCTGAATGTGACACGATTTTACCCCTAAACACTCGGTGCCATATAACAGTGCATGTCTAATTTGTCGTGCGGTAGAACTTTCCCTTTAGTCTATGAGGCATGCTCTCATATCTAGATAACATAGCAACCCTGTCACACTCTTCCACTTCAACCAACAACAACAACATCAGAGCCTTAGTCCCAAAATGCTTTGGGGTCGGCTAACATGACTCTTCCACTTCAACCAACCTGCCTTAATTTTGTGAGCCACATCACCATTTAGCTTTACATCATTTTGAATAATAGATCTAAGATAACGAAAAAAGTCGTATCCTTGAATAATTTTTCCATCAAAAGTATTAATCCCCGCCTCTCTACCTCTATTTTCGCTAAACCTATATTCTAAATGTTCGGTCTTCCTTCTACTCAGCCTAATGCCTCGAACTTCCAAAGTATCCCTCCAAAATTGCAACTTTCGTTGAACTCCAACTTTTGTCTCAACAAACAATCATGCATATGGCGAAAAATAACCCTGATTCCAAGATGAAAACCGAATTACACGACATACAACAACCATTTGAGGGTGCTATCAGGCATTTTCATGTCAGTAAGTGTGCTGAAAGCCTTCAATCAGATTCTTGAATTTGTTAGCAGCCAAGTTGTCTCGTTCTCGGCTAAAGAAATTGCAAAACTTGCATCAACTTTCGAGTTTACGTAGATTTCCCAAATTCTGGCATGGTACTTCTACCATGAAAATTCTTAGATTAACAGGCCTCAAACTCCAAGGGGATTTCTGGTCTCTTTGCTTGAGCACGCATCCACTTATTTGGCTATCCTGTGAGGAAGACTTCCCAACACTATCTAGACGTCAAGTCTTGTTCATGGCGAACTTTTCGATGAGAGTCCTTAAAATGGACAACGAGAGTCCTTAAATGGATGCCAGATTGTCCGGGCTTGGATTAAATTAGCTTATCTCTCAGCCCACTTATTTGATCCGGGCTTGGATTAAATTAGCTTACCTCTCAGCCCACTTATTTGATCGAAGAAGTCTTTTTAGCGATTGGGAAACTCCTACACATTGTTGGAGCCGCAGTTGGTCTAACACGTGCTTCTACTCCTCGTATATGCACTGTAATCTACCTGACTAAAACTCTTGTCAAAAAACACCCAGTTGGTACAACTTTCAGGCGGAGAAAGACACGATTTTCATGGAGGATAGGGAAATAGGGCTGCTCGACAGAAGCAATACCCCAGCTTCTGTACCGTTAAGCGTTAAAGGGACTAATGATGATCTTCACAGTCCATAGTTAAATTCGATGAACCCGAAACTGAATTATGGGGTATCACACATTCAGACGAGGATTTTCTGAAAGACATGGATTGGGACGGAAACTACTATATAGAAGGTGAGTATTGGAAAAATAGAAGTTCAACTGAGTCTGTTATGGGCTTTTGCCATATCCAACTTAATGATAGTGTTGATATTTGCACAAGAAATATCATGAGTGAGTAACATCCTAAGCAGTGATCAGTATTCACCCTGTTTGTTATAAAAGCAGACTCGGAGGGGTGAATGAGTCTGCAGAAAAGGTGACTAAGGGCCTGTTTACTAGCAGTTTAATGAAGCTTATTGGTTTCTTATAGCTTTTTCGGACAGCTGATAATGTGTTTACCAGGAGCTTAATCAATAAGATAGCATCTTAATGGGACAGTGACCCCCAACTCCTTATTTGGTAAGCTATCATCTTAATGAAACCAAATGACTATTATAACTAGATATTGTGTTATATTATTATGATGTTGTGCAATTTATAATTGTATGCTGTTGGATTATTTTGGGTATAAATATTTAATGCATTTTTATATATATTGAGGGAGTAAAATGGTCATTTCTGCCATTCAGACAGTTGATTCAGCAATGCAGGTAAACAGCATTTCATCTTTATCTTTATCCAGACAGACAGCATAATAACTTATTCCACTCAGATTTTAATGACAGAGTTGGTAAACAGCCCCCAAGTCTATTACCCAGCACCTTGATAAGAATTTTATTCGAGGCGTCGTTACACATACTTATAGGTCTGAAATCCTCCAAGAGTTGGGAGAAGTTTTATGGATCAGAGTAATGGTAGTAGAAGTGTAGGCCTGAGGCAAAGCGGTGCCAGTCAAGAAGTTACCTATGTTACCCGGACACGGGTACATGTCCACTTGTGTCCGACTTGGTTATTTTGTGATAAATTTTCATGATTTGGCCTAAAATGAAGTGTCGAAGTGGCACACCCAAGTCGGAGTGTTGAGGATCCGACACGGGTACTTAAGGTGAAGAAGAGTCCGAGTAACATTGGAAATCAATAGTAGCGGCCAAAATAACTTCAGAGATAATGTCCGACGAAGACTGGAAAAAGGAAGCATTGCAGCCATCAGGGAACTTAAATAAAAACATCCGGTCTGACTTCCTCCATGGTGGGAATCTCATCAAGATGGGGTGTGGTCAGAAAAGACCGAAGAGTAATGGCAGACAACAGATTGTGGAATAAGGACATAATCAGACACAATAGCGGAATCATCAGAATAATATTTGGTTTCACTTTTTCTGATTTTGATCAAGTCATAAAATAATTTAGTACTTCTTTCTCCTTCAAGAGTCCATTTTAAATTAGCTTTTTGTTTCCAAAAGTCTCCCTCCATAGATAGAAAGAATTTCAGCATCAGAGGCCTGATTATCAGCAGTAGCAATCTTAGCAAAAATATTGCCGAATTAAAATCAGTTCCAGTCCTTTGGGGTATGTTTCAAATAATTTGTTGGCCAGTACAACACAGAGGAAGAAATAGGGATAGTACCGGACCCTTTTCACAATTTTTCGAAAACAGTGTTTATTTCAAAATTTAAATGGAGGAGGTTTATAAGCTTGATGATTGAAAATGCCCCAAAGGGCATTATGATTAGAGTTATGTCTAGCTTAATGGTGGATTGAGGAAAGGAAGATTATCAGTAACCATAGTTGTTAGTAGCGTCCATAGCTTGTATTACTGTTTACGTTGCTAGAATACACACTGTATAGAATTGTGGAACTGTAAATAGACACGGTAAGCAGATTTGATCATATGTGCTCCTAAATTTATATCCCCATTAGGAGAGGGAACATATCCATACATTATTATTAGAATTCTGCTGGATTACTTGATCACTGGTGATCTGACTTGAACGTCGGAATGTCTACTTCGAAAATAATACGTGGTTTTGCAGGTCTACCTTGCAGTGTAAAGTATGGTTTTGCAAGCGATCTGAATTGTACTTCGTTAACCGAATTGTACCTTAACCAAAGTACTCCTGAAGAAGGATGGAGGGAGTATATAATATGGGCATTATATGATTTATATTTGTCCGGTGCCGGAAGATTTTATAAAATGCAGTTTTATTTTCCAACTGCTAACCTGACTTTTTTTTTTCAGTGGTCACATACCGGTATCTCTTGGCAGGTAAAATTTCTTTGATACATATTGTTGCATATATCTAATAACTATATTCAATGAAAAAAATCTGGAACGGTATACAATATGGGCAAAATCTTTTGGTCTATACACAAAAGTTTCGGTATATACTGTACCAAACCACCCCCACTTTTATTGCTTATTCACCATACACTTCTCTTCTCCACTGTCTTCTTTAACATAATCTTCTTTAACATATTCAACTTTTATTATGTGTAATGTGCTTATTTTAAGCTTCATTCATGTCATTGATGATTGTTACAAGGACAAAACTTCTTTCACATGGTTTTTCCAAATCTCTTGTTATAATGATATACTAGTAGGAGCTTCAACCTCTGAACCGACAAGAAAACATGCCCCAACCTGGAAGTGTCACTCCGGAACTATGTTGCACGAATTCTTTGATTTTGGAGGTATGTGGAATATGATTCGCCGGGGATACAGGGGCCGGTGCAATTCGAGTCAAATACAAAACCTATTCGCCACTTGGCGAATCAGGGTATTTTTTTAGAAAAAATCGGACACGGGAGAATACATTTATCCTACTTGGGGATACACGCATGATAATATTCTTCAAAAGTTTGCTTTAATAATTTTAGAATTAACCGAATAATATTTAAATTTAGAAATATGGGGAAATTACTTCTCCAGATCCAAGTGCGAATAACATCAATTATTCTCCTACAGTTTTTTTTAATAAGTTAGCTTATACGCTAATTATAGCATACCAAACATAATTTCTTAAATAAGATCAAAAACTAAGCTAGTTTATACATATACTAAACAAATACATTCAGTAAACAAACACTGAGTCGGATTAATTACAAAAACTAGCTTAGGCTCCTTCACATTTATTTCTGGTTTCGACAAAGTGCACCCCATAAATAGGCTAACAAAGCCTTTTGTAACCTGTGAAAAGGGTGTTTGTAATTTTACAACATAACTTAGAGTTTTCAGTTTTCGGTAACAATGATGGTAGAGCCACAGGGACAACCGCACACAAGTGTAAAAAATGGGGATAAAACGGGTATTCATATGGATCAGACTATCAAATGTCTAATTTATCCCATAGTTAACGCTCGCGTGTGGTCGTACTGTGTCTCTTATCAACTGGCCCTAAACAGATTTCGATTCTCAGAATACAAAGATACAAGAACTCAACAATACAAAGACGTTTCTTGCTATGATTAGAAAGCTAAATATATCAGTCAACGGAATTACACCATTCATCAAGTGAAGGCGTCGCAACTCCAATGTTTCTCATGTCGGCAACATTTGCTGGAAAACGAAATGAAAGCAATTGTTAAGAAGTAATCATCCAATGAAATGTTGATTTCATTCTCAAGCAAAAAAAAAAAAATCAAGTAAAGTTGCAATAAAGCCCTCGAATTTTTTATAATTACAAATAACGCATTGAGGTATGCATTTCCTCAACAAATGTGCAATTTCTAAAATAAAAACAAATATTGAGGGGTATTTGTGATTTTCAGAAAGTTTTTTTTCCTTCTTTTATAGTAATTAGGCTATACCTTAGGCTTATATTTTGTGACTAAACCTAATTCGAATGAAAATGTCACATATACTTGTTTTTTTTTTTTTTCAAATATCCAGCAGATCTACATAAGCATCAGGGTAAGACAGAAAGACACCTATGAACTTATAAATACTAAAGTAACATTTGAGTATATTTATACTGGCGTACCGATATGTATCTCCGGATATAGATTCGATGTGGAACTTGTTGGAACACAACATAAAGGAAGTTGCAAAAGAAGTTCTAGGAGAATCTAAAGGAAACAGACCATCAAGTAAGGACACATCTTGGTGGAATGATGAAGTTAAGCAAGCGATAAAGACCAAACGTGAATGTTATAAGGTACTGGGTAAATGCTCGAGCGATGAGAATTATGAGAAGTACAAGAAAGCTCGAACAGAAGCTAAAAAGGCAGTGCGAAATGCCCGATCAAAGGTCAATCAAGAATTATATGCAAGATTAGATACTAAAGAAGGGGAAAAAGATATCTATAAACTTGCTCGAATGAGAGAAGAAGACGAGATATTGGAAAAGTTAAATGTGTAAAGATCTTGGCCAAAAAGTTTTGGTTCAAGATAAAGAGATAAAAAGAGATGGAGGTCATACTTTGATACCCTATTCAATGGCCATCAAGAACTAGATATTGGGAATTTAAACATCCCCTCAAGTATGGTTAACCGAGAGTTTAAGAGAAGAATCCAAAGGGTGAAGTGACAATTGCATTGAAGAAGATGGGGTCAAATAAAGCGGAAGGACCAGGATGGTATACCTATTGAAGTTTGGAGGTGTTTGGGGAGAGAGGATCGAATGGGTAACTATGCTTTTCAATAAGATTTGGAGAAGCAATAAGATGCCGTCATGGAGGAAAAGTATTCTCGTCCCTTTGTATAAGAACAAAGGTGATGTTCAAGATTGTTCTAATTATCGGAATTAAACTAATGAGTCATACCATGAAGTTGTGGGAGCGAGTGATTGAACAAAGGATCGGGAAATGTGTGAAGATAACGAAAATCGGTTTGGATTTATGCCTGAAGATCGACCATGGAAGCAATTTATCTTATCCGTGATTGATGGAACATTATCGAGATAAAAAGAAAGATTTGCATATGGTTTTTATTGATTTAGAGAAGGCGTATGATAAAGTACCAAGAGAAGTACTTTGGTGGGCCTTAGCAAAGAAGAGTGTATCGCGGAAATATATTGACATTATAAAGGGACATGTATGAGGAGCTAGTACAAGTGTACGTACTAATGTTGGGAGGACGGAAGAATTCCTATTACGATTGGGGTGCATCAAGGATGCTCTTAGTCCTTTTCTCTTTGCCATAGTCATGGGCGAATTGACAAGAGAAATTCAAAATGACGTTAAGTGGTGTATGATGTTCGCAGATGATATTGTGTTGATTGATGAAACGAAGGTTGGAGTGCAACGAAATTGGAACTTTGGAGGGATACTTTGGAAGCTCGAGGCTTTAGGGTGAGCAGTAAGGCTGGATATATGGAGTGTAGGTTTAGCGAAACAGTGATAGAGAGGCGGGGATGATCACATTTGATGGGAAAGTTGTTCATGGATCCACTTTCTTTCGGTATCTTGGATCTATTATCCAAAAGGATGGAGAGCTAGATGGCGATGTGGCTCCGAGAATAAAGGCGGGGTGGTTGAAGTGGAAGAGTGCCACGGGGTTTTATGTGATCGTCGCCTCATAGATTAAAGGGTAAATTTTACCGCACGACAATTAGGCTGCTTATTTGTTATATGGCACCGAGTGTTGGGCAGAAAGCGATGTCACGTTCAAAAGATGAATGTGGCGGAGATGCGTATCTTACGATGGATGTGTGGTCATACAAAAAGGATCGGCTCGAAATGAGGTGATCGGAGAGAAGGTAAGAGTTGCGTCTATAGAAGACAGATGATGGAGAATCGATTACGATGGTTTGGTCATGTGAGAAGAAGACCTATTGATGCCCAGGTGAGGAGGCTAGAAAGTTGGGAAGCAGTAATGTTGTGAAAGGTAGAGGAAGGCAAGAAAACTTGGATAAAGATGATTGAAAATGATATGTGGTTTCTTGGAATTGGAGAAAGTATGGCGATGGAGAGGCAAATGTGGCGGGAAAGAATACGGATGGTGGATGGAGTCTGATTCTTTTTTTTTTTTTTTTAAATTCCTATTTTCTTTTATTTCATGTTATTTTTTTTTTTTTTTTTTTTTTTTTTTTCACTCTCTTTTTTATGTTTTTCTTTTCTCTACTTTTTCCCTCTTTTTTCCTTTTATGTTATTTATGTAACGATTATTGACGGTTTCAAAGTTTGATTCATGTTAGCCGACCCCAAATCATTTTGGGACTAAGGCTTAGATGTTGTTGTTGTTGTACCGATATGTATCTCCGGTGTGGCAGCAGCAGTTGCATCGGCAATGACAGTAACTGTGTGATAATCCAACGCAACAGCATCAAAAACAGTTTGTCGGATACAGTTTGGAGTTTGGACGCCTAAATAGTTAACCCAAAGAATCAAACGGTAACACCAAAAAGCTAAATTAAAGGAATAATTACAAAAGCTACCCTTGAGGTCTTGATAAATTGCAAAAGAAAAAATGGTAAGGTAGTTTCGAAAATGACAAAAATCATCGCGGTTGCATATAATATAACCCCAATCGACCCGGCTGTAAGTAGTGGAGCTAATGAAATTACTGACATGACCAAGTATCTTTATAAATTACAAATAAACCCCAACTTTTGGCTTATATTTTATATTTACATCCCTCAATCTATTTCAAATATTACAAATAGTCCGGTGAAAAGTTTGGGCTATTTGTAATCATTAGGGGTGAGCTCGGTTCGGTTTGATACGGTTTCTAGCTAAAACCGATACCGAATCGCATCTTATCGGCATCTAGCATTTGAGTACCGAAATGATTCGGTTTTAAATAGGCTCGGTGTGCAGTTCGGTGTCAATGGGCTGATTAAATGGGCTACTTAAGTTGGGCTTGCGACAGACCCAAATTGAACTACTTGGGCTAAATCAGACAATTGTAAGTTCGATTTAGACATAATTAATCCACTTTAAAGCTTGAATAAAAATAAAATTTACTTCAATAACATGATAATAACTAAGGATTCAAAAAGTCCAATATCAAATTAAACAAAAGACTTGAATTTCCTCCTCAGCACAAGTCCATCAATTCATAACAACATGCACAAAGAAAAAACAAAATCTGCAGAATAGTCATCTGTTTTATCGGTTCGGTTCGGTTTTTAAAGTCGGGATCCATATCTGAAACCGAAACCGAGCCGCATAATTCGGTTTTCAAAATTTTAAGAACCGTACCATACCAATATCTTATTGGTTCGGTTCTTCGGTTTCGGTTTTTTCGGTATTTTTGGTATTATCGGTTTTTGTCGGTTTTTCTGGTCACCCCTAGTAGGGTTGCAAACGAATCGAATCGAACCGAATACTGAGACATTTTATTCGAATTGGATCAAGTTGACGAATATTTGAATTCGAATTCGATATTTAGTCGAATTCAAAATGTGATTCGTATTCGATTCGTTAAAAAAATTCGAATATTCGAATATTCGATTCGATTCGAAATTCGAAATTATTTATATATATGTATATTCCAAATAAATTATTTAACTAAAAATAAATATAAAAACTATATTATAAAATAAAATTATATTTAATAAATACATAACATATATATTCTCTATATATTTATTTTATATAATTAAACTATATTGACTAGCATATATTATGTATTAGAAAACTATATAACTAATATATATTATATATTACAAATATTACATAAATAAACGAATCGAATATTCGAATACATCGAATCGAATATTGGCATATTTGTATTTGTATTCGAAAAATCTACGAATACAAAAAATTATTCTTATTCAAATTCGAATTCGATTTTTCCGAATACGAATCGAACAATACGAATACGAATATCGAATTGAATCAAAATTATTCGATTTGTTTGCAACCCTAACCCCTAGTAATCATTGGAGAGTTGAGGATCAGTCACTAAGTTGGTTGGTATTTTTCTGTGAATACCCGAAACCTCGAGGGTGATTTTGTAATCACTCAGAAATTAAATGACACAAAAAAACAAGAAAAGAAATACTCAAAAGACTTAAAGTGATTACCAACAATTACAAGCTTATTAATCCCAGCACCATGAAGATACAAATGCAGGTGTGTGTTAAAGAACGCGCTAAACCTCATCTTCACGAGCTTATAGTCGCCATCTTCGATCACGAGCCCATCGACTAATTCCGCACTTACAAGTCGGTTTTGGTTCACCGGAAGAATATAAATGGCGGCGAAATAACTCAACATCTCTTCCCAAAGGATCATGCTGGCGAACAACCTATATCGATTTTTTTTCTCTTACTTCCTATTTATGAATAGTCGCAAAATCAAATTCTTTACAAGCAAGAAAAGCTCGTTTCGTGCACAACTAACAGAAAATGTAAAGTAACATTAATCCACCAACTTTAACACGAAAATTGGGTCCCACCAGTGCCGGCCCTCAGGCAAGGCGACCAAGGCGAAAGCCTTGGGCATGCAATTAAACGGGTCATTTTTATGTTAAAGCAAAAAAATACTTGACACTGGTGAAGCTTTTGGGTTTTTTATCTTCTCGTATGCGCATTTTTTGTCAAACTAAAAGGCAACGTGACAAATTATGATATTTTTTTAATCTTGTATTAGTTTCACTTATTTTTTGTGTATGCAATCAAGTATTAGAGCTTTAATATAACATTAATATATTTTAAATATGTTCTGGTGGTTTTGTAAACATATTATTCGCTAGCTTATATAAATTGGAAGAAAAAAATATTGCCATCTATTTTGCCAAAAGAGCATTTTTTGAATTTTTTGTACTTTTTACGGATTCAACATCCTCAAGCATTTAAAATGTCAGGGCCGGCCCTGGGTCCCACCTCCAAAAAAATTCAAAATTATCAATATGTTTTAAAGGTTTTATATAAGCAATTATCTCGTGGGAAAATGTATGATGACGACCGTTTTTCCATTTCATCTTGTTTCTCATTTGTATGAACAATAGCGGATCCAAGATTTTGAACAATTGCCCCTGAATTCTAGCCTGAACTATAAAATAGTATAGTTTATCTTCAAAAATTACAGACATCACTTTTTAATGTTAAACAAGCACATATTTTCTTCACAAAACTACCCTTTTGAGGTGCAATTTGTCAAGATATAAAATTATAAACGAATATCAGCAAGCTAATTATATATATTTTTTTAAAATAATTTAAGTTTTTTTTTTCTTTAAATAGACTGCACATCAACTGTATTTTTTTCTTTAATTAACCCTTTAATTACCGTGACAATTAACGTCTTTAAATTGATGCATGTTAAATTAAAATAACGGGGAAGTAAATAAAAAAAAGGGGGAGTTTTACCCAAATAATAGGAATTTTACGGCTCCGAGCTGCTTCAACTGCCTTGATAACATTAGGAACAATAGCTTCGCCGCCTTGCACTTGCATCGGATTACCTGGCAAAATAAAATCTTTCTGCAAACACAAAATAAAAATAAATAAATAAATCGAAAGAAAATATAAATGATGAACAAAAAGAAGAAGAAGAGGAACACAGTAAATACCTGCATATCAATTACAAGAAGGGCAGTGTTTTTCCACTTCGACTCCAATTCTGCCATTTTTGTACTGTTTTTCTTTTTGATTTTTCTGATGAAGCTTTTGTTTTATTATCATCTCCAGTAAAGAAATGGAATATGGGTTTTTGGATGTTTTTTGTTATTTTTTTTTATTTTTTTTAGATGACCAAGGTTGAATTGGGGTCGTAGTTTTTGTCCCTCTTTTCTACCACTGGTTAAATTACGGGATGTGGGCTCGATAGCAGAGTGCAGTCTGAGTCATTAATCTTTCGGGGAATCGAACCCACGCTACATGCCTTCAGGCTTCAGCAAGACTTTATGTCCCCCTCCTTTGCCACTGAGCTATGCCCCGGGGACTGTTTTTTTTTTTTTTCTTCTTGAGCCCAATGTTAGGTTATATATATATATATAGTGGCGCGTTCTATGCAATACCAATATTAGATGCAGTACTTTACAGTACTAATTTATGCATGCGTTTTGTACTAATTATACATGAAATATATGCATTACGTGCACGAAATTGATGCATGAAACTATAAATTTTTGGTATATACTGGCTTATTCAACATACATTTCTTTAATCCCGTTCAACTTTAGCTCCACATTCTTCTGTAACCTATTTAACTTTTAGCCTTAGCTGCAAACAGTACCAACTTCTAGTACTCGATATTACCAACTTTTAAATTTCCATTTGCTTTGCTACGACAAATCTTATGTAGTGGATGAGATTGCCATTCGTTATTTGAAAAGGGGGCGTTTTTGAAATATGTGGAAAACATTTGTTGGTGCATTTTGGGATGAGCTCAGCTTTTTCTTATCCGAATCGACCCACTGAATAAGAGTCACAGCTATGCAGTGAAGTCCGTCACTTTTTGGCCAAAAAAATGTCGTTAGGCCTTCAATTTTGCATTTTCTGTTTTAGGGACTTAATTGTAATTTCCTAATAGTTTGTGTACTTGTTATTAAATTTTGTAAGTTTAACCCTAGCTTTCTTAGGGTATATATATATATATATATATATATATATATATATATATATGCGTGTATGATCTTTATTTCGGACGATCAATGAATTGAAACACTACAACAATAATGATCTTCCACAACGTTTAAAAACGTTGTAGTAGATGTTCTACAACGTTTTAGAAAACGTTGTGTTATCCAGATAAATTCACCACTAGAAGGGGGGGTTGAATAGTGGTAATGCGGAATATCGAACTTTCTCGCGAATAAAAGGAAAATAGTGCGGAAAGTAAAAGACTCAAAGATTTATAGAGGTTCGGCAACTTGCCTACGTCCTCTCTCCGACTTCTTTTTTCTATTGGCTCAAGAACAACCACACACTTGTCTCGTCTTCGATCGGTCCGAGTACAACAACTGTTACAACCGCTTGTCTTCTATTGGTCCAAGCACAACCACTCTCAAAATGAACTTTTATATCTAGTGTTCTATCGGAACTAAATAATCCTCACTTTACGAATATTGGAGTGTAATCCTAACAATGCCGGATCAAAGATCCTAATAACACCGGATTAGTGACTCTTAATTCGTTTCTCTAACGCTCTTGTATAAGTGATGCAACACTCACAACCAAATGAAAGAATACAAAGTATAATAAATATTACAAGGTGTATGCTCTTTGTATCTTTCTCCTCACAACTTAGAATGCAACAATAGTTGAATCTTGTTGGTTTGTCTCCCCAACGTCTCTTTTCCAACGGATAAAATGTACTTAGCATGCGCTAGTACATATACATTAGCGTGCGCTAACATTATTTTATGTTAGATTTCCAGATTTTGCGGATCTCCTTTTTGACGATTGCGTTCCAATGGATAAGTTGACTAACGGTAGAAATTTGAACGCTTAGCATGCGCTAACAAATGTATTGTAGTGTGCGCTATGACCTTTCCAGATAACGTACGTTAGCTTGTTTAGCGTACGTAATAGCTTCCTTGATTTGAGTCCAGAGCCTACTGGACTACCAAAATACTTTCCGGTAGTGTGCGCAAGGTTTGCTATGTAACGTGCGCTAAGACCTCTGAATAGCGTACGTAAGTGTACATCCGTAGCGTGCGCAAATGCTTTTCCTTTTTCTGTCCAGACCTTACTGACTCTCTGCCTTGAGTGCGATAGCGTGCGCTATAGATAGATGATAGCGTGCGCTAAGACTACAACTTAGCGTGCGCTGATATTACGAACTTTGCGTGCGCTATCTATCAGGTGACTCCAACTTGACTGCAGATTACTGATCTGACTGCAGATAACTTTTCCTCGATAGCGTGCGCTACCATTCAGACTGTAGCGTGCGCTAGGAACATGGTTTTTCTTCAATGTAGCAGCTCGATGGGATAGATTTTGTTAACTGTTTTGAATATAATCATCATCAAAATACTTTGAGTCAACAATCTCCCCCTTTTTGATGATTTCAAAACATTTAATATATACCTGCAAAAACGTTTTAAAAAAAATTCGAATCAAGGTAACTTGTTCGATATGTTAGTACGTTCCGGTTTTTGGAGTGTTTCTCCCCCTTTCTGACATAAACAAAAAGGACTCCTCATGTGTTGTTGCGTATAAAACATGATACCAACCAAATGCTATGCTCCAAAATGAAAACATATAATTAACAAACTCCAAAGTACATGAAAACCAAACGAAGTGAAATGCGTATTTCATTGAAAATAGTTCTAGCATTACACATAAATATCCAAGGCACGAGACATCAAAAACATATGAAATAAAAGTCGCTACAACGAGAATCAATGTCCTAAAACTAGGGTGCATGATCGGATGAGGACGGTGGAAGCGTCAATGATGGATGAGTGAAGTGAATGAAGTCTTCAAGCAGCACGCGCACTCCTTGAACCTCGGAGTGAAGAGAACGAACGTCTTCACGGATCTCCAATTGTGAAGTCTCGATGCTGCGCATCCGTGAAACGAGGTCACTCTCCTCTTCTTCGGTAAGAGTCTCTCTCATCGGGCGCTTTCCCTTAGAAGTGGGCTTCCTCACGAATTCTCCGGTTTGCATTTCCCGAAGGGTGTGTGGCCCTCGTCGAGTGATTCGCTCTTCCGGTGTAGGCATACGAGTCCCTTTCTCCACTTGGTCATCTTCATGAAGGTATGGAAAGAGAATCCAGCCCCGGTTGATCGTTCGAACATAGTGCATCGCTTTGAGCGAGCAATCCGAGATCTCATGGCCGAGTGAAACGGGAATGGCTTTGTCCTTCGTCAAGTCCACGTGATGAAATTTGAAGATCGCCATTAGGATGGAACCATACGGCATTCCAGCCTTGCGGGATCGTGAAGCATAATTCTTCGACCGAAATAGGTCGCCCTTAACTTTCATCCAGCTTGTGACGATCGCGGCAAAATCAACTCGGTCATCATTTAGCACTCGGTACACAACATGTTTATCGATTCCGACTAACTTATGCTGCGTGTTAACTTTGGGCATTATGCATTTTGTGAGTGCAAACAAAAGGAGTCGGATATTAATTATGAAATCGTTGTTCTCAAAAGCCTCGTCAGTGATGTCGATTATGGCTTTTGAACTCAGAAATTCCTTGACATCAATCTCGGAAACTCCAGATTCCTCAGTAATCGATTTCCCAGAACACGAAAAACCTTCGGACGACAAACCAAAAAGTTGAGTCAAAATCTCCGAAGAGACTTTCATTACCGTTCCTCCAACCAAACTCCCTAAAAATAAAGATGAGGAACCTTCACTTTCAGCAATATGAAGGTTTGCGTAAAATTCACGAACAAGCTCGGGAAAGATAGGATCCTTACCTTCAACAAAGCGAGCAATTCCAATAGAGGAGAAAAAGTCAGAGATAACAACATTCACCCGTTCCAGGCTTGGAAAATTGAAGAAGTAACAGTCCGTCAATTGTTCCTGAGGAAAAATTTCAGAAAAGACTTTCGACGCGGTATATGACACGAAGCGGGATGCATCGTATTCTGGATCGTGAGTGCGTTTTGCGTTTTTGTAAGTCTTCTCCATAGCTTTGCGGCCCTTGCTCGACATAAATCTGAAAGGAATTGAAAGATTGAAGAAGGAATCGGGATTTGAATGAATCGGTTTTTCGGCTAGGGTTCTTGCTGAAAGGGGATCTGGTGTGTTTTGCGTGCGTTATGAAATGGTGAGTATGTTTCTGAGCTGAACAGGGTTTATATAGGGAACTGAACCGATTTAATTAGCGTACGCAAAGGGGTATTAGTTAGCGTACGTTAGGAATATATGGGTAGCTCACTAGACTGTCCAGTAGTAAATTCGGAATAAGAAGATTTTAGTTAGCGCACGCAAGAGATAAAGGATTAGCGTATGCTATCGAAGACAAAAGTTAGCGCGCGTTAAAAGAATGAAGCTAGCGCGCGCTAGCGAATGGAACATTTCTAAGATATTGATTTCTCGAGTAGAAAACTAATTTAAAAAATTGTCTAGATGTCTCATACCAAGTTACAAACGAATAGTATTAAATAATTCCTCGGGAAGAGGTTTTGTAAATATATCAGCAAGTTGGTCCTTCGTCCCGACAAAAATTAAGCATATATCTTTCTTTTTTACATGATCGCGTAACAAATGATGCCTAATATCTATATGCTTAGTTCTACTATGCAACACGGGATTTTTACTCAAATTAATAGCACTAGTATTATCACATAATATAGGGGTATTTTCAAAATAAATGTCGTAGTCGCGGAGTTGATTTTTAATCCATAATACCTGAGCACAGGCACTCCCTGCAGCAACGTATTCGGCCTCAGCTGTAGACAAAGCTACACTGGTTTGCTTTTTACTTCTCCAAGATATTAAGCATGAACCGATGAAATGACATGTACCACTAGTACTCTTTTTATCAATTTTGCATCCGCCGAAATCGGCGTCACTATATGCAATCAAATTAAAGTCCAAGCAAGAGGGATACCATAGACCTAGTCCGATGGTCCCTTTCAAGTAACGAAAAATGCGTTTACAAGCAATTAAATGTAATTCCTTAGGATTAGCTTGGAATCGAGCATATAAGCATGTAGCAAATATTATGTCTGGCCTAGAATCAGTCAAATATAGCAAAGATCCGATCATACCTCGATATAATTTTTGATCTACGGATTTGCCATTTTCATCTTTTTCAAGCTTTAATGATGAGGATATTGGCGTTGAAATCACTTTGCTACTCTCCATTTTGAATTTCTTTAGGAGATCGTTTGAGTACTTTGTTTGATGAATAAAGATTCCATCTTCGCATTGCTTGATTTGAAGCCCGAGGAAGAATGTTAATTCTCCCATCATACTTATCTCGAACTCTCCCTTCATAAGATTAGAGAAATCTTGGCACAATGATTCGTTAGTAGCTCCAAAAACGATGTCATCAACATAGATTTGGCAAACAAGTATATCATTATTCAATATTTTCACAAACAAGGTATTATCGACTTTACCTCTTTTATAATCATTTGCAATTAAAAATTGACTTAAACGATCATACCATGCTCGGGGTGCTTGTTTCAACCCGTAGAGTGCCTTGTTGAGCTTGTAGACGTGATCCGAAAATTGATGATCCTCAAAACCGGGAGGTTGCTTGACATAGACTTCTTCTTGAATGTAGCCATTCAAGAATGCACTTTTCACATCCATTTGAAATAGTTTGATTTTTTTGTGAGAGGCAAATGCACATAACAAACAGATGGCTTCGAGTCGAGCCACGGGAGCAAAACTTTCTTCGTAATATACCCTTGTGCGACCAAACGAGATTTATTTCGAATTGGGTAACCGTCTTCGTCATACTTGATTTTGTGCACCCATTTAGTTCCGATAATTGTTTTATCTTTAGGAGCGGGAACTAAATTCCATATATTATTGTGCATGAATTGTACAAGCTCCTCTTGCGTTGCCATCATCCAACTTTTATCATCAAGAGCCTTGGATATATTTTTGGGAACTATTTCGGATACAAAAGCACAATGAGCCATATATTCGGTGGTTCTCCTTCGAGTTTGAACACCGTCTTCAATGTTTCCAATTACAAGATCTTTTGGATGGTCTTTGATGTGCCTCTAATCTTTCGGTAGACTCTCGATTGTCTTCTTTTGGATTTCCAAAATTTTCTCCATTTCTTTTGAGGGATAAGAATCCGGAAAAATACCTGTATCATCAAAACATTCTACCTTTCTCGGGGGTGAGATCATATCGTTGAATTTAACATGAATGGATTTTTCAACTTTATTTGTTCTAATGTTATAAACACGATATGCTTTGCTATTTGTAGCATAGCCAAGAAATATTCCGGAGTCGGATTTAGCATCAAATTTCCCCAAGTTATCCTTACCATTATTTAGGATAAACACATTGCAACCAAAAGGATGGAAATAAGATATATTTGGCTTTTTACCCTTCCATAATTCATACGGAGTTTTAAGGTTAGTTCTACGAACATGAACTCGGTTAATCACATAGCATGCCGTAAAAATTGCTTCGGCCCAAAAATATTGTGGAAGAGAATATTCATTAAGCATAGTCCTTGACATTTCCTCCAAAGATCGATTTTTTCTTTCAACAACCCCATTTTGTTGAGGCGTTGAGCCGAAAAATTGTGATTAATACCATATTTGTCACATAAAAGCTCAAACGGAGTGCAATCAAATTTACCTCCGTGGTCGGTGCAGATAGAAATTATAGAGAGACTTTTCTCATTTTGCACCAAACGACACCATTTGGAAAACTCGAAAAATGTATCATCTTTATGAGCAAGAAATCTAACCCAAGTAAAACGGGAATAATCATCAACAATGACCAAAGTATAAAGCTTACCATTTAGACTAACATATCTAGATGGTCCAATCAAATCCATATGCACAAGTTCAAGAATACGGCTAGTGGAAACATCGAATTTTGGTTTAAAAGATTCTCGAGTATGTTTCCCTTTTATGCATGATTCACACTAATGTTTCCGATCAAATTTGAGTTTAGGTAAATCACGGACAAGATCGTGTCTCGATAAAATAGAAATGATGGGTATAGATGTATGCCCCGATTTACGATGCCATAAATATGCATTATCATCCAAAGTAATAAGGCACTTTTTCATTAAATGAACTTTTATCATTAAGATCAACAATATAAATGTTTCCACATCTCAAACCGATGAATGCAATTTTATTATTTCTAAATGCCGTGCAATGAGTTTGCTCGAAGAGAATTTTAAAACCTTCATCATATAGTTGAGAAACGCTAAGTAAATTGTGATGCAAACCTTCAACAAATAATACTTTGTTGATAGAAGGAGAAGGTTCCTTACCGACTTTTCCGATGCCTTTAATCTTTCCCTTTTAATTGTCGCCAAAGGTCACATGTCCTTGTTCTTGATATTCGAGGTCTTCGAATAAGTCCTCGGAGCCGCACATGTGCCTTGAGCATCCGCTATCAATGTACCACTTGTTTTTCCTTGGTGTCGGTACCTACAAAAATAGTGTTTCTCAGTTGTTTCGGTACCCAAGCCCTTTTGAGTTCTCCAAAGTTAACGATACTTATAGCATTAGGAACAATTGTCCCTTTTGGAACCCATATTTGTTTAACTTTGATGGTTCTTAACTTTGAACGAACATTATCATGAATTTGTTGTTTGAAAGGAGTTTTTGAGTTCTCGGCTTCGGTTTTCTTTATTTTGTCAAGATTGATAAGGGATTGTTCCCTTTTAAACGGGTCGAAACCAAGGCCGTGTTTTAACAATGGGGATTTTTGAATTGATAAGAGCTTTTCGAATTTTTCGTTTCCGAGAGTAATTTTGTTCAAAATATATTTTAGCTCCTTTTGAGTTTTTGTCAACTCGATTTTCAAAACATTTTCTTTTTCAAGGCATAAGGTATGGTCAAGTTCAATAGTTTTGCCTTTGTTTTGAAGAGAGAATTTTTCGAGTTCTAAAGATTTTATTTTCCCCTTTAAAGACATATTTAATTTAACCATCTCGTCGTATTCTATGTTTAAAGATTCAAACGCACTTAATAACTCATCGTCATGATGAACTTCTTGTGACTCACAAAAATCGTATGTATCATATTCTTCATCATTAAGTTTAGAACTTACCTCGATATTGCTTTCGGAGTCGAGTGCCATAAATGTGAGATTAGCATCGAGAGATCTTTCAATCTCCTCCTCGTCATCACTCCAAGAAGTGATTAGAACCTCCTTCTTTTTGAATCTTTCGACTTGAGGCTTTTAAGAGGATCCTCGACATTCCATGGCATAGTAACCGGCTTGACCGCATTTCCGACAATTATTGTCAAACTTCTTTATAGGAACATAGCTATTCTTCTTTTGTTCCGCCTTACCATCCCGACCAAGGAAATTTTGCCTTCTTTAAATTAGATTTTTATACCTTCTAAAGTTCTTGGCGTAGAGAGAAAGTTCCTCGTCATCTTCATCCTCGGGAATATCTTCCTCAACATCGCTATCAACATTGAATGCGACTACCTTTTCACGAGGCTTTGGTTTGGTACCTCTAGACTTGAGAACGATCTCATAATTGATGAGTGACCCCATGAGGGCACTAAACTCGAGCTTGTTGAGATTTTTGGACTCCATGATCACGGTAACCGTGGCATCCCATTCACGTGGCAATGAGCGAAGAATTTTCTTAGCTTTGTCGCTACTAGATATAGGCTTTCCGAATGATGCAAGTCCATTGGTTATAGCCGAGAACCGATCCAACATATTGGTGATCGTTTCCTCGTCCTTCATGGAGAAGAGTTCGTAGTCATGAAGAAGCATGTTGATTTTAGTCTCCTTAACTTGGGTGGTTCCTTCATGAGTTACTTCAAGGATTTCCCAAATTTCCATTGCGCTTTCGTAGAAAGATATCCTATTGAGTTCTTCGGGATTGAGGGCGCAATAGAGAAGTTGAGTAGCACGGGAATTGATGTGTGTGTTCCTCCAGTCCTCGTCGTTGAACTCATCAAACTTTTTCAACGATCCATCTTCTTTCTTGGCAAGTTTCGGGCCAAGTGCAATGACTTTCCAAATTTCAATATCATAGGCTTGAACGAATATAGCCATTTTCTTTTTCCATGTCATGAAATTGGAACCGTCGAAGAAGGGAGGATGGTTGAGAGCATTTCCTTCGATTTCGTCAAGAAGTGCCATTTGTGGATCTTTTTCCCTTAGGTGGTTAAACCCTTAAAAAGAGACCCGCTCCGATACCAACTGAAGAGATAAATTCACCACTAGAAGGGTGGGTTTAATAGTGGTAATGCGGAATATCGAACTTTCTCGCGAATAAAAGGAAAATAGTGTGGAAAGTAAAAGACTCAAAGATTTATAGAGGTTCGGAAACTTGCCTACGTCCTCTCTCTGACTTCTTTTTCTATTGGCTCAAGAACAACCACACACTTGTCTCGTCTTCGATCGGTCCGAGTACAACAAGCGTTACAACCATTTGTCTTCTATTGGTCCAAGCACAACCACTCTCAAAATGAACTTTTGTATCTAGTGTTCTATCGGAACTAGATAATCCTCACTTTATGAATATTGGAGTGTAATCCTAACAATGCCGGATCAAATATCCTAATAACACCGGATTAGTGACTCTTAATTCGTTTCTCTAACACTCTTGTATGAGTGATGCAACACTCACAACCAAATGAAAGAATACAAAGTATAATAAATATTACAAGGTGTATGCTCTTTGTATCTTTCTCCTCACAACTTAGAATGCAACAATAGATAGAAATCTGAGCTCAAGAATGCTTTGATTGCTTGTGTACTTGAATGCCTGAAGTTGTGTATGAGATACCCAAGTCCTATGAGTATTTATAGTGTCAAGTCCTTCTTCATATACTGAGAAATGTATTATTAGCGTGCGCTAATAGTCCTTCATAGCGTGCGCTAACGAGCTTTGACTTGAATGATCTGAACGGTCATTAAACTGTACCAACGGTCATAATACACGTCTAGTGTGCGTTAGTCGATCTTCTGTAGCGTGCGTTAGTCGGTCTTCTGTAGCGTGCGTTATCGTCGGTCAACAGGTCTTCACTTTTGACTGTTGAATCTTGTCGGTTTGTCTCCCCAACGTTTCTTTTCCAACGGATAAAATGTACTTAGCGTGCGCTAGTACATATACATTAGCGTGCGCTAGCATTATTTTATGTTACATTTCCAGATTTTGCGGATCTCCTTTTTGACGATTGCGTTCCAACGGATAAGTTGACTAACGATAGAAATTTGAACGCTTAGCGTGCGCTAACAAATGTATTGTAGCGTGCGCTATGACCTTTCCAGATAACGTACGTTAGCTTGTTTACCGTACGTAATAGCTTCCTTGATTTGAGTGTAGAGCCTACTGGACTATCAAAATACTTTCCGGTAGCGTGCGCAAGGTTTGATATGTAACGTGCGCTAAGACCTCAGAATAGTGTACATAAGTGTACATCCGTAGCGTGCGCAAATGCTTTTCCTTTTTCTGTCCAGACCTTACTGACTGTCTTCCTTGAGTGCGATAGCGTGCGCTATAGATAGATGATAGCGTGCGCTAAGACTAACAACTTAGCATGCACTGATATTACGAGCTTTGCGTGCGCTATCCATCTGGTGACTCCAACTTGACTATAGATTACTGACCTGACTGCAGATAACTTTCCCTCGATAGCGTGGGCTACCATTCAGACTGTAGCGTGCGCTAGGAACATGGTTTTCCTTCAATGTAGCAGCTCGATGGGATATATTTTGTTAAATGTTTTGAATATAATCATCATCAAAATACTTTGAGTCAACAATCCACTGTTGTTAAAGGTCTCATTATAAGACAACGTTCCTAGAGATGTTGTAGTAATCATTGTTAATATTGATTTTAAAATCTTTTAGTCTTATTAAACAACATTGTCTAAACATTGTAATAATTCTATAACAACGTTTGTTTAAACGTGGTTATTATTGTTCAACAACGTTTATTTTAAATGTTGTGAAAAAATATTCTACAATGTGTGCCTAAAACGTTGTGATCGTGTATAACACAATGTTTTCTAAATGTTGCAATATTATTTGGTACAACGTTTGTGTAAAAGGTTGCAGTATTTGTACAACGTTTGTAGAAACGTTGTGAAAGTCAATAATAAAAAAAATTGATTTTTCCACCTCCCCTTCCCCTTCCCCTTCCCCTTTCCTCCCTCCCCCATCCCCTCTCCTCCCCTCCCCTCCGCTCCACCACTTTCAGCTGAAACACATCAATTAGCCAAAAATAAATGCACTTACAAATCAATCAACCAAAAATAAATTCAACAAAAAATGCACTTGCGATTTACATTTTCACAAATTTTTTTTCCACTTTTACATATAAAATTTTTCTAATATCCATGTCTTTATACAGCTGGTGACAGCCAAATACTGCTGCAACTTAACTTCACAGAGATATCTTTAAAATCTTTTGAATACCGAGCATGGTGAATTCAATAGGGTTGCAAAGATCAATAGGTCTCAAACGGTTTCCATCAACTCATTAGGCCTTCAAACTGTTCACACATACAAACAAAACACGTACACATATTTCTTGTCAATTTGACATCTCAGATGGCTATCAAATACAACCTGAAGAACGGGTAACCACTCTAGAGATAACCACATACCTCAACTAGCTGTGAAATTGCATAAGCAGCAAACACCCGAATAGGATGTCATGAAACATCCCCAATATCTTCCAATGTCAAGGATTTAAGCAATGCAGAATACTATACTTCATTACTCATCTCCTAAAAAGCAAGAACAAGCCAAGATAAGGTTACTTAAAAGCTCTCAGTAAATATACTTGGTCAAACAAACAAAAATGAAACACATTTATCCATGGATATTTACAACAAATAAAAAATGACATGTAAAAACAAAATAGATAAATAGAAATAGATTGCTCACTTGTGGAGAAATAAATGAAGATCATGCTAAACTAATACGCACCTGTCTTCCTCAAGAACATCAGTTTGTGTCAATTTGACAACTTGTTGTTGCCCGAAATATTATCCAAAGATAGATATTGCTGGAACGGTCGAGCAACAACAAATTGCGAGAGCACGTCCGAGGGAATGGAAAAACACAAGATTTGTCGGGGTTGTTAGTCCCGGGCTTTAATGCTCTCGCGAGATATTATTAATAAGAATACGTTTGAGTACAAATATTAATGTAAGAATGCAATTACAATGAGTGTAAAAGATCCTAATTATCTTGCTCTTGAGCGAAGCTCTGCGTGTTTCGTCTCTGCCGACCGTCTTTCGTGTAAGAGGTGCTGAGAGAGAAAAAAGGCTGAAAAATAGCTGTTGCCAAGAGTAAGAAAGCCAAGTTATGAGTTGAACTTGTTAGGAAGCAGCCCGAGAGTTCAGAGACATTTCCAAGTGCAGGCAACCATCTATTTATAGGGGCTGAGATGCCCTGTTTACTGGCGGGCGATCGCCTTTTATGCAATATAATAAAGGGGCGATCGTCTTTATGTCACATGGGCTGTCTGCCTTAAAGCCTGCGACTGCTACTGGCAGCCAGCTGTGCGGTCCAATGAGGAGCCAGCACGCGTCCTGAGTTGCTATCGCGGGCGGTCCCACTGTACACCTTTCGGCGGGTCTGTCGGTTGGTGGAAAGATGCTGACAGGCTGTGGTCAACGATCCATGTGCTGCGGCGCCTTTTCTGGATCTGCATGTGGGTTCTGTCTGAGCTTAGGCCTTTGCCGACCAGGCGATCGATGGCTTCGAGTGGCATGTGGCGATCATCATTTGGTCGTTCACCAGGAGTCGATCGCCAAGTACCGAGAGACGATTACCTTAGATGTCGATCGCTCGGCACCGGGACTTGTCCTGGGACCTTCGGTCGGCAGATCTGTCTTGGCTGCTGGGCTCTGGCTTGGTCGCCCGGTCTCTGAGGCGATCGCCTGTTGAGACGTATAAATCTCGACACAACAATTGCCCCCCAACTTGCTCCGATGTTGAAGACATGTGGTGAGCTGGTTCTTGCTGGAGATCGTGTAGAATGAAGACGGGCGATCCGTTGAGCGGACTTTGGTTTCGGACTTGGGCGATCTGGTCGATTGGCTAGCTATCTTCGGTCTTGTACCTGCAATAAACAATTTTGCCGATCCCTCTTAGAAACTTGATAGTTTCGTCGTTGAGGAATCGTGCACAGTCGTGGAGTTCAATGGACCGACTCCATGACCATGTCTTGTGCGCGAGCGACATTATCTGTCTCGTGACTCATTTTATTGTGAGGGTCCTCCGTTAGGCTGCGCCTCGCCTCGTATTTAAACGAAGGGCGTGCGGTCTTGGTCTGGAGAAGTCCTTGCGCGGGGCGTCGTCGGATTAATCGACTCCACGTCCACGGATAGTTAGCTCTTTTCTACCTCGGATCGTCATGTTAGATGGCAATCCTCGACGGTATACGTTGAGATGGGGGTAGCGACGCATCGCATTGTTCGGGTTCACCATGTTAGATGATGAACCTTTGAGGGCGGGCGATCATGTCCACTGATTAGCTTGGAGGGTCCTTCGACTACGCCCGCCTCGTATTTAAACGAAGGGCGAGCAATATCAGCCCAAAAAAACCTTGCATGGCCTAAGCAGTCGGTTCCATCGACCACCGAGACCATGACTGCACTCTTCCACCTCGGATCGTCATGTTAAATGCCGACCTTCGACGGTGTACGTTGTGCGGGGGAGGCGATCTCGTGCCTTAGTCCAACATGTTAGATGATGAATTGTAGATGGCGATCGATTCCTCCAGTTTGGGAGATGTTGATTGATAATGGCGATCGGGCTGGAAGACTGGAGATCGTCGTTCGGGCGCCGATCGCGATGCTCATAGGCTAAGAAGAAACCTTCGCCTGGCCAGAAAGTCTGCGGCTTTAGCGCGAAAGATCACATAGGTCGGGGGATGGTCCTTCGTGAGATGCCTGAACATAGGCGAAAGACCATGGAATCCCCCTAGGACTGAGTAGAGGGCGATCTCATCGCTTACGGGCGCGCCGTTGAGGATGATCTCGTCTACCCGGTCGATGTAGTCTGTGTCGGACTCTTCTTCTCCCTGCCTGATTTGCATCATGCGATGGGGACCTTCCGGCTGAGCGACCTTGGCAGCGAAGTAAGCAGTGAAGCTGTTCGCCAGTTGATCAAAGGAATTGATGGATCGCGGCGGCAATGAGGTGTACCACCTGTGGGCAAGGTCGTCTAGCGGTAGTGGGAACATTCGGCACCTGGTCGTGTCTGATGCCCCACACCCGGTCATGTAGATGCGGAACTTGCTCAGGTGAGTCTCGGGGTCCGACCTCCCCTCGTACAGAGGTGTTTGCGGAGGAGCGATCCTTCGCTGCACGGGAGCGAGCTCGATATGGACCGCGAGTGGCTCGCTCGGCCCGGCGATCTTTGTTAGGAGTATGCCCTCGAATGCCACTCAGAGGATGTTGAGTGAGGGCATTGTATTTGTTATTATGTAAATCATCAATATATAAGGCAATGGATGTTTTCTTTATTTACTGGTAGTTACTGGCATTCCTAACTCGTAAATATACATACAGAAACTAGTCCGTGTATTTGAGAGCAAAACGTTCCACTCCTTATTAGATAAGGGGGTCGGCACTGGAAATGTCTATAGCTCAAATACTTAATCGTTCGCAAGTCGATGAAACTTGACTGGGCGTTAAGTTTATGTAAAGACTTGTATGACGTGTTCTTTAACAAGGAGAGTGCCTGTCGAACGCTAATGGTTAGTGGGAGCATACGTTATAGGTATGCTAATTAGATTAGTATACTCGAACCGACTCACCCTCGATTCGTCACACGGATTTCACTCCGGGACAGTCAATGATGGAATCGAAAGGTTGTGATAGGTATTCGTGAACCTTCGACTTGAGGATTTAGTAGGGATGTGCTTGTGACGTCAAGATTTTCATTAGAGTAGTTCGACCCTGTAAATCGGAAGGCGGGGGTCAACCTCGACGTGCATCTTGACGGGCAAGTAGCAGGTCCTACTGAATACCAAGATAGAATTCTTTCTCCTGTTAGTGAACGGGTTATATGTCCTATGCGATTATTGGCAGATGAGATCATAAGTCTTTGGCCAAAGCATTGGAGCTAGCTGTATTAGATACACGAGAGCTCGATGATCTCGGTTTGCATTAACACATGCATAGCGTCAAGTACAGATGGGGTTTGACTGACCGTGACCCTATAACTTGATCGGGACATTTGAAAGAAGGGTTTATACGTATACTGGTATTCACGACAGAATGGTTCTTGAATGATCCCAATCATTAGTTCTCAGTCGGGGTACAGTGTAGGCCACCAGGCTGGCTAGGTGGTGCTACTACTCTTTGGTTCCTCCCATTGCTGACTGAGACGGACCTACCGAGTCGCGCATTAGAATTGACGACGGAATGAATCGAGCTTAATCTCTCATTATGAATATTAGATATTGGATATCTAATTTGAGACATTGGATGTCTAAATCGATTTATTGGATAAATTGATTTACGGCCTAATGGATTAAATAAATTACTGGGTGATTAATTTAATTCATGAATATAATTATTTCTTGGAGAAATTAATTATGTTATTTTGTATTTGATATGTTTAATTAATTGGATTAATTAAACAATATAAATACATCGGAACGGAATTGGAGTTTATCTGTTTGGACTCTCGGGAGTCCGAAACGAACCGAACTCGTCCGATTTCTTCTAGAGGCCGGCCCCCACCTTGATTTCCTACCTTGATCTTGTCTTATTTTCTTGTTGGAAGACTTTTGACATATGAGATTTCATATCTCTTATTATAAGGTTAAAGGTGATTTTGTGGGTGAAATCTTATCTTGTGAATGATTTTAAGACCAAAATAAAACTCTCATTCTCACAACCTTGCATATCTCACGGCAGCCTCATTTTGGAGAGAGTGGGAGAGAAAACCTGGTCTTGTGTTTTTCATCATTCACATTTTCTTAGAGAAAAATTGTTGAGAGATATATTATACACTTAGAGTGTAATAATAAAAGCTTCATCACTTGATTCTAGCCGTAACCTTAGAGGTTAATCAAGTGTTGTTATTCCGGTCATTTTTCCGGCGCGTGACAAGTAGAGACGCGGTGCTTTCGGCGTTGGATCGTTCAAGAGCTTGGAGCGGATTGGATTCGTAGAGATCAAGCAAAGCTTGGGGAATAGCTCAAGAGAAGGTTACCATTTAATCAACGGACTTCGAGGGTTAGTTTCTTACGACTCTTGCTATTCGTTTTTGATATTCGTATATACATATCTCGATCGATCCTCGTAGGGATTCAGATCGAATTAATTTTCGTTTCACCGCTTCCGCTGGGCCTTCGTTTTAGGCACCGAATCCCAACAATCATGTTACTGGCGCCTGCCCCAGATTCTAGGAGCGTCTTCATGTCGTCGAGCTGGCGTTGCATCGCGGCCATCGCTGTAGCTTGGTCGCTCGTGGCTTGGTTTTTGGAACGGGAGCCGAGGCAATCGTGCACCGATCTCTTGATTCCGCTGTTGCCGACCTCGGTTCTTCGGCGAGGAGGAGCCAGATGGCTGGCCTGCCTTCTGGGAGTCGTATATGCTGAACTCCTGGTGACGGACTCGAGCTCCGTCGTCTCGTGACTAGGGCCGGACCGCCCCGGTTGCCATGACGGGTCGCTGCTTAGGCGATCGAAAACAGAGGTGCCCCGACTAGCGAGCGCCTCTTCTTGCGAATGGGAGCCTCCTGCGAGCGCTCGGTCAGTAGCCCCTTGAACTTCCGTTTGGTCATGCGGCGGATGGCCGAGGGGGTTATAGCGGGCGGCGTGTCGAAAGTTCTCCGTCGCTCCCGTAGGGTGGCCAGGGCTCCTTCGATCTGTTCCGCGGTTTGGAACTGATCGAGTGAGAGGCTTGGGCCGTCTCTCGGAAGCGGGATCGGGAGTCTCAGACCGCGGCGGCTACCCTCCGCCATAGGCTGTGGCTCGGATTGAGACGGAATGAGGCGTCTGGCGGATCGGTCAGCGGCTTTCTTCGATGTGGAGGCAGAAGTCATGATTCTGAAAGCTTTTCTCTGAAGAACAATGAGTGTTTCTTCAGGTATATGCCCCGGAGAACAGTGAGTGTTCTTCGAGACGGTAGGAATAAAAATGAGGGTTAGATCCCCTTCCTCTAGCGCCAATTGTTGTTGCCCAAAATATTATCCGAAGATAGATATTGCTGGAACGGTCGAGCAACAGCAAATTGCGAGAGCACGTCCGAGGGAATGGAAAAACACAAGATTTGCCGGGGTTGTTAGTCCCGGGCTTGAATGCTCTCGCGAGATGTTATTAATAAGAATACGTTTGAGTATAAATATTAATGTAAGAATGCGATTACAATGAGTGTAAAAGATCCTAATTATCTTGCTCTTGAGCGAAGCTCTGCGTGTTTCGTCTCTACCGACCGTCTTTCGTGTAAGAGGTGCTGAGAGAGAAAAAAGGCCGAGAGATAGCTGTTTCCAAGAGTAAGAAAGCCAAGTTATGAGTTGAACTTGTTAGGAAGCAGCCCGAGAGTTCAGAGACATTTCCAAGTGCATGCAGCCTTCTATTTATAGGGGCTGAGATGCCCTGTTTACTGGCGGGTGATCGCCTTTTATGCAATATAATAAAGGGGCGATCGTCTTTATGTCACATGGTCTGTCTGCCTTAAAGCCTGCGGCGGGCGTGACCAGGCGGATCCAATGAGGAGCCAAGACGCGGCCCCGAGGATTGCCGCCGCGGCGGTCCCACTATACACCTTTCGGTGGGCCTGTCGGCTGGTGGAAAGATGCTGACAGGCTGTGGTCAACGATCCATGTGCTGCGGCGCCTTTTCCGGATCTGCATGTGGGTTCTATCCGAGCTTAGGCCTTTGCCGACCAGGCGGTCGATGGCTTCGAGTGGCATGAGGCGATCGTCATTTGGTCGGTCACCAAGAGTCGATCGCCAAGTACCGAGAGACGATCGCCTTAGATGTCGATCGCTCGGCACCGGGACTTGTCCTGGGACCTTCGGTGGGCAGATCTGCCTTGGCTGCTGGGCTCTGGCTCGGTCGCCCAGTCTCTGAGTCGATCGCCTATTGGGACGTATAAATCTCGACACAACACAACTGTAACTCCAGGTTCAGGCTCATCCAAAACAAGACGAACCTGCAAAGAGGGCCATGTCAGCCTCATAAGTAGAATTCGACCAAATTCTTTGTCCAACAATATCAGTTCACTACATAAAACCCCATAAATACATACATGTGCAAATGTTAGGGCATCATGTGCCAACTCACCAGCTGACATATTCATTAGGCGTTAAATAGTGACAACACATGCCATTCCACAACCTGATGTACACATCTAAGGCATATAACAGTTCTAACAAAAAAATATTATTGCATTGCATAAATATAAATACAGTACCATGCAGGATATAAAATCTCATATCATGACATGAACTCGCTTGTCAACAGGATTATTCATTTTTACTGTTATGATAAAGAAAACAATGACAATAAATCCTAATTACTAGTCTTGGACTAGTAGTCTAGTATTTGGCTAACCTTTCTAGGATTAGGATAGCATTATAAGTAACAAAACTAGCCGTAGCTAATGTACCTGGTAATGATATCAAGAGAAACTAACGAACTTACTAAGGGCATTAATCACTAGACTAAAAATCCTTGTGTGATGACATTGTAATTTATATAGCTATATGTTAGGCCTCACCTAGCTAAGATCTGCTTCTTACCGTCATTCTTCTAAACTTATATTTGTCTTTGGACAGCTTGTTCTACAATATCCACACTTGCGTTGTTGAAGATTTTACTAAAAGGGGTGGGATTAACTGTCATTTCTTGATATATATATATATATATATATAATATCACACTTTCCACAACTGTATTACATTATTTATCAGGGTAATTTTCTGTATATTATCCAGGCATATAACAGTTCTAACAAAAAAGATTATCGCATTCAATAAATATAAATGCAGTACCATACAGGATATAAAATCTCATATTGACTTAATACTTTCCATACTTAGGGTCTGCCAATAACAAATCGCCAACCTTCCACGCAAAAGCACCGGCAATTCTACTCACGTTTCAATATTCATCTTCATATAAGAACTTCAGTGGTTTGTCTTCTCCAACTAAGAGCTTCTTCAAATAAGAACTTTAAACTTGCTCTTCACGATGCTATTATTCGCTTTGTTTGCTTTGATTGCTTTGTTCGTTTGTAAGTGTTGTTCACATCATACTTTGCTCAATTCAAATCTTCAGGTATATATAGATGTCGATCCTTGAGCTTCCTTCATAGCCGTTGTATTTCCTGTAACAAATCCGTCCATTAGAGAAATAGACTTTTTTGTTTTTCTTTCTGAATGTTGCAAGGCTGGATTCTCTTATTTTAATCCATTTTCGACTGTTGTGAAGACTTTCATGTTGTAGCGCCGAATCTTTAGATTATAATATGTTTACAGTCTTCAGAGGTGGGTCTCGATGAATATTTAATTCATTGCTTTCCGGGAATCTGTAATATCCGCAATTTTCGATTTTCGGTAAATTTCTTTTTTCGGTCGAAGTCCATTTTGACGAATCGTTCATGACCGTTTCGTCGTTCTGAGAATGATTAATTCTACACTTTTTGACATCCGAGTTCGTTTCGGTGTCGTTTTGTTGAGTTCCGTGCTTTTTAGCGACTTTTCCGCGCTTGAGTTCGATTCTTGCGAATCTCGTTCGAAACTGCTGTTTCGAGTTTCCTGTAAGTCCGTTTAACTTTGTTAGACGTGTTGTGAACTTCTGTTTGGTTATTCGATCACGTATCGTGATTTTCGGGTGTTTTGGGCCATTTTGTAATTTCTTGAAAGTTACGGGTATCCGTATCTGTAATTGTTGTCTCGACCCATTTCTTGGTCGCGTATGACTAATTATGGTATTATGTTTTCATTCCGGGTCGTTGATGTTATCCGCGAACTTTTCGTCGTGTTCGTTCCCTACGTTTTTGGAAATCGGGTCGTCGAGCCCTGGTGGTCGGGTACTGGCCGGACGGTTGCGGGACTGGTCGGACGATTGCGGGCACCGGCCGAACAGGTGCGGCAGGAACCGGCGTAGCGCACGCTACGGCCGTAAGGCTGCGCACGCTAACCGACAGGTATAGCGCACGCTAGCTTGGTCGACCAACGCACGCTATCGGACCGGACAGTGGGGTTTCTGGGGTTCTGGATCGGGAAGGATCGGCAGGTAGCGCACGCTACGCCGAGCGTAGCGCGCGCTAGTCGGCAGGCGTAGCGCACGCTGTCGGCCGGCTAGCGTACGTTACCTGGCCGGGCAGTTCAGTCCAGAGGGTTCTGGACAGATCGGCTAGCGCACGCTAGCGTCCGCGCAGCGCGCGCTATCGCGGTCGGGCAGGCAGGATCCGGCCGGCAGATTGAGTCTTCAGTACAGGGCCTTGCGGCTTATCGGCCGAGGCTGCCCGTTAGCGCGCGCTAGTCCGGAAGGTGTAGCGCACGCTAGGCCGTGCCTGTATAAATATGACAGAGTAGCCATGTTTTCACCCGTTTTTCATTTCCATCTTTTCCTCTCCGCGGCTGGAGACTTGGCGATCCAGGAGACATGTTGTCAAGCAACTAATCCACGAAGATTGGGAGTTCATAGCATCGATTAATCCCTCCATAACCTCCTTTGATCCAGCGAATCAAGGTGAGATTTCCTAGAACCCTATTTTGGGAAAATTTGGGGTTTTTGCGTTTTTGTCCGATTCGTTCCGTGTTGTTGATTAATACACGATGGGTATGATTAATATTGGTAGTATTCTTGTGTTTAACATCATTTAATCCATTGTTCTTCGTCGAATCGAAGTATATTTCTTGATTTCCTTCGAATTGACTTTTTGGGGGATTTGTCCTCGATCTCGTTTTTCATCCGTTTTCGATGGATCGATTATGGTTAAATGATGTTGTTAAACATATTCTATGGATTGTATATCCATATTTCAACTTGGAATTCCGTTTTCGTGATTTGAAGGAACGAATCGTGTTCTTGGCCGTTTTGGGGGAAATCCTTGAACCTTCGTCATTTGTTCTTTGAATTCAGCGGCTTTGGGTCGTACTTTGGAATTCATTTTCGTTGTTATTGTTTTCGTTCGTAGTTCATTGTTGTGGATTTTCGTTCGGTGGAGTCGGCGAGTTCATAGTCGGTTCGTGCCAACCTACTTCGGCCGATTCTCCGCGTTGTGGTTATTCGAGGCAAGTACCTTGCCCATACTTTTCTTATTTTATGGATATGATAATTGGTGATCATCTTGGTGTGTTTGTTTATTTGTTTGAAATGAGTTTTCAAAAGACTCGGCTAGCCTCGTTAAAGGCTCACTTTCAAAACGCGTGTGTTTTGTAAATTGTGTGGGTTGTAAGTGACTACATGAATCCCTTGGATATGTTTAGTGTTGATGTTGCACTTGATAATGCGTGGGTACGTATATTGTTTCTTTCTGTCGTGTTATGGTTGACGTGCGTGTTGTTATTTATTCGTGTGGTCGTGGACTGGCAGATAAATTATGTGAATTGGTGTATTGATTTGATAATTGTTACAACGATTGAATGTGTGCTTGAGGTTTGTGATAATGTGGATACTTGTTGTGAGAAACGTCGTATCCGGGAACCTCTGAGGGCGGGGCGTGCACTCCGGCCTCGTGTATGCTGCAATGTGCGGCTACATATGGGTGGTGAACGCCGGTGTTACCTAATGCGCGCGCAAGGGGCGGCTCTTGCGGGAGTGACGCCGGTGCGGTGACATGTTCAATGAGCGGCCAACATGATGGAAGTGAACGCCGGTACACAGGTGCGCAAGGGAGGCGCCTGGCAAGCTTATTGGTTACGGGTATTTGAGTGATATGTTGGGTACCAAATCGGATATTTGCGCCGTTTGTGCGGAAGCGTAAATAAAATTGCAGGAAATAAATCACACAAGGATTTATAGAGGTTCGGCTATTAACGAAGCCTACGTCCTCTCTCGATGTATCTTTTTCCTTAGGCTTAAGAGCAAAACCTCTACGCCTCTCTTCTATCGGTCGAGGGATTACCGTTACAAGCTCGTCTTCTATCGGTCTGAGTAAAACCGTTTTTCCTTTTCTATTGGATAAGGAATCAACCACTCTAGCTTTCTATGGGTACTAGATAAACCTCACTTAGATATCGATTGCGATTCTAACAATGCCGGATACTTGATCCTAATAACACCGAATCCAATCGATTCTTTTCTTTTACCTCTCGTGTATAATGTTGAATGTATAAACACTCAAACTAACAATATAAGCTCAATATTACAACAACAATGTAAGTATATGATTCTCAGATGTATATCTCGTTTGTTTGAAGTTGTTGTTCTCAAACAATACCATAGGGATGGTATTTATAGGCATTTCCCATAAACTAGCCGTTGCTGGCTGTTTTGACTTGCTAGCGTGCGCTAGCCTTCTTTTGTAGCGTGCGCTAGATATTTCGATTTGCCACCAAAGAGCTTCGTTTCTTCTTTAGCGTCGTTATGCCTCCTTCCTTACATTATTTCACTTACTTAGCGTACGTTAACCATGATTGAGTAGCGTGCGTTAACGTAATATATCTGTTGCCTTTCCTTGTCAAACTATCCGTTTGATGCTTGACTTTGACTTGCTTTTCCCAACGTTCGGATTGACTAGATTCAAACAACTTAGCGTGCGCTAATCATACTGTGTAGCGTGCGCTAATGATGACTTCATTGCATACGTTATTACGTGTTTGAATTCTTCCACAACAGAATAACATGGCTCGATAAGGCGTTAATGCTACCGCGTAGCGTGCGCTATCTCAACAGCTGACTTCACTGCAGCTTACTTCGAAACTTGGCTGGAATGTAGCTTACTCCTCGTTAGCGTGCGCTAACATACATGCCTTAGCGTGCGCTAATGCAGTCCAGATTGCAACTTTTTGCGTCTTCGTCTGCTTCGCCTCGATGTTGTTTTGTTGTTTAGCAACTTTAATCATCAAAACAAAAATTAAATAATGTGTGGAATAAATATTCCAACAATCTCCCCCTTTTTGATGATTACAAAACAACTCTTGAATTGGATAATCTGTAAAAAATAATATATGTATATTTCTACGAATCAAAGTTTTCGGCTTTGATCGTTTCGTTAGTTTCTCCAATCCTTTTATTTTTCTTCATCTCCCTTATTTTTCAACTCCTTCGTTTTTCATTTTTCAATTTTTTCAACTCCCCCTATTTGTTTGCTTTTCGTTTCTTTTCGACTTCTTCGATTTTTTTTTTTTATCTCCTCTTCATCTCCTTCTCATTTTTATCTCAAGTCATCTCCTTCTCCCTCTTTTTGTCTTCATCAAAAAGTAAAAGAAATATAAAGAATACCAAAAGAAATATAAATATGCATGATATCAATTTATGCATTAATAAGGGTATAAACTCCCCCTGAAAATATTATTTCCTTCTCCCCCTTTGTAAAATATCATTTGTCAAAATTTATTTTTGGGGATCCAACTGATAGTTGGTTTTTCTTTTGAAACGTAGACGATGTTTGAAACGTTTGTTCCTTTAGGAACCCAAATCCTTTTAGTTTTTATCGTCCGTCTTGGGCTTTTGCAATTGGAAATATGATGCCCGATTTTTAAACACTTTTCGCAATGGGGTATATTGAAATTAACGGATTCGTTTTTCGAACGTGATTTGAATCCTAACCCCTCTTTATTTAGAGTATATTTTTGAACACATAACATTTGTTCAAATTTATCGTTGCCGCACGAAAATTTCTTTGTCAAAATTTTTAGTTCATCTTGAACTTTTAAAAGATCATTTTTCAAAATATTTTCATTTTCAAGGCATTTCGAATGATCAATTTCGACAAATTTCCTTTTTCAAGTATTTTGGAATTTTCAATTTCCAAAGTTTTATATTTAGACTTGAGGGACTTAATTTCATTTAAAGCATTTTGATAGTCCGTATGTAGTAACTCGAATGCTTCAAAAGTTCGTCGTAAGAATTACTTACTTGGCTTTCGACGTCGCTATCGTCGAATGAACTCCGCCATGAGCGAGATTATTTTGTTCAAGAAAATCTTCATCGGGATCTTCGTCGCTCCATGTTGCGATTAGAACCTCCTTTTGCTTTACTCGACGCTTCTTAGCAAAGTGGCACGGTTTACCACATAATCGACAAGTGTTGTCGAATTTCTTAGGTTCGCCCGCTTGAATGTCCTTCTTTCTCCTTTAATAAGTGTTAGAACTTATTAATATTTTTGGCATAATATGCCATTTCTTCGTCGCTTTCGTCCACCGGGTTTCTTCTTTCTTTTTCGACATTTTAGCCTTGAAGGCTATCGACCTCTCCTTCGGTTTCGGTTTGGCATTCCGAGATTTTAGAACAATCTCGTAGTTGATAAGAGAACCAACGAGAGCACTAAAATCGAGAGTATTTAAATCTTTGGATTCCATTATTGCCGTAACTGCACTGGCCCCATTCTCGAGGTAGTGATCGGAGAATTTTCTTTACTTTCTCACTACTCGAAAGTGGTTTTCCAAAACATGCTAATCCATTAGTGATGACCGAAAATCGGTCGAGCATAATCGAGATGGATTCGTCGTCCTTCATTTGGAATAATTCATAATCGTGAAGGAGCATGTTTATCTTCGCCTCCTTGACTTGAGACGTACCTTCGTGTGTTACCTCAAGCATTTTCCAGATTTCTTTGGCACTATCACACAATGATATCCGGTTGTGTTCTTCCGGATTTAAGGCACAATAAAGAAGTTGAGTTGCCTTACAATTGAAATGGTCATTTTTCCAATCGGAGTCGTCATATTCTTCAAAATTTTTAAGCGTACCGTTGGAATTCTTTGGGATTTTTGGACCAAGACAAATCACTTTCCAAAGTTCTATATCGTAAGCTCGAATGAATATTGACATCTTCTTCTTCCAAGTCATGAAGTTCGCGCCATCAAAAAATGGTGGTCGGTTGAGAGCAAGGCCTTCGGCTGGAGAGATTTGAAACGCCATTTTGGATCTTCTCCTCGGATGTTAAGCCGCGTATTGGAGAACCGCTCCGATACCAATTGTTGGGTACCAAATCGGATATTTGCGCCGTTTGTGCGGAAGCGTAAATAAAATTGCAGGAAATAAATCACACAAGGATTTATAGAGGTTCGGATATTAACGAAGCCTACGTCCTCTCTCGATGTATCTTTTTCCTTAGGCTTAAGATCAAAACCTCTACGCCTCTCTTCTATCGGTCGAGGGATTACCGTTACAAGCTCGTCTTCTATCGGTCCGAGTAAAACCGTTTTTCCTTTTCTATTGGATAAGGAATCAACCACTCTAGCTTTCTATGGGTACTAGATAAACCTCACTTAGATATCGATTGCGATTCTAACAATGCCGGATACTTGATCCTAATAACACCGAATCCAATCGATTCTTTTCTTTTACCTCTCGTATAATGTTGAATGTATAAACACTCAAACTAACAATATAAGCTCAATATTACAACAACAATGTAAGTATATGATTCTCAGATGTATATCTCGTTTGCTTGAAGTTGTTGTTCTCAAACAATACCATAGGGATGGTATTTATAGGCATTTCCCATAAACTAGCCCTTGCTGGCTGTTTTGACTTGCTAGCGTGCGCTAGCCTTCTTTTGTAGCGTGCGCTAGATATTTCGATTTGATCCAAGAGCTTCGTTTCTTCTTTAGCGACGTTATGCCTCCTTCCTTACGACGTTATTTCACTTACTTAGCGTACGTTAACCATGATTGAGTAGCGTGCGTTAACGTAATATATCTGTTGCCTTTCCTTGTCAAACTATCCGTTTGATGCTTGACTTTGACTTGCTTTTCCCAACGTTCGGATTGACTAGATTCAAACAACTTAGCGTGCGCTAATCATACTGTGTAGCGTGCGCTAATGATGACTTCATTGCATACGTTATTCTGTGTTTGAATTCTTCCACAACAGTAACATGGCTCGATAGCGTGCGTTAATGCTACCGCGTAGCGTGCGCTATCTCAACAGCTGACTTCACTGCAGCTTACTTCGAAACTTGGCTGGAATGTAGCTTACTCCTCGTTAGCGTGCGCTAACATACATGCCTTAGCATGCGCTAATGCGGTCCAGATTGCAACTTTTTGCGTCTTAAATGCCGTCGTTTTGCTTCGCCTCGATGTTGTTTTGTTGTTTAGCAACTTTAATCATCAAAACATAAATTAAATAATGTGTGGAATAAATATTCCAACAATCTCCCCCTTTTTGATGATTACAAAACAACTCTTGAATTGGATAATCTGTAAAAAATAATATATGTATATTTCTACGAATCAAAGTTTTCGGCTTTGATCGTTTCGTTAGTTTCTCCAATCCTTTTATTTTTCTTCATCTCCCTTATTTTTCAACTCCTTCGTTTTTCATTTTTCAATTTTTTCAACTCCCCCTATTTGTTTGCTTTTCGTTTCTTTTCGACTTCTTCGATTTTTTTTTTTTTTATCTCCTCTTCATCTCCTTCTCATTTTTATCTCAAGTCATCTCCTTCTCCCTCTTTTTGTCTTCATCAAAAAGTAAAAGAAATATAAAGAATACCAAAAGAAATATAAATATGCATGATATCAATTTATGCATTAATAAGGGTATAAACTCCCCTAAAATATTATTTCCTTCTCCCCTTTGTAAAATATCATTTGTCAAAATTTATTTTTGGGGATCCAACCGATAGTTGGTTTTTCTTTTGAAACGTAGACGATGTTTGAAACGTTTGTTCCTTTAGGAACCCAAATCCTTTTAGTTTTTATCGTCCGTCTTGGGCTTTTGCAATTGGAAATATGATGCCCGATTTTTAAACACTTTTCGCAATGGGGTATATTGAAATTAACGGATTCGTTTTTCGAACGTGATTTGAATCCTAACCCCTCTTTATTTAGAGTATATTTTTGAACACATAACATTTGTTCAAATTTATCGTTGCCGCACGAAAATTTCTTTGTCAAAATTTTTAGTTCATCTTGAACTTTTAAAAGATCATTTTTCAAAATATTTTCATTTTCAAGGCATTTCAATGATCAATTTCGACAAATTTCCTTTTTCAAGTATTTTGGAATTTTCAATTTCCAAAGTTTTATATTTAGACTTGAGGGACTTAATTTCATTTAAAGCATTTTGATAGTCCGTATGTAGTAACTCGAATGCTTCAAAAGTTCGTAAGAATTACTTACTTGGCTTTCGACGCCGCTATCGTCGAATGAACTCGGGCCATGAGCGAGATTATTTTGTTCAAGAAAATCTTCATCGGGATCTTCGTCGCTCCATGTTGCGATTAGAACCTCCTTTTGCTTTACTCGACAGTTCTTAGCAAAGTGGCCTGGTTTACCACATAATCGACAAGTGTTGTCGAATTTCTTAGGTTCGCCCGCTTGAATGTCCTTCTTTCTCCGGTTTAATAAGTGTTAGAACTTATTAATATTTTTGGCATAATATGCCATTTCTTCGTCGCTTTCGTCCACTGGGGTTTCTTCTTTCTTTTTCGACATTTTAGCCTTGAAGGCTATCGACCTCTCCTTCGGTTTCGGTTTGGCATTCCGAGATTTTAGAACAATCTCGTAGTTGATAAGAGAACCAACGAGAGCACTAAAATCGAGAGTATTTAAATCTTTGGATTCCATTATTGCCGTAACTGCACTGGCCCCATTCTCGAGGTAGTGATCGGAGAATTTTCTTTACTTTCTCACTACTCGAAAGTGGTTTTCCAAAACATGCTAATCCATTAGTGATGACCGAAAATCGGTCGAGCATAATCGAGATGGATTCGTCGTCCTTCATTTGGAATAATTCATAATCGTGAAGGAGCATGTTTATCTTCGCCTCCTTGACTTGAGACGTACCTTCGTGTGTTACCTCAAGCATTTTCCAGATTTCTTTGGCACTATCACACAATGATATCCGGTTGTGTTCTTCCGGATTTAAGGCACAATAAAGAAGTTGAGTTGCCTTACAATTGAAATGGTCGTTTTTCCAATCGGAGTCGTCATATTCTTCAAAATTTTTAAGCGTACCGTTGGAATTCTTTGGGATTTTTGGACCAAGACAAATCACTTTCCAAAGTTCTATATCGTAAGCTCGAATGAATATTGACATCTTCTTCTTCCAAGTCATGAAGTTCGCGCCATCAAAAAATGGTGGTCGGTTGAGAGCAAGGCCTTCGGCTGGAGAGATTTGAAACGCCATTTTGGATCTTCTCCTCGGATGTTAAGCCGCGTATTGGAGAACCGCTCCGATACCAATTATTGGGTACCAAATCGGATATTTGCGCCGTTTGTGCGGAAGCGTAAATAAAATTGCAGGAAATAAATCACACAAGGATTTATAGAGGTTCGGCTATTAACGAAGCCTACGTCCTCTCTCGATGTATCTTTTTCCTTAGGCTTAAGATCAAAACCTCTACGCCTCTCTTCTATCGGTCGAGGGATTACCGTTACAAGCTCGTCTTCTATCGGTCCGAGTAAAACCGTTTTTCCTTTTCTATTGGATAAGGAATCAACCACTCTAGCTTTCTATGGGTACTAGATAAACCTCACTTAGATATCGATTGCGATTCTAACAATGCCGGATACTTGATCCTAATAACACCGAATCCAATCGATTCTTTTCTTTTACCTCTCGTGTATAATGTTGAATGTATAAACACTCAAACTAACAATATAAGCTCAATATTACAACAACAATGTAAGTATATGATTCTCAGATGTATATCTCGTTTGCTTGAAGTTGTTGTTCTCAAACAATACCATAGGGATGGTATTTATAGGCATTTCCCATAAACTAGCCGTTGCTGGCTCTTTTGACTTGCTAGCGTGCGCTAGCCTTCTTTTGTAGCGTGCGCTAGATATTTCGATTTGCCACCAAGAGCGTTTCTTCTTTAGCGTACGTTATGCCTCCTTCCTTACGTACATTATTTCACTTACTTAGCGTACGTTAACCATGATTGAGTAGCGTGCGTTAACGTAATATATCTGTTGCCTTTCCTTGTCAAACTATCCGTTTGATGCTTGACTTTGACTTGCTTTTCCCAACGTTCGGATTGACTAGATTCAAACAACTTAGCGCGGCGCTAATCATACCGTAGCGTGCGCTAATGATGACTTCATTGCATACGTTATTACGTGTTTGAATTCTTCCACAACAAGAACATGGCTCGATAGCGTGCGTTAATGCTACCACAGAAGCGTGCGCTATCTCAACAGCTGACTTCACTGCAGCTTACTTCGAAACTTGGCTGGAATGTAGCTTACTCCTCGTTAGCGTGCGCTAACATACATGCCTTAGCGTGCGCTAATGCAGTCCAGATTGCAACTTTTTGCGTCTTCGTCTGCTTCGTCGTTTTGCTTCGCCTCGATGTTGTTTTGTTGTTTAGCAACTTTAATCATCAAAATATAAATTAAATAATGTGTGGAATAAATATTCCAACATGATAGCTAAGACCCCGTTACCGAACGATGTTCGTTTCTCAAATTCTTCCAACTCACTTTTAAATGTTTGTCTTGATATAGACCGCGATTCGTGTTTTTGAAAGCTTGCTTCAACTTGTTTTTAAAGCGTTGGTATCAGGGTTAATTAACCAAGGAGGTTTGACGAAACCTCCGAGGGTTAATTAATCGGGGGTCTTGAGCAGGATATGTCGAATGAGAGATTGTACCTTTGATTGTATTGTGGTGCAATTCTGTGTATTGGGTCAAGGACCCTGTGGAATGTTGAGATGATTGATCTCGTATTGATATTATCTGGATTTGGGTCGAGAACCCCGTGTGATGTTGAGATGTTTGATCTCGTGTCGATATTATTTGGTTTTGGATCGAGAATCCCGTGGAAATATTCGTGAAGACTCGTTTGTGTTGATTGAGTGGCTTTCTTGCAAATTGTTTTCTATTAAAACTCTCGATGGCATCTTTAAAACTGTTTTATAAATGGTTTCCCTTTTATTTGTGATCTTTCGGTTTTGAGAAATGTTTACCAAACTCATGCCTCGGGAGGTACTTTTCGTTACGTTTGGATTTTTGAGGATTCCTGGTTATTGTTATTCGTGAAATGTGAATTGTATGGCTCGTATTTGCACTTTGTTCTTGCACTAGCAAAACAGTGGAGTTTTGCTAACCCCCGAGTATTCGGGGGGTGGATGTCTGTTTTTGCATTCAGGTTTGGGAGCATAACACAGGGTCGGCATGGAGGATGATGAAAGATGAACGATACTAATCACACGAGGATCCGTATAAGGTCATTGGTATAGTTATACTTTATTTTCCGTTGTAGTATTCTTTCCCGTTGTACGGGAGTGTGTTGTATTTGACCCCTGCGTGGGCATGTAATGAGTTTGAGTTGTATGTAATCATTGAAAGACCAAATCGGTCTACTGAGTCATTTTGGCCTTAAAGGCATTTTTGAGTTGTTCTATGTTGTTACCAGCCTGGTAGATCCTTGAGGAAAGGGTCTACGGCGTGTAATATCCCTGAGCGGATTGGGGGTGTTACAGAATCTCTCCAGTCTGTGTCTCTACGCCTGCATGTAACTTTCCGTGATTATTGACTTTTCAACGCATGCTGATGTGGACTGGATTACTTGGCTGATCACTTATCTGATCTCGTACAGTCATTCTTATCTGATGTCGGACTTCTCTGATGTAACTTCTCTGCGATGAAGTGCTCTGTCCCGACTGATCTTCTCTGATCTGAAGTCTTCTGACCTGGTGAACTTATCTGATCTGATGGTCAAACTTCAGTTGACTTGGACTCAGTCTGATCACTTGACTGCAGTTTGGTCAAACTTCTCTGATAATGACTTGACCACGACTTCTCTGATAAATCTCTTTCTGCAGAACATTGTCTGATGATAAGTCGTCTGTGGTCAACCTTCTCTGAACAGTTGAGTTGACCAAGACTTCTCTGATCAAACTTGTCTGCAAGTCGGCTTTCTGCAGTATTTGGTCAAACCTCTCTGATGTATCTGTTTGACCAAAACTTCTCTGATTTGAACTTGTCTGTGATTTATACTTAGCCGATTTTTAGCCTAACTTACATGGCCTGCAGAAGATACTCATTTTGTTCTTCTTTACATGTTGCCAAGTATTCAACAATACATAATATGGTCTACAGAAGATACTCATTTGGTTCTTCTTTACATTTTGCCAAGTATTTAAAACATACATTTCAATAATCAAATAAAGGGATGACATCATCAAAATCTAATAAGTATTCCTAATAAATTCCCCCTGTTTTGATGATGGCAAAACTTAAGCAAAATATTTAAATGTAGAACAAGTCTGGACATGATCAAGTGCAAGACAAATTGAACTCAGTCTTGTTTTGAGATAACTAGTGGTAGTCATTCAAATGACTATTATAAAACTTTCACAGATGTTTACAAGTACAGTGCTTTTTGAATGAACAAAATATTAAAAAAGTTTTACAAGTAATGCAAAATTCACAAGTAAATTCCAAAACAGTAAAATACAAGTAAACTACAAAATATTATCTATCTCTTCCTCTGCCTCTTCTGACAGGCTGCTTGGGAGGCCTAAACAGTTTTGCACCAATGGGTCTCTTGTTAACAGGTGCTAGGCCATAATTGTAACACCCCCAATCCACTCAGGGATATTACACGCCGTAGACCCTTTCCTCAAGGATCTACCAGGCTGGTAACTAAAATCAAACATCTAAACATCGTCTTTAAGACTAAAATGACTCAGTAGACCGATTTGGTCTTTCAATAAATACATGCAATTCAATTTCAAAACATGCCCACGCAGGGGCCGAATACAACACACTCTCGTATAATGGGGAAATAATACTGCAGTGGAGTAAAATACAACCGAACCAATACAACAATGTATGGGTCCTCATGTGATTAGTATCGATCATCTTTCATCATCCTACGTGCCGACCCTGTGTTATGCTCCCAAAACCTGAATGCAAATACAGACATCCACCCCCGATTACTCGGGGGTTAGAAAAATTCCACTATTTTGCTAGTGCAAATACGAGTCATACAATTCAAGTTCCAAGAATAACAATAATCAGGAATCCTCAAAAATTCAAACATAACAAAAATACTTCCCGAGGCAAGAGTTTAGGTAAAGCTTTCCAAAATCTAAAGATCACAAATCAAGGGAAACAAGTTATAAAATGGTTTAATAAGCCATCGGGATTTTTAGTAGAAAATAATCTAGGATTATCAAATCCTTCTCTTTCCAAAATCAACAGGAGTCATAGCCCAAAGGTTTTGTTTTCACAAATAAAACCAATAATAATTCACAGGGTCAAAACCCACGTCACGTGTCCTCAACGGACATAAAATCAACACAATATAATCATCCAAGATACGCAAATCTTGGTCACACAAATACAACACCAACTCGTGAATCCATAGTGAAGTCATAGATTCTCTCAAGGCCTCGACGGACCCTCCCGAGGTGAGCAAAACACATTCACAAATCATATACTCAAACTCGTGAATCCAGAGTGAAGTCATAGATTCTCTCGAGGCCTCGATGGACCCTCCCGAGGTGAGCAAAGCACATTCACAATTCATATACTCAAACTCGTGAATCCAGAGTGAAGTCCTAGATTCCCTCGAGGTCTCTACGGACCCTCCCGAGGTGAGCAAAGCACATTCACAATTCATATACTCAAACTCGTGAATCCAGAGTGAAGTCATAGATTCCCTCGAGGCCTCGACGGACCCTCCCGAGGTGAGCAAAACACATTCACGAATCATATACACAAACTCGTGAATCCAGAGTGAAGTCACATATTCCCTCGAGGCCTCGACGGACCCTCCCGAGGTGAGCAAAGCACATTCACAAATCATATACTCAAACTCGTGAATTCAGAGTGAAGTCATAAATTCCCTGGAGGCCTCTACGGACCCTCCCGAGGTGAGCAAAGCACATTACAACAAAGATATCCAAACAATTCACCCAAAGGCATCAAACACTTAGCAAAACACAACGTCAAACCACAACGCACCGAAATGGGGCAATATACTTACACACGCATTATCAAGTGCAATATCAACACCAACCATATCCATAGGATTCACATAATCGTTTACGAAACACACCAATCACAAAATACACACGGTTTTGAAAGAGAGCCCGTATCGGCCCGTATCGGCCCAGAACCCTCGACCAGGGCCCGCACGACCCGGCACTGCTGACCCAACCTGCCGACCGAAACCTACCTGCCCGATCGCGATAGCTTGCGCTGCGCGGACGCTAGCGCGCGCTAACCGACCTATCCATAACTCTCTGGACTAAACTGCTCGGCCAGGTAACGTGCGCTAGTCGGCCGACAACGTGCGCTATACATGCCGACTAGCGCGCCACGATCGGCTTGAGCGCGGCGCTACCGCCGGTCCTCCCGGTCCGTAACTCCGAAACCTCTTCGCCAAAGACGATAAGTGCACTGGTCGGTGGAATAGCGTGCACTATTCCTGCCGAGCTAGCGTGCGCAGCCTTCCGGCAGTAGCGTGCGCTACACCGGTTCCTGCCGCGCCTGCCCGGCCATTGCCCAGCACTTCCGACAGTGCTTGCCGCACCTATCCGGCCGGTGCCCAGCACTTCCGACAGTGCCTGCCGCACCTGTCCGGCTAGTGCCCAGCCGTCATGACCCGACGATTCGATTTCCGAAAACGCACGGAACGAACACGACGAGATGCTCGCGGACAACATCATCGATCCGAAATGAAATACCACGCAACAATCGATCACACGCGACCATATAAACACAAAAATCAATCATCGAGAAAATAATACCGACACTCGGCAACCGAGAAATATCCGGAGAAATCCCAAAATAACCGAAACAAAAAATCTCGGGTATTACACTCAGCAAAAAGATACCGAAACGAACTCGGATGTCAAAAAGTGTAGAATGAATCATTGTCAGAATGATGAAACGGTCACAGGTGAGCTGTTAAAACGGACTTCTACAAAAAAAAAAGAAATTTACTGGAAATCGAAAATCGCGGATATTACATACTACCCTCCTTAAAAGAAGTTTCGTCCCGAAACTTAAAATAAGTAGGGAGAAGCAATATCCCACCAGGAACATCTCAACGAGATACACAACAACCGCGCAACTTACGCCCACCGGCGAAACGTTACAAGAAACGCAAAGAGGCATACAGCGCGAAAGTATGCTCAACGACAATCATCACCACGTCACAAGCAATGACATAACACGATCAACAAGTACCAAGCACCACCAACCGGATAACGCAATTAAGTCAATTATCTGAAACATCAAGAGATAAAAGGCACCTATTACAGGAAAACACGCATAATCGAAAAAAAGTAGAAATGAAACGTACAACGATCCGCATGGTAACCACGGAGAACTCCGACCAGCCGAAATCCTCAAAACCACACTAGGTATCTCCGTGTCCTTTCGGAGCAGAGACGCAACCTCGATCCCTAAATCTCTCAGCTACCCAACTGGCCACACTCGAAACAACTGACTAATAGTGAATGACAATTCTTCGCAGTACGAGACCAGACAGCAACAATCGAACAACCACGATTGAACAACAATGACCGAACAACAACTATCGGACAATAACGATCAAACAACATTGATCGGACAACAACGATCAGACACCAATGACCGAACAACAATGATCGAACAATAACGATCGAACAACAACGATCGAGCAACAATGATCGAACAACAATGATCGAATAACAACGGCCGAACAACAACTCCGAAGTTCACATTTCTACTAAAGATATAAACAAAACTTGTAGAAACTAAAGGATGTTAATTTCGGACAAGGTTCACAAGAATCGAACCGAACTCGAAAAAGTCACAACGATAATCAGATTGATCCAAAACAAGGTCACAACCCATTCGAATGATGGCAACCGAGATACCAAACAAGTTCAAAAAGTATCAACGAATACGAGCGAGTTGATAGAATTGAGAAAGAGAAAATGCAGAAGTCCAAAAACAATAGGGTATTACATTCGACCTCTTATAAAAGAAAGGTCGTCCCCGCAACTCACAACAACGGAAGCAAGGTAACAACACAAAAAGCAACCGACAGAAACATCTTTCAAAGGCCTCTCAAAGCCGATCCTAATAACTGCGATGAAGTTCATACCCCGGAAGACTCGGTAACCAACTCACAGAACTGGATTCTGTGTCCCTCGAGTCCACACTTGTAATCTGCTACTGGCGGGGAAAGACAATTTGCACGCACATGCCCCGGCACATTACAGATGGAGCACCTCGGCATTCCAAAAATACAACTGCTAGGTACAATGGAATATAACATCGCAAAACAACATACCAGAGATGTCTACTCAGCACAACATATCCACGTAAGGCAACACACGTACACCAAATTACAGCAGCAACGGCATACATTCGGCGATTTCAATGGCCCGAACGATAACTAGCACACAATCACAAAACATCATGAAACAATCACAGGTGTACACAATCATACAAACCCAAGCTCTAATGGCTCGCACAGGTTCTATAGCACGCAAATCACCACGAAACGACAACATTAAAGATCAACATCACACCTCTCACAGAGGGCTATCACAACAAAGGCGTGGCGAACGACTCAGTGCTCACACCACCCATTCAATCACAACTCGGGGGTTAACACCCTAATGAAAGTGTGAACATCATACATACATTCCCGGACCACAAACAGGAACGATAGGTTTTAAAAACGAAAACCACCTTTTTGAAAACAATTTGGAAACACCAATTGAATTTTGAGTATCATATTTCAAAAAAGAGTAATACAAACATGAAACATCGTTATCGAGACTTTGAAAAACCATCTTGCATTTGATAAAAATGAGGACACTTTCTTTTAATTTAAAACTTTTAGAAATATTCGACCTTCGGGTCTAAGCAAAGGCGTTCACAACTTACTGAAATATCTAAGAATATTTTGGTCCTCAAAGTAGAAGAATTTTGGAACATATAGTTGAATATAATCCATTTAAAAGTACGTCTCGAAATTTATTCTCTACGATACTCAAGGTTTTCAAAAATACTTGCAAAACGAGCAAATCATTTGGAAGATTATTAGCAGCGGACAAAAACAACAGTCGAAAAGACATAAACAGCGACAACGCTCCTCATATAAACAAAATATGAGAGTCGAATAAACACATATCACGGAACCGAAAATCTACATAAGGATTCCATCACTTAACACATAATCATACCAGTAACTCGTGTCACACGAGGCACAACACAAAGGAGGGAGGCTTACATCCACAGGTCGCACGAAGGTAATGATCGCCCCACGATACTAATCACGACCAACCAACTCAGATGATGCGTCGCTACACGACTCAGTCAGACAAAATCCGACGAGACAAAAACTCAACAGACACCACTAAACCCGACAGCCTAGGTTTCCACAACCTAAGCTCCAATACCATTTATGTAACACCCCCAATCCACTCAGGGATATTACACGCCGTAGACCCTTTCCTCAAGGATCTACCAGGCTGGTAAAAAAATCAAACATCTAAACATCGCCTTTAAGGCTAAAATGACTCAGTAGACCGATTTGGTCTTTCAATAAATACATGCAACTCAATCTCAACACATGCCCACGCAGGGGCCGAATACAACACACTCCCGTATAACGGGGAAAGAATACAGCAGCGGAATAAAATATAACCAAACTAATACAACAATGTACGGGTACTCATGTGATTAGTATCGATCATCTTTCATCATCCTTCGTGCCGACCCTGTGTTATGCTCCCAAAACCTGAATGCAAACACAGACATCCACCCCCAGATTACTCGGGGGTTAGCAAAATTCCACTATTTTGCTAGTACAAGTCCAAAGTGCAAATACGAGTCATACAATTCAAGTTCCAAGAATAACAATAATCAGGAATCCTCAAAGATTCAAACATAACGAAAATACTTCCCGAGGCAAGAGTCTAGGTAAAGCTTTCCAAAATAAAAAGATCACAAATCAAGGGAAATAAGTTATAAAATGGTTTAATAAGCCATCGGGAGTTTTAGTAGAAAACAATCTAGGATTGTCGAATCCTTCTCTTTCCAAAATCAACAGGGGTCACACCCCAAAGGTTTTGTTTTCATAAATAAAACCAACAACAATTCACAGGGTCAAAACCCACGTCACGTGTCCTCAATGGACATAAAATCAACACAACATAATCACCCATGATACGCAAATCTTGGTCACACAAATACAACACCAACTCGTGAATCCAGAGTGAAGTCATAGATTCCCTCGAGGTCTCGACGGACCCTCCCGAGGTGAGCAAAACACATTCACAAATCATATACTCAAACTCGTGAATCCAGAGTGAAGTCATAGATTCCCTCAAGGCCTCGACGGACCCTCCCGAGGTGAGCAAAGCACATTCACAAAGCATATACTCAAACTCTTGAATCCAGAGTGAAGTCATAGATTCCCTCGAGGCCTCGACGGACCCTCCCGAGGTGAGCAAAGCACATTCACAATTCATATACACAAACTCGTGAATCCAGAGTGAAGTCATAGATTCCCTCGAGGCCGCGAAAATCCCTCCCGAGGTGAGCAAATCAAATTCACAAATCATATACTCAAACTCGTGAATCCAGAGTGAAGTCATAGATTCCCTCAAGGCCTCGACGGACCCACCCGAGGTGAGCAAAGCACATTCACAAAGCATATACTCAAACTCTTGAATCCAGAGTGAAGTCATAGATTCCCTCGAGGCCTCGACGGACCCTCCCGAGATAAGCAAAGCACATTACAACAAAGATATCCAAACAATTCACCCAGAGGCATCAAACACTTAGCAAAACACAACGTCAAACCACAACGCACCGAAATGGGGCAATATACGTACACACGCATTATCAAGTGCAACATCAACACCAACCATATCCATAGGATTCACATAATCATTTACGAAAGACACTAATTGCAAAATACACACGGTTTTGAAAGAGTGCCTTTAACGAGGCTAACCGAATCTTTGAAAGTTCATTTCAAACAACCAAACAAACACATTTAGATGATCACCGATCATCATATTCACGAAAAAAGAAATATATGGACAAGGTACTTGCCTCGAATAATCACAACGCGGAGAATCGACCGAAGTGAGGAGACTCGAACTGTCTACGAATCTGCCGACTCCATCGAACGACAACCTGCGAAAATAAACTACGAACGACAACAATAACAACGAAAATTAATTCCAAAGTACGACCCAAAGCCGCTGAATTCAAGGAACAAACGACGAAAGTTTAAGGGTTTCCCCCCAAAAATGGCCAAGAACACAAATCGACCCGACAAAAACATGAAAATGGAATTCCCAACCGAAATATAGATGTTCAATCCATCGAATATGTTTAACAACATCATTTAACAACGATCGATTCATAAAAATGGATGGAAAACGAATTCAAGAATAAATCCCCCAAAAAGTCAACTCTAGGGAATCAAGAAAAAATACCTTGATCCGTCGAAGAACAAAGAATTAAATGATGTTAAACACGTGAATACTACTAAAATTAATCATACCCATCATGGATTAATCAACAATACGGAACGAATCGGACAAAAACTCCAAAACACCCAAATTTCCCAAAAATAGGGTTCTAGGAAATCTAACCTTGATTCGCTGGATCAAAGGAGGTTATGGAGGGATTAATCGATGATATGAACTCCCAAACTTCGTGGATTAATTTCTTGACAAAATGTCTCCTTGATCACCAAGCCTCCAGCCGCGGAAAGGAAAAGATAGAAATGAAAAACGGGTGAAAATATGACTGCTCAATCATATTTATACTGGCGTTGCCTAGCGTATGCTAGCCCTTAGGACTAGCGTGTGCTATCGGCCAGTATCGGCCCAGAACCCTCGGTCGGGGCCCGCACGACCCGACGCTGCTGACCCAACCTTCCGACCGAACTCCTGCCGGCCGCGATAGCGTGCGGCTGCCTTGGACGCTTAGCGCGCGCTTAGGACTGCCCGTAACTCTCTGGACTAAACTGCTCGGCCAGGTAATGTGCGCTAGTCGGACGAAAGCGTTGATAAGTGTCAGTTTTGTACACTTATCCATGGTTTGTATCGATAAAATTCACCCATAATTGAGCTAGTCTACTCGTTTTTTGCTTTTAATTAATTAATTTATTTTATTTTATTTTTATCGGATGATGATCGGATTAAATAACTGATTTACTCAAGAAATAACATGTTTATTAAATATTCTCTTTGTTGAATTTTGATAAATTCATGTTTTAGGGCTTTCCGAGATGAATTCGGCAGTCTTTCCGGATTTAAAATCAGGGTTATATATCAAAAGTTATCATCCCAAGAAGATTTGGGGCAAAAACGCAAAGTCTGAGAAATTCTGGGCTGAAAACGTAACTCTCAAAGCAACCAGTGAACAAATTGACGGTTAGTTACGGCCGTAACTACGTAATGTTACGGCCATAAGTCATCAGTTACGGCCGTAACTCCTTAATGTTACTACCGTAACTCTTGACAAGATTGTTATGATTTGTCTAATTTTTTATACTTTTTGTGTATTATTGAGGGATGGTGGCATTGATCCGATCTATTGTAATAATGCTGGAGTTTTGGAGCTATTAGATGACTTTAGGTGTATAAATAGACCCCTTAGATCCTTCATCATTCATCATTCATCTTATAATTTTCCATTTTTTGTAAACTTTTCTTTTTGAGTGAAGAACACACTTGTGTTCTTGAGTGATTTTTGTAAGTGTGGTATAACATATGTTGTTCATAGAGTTTATTGCTTCTGTCTCTTTTATCTACTAAGGGAGTTAGGATCAATTCTTTCTCTTGATTCAACTAATAATGACCACACAAGCTTGTAATATGTATAATAAACCCTTCATGAGGCTAAGTAACCTTTAGTTGGGATTATAAACAAGGTTAGTCATGTTATTTATGTTTGTATAAAAGATCTATTGTGAATTACTTATTATTGTGTGTGATTTTCATTGTTTTAGCAATCTTTATTTATTTGGCCAATAAATGACGATATTTATGGTCTTCATATCTTTCGAAAGAAAATATGTTTGATTAGATCAAATGATCTTCACTCTAAGTTGTTCTAGGGGATAGAAATATACCTCTAGTCCTTAGATGATTCTTTGAGTTATTTTCATAAATCCTAATGCTATGTATTGAAGCCAATCAACATAGAAATATAGTGGATTGATTCAATATGTAAGGGGCGTTTTATAGTTCGAAAGAGACCGTCTTTTTAAGGAAAATCGAATCTACAAAACATAATAAGTAAATTCATCTTATGATCTCCTATACATCTTTTATAACTAATGACGAACTAAGTTTGTAATCTCAACTATTTCATTTTATCGTTAATCAATCTATTATTATTACTATCTTTTTATTTCCTTATAAGTTTAGAACTATTATTGCATTATCTTTGCAATTATTAAACCAAACTTTTTAATTGTGTATTTCACTCATCTTAGTATCTATAAAAATAGACTAATAGTGTATAATTCAAATTATAACCAAACTTCCTTGTGGGATCGATAAACCGGACTCAAAAAGTCCACTTTACTACTTGATACGATATCATGCACTTGCGATAGTTACACTAACAACGTGTCAAGTTTTTGGCGCCGTTGCCGGGGAAGTATAAGTTATATTTGAAATCTTACATTGTAAACTATTTTTATAGGTACAAATTTATCGACGTTATAACTTAGTACTCAATTGTGTTTGTCCGGTCAAGTGGCGGATAACGGTACTCCGTGATTATTAAAGTCGGATTTTTCAGTTTCCCACAACAACTGATATTTGTAGATATTTTCTTCAATTATTTTCATTGTCTTTTTATTTATTTATTTTTTATCATGGAAGAAACATTGAATAAAATCGAAAAAAGATTTCCCTTTCTGAGCAAAAATGTCATTTTAAAGATTTATAAGACGAGACTTGAAAGGATGAGGTTGCTTATGATTAAAAGCATACCTTTTGACATAAGACTCATAATTGAAGCCAAAGTAAGAATAGAGGGTGAATTCAAAGAAACACCGACTAGATGTTTACCAGGGCTAGGAAAAAGTTCATATGTCAAGAAACGACGAGCAAACATGATAGCCGTTTGTTATAAATGTGCTAGATGGAACTGTAATTTAAAATGTCGATCTTTAGGAATTCCATCTACAAACAGAGAAGATAAAATTCAATTCATTAAGGATGGACTGAATAAAGAGAATTTAGATGATATCGAAATTTCTCTTGACACGCATCCTAGTGGACTCGTACATTACGCAATTCGATGTTTGTGGAATAAATTCAAACCAGAATACGAACAACGTCTTGGGAATCTGACGTTAAAAGATCATGTTTGCCAATTTGTAAGAAAATTGAATGGGAAGCTTCTCCCCGACTCATAGAAGGCGTTTAGGCCGTTTCTGAACGCAAAATCAGAGGAAAATGTGAGCCACAATCACAACTACTGTACATACGCGTAAGTGTCTTTTATTTTTGTCGTGTGGTGAGATTTTCTGAATAAAAAAGTGATATGCGATAAATGCATTCATTATTCTAATTGAGTAGTTGAAGCGCAATCAACACAATCACAAACTTGTCAAACAATTTTTACCTTCTTTTTCTTCTATAAATAAACATTGTGCTTGTTTCTTTCATTCATCCCTCAAACTTGCACTTTTCTCTGTTTCTCTCTAAAAAAATTTCTTTTCAAAAATGGAGTCATCATCTTCAACAAAAAAAATTTAGCAGAGTCTGCATTTTTGGTGGAGCTAGTTATGGAAAAGAGGCATGCTTTACTGAAGCAGCCCACAACTTGGATCGTACCTTAGGAGAAAAATGCATTCATGTAGTTTACGGAGGAGGAAGTCTAGGATTAATGGGACGAGCTACTGCTTCTGCCTATATGGAAGGAGTAAGAGTGTTGGGAATAATCCCAAAACCTCTGGCTGAAAATAAAATCACAGGGTCAACTATTGGAGATGAGTTTAGATCTGTAAATATGCAAGATCGCATAACTCACATGATAAATAATTCTGGCGCCTTTATCACCCTTCCCAGTGGTTTTGGCACCCTTGAGGAACTTTTTCATGTGGTTACCAGAGCCCAGCTAAATGTTCATCAAAAACCAATAGGTCTGCTTAATGTCAATGGTTTCTTTGATGGTTTACTATCTTTCATCGACTACTCTGCTGAAAAGAGTTTTATTTCCGAGCGTGCTAAACGAATCATAGTCGTTGCAACAACACCAGATGAACTAATCAAAAAACTCAATGAATTTGTTCCTCAACCAGATCCAGCCCTATCTAAAATTGTCTCGATGGAAAATTTTACTGTGAGAAAACGAAAAGCGGATTCATTCCTCTCCCTTTGATAACCATGTCGGACCTCTTGTATTTTTACTTTCTGTCGTGTGTAATAATCGTGCTAAATGGTGGCAGCTTAAGAAGTTTCTTCTTGATCTCTTGACACGCATCTATATTACTATAATTTTTATTGTGTGTTTTTTATAAAAGCATTGATGGCAGCGTAAGGCGACTCTTCGGACTTTCTTGATGCGCATCTTAAAAATTGTGTTATACTTACGAGTATATTTTATTTTCTTTTGTTGTGTGCCTCGTATATTTATTCTCTTGCAGATTCTAAAAGGCGTTAGCTCAAACATCGACTTCTTAACAGGGAGTATTCTGCTTTTCTGCATTGCTTTTTATTTTATTTTTTTTAAAAACTGAGGATAGTTTTATTTTCAAGTTTGGGGGTGGTTTGTTTAATTATTTTGGTGTGTTGGAATTTTGGTGTGTTTTGATTGATTTGGTTATTTGCCTTAATTTTTTTTTATATATATAGTATTTTGATTTTTGATATTTCTAGATCTGGCCATAACACCAATAAAATAGCTATATACAAGTTTCTAAAATCGTTTTAACCGGTTAAAAATTGTATATTCCAAAATTTTTTGAGCCTTAATCTCTCTTTCCAAGACTTGTAATTATCATATAAAATCGAGTCATTCGTTACCTTGAGAAAAGAAGAATCAATCGGTTGATGAAAAATAGAACTGAAATTTACTTAATTTGTGGAGTTTTTGATTTTTCATGCTTAAACTAAGAAATAATTTTCTGCAAAAATTCTATTCCCTAAAAAAAGGAGTCATTGGTGAAAAGAGCTACACGTTAGCAAATAACGGTGTGAAAGTTATCACCTAAAAAAATGACGAAAAGGAGAAGTGTTGAGCAGCAACAGCTGCCTAATTTTGGGGGTCTTAAATTTTGCGAAAAATAAAGGACTAACCATTGTTGGTGCGTAGCTGCCGTCTCAGAAAAATTGGTGAAAAGAGCTACACGTTAGCAAATAACGGTGTGAAAGCTATCACCTTTTAAAAAAATGAGATAGAAATTGTGTTAGTGAAAAGAGCTACACGTTAGCAAATAACGGTGTGAAAGCTATCACTAAAAGGGATGTAGTTTATGAGCAGATTTGAATTAATTAGCGGCTGGATTTCAATACACTCAATTTTGTGAAAATCACAATATTTGATGACGCCAATAAAATTCTTCTCCATATTGAGTCGAAAAATAAACGAGTGGTCGAGAGCAACCATTAAAGGGAGTCATGTGTATCACGAGTGGAAAGAAATAATCAGCCTTTTGGGGGAAAAACCTTGCATTTTGGAATTACAAAATAAAAACCGTGTTTTAACTTCAAAATCATTAGTAGATTTATTTTGAATCTTGATTCATTTCTATCTACTGTATATAGCTGGTTGTTGTGTATTAATGGCATTTTGATCTCCTTTTCTCTTTTTATATTTTGTGTGTATTAGTATTTTTGGGTCTTATTTTTATTTTTATTTTTATTTTTGGAGCATGAATAATAAAGAGTCTTGCTCGGGACTAGCAAGAATTCAAGTTTGGGGGTGTGATAAGTGTCAGTTTTGTACACTTATCCATGATTTGTATCGATAAAATTCACCCCTAATTGAGCTAGTCTACTCGTTTTTTGCTTTTAATTAATTAGTTTTTTTATTTTATTTTTATCGGATGATGATCGGATTAAATAACTGATTTACTCAAGAAATAACATGTTTATTAAATATTCTCTTTGTTGAATTTTGATATATTCATGTTTTAGGGCTTTCCGAGACGAATTCAGCAGTCTTTCCGGATTCAAAATCAGAGTTATATATCAAAAGTTATCATTCGAAGAAGATTTGGGACAAAAACGCAAAGTCTGAGAAATTCTGGGCTGAAAACGTAACTCTCAAAGCAACCAGTGAACAAATTTAAGAAGCCAAGTTACGGCCGTAACTACAGAATGTTACGGCCGTAAGTTATCCAAGTTACGGCCGTAACTCTTGACAGATTGTTATGATTTGTCTAATTTTTTTATACTTTTTGTGTATTATTGAGGGGATGGCCGGCATTGATCCGATCTATTGTAATAATGCTGGAGTTTTGGAGTTATTAGATGACTTTAGGTGTATAAATAGACCCCTTAGATCCTTCATCATTCATCATTAATCTTATAATTTTCCATTTTTTGTAAACTTTTCTTTTTGAGTGAAGAACACACTTGTGTTCTTGAGTGATTTTTGTAAGTGTGGTATAGCATATATTGTTCAGAGAGTTTATTGCTTCTATCTCCTTTATCTACTAAGGGAGTTAGGATCAATTCTTTCTCTTGATTCAACTAATAATGACCACACAAGCTTGTAATATGTATAATAAACCCTTCATGGGCTAAGTAACCTTTAGTTGGGATTATAAACAAGGTTAGTCATGTTATTTATGTTTGTATAAAGATCTATTGTGAATTACTTATTATTGTGTGTGATTTTCATTGTTTTAACAATCTTTATTTATTTGGCCAATAAATGACGATATTTATGGTCTTTATATGTTTCGAAAGAAAATATGTTTGATTAGATCAAATGATCTTCACTCTAAGTTGTTCTAGGGGATAGAAATATACCTCTAGTCCTTAGATGATTCTTTGAGTTATTTTCATAAATACTAATGCTATGTATTGAAGCCAATCAACATAGAAATATAGTGGATTGATTCAATATGTAAGGGGCGTTTTATATTTCGAAAGAGAAACCGTCTTTTTAAGGAAAATCGAATCTACACAACATAATAAGTAAATTCATCTTATGATCTCCTATACATCTTTTATAACTAATGATGAACTGAGTTTGTAATCCCAACTATTTCATTTTATCGTTAATCAATCTATTATTATTACTATCTTTTTATTTCCTTATAAATTTAGAACTATTATTGCATTATATTTGCAATTACTAAACCAAACTTTTTAATTGTGTGTTTCACTCATCTTAGTATCTATAAAAATAGACTAATAGTGTATAATTCAAATTATAACCAAACTTCCTTGTGGGATCGATAAACTGGACTCAAAAAGTCCACTTTACTACTTGATACGATATCGTGCACTTGCGATAGTTACAGTGACAACGTGTCAAGCGTGCGCTACACATGCCGACTAGCGCGCGCCACGACCGATAGTAGCGTGCGCTACCTGGCGATCCTTCCCGAGTCCAGAACTCCAGAAACCTCTCTGCCCAACACGATAGCGTGCGCTGGTCGGAGGAATAGCGTGTGCTATTCCTGCCGAGCTAGCGTGCGCAGCCTTCCGGCGGTAGCGTGCGCTACGTTGGTTCCTGCCGCGCCTGACCGGCCATTGCCCAGCACCTCCGACAGTGCCTGCCGCACCTGTCCGGCCAGTGCCCAGCACTTCCCACAGTGCCTGCCGCACCTGTCCGGCCAGTGCCCAGCCATCATGACCCGACGATTCAATTTCCGAAAACGCACAAAACGAACACGACGAGATGCTCGCGGACAACATCATCGATCCGAAATGAAATACCATGCAACAATCGATCACACGCGACCATATAGACACAAAAATCAATCATCGAGAAAATAATACCGACACTCGGCAACCGAGAAATATCCGGAGAAATCCCAAAATAACCGGAACGAAAAATCTCGGGTATTACACTCAGCAAAACGACACCGAAACGAACTCGGATGTCAAAAAGTGTAGAATGAATCTTTCTCAGAATGACGAAACGGTCACAGGCGAGCCGTTAAAACGGACTCCTGCCAAAAAAAGAAATTTACCGGAACAATACTTCATTCTAATGACTAGAGAAGCAAACTCTTGCTCTTCTGTAGATGAGAATTTATGTTCTATACAAAGTTTCCTAATCCCAGTCTGCAGGGCTAGCTCATCCAATTCATTGTTCATCAAGGTAGGAGGTTCTTCAGGTCTGAAAGGGGATCATGGGGTAAGCATCCCATTCGTTTGCATATTTTATTTGGATGGCCCAGAGATTTGGCCACGTTGAGTCCATGTAGTTGATGTACGTCTGCTGTGGGGACTAGTCTTTATCCTGGAGTATTTCCAAGATAATATACTTCTCTATGAACTGCTTATTTGCATCTCCCCAAATTGGAAAATATTCAGCAGGTAAGAACTCCTCAACGTGCCAAAGCTCTTTGCCTCCCATTCATATCTCTGTTCATCCCCTATTCCGATTCTTCTCCTCTTAGCTGCAGGTTGGTCATTAGCAGGAGCAGGAGCAGCCAACTCTTTTCTTTTCAAATTGGACGTTCCGGCTTGAATGAGAGGGAGGTCATTCCTTTCTTTGGTTCTCAGCTCCTTTATGACTATCTCAGCAGCATCTTCTCTGATGGGTTGGATTTGTTCTTGCACCTTTTCTCCCCCCTTACCTCTTACTTTCCCCTTTCCTCTCTCTTCCCCCTTTTTGCCAGCATCAACCAGAATGGTTAACTGCTGTTCTACTCTTGACATCCAATCAGACATGCCTAGAGGCATTCTTGAATCGGTAGGAGGAGGTGGAAGGACACTCTTCTGTAGCAATGTGTCCATCTTTGCATTAAGGTATTGTAGGTCAGGTTTGATCTCAGTGGCTATGAGGTTGCCAACTATCTCTTCAACTATGCGCTTGATCAGGTCAGCCATCTCAGATGAGATAGGTGTTGCCTGAGGGGAGTGATCTCCATAGCCTTCCATATTTGCAGGTCGCTTGGCGGTCGACCTGTCTGACTGCAGACTCCTATATACAGGAAGATGATCAGATGGGGTTTTATCAGGTGTCCTCGATCTGTCATCCTCTTATTCGGACTGATCTGAGTTGGGGGCTTGATCAGGTGCCCCAGGCTCATCTGCATCATCTTCATCTTCGGCATCCTCCTTCTCTTCCTCTTTTTCTTCATCACCATCATCATCATCATCTTTCTCTTATTCTTTCTCCTCATCTGCTTTTTCTTCCTCCTCTTCTTTTTCTTTTTCTTCCTCTTCTTCAACCTCTTCTCCTTCTTCATCTTCTTCTAATTCTTCTGTCTTTTCAACTTCAACTTCTTCAGACTATTTTTCAACTATTATTTTTTCTTCTACTTCTTCTACCCTTTCTTCCTCTACAATTTCTTCTATTTTTATCCTTTTTTCCTTTTCAGCTTCTCCTTCATCTACATCTACCTTTCCATCCGCTACACCCTCTATTACTAAAAGGACGAACTGGTCCATGTTGGTTTTCAAATTTGATAGGAACCAGTTCTCCTGGAGCATTAAAAGCATGTTTGTATCATGACAGAAACTCATGAGCACTTGCTCTGTAGCCTGGGGGTATTCCCAGCTACTCTTCTCAACAGACAATTGAAGTTGAGTAAATGAAAGAGATTTTAAATTCTTCTATTCCTCATACACTGTGATAAATGAAACTTTGAGGGAGTAATGCTTTACTAGGTGTAATTGATCTACTTATAGCTCCAAAAGGTTGTTCTCCAGAAGATTGAGGGAGTAACCTGCTTCAGGGATGTTAATATTCAGGTCTGCCTCTTCATCTTCTGTCATGCTTGGAAGAGTCAGCAGAGGGATGATATCAGCCATCAGGTTAAGGTGATCAGGCTGATCCTCTTCATCAGGGATAGGAGCAGGTGCAGGTGAGTGAGGTGTCTGCTCTGCATCTTCAAAATCAAGGCGTCTAAGCCTTTTTGGTGAGTGATCTGAGGATGAGACAACATGGACAACCTCCTATTCAACAGGTAACTTTCTTTTGAATCTCAGGACTAGAGGGGTGTTGTCTGAGTCCGAATGATCTGCAGATGATTCATTCTCTGCAGGCCGGGTAGATGTGTTCTCCTCTGTAGGTAGGTCTTTGGCTGGCTATTCTGCAGCATCAGAGCGGGCTTCGTCTGAGTCCGAAGGCGCTCTGTATAAATTGGGTCCACTAGTCATCTCTTTCAACAACTGGGCGGATTTTCTTTCTACGCCCAACTTCTTCAGCGTTTCTTGGTCCAAGTGACCAAGCCTTTTGTTCGCATGGAAGGGGTCTGCATATCCATTCGCCTTACCGAGGAACTCCAAGATCCAACTGATCTGGGTTCCGTATGCCAGCTTTGTCTTAAATTTCTTTTCCTCTTCAATACAACTGGCCTTGTTGACTTCTCGGACTATCTGCCTGTAATCAGGCCAGTTAATCCTCTGATCCTCGATAAGTGCTCCTAGCACCGTAAATTTAGTAGATGATAGCTGGTCGTAGCTGCCTGCCATTCCCATCACAATTTTATTTGTGATGTCCAACGCATATCGGTACTCTTTTTTCTGGTCACCTCTCTTTGCCGTCAGTTTCAGCTTAGACGGCTGTTCTGCTAATTTTATTTCATACCATGTTTCCACTGAGCTCTGTTTGAGGGCTTCCACCGCAATGCCTCGTGCTTTCATCTTGAATGCGTCCGCAACATTCTGGGGAGTAATCTTCACCTCTTTCCCGAAAACCGAACTTGCGATTCCGTCTTCAGTGACCTCAGCTTCTTTGAAGAAGCATATAACCGCTTCCTTATACAAGAGTTTGGGGTTAATATCCAGAAAGGGATAAATCCCATTCTTCTTCATCATCCTGATGATGTAGTGTACATCCGTCGCTAGATTTGCCTCCAATAGACCCTCAAAATCGACCACGATGCTAAAAATAATCTGGTCCTTTACGAGCGTGAGGTTGACGCCTTTGAAGTATTGGGTGGCCTCCATTTCTGCAAAAGAATAAGTTTTTCGCTGAGTGTATTGAAGGTTCAAAGGATTTTCTACTTTTTTGAAAATTAGGGTTTCTCGAGTTTGAAGACGATAAAATTTCCGAGAAATGATTTCGCTGGCTTAAATAGCCATTCGAAAAGATGTTTTGAGTTTAATAATAATTAATTTAAGCGACGGTTCAACTTTTGAGAATTTGAGAAAAATGACGGTTGAATTTTTAATTGGACATAGTGGCGGTCGTGTGAACGTGTATTTGCCATGTGTAAATAAATAATAATATAATTTTAAGAGTCGGTCAGGTATAGAAAAACTTAGCTGGTTGACCGTTTGACTGCTCTGCATCTGGTAGCTTGTGTCGCCTGTGGGACAGCTAACTTTTCCTTGTCTGATCTGCATCAGTTAGCTTTCTGCATCAGGTAGGATGTATTTCCTGAGGTCAGATTCGTCTGTCCTTTGTCTTCTCGTCTGATCTGCTCACACTACACCATATATGGGTTTCAACAACACCTGAAAAACTGTGTTCAAAAGTCCAAAAAGTGTTGCTGAAGGTAGAAAAATAAGCTATGGCTACATTTTGACCAAATTCGAAAGTGTTACAAAAACGGCCGCAACCATAGGGGTCTAAGGTAACACTTTTCCTTTTTTTGGTAACATGTTAAAAAAGTGTAGCAATAGACCCCTTTGCCAACACTTTTATTGTCTGTAGCTACACCAGATTTTGTGTTGCTGTAGACTTAAGGCCACACTTTTATATATTTAGTGACACAAAGATTTGTGTAGCCGTAGACCTATGCCAACACTCATGAGGTCTAATGTAACATTAAATTGTGAAACACTTTGACATCTTTACCAACAACTTTAACACTATGGCTACACTTATATATGACCAGTTCTAACTTTTGCCAACACACTTTTAATCTTTGCCAACACAATTTTTATATTTTGCCAACAGAAAGAATTATAAATTATAGTCTATGGCTACATTTTTGCAGGTTTTTACCAACATTTTTCATGCTAAAAAGCAAAATTTTATATTGGAAAATAAATATTACCGTAAAACAGTCAATACTATTAAAACAATGTCAACCATAACAACATCCAAAATACATGACTGCTAATATTCAATCCATAATAGCTAAGAACAAGTTACAATCGCAATCCACAAATATAACAAAACTACTTGAGTCACTTGGCTAGCATAATATAAAATGATGAGATCAGTCAAGGAGTGACATTGTCACCGCCATAGGACTCCTCGACTGATTTCTGAGAGTCATCAATCTTTAAGTTCAAATCTGGATTCTTCTCGGCCAACATTTTCATCATTTCTCGAACTTTTTGGTCAAGTTTTTCATCCATCTCTTGTTGAAGTTGAGCCCTGATCTTAGCAGTTAGGTCCGCCACGTACTGATCAGCAACTTGAACGGATGGTGATGCTGAAGACTTCGATTTTGGTTGCTCTGTAATATACTCTTCTTGACTATATATATACACTCACTGGTAAGAAGAATGAGGATATCTCACATTATGTTAAGAAGGAGATAGTTGAATTTCACAAGGAATAGATGATAGAGTATAGGGTAAGATAAACTGCAAAATCAATGTTAAACCTTTTCTGCATAAGGTAGCATAGACTCCCTGAGCATTTACATAAGGTGGAATAAACTGCTTAGTATACCGAAGAATACATAGTACTCAATTTTTACTTTTTATATATAAGGCTTCAGCCTCCCTCTTGTAAATATAATAGTTATATACAACAGGTAAGCTATATACGGTATATTTGCTCTTCTGCTCTCTATTTTCATTATCAATCATATATTATACATATACACATGTATATCTATCTTTATCGGAGCATGAATGATAGATATTAGAACAGGAGCTTGAAGTTTTTCAAGAAAAATATAAAGGAACACTTATCGTCATTACTTTTCCGCAATTCTCTATAACATAAAGGAACACTTATCGTCATTACTTTTCATACTAAATTGCCAACGAAACAATGAATAAAAAGGAAAATTGAATTTAAATTATTACCTTAACTTTTTCATCACCCCAACATTTTAAAAGAATATTCCAATATGAAAGAGGAACCTCTTCAGGCCTTTTTTCATCCGTTCCTCATTTGTAGGATAAGGATAGTAAACTCGGGTTTAGGCTTGCTCTTCATCCTTGCCATCTCCATAATATTCAACATGGACAGTAAGAGCCTGAAGAAAGCATGTCATAAAACTAATAAAGCAAAGTAAACAGTCGTTTAGCACAAAAACTTGTCAAATCTAAATAATTAATTTTTAAAGTAGCATCTATAATAATATAAGTTTGATAATTACTGACAATTTAGCTTAGTTATATTATATATAAATAATTATTGTCTGGTATAGCCTCCAGACATCGTTATCAGCAAACACCTTAGTCAATGTACTAAACTACTTAGAACTCCTTAGATGAATTTTAAATGTTGAGTGTTTCCAGTGTGCCAGTACAGGAGAGTGGATGCCTCCATAAGCAGTGAATCTGTGATATAAAGAACCTGAAGGACTAGAAGATTAAGTAACCATTACGAGATGGAAAACAATGATCAATATCCAAATGTTTCATAATCATACCTAGTTTGTTGCTTTCAGAGCATATAATATCTTATACTTCAGGCCCAAAAAACAGCACCAATTCGCGTGTATCTGGAAGCAAGAGCCTGGAGCTTTCAGTAAGAGATACGAGCAAAAGATAAATAGGAATTAGATATCTTTTGTCCGATTACACAGAACCATAGATATTTCCTAGCAGATCTCCATAGACATATGAGGAGTATCACAAGAAACAGTGTAAATATTTTGTTAATGGAAGGACTTATTGTCAACTTTATACTCCTTATCATGTGCAGACCACTTGAAAAATAGAAAAATTTTGTGACTTCATACTGTATCAGATGCTAATTGAACTGATTAAAAGTAGAACAATGCAAGTGAAAAAATTGGAGACCAAGACACAAACGAGTCCTCTTTAAATGATACACTTCAGCGTCACAGCTAAAGACATCACATCTCATAGATATCATAATAGATTCGACATTCACAATAATGATGATGTCTCTACAAATACATAAATGGCTAATAGATATAACATATTATAAAAGCAAAAAAAAAAGTGCGAATGAATGGAAGTGCTCATATGTTAATTGTTATGAATTCTAGTTAATAATCAACCTAAATATTCAATTATCATTTATCATTAACAAAATTTAATATCTCGTGATATCCACCAAGCAACAATATTGCTTTTCAATTCTAATTTATAAATACCATGATAGTCACTACCCTTTATCATTATTCTGATGAGTTTTGACAGAGGTAGTTCAAATTTAGTAATCCTTGAATAGACCGTATAGGTCACATGATAACTTTAAAGGATTGTGTTATTATGCAGAAATTTGAATAATTTAGTAAAATTCAGCTTATCGCCAAACATCCATTTTGCAACATAGCTTAATAACTTGTAGCAGTAGTCACATCAAATAAAAATTAGTCGAGCTTACCTATCCACGCGTCTCTCAAGTTCTCTCTTACGTATTAAATCAGCACCTTAAAGTTTTATTATTTTTTAAGTTCAGCATATATAAATTACATATAGACAAAGAGCATATATAAACTACATATAAACGCAGAGGGAGAGAGAATGAGATAGGGGAGAGAGAGAGTGAGAGAGAGAGAGGGGGAGAGAGAGACAGAGAGAATGAGGGGAGACAGAGACAAATAGGGGGGATAAGAAAGTAAGAGAGACAGAGAGGGAGAAAGATGACAGAGAGATAGAAAGGGATAGAGAGGGAGAAATAGAGATACAGATAACAGGGGGAGACAGAGATAGAAAGATGCACAACCAATTTAGTAACAAGATATAACAAATTAAACAAAGACCAAATCACATATACAAATCAAAGATTCAAGTACGCAAAACTCAAAGGAATTAAACCACATTCAAATCAAGCCCTAAATCGAGTCGAATAACAAATTCAAAAAATGCATATAATTAAAAATAAAGAACAATACATACAAATCGAGAAAAAGAGAGGCATAAAATTGAAGTAACCTAAATCGAAGCTGAAGATAGAAGCACTAAATTGAAGTTGAAGATGAGAGGACCTAACAAATCGAAGCCACTTAATCGAAACCCCTTTGATGGGAGCCCCTTAGTTGAAACAATGAAACTCATCCCAGGAATAATTGAAGAGAGTGGAGATGGAACAGGGCTTTCTTTCTATATGGATTTACTGGCTCGGGAAAGACTGAATCCCAAGCATTGATGTAACACCCCCAATCCGCTCAGGGATATTACACGCCGTAGACCCACTCCTCGAGGATCTACCAGGCTGATAACTAAAATCAAACATCTAAACCTCGCCTTTAAGGCTAAAATGACTCAGTAGACCGACTTGGTCTTTCAATAATAACATACAACTCAATTCTAAACACATACCCATGCAGGGGTCAAAATACAATAAACTCCCCTACAACGGGGAAAAGATACTGCAGCGGAGAAGAAAATACAACTAGACCAAAACGACATCAACAGATCCTCGTGTGATTAGTATCGTTCATCTTTCATCATCCTTCGTGCCGACCCTGTGCTATGCTCCAAAACCTGAATGCAAAAATAGACATCCACCCCCCGAATACTCGGGGGTTAGCAAAACTCCACTGTTTTGCTAGTGCAAGTATAAAATACAAAAACGAGCCATACATATCATACTCCACGAAACATGTTAATTATAAACATACTTCCCGAGGTGATTCACTTAATCAAACGATTAAATCGAAAGATAGGGTAAACCCGATATACATCTGTGAAAAACATTTTACAACGTCGGGAGTTTTGAATACATTGGGATTTAAGAATCCTCAGGCCTTTCGAAAACATTTAGGGACACAGCCCAAAAGTCATTTTCCCAAAACATAAATTCGATAACAAAAGGTGGGGTCCACGACCCGATCATACCATAACAACCTGTTTCCACAGATTATTCGCGTCCCGTGCTAGCAAGCCACGGACCTCAGATGCTCCTGTAGAACAAACCCGAGTGAATAACCCACAGGGAAACTATATCAAATCACATGTCACCGTAACCGCAGTCACGTCACTAAAAGCACATATACTTACATAATCAAACCACAACCATAAGTTATCCCGGCATCGTGCTAACAAGCCACGAACCTCGGAGTCCCCGCAAGACATACCCGATGATAACCCCACAAGTTATCTCGGCATCGGGCTAACAAGCCATGAACCTCGGAGTCCCCGCAAGACATACCCGATCTGGATAACTCTACGGTCACGCCCGACACATACTAGCAAGTATGGATCCCAGAGATTCAACAATCATACCCGGAGGCACATCACATGCATCAAGCACACAACAATAATCACTTATGAAGCCAAACCACATTAAGCATCACAACCTCCTTTCAAGGAGTAACAACTAATATCACACACATTACGTTCTTACCGAACAAGTACACAATAACAATACGTAATCCCCGGCAAAAGATTACAGTCTATTAACTCACTCGAAGAGATCATGTTATCTTTCAACATACCAAACCAACACACATATTCTGAGAATACATATTCACGAAGTATACGAATTATCGTTGACAGACAACATTTATCGAGAACATACCAATCCCTTTTTACATTCATTAAATATTGGATTTCGCATAAAATCATTTATCAAGAATTAGATCAACGAAACATGAAATGTATGGGCAAGATACTTGCCTCAAAACCACAGTCGCAACAAGATGACGGATAGGATGCGGTCGAATAGCCCCGAACCCCCGAACAATATCAAGAACGTGATAGCACCACGAGTATTACGAGAATAACACCACACGAATCATCAATCACCAAACGGGATTTAACATCGGAATCCTCGAACACCTATAAACCTCCAGGTAGAATGATTGTCTGCTCTGATTAGGTGGATCCTCCTTGACTGCTTCAGGTAGCTCTTCCTCGTCTGCATCAGGTAAGTTCCTTCCCTCGTCTGATCTGATACTAGATTCCCAATTTAGTAATCCAAGTTCCCTGCTCAGTTCCTAAAACCTTTCTTGTCTATTTTAGATCAGATATCTTTTGATCTGCTTCAGGTCAGATTATTCTTCGTGTCTGTTCTTCGAGTTAGGAGACTGGTCTGATTAGGTGGGTTTCCTTAACTGGTTTCTTGTCATTTTCCCTGGATCAAGTGGCCTGTTCCTTCGTCTTTTATGATCAGATAATTTGTCTCGGATGTAGCTCTGATCAAATGATATTTCTTTTCTGATCCGATCAAATGGCTTTAATCTCGTCTAGTTCGTGGATCAGATGACTCTTCTTGCCTGCTTTCGATAACTTTTCTTTTCTTATTCTGGTGGCTTTCTCAACTGCATCTGATCAGGTGACTTCTATTCTTATTAAAGCATTCTTCAGCTAACTTTTGAGATCTTCAATTAGGCACTTGATTTCTTGCTGCTGGTGCGTGTGCTTTCACCAAAATCTATTTCTTCATACTCAGGATGACTTTTTGCTACCAGCATTGCTTGTATTCCCAACAAGTTCTTTAGCAAGTTCCCCCTCATTGGGATGCCCGATTTTCTTTGAGCTAATTTGTTCATATGAGCTCTCCTCTATTGATTCATCTGAGTCTCTTTTGATTAGATGATACTGACACTCTTTTGAATTCCTTTGATTGACATTCTTGTTCCGGGTCATGTGACTGAACCACCTTGAGATTGCATGTCATTCTTCAGCCCTTGCTAATGACTCTGTGGTTTCTACACAGTAGTCTTCTTATTTACCTGCAATCAGATAAGAAGCTATTTGGGTACCCAGATTTGTTTGGGTCCTCTAAGATTAGTGGTTCTCTTGTGAACCTCATTCATGTATGTATCCTTATGCTCTCTGTATCATTGGTCTGGATTATGCATATAATATGATTGGTAACTAGATGGATGTGGTCTGTTATGTTGTTTCCACATATTTTGAAAATTATGATTGGTACCTCTGAAAGGTGCATAATATTGTTTGGGCCTATATCCTAGGTTAGGATTGTGTATTGGATATGCCTTAAAAATTAGTGGTGTGGGCCTAAATCTTGGCTGAGACCATTTATAAAATCTTTGGTGTCTCCACACCTGTCCATTTTGAAAACTTGGATAACCTTGAGGTTTCCATTTGCCTCTCCCATTTTAAAATCTGTTTTTAGGGAGTCTTTGTTAGTAGTTGGCATATTGTTTTGACTGTTGCTTCTGCTTAGTTTGAAATATAGGTTTATGTGTAGGCTCAGTAGTCTGTACAATTGTTTCTCCCTTTATAAAAGTAGTTTTTGAAATGGAGACAGTGTTGGGGTCATATCCAAGGCCTGATTTTAAATAAAGTGGCCTTTGGTTTATACACAAACTATCTAAGGCTACATATGATTTTAAGTATGTTATCTCTTTAGCTTGAGCATCATTTAATTGTCTGAGTTTTGAAAGTTCAGCTTCAAGATTCATGAGTGCACCTGATTTTTCATTGTTTATGACATTTAGTCTTTCTATCTCAGCAAAAGCTAATTTTTCAGTTTCAGCCTGACTGTTTTTAAAATTTTCTGAATCCTGGCTGAGTTTGTCAAAATCATTTTGCAGCTGAATTTTATCATTTTTCAGTTGGGTATTTTCAGCTGTAGCATCCAGGTGTGCTGTTTTAAGAATTTCAAAATCTTTTAAAAGTTGGTTTACAGATTTGTGTAGATCAATATCTTCAGAGAAATCTGAAATGAAACTTCCTGGAGCTTGAGGTTTAGATGATACCTCTTCATTGTCAAGATTGGCCATAAGACAGTTGATTACTTCGTTATCATCATCAGATAATGCGCCATAATCTACCTATCTTTGAATTCTTCTAAGGCTTACATGACCTAAGCGTAGATGCCACATATATGTTTGGTTTATGCTTGAAGGTTCTTTTCTCTTTTTAGGTTACAAATAATTAAGCGATTTATGTTTATATATGGGAGTTTGTGCAGTATTAATGGCACAGTCCATCAGTATAGATACCTTTGCAAATATATTCACCGTTTCTTCTAATAATAGCATCACCATTAGAAGAAACTGAATAACCATCACAACTCAATTTAAAAACCGAATTTAAATTCATTCTAAAATCTGGTACCAATAGTACATTATTAAGGACTAAATCTTCAACTGCTCGACTCTCACTGCAACAGCCATAAGCTTGGAGTAATCGACCCAGTTAATGGTGATATAGCCCGCACTAAGCTGCTTGGTTACCTGAAAACCATGCGAGTCAAAGCAAACATGATCAGTGGTGCCTAAATCAACTATCCACGAAGTGGAAGAACAAGTTGTCAAACATATTTTGACTACTAGTGCACGAGACATACCTTTCTTTAGAGCAGGGCAGTCCGCTTTGAAATGTCCTTTATGACCGCACATGTAGCACTTTCCTTTGGATTTTTGTTCGCCTCAGGATGAGGAGCTTTGATCTTTACCTTGAGAGTTGCCACTTGCTTCTGGTCCACTTGTTTCTTCTTCTTCTTCACCCACTTGGTTTTAGAAGTCGAAACACCAGTAGCTGCAAGAACTTGATACCCTTGTTTGAAGAGCCCTTCCGCAGCTTGAAGCTCTGTCAGCAATTCCGCCAACGTATACTCCCAACGATTCATATTGTAGTTTAGGCGGAACTGCTCAAAGCTCATAGGTAAGCTGCCTAGGATGATATCAACCTGGATTTCCGCATCAATAGTAGCCCCTAAGATATCAAGTTCGTTTAGATGAGAAATTATCTTTACAACATGATCCCTTACTGGGGTTCCTTCAGGCATTTGAGTCGTCATCAATACCCTCATAGCATTTTGCTTAGCCGTACGGTTCCGATAATCAAACATCTCGCTAAGATTTTTTATCATTTCTGCGGCCGTGCCCATACTTTGATGCTGATGCTGCAATACATTTGCTAAAGAAGCCAAGATGTAACAGCGAGCCATCTCATCAGATTTCTTCCATTTGCGGTATTCTTTCACCTCATCGGGTGTCGAATCCGCATCTGGTTCCAATGGGCATTCCTCGGTTATAACAAACTTGTGTTACTCGAAAGTCAGGACAATATTACGTTTCCAATCAGCAAAGTTAGAACCATCTAATTTGTTTTCTTTGAGAATTACAACAAGTGGATTAAAAGACATCTGAGATAAAATTAAAAACATCCATCACATAATGCATAGCAAAATTTATTGAAAAACATCAAAACACAATATATATATGGTAGCAACCAACACCTCGAAAAAACCCGCATATGCAAGTCGATCATGTGGACGTTTCCACACACAATTTTCAAGTAAAGTTTTACGTGTTTAATTTTACTATCTAGTCAATTTACGTTATGACAAGTAAAATTAATAGTTGGTTCCTCTTGGCCATGTATTAATTAACATAGATTCCGATAGGGATCTTATTAATTAATACGCCTAAGTGAACACCATAATTTAACAATCTTAAAATATTACGTTTTAAATAATAGTCCTACGGATGGAGAGGCCATATCATAAAAAATAATATTTACTTTTTGTTATCATTTGAAATTTAAAACTAGTGAACTTATAATTAGCACATCCGATATGGAGGAAGACCCTAATGTCAACGCGCATGCTAATTACTTCACAATTTAAATTAATTATGGAAGCCAATTTGATCTATTTTTTTAAAAAAAAAATCAATTTAATCACTTAGTTATTTTAGCCTTAAGGTTTCTAATTTCTCGTCCTAACATGCAAGAAATATATCACACATACATTCATACATGCCATACATCAAATAGTAAAAACCAAAATAAACGCACAGATAATTCAATTATCCAATTATCATGGTCTTCTTCCTTGAATTGACCCCGAGAAAATCTTCAACTCGATATCTCCCACTGGATCAAGCATCTCGTCACTCCTCCGTCGGGCCGTGGATTTCAAAAATTAAAATTTTCACTTTTATGCAAAATTAATTACAAAAAAGATTTCAATTTTAATATCCCGACTCTCCAGCGGACGCAACGAACGGTGGTGAAACGGACCAGACTCAAAACTGGACGACCCGACCCGAACCAGCAAACCATCCCGGAACCGGCTGCCCGCGGCCCTCGGCGATAGGCCAGCCTTCGCTCAAGACGGCCGTGTCTTTGGCAACCCCGCATGTTGATGTTCACCGTTGTCCAAAGGTCAAGAGTCAGTCGCTCTACTTCTTCGTGATTTTGTATTCTCCGAATTCGATTACAATTTTACACAAAATAAAATACATCGAATTTATAGCAAAATTATATGAAAAAATTAAGATCCTAGATCTACCCGCAAATTTTCTCACTGGAAAAACCGTTACATGCCATGATAATTGCATCATATAACCGGGCCAAACAAACAATTTTGTAAAAATACTAAAATTAATCATTCACATAACCATGATAATTCGATCATATTCCCTGCAAGAATACATCTAGCAAAATATTCCAACATCAAATTACATGAACATTTAAATTGCTATCAATTAATCAGCAAAATTAATGAAAATAGCAAAAGCCTAGAATCTAGCTCTGATACCAATTGATGGAAATAAAATGCAGCGGAAGCGAAGTTGGGGAAAATTTGATAAAAGTATTTTACGCATCAACGAGCACAAAACCTAATTAGGCATGCTAATTAATTAATTACTAAGATTAATAAGCAATTTAAATATAATTTATTATTTAATAAATAAACTTGTTGGTAATTCAATATCCTAATCTAGATCGAAGATCATAGGATATTTACCTTTCGAAGTGTAGTGATTGCTTTCTTGATCTCTTCCTCAAAATCTTATAGAGTATGATCCGGCCTTAATCCGGACGTTGTGTGGGAAACGAGCTACCGAATCTTGCTTGGACTTCAAGGGGGAATCGGCCGAAACTACTAGTTCTCACAACTCTTGATTCTATTTTCTTCAATTAATTCCGATTTGTATCAAGAATAAAAGTGTTATCTCGATTGTGGAATAAAAAACAAAAGTCAAGATCCACAATTGAACACTAAGAAAAAAAATCGAAACCCTTGTGCTATTGTGAGTGTTACGGCCGAACCCCACCTTGATGTCTTATTTATAGGCTCTGGACTACTCTAGGGATTTTAAGGAGGATTAGGGTTAAGACTCCTCATGCAACCCAACTTTCCATATTAAGCCCTTCCTAATATGATTGAGTTCACTAATATCAATTCAATCCACTAAAGAATTAATATTGCACTCCCAACCTAAATCCCAATTTACGAAATTGAGCTCCTTGTTTAAATATATTATTTTCTATTTTCAAGATATTGAATGTCCATTAATTAATTTAAGCTACCGGCATCTTTAATTAATTAATTTCTTTTTCAAGAGTAGCACCACTCGAACCTTATTATTATATTGAAATTAAATCCACCTGGAGGGTTTAATATAATAATCATTATCGAACTCTTCAAGGGGACATCATCAACCCGCACGATTCGGGACATGATTTCTAGTTATAATAGTAATTGTCATATAAATAATATTATTGCCCAAGATACGAAGTTTATTGAGTCAATCACTTTGACTCTCACCCATGGTAAATCAAAATAACAAATATTATAAATACACAATTAAATATTATATACTTAGAATTAAGAAATAATAGTTATTCGATTACGTTCTTCTTACAGTCAGTACAGAAGACACTATCTCACTTCGATCCAGTCCAACGTAAGCAAATACGTTAATGCATGCTAATAGTCAAGACCAACTAATCCCAATCATACATTAGAACCTTTCACATCATTTGTCTAATAATTATATAGGTAGTGAACTATTGTATTATTTTATAAGACACCGATAATGTGATCTTTCGTGTGACACCAACACACCATATTATCTACAATATAAAATAATTAGACATTTCATTTGCATAATCATAACGTGAATAAATATGCAAAATATGTAATTAAATGTAATTAATATTCTCATAGGTAATTGCAGGGAAATAAGGTAATACAAGTATAAAGTATGCTTTGCAGTATATAACCCTAGCACCCACTAGCCTTCTTTTACACACATTATTCATCTTCATTTTGAATAAACCTAAACTCTTTGACAGTTTCATCAAAACGAAGTTTCGAGCTCCTAGATGCCTGCTTCAACCCGTAAATGGATCTTTGTAGCTTGTAAATCTTTTTAGAATTTTCTGGATGAACAGAACCCTCAGGTTGTGTCATGTACACATCCTCGAGTAAATTTCCATTAAGAAACCCTGTTTTGACATCCATTTGCCATATTTCATAATCATAGTATGCGGCAATGGCAAATAAAATTCTAATTGATTTAAGCATGACTACTGGTGAAAAGGTCTCATCATAGTCAACACCATGAGTCTGTCTATAACCTTTTTCAAGTAGTTTAGCTTCATAGGCTTGCAAATTGTCGTCCATGTCTTTCTTCTTTTTGAAGACCCATTTGAACCCAATGGTTTTTACACCCTCAGGTGGATCTATCAACTTTCAAACTTGATTATCGTACATGGACTGCACCTCAGACTTCATGGCCTTTAGCCATTCCTTGAACTCCGGTACTGAAGAAGCTTCTGTATAGGTACTAGGATCATCATCTATGGCGATGCGTCATCCTCCTCTGTCACAAGATACCCATATCTCTCAGGTTCATGTCGCACTCTATCAGATCTGCGACGAACTTATGTGCTTTGTGATGGCTCCTTAACTAATTATTGAGCCTGAATAGTTTTCATCGGTGAAGCAATGTCTTCTTGTGGTTCTCGAGTTTCCTCGAGTATTACTTTTATCCCATTGTCTCTTTTGGAAACAAATTCTCTTTCTAAGAAGATAGCATTTCGAGCAACAAACACTTTGTTCTCTGCGAGCTTATAAAAGTAGTATCCTTTAGCTTCCTTAGAATATCCCACAAATAAACATCTTTCAGATCTGGTCGTGAATTTATCAAACACTTGGCGTCTTACGAATGCTTTGCAACCCCAGATCTTCAGAAAAGACAAGTTTGGCCTCTTATCAGTCCATTTCTCAAATGGTGTCTTTCTGCTTTAGATGGAACATAGTTAAGGGTGAATGTTGCTCTTTCTAAGGCATGGACACAAAATAATATTGGCAGCTCCATTCGACTCATCATGAATCGAATCATATCTAATAAAGTTCGATTTCTTCTCTTGGACACGTTGTTATGTTGAGGTGTTTCATGAGGAGTAAGTTGTGAAACAATTTCGGAACTCCTAAGATGATCATCAAATTCTTGGATCAAGTGTTGTTACCCAAAATATTATTCGGAATGATTTGCTGGTCATGGCTACGGGCGAGTAACAAACAAAATGCAAGAGCACGAGTGATGGAATGAAAATTACACAAGATTTGCCGGTGTTAGTCACGGGCTTGAATGCTCTCGCAAGATATTATTAATAATACTACTACTTTGGAGTACAATTATTAATGTTAGAGTACGATTACAATGACTGTAATGACCTTAGTTATCTAGATCTTGAGTGCTGATGATTGCTGGAAGAACCAGAGGTAATGCTTTGTGAGTTCTTGTTACAAAGGTGAATTGCTGTCTGTGGAATTCTGTGTAGGATTCGATTGTCTGCTTCCAAATGGTGGAAGTCTCTTATTTATAGAAGAGGAGGTAGTTGGGATGTCTTAATCCCAAACAGGCGATCGCCTTTCCTGCATTAAATTAAACGGGCGATCGTCTCTGCACGTGGGTCAGTTTCCTTAAAGTCCGCAGCTGCTACTGGCAGCTAAATGTGCGAACTAATGAGAAGACAACACGTGCCTCACGTCGCAGTCTTGGGAGGTCCCACCTAGGGCCCTTTTGCGGGTCTGTCGGTTGGTGAGAGGCTGTCCTTGTCACCAAAAGCTGGTGCTGGAGTCAAAAAGCCTTTTCCTGCGGCGCCGTTTGCGGGTCTGCACATGGGCCTTCTTCCTGAGATTCAGTCTTCGTAGACTTTGATGGGTGTCGGCTTTACATGTTAGCATAAGGCGATCGTCTTTGGTTGGGCACTAGAGATGATCGCCTTATAAGACGATCGCTAGGCACTTGAACTCGATCTGGCATCTTTGTTTGACAAGCATGCCTTGGTTCATTTGACGCTGACTTTGGTCGCTCGGCCCTTGTGCCGAACGCCGCTGAGGCGTATTAATCGCCGTACAACAATTGCCCCCCAGCTCGCTCCGATGTTAAAGACGTGGGGTGAGGTGGTTCCACTGGCGATCGCTTGAATTGCTTGACGAGCGACTCATCACTTTATGAAACAGACGATCGTCTCTCGAGCGGACTTTGATTTTGAATTTGGATGACCTACTCGTTCGCTGAAAAGAGCGGGAAGTGAAAGCTGACTTGAAACGTCATTGGGGCACGTGTCGCGTTCCTGTTGGGGGAGTCCGACGGTTTGTCAGACTTATCGTCTGGCGTGCCCTCGAAACGACACGCTCGCGGGACTCGAGGACGGCATTAAATTCGGACTTTTCCGACCTTTGCGCTTCGGCCCTTGAAACTTTATTTATTTGCCCAGAAGACCCTGCTCTCGCCTATAAAAGGGACTAAGGTTTCTGGTTTACAACCTTCTGCATTTTGCCTGAGAAAAAAGTAACACCGGATTCCTCTGAAGATTTTTGCGTTGCCGAGGGTCGTCCGACTAGACTTTTTAGGTAAGACAAATCCTTTTCTCTTTTTCCCTTTCTTTTCTGAATATGTCTGGAGAAAAACCAATGGTGCATGAGACGGGTAGCACTTCCGCCGCCAGGACTTTGACCGCCCGGGATGAAATCTTCACAGAGTTCCATGTGGAGACAGCCGTCGAGGCTATTCGCGCCGGGATTGAATCCGCGGAGGTTGAAGAGATCTTTAATGAAGCTGATGCGGCCAGGGCGGCGGGGCGGAGCGAAAGGGCTCGCTGGCGGAAGAGGAGATGGCAGTGAAAGCGTATTGGGAGCAAAACAGCGCGTTCGGCAAAGCCTTTTCAGACTTTGCCGACCTCATGGAGAAACTGGTCGGACCGCCTTCCAAGTTCAATTTCCGCGAGTACTCGGTCGCCCATCCCCATGAACCCGAAAGGCGGTCTCCCCGTGGTCCCTTGGCTAGATTAGAAGTTCGACGACCAGGAAGGATTTGGACCGTTGGAGGGCGAAGTTCCATGTCCCCTCTGACATTTCCCTCCATGTGCCCGCCGAGAATGAACGTGCCGACCAACCTCCTGAGGGCATGGTCACCGTTAATAAGGCGATCATGGGGGCCGGACTGCGGTTCCCCCTGCCGTTCGCCGTGTCCTACTTGCTGATGGCCTGGAATGTGGTGCCGCTTCAACTGACGCTGAACGTCTGGCTGCAGATTGTCTGCACCTTTACTTTGTTCGGCGGTCACCCTATGTACCGTCTTCATTCGCTGCTGGAGATGAACTATCTCTTCAAGATGACGGCTCATAAGGGTTCTGTTGGCGGTTACCACATTCAAGGTCGCTCGGGCCAGGTGATTCTTGGGGTCCCGAACAAGGTCCGGGGCGATCTGATGAAATGGTTCTGGGTCGGCAGAGCGTGAAGGTCGGCCACGAGAGACAATCCTTCCGACGAGTTGGATATCCCCACCGGCTTCCGGGAGAGGAATCAGAGTAAGGTTTTTGACTCTCTCTTCATTCGGATATATCCTGAACTGATCTAATTTGGCTTTCTTTTTGCAGGTGCTCTTGTTCTGGCGGCGGGCGAGCTAGTCTTTGATTTTGCGATCGTTTGGGAGCGAATACGTTCCAGATAATCACATCGACGCTCGCCGGATCAATAACGAAGCCTGCTGGTTGGCAGCTCGGCTGTTTCATTTCCCTCGCCACTTAAGGGTTCTAGGTACTAATTTTCCCGATCCTCCTTTGCTTGATGATCGTCTTGCGGCTGATACAGGTGACTAACCTTTGCCGATCGTTTTCTTTGCAGAAATCCGCTTCCCCCACTACTTAGATCCCCCGACAGAGGTTGCTATGTCGAACCCTGGGATCATGAGTTGCCTGCGCCAAGGGAAGAAGACAAGCCGAGTTCCTGCGGTGCCAATCCGACCAGTCCCAGAGGCAAGGCCTCTTGTGGAGCCGGTCGCTGGTGAACAAGAGCCTCGGGAGGAGGGAGGAATCCGGCTCAATCGCAAGAGGCGGAGGGCGGAGGGGCCCTCGGTCTCTGCTGCTGCTGATGCACCTACCGGGGCGGTGCCGATCGCCGCGCCTCCACTTTTCGCGATTCCACTGGTGGAGGGGTCCACGCCCTTCTCGAGTTTCCTGGAATCCGCGGCGGTTGCAAGCACTGAGACCTCTCGTGGGAGGCCGTTCTTTGGCCGCGATCCGGAGAAGGTTGCAAGGTGAGCTTAGTTGATTTGCTAGGTTATGATATTTCCTTGTTGGAAATATACTAACTCTTTTGTTCTTGGTACAGGGTCCGTCGCTCAGACCCGAACTGCTCGCTGATGGTGCTGGATTTCCTATCGAGAAATGCTCCTCGTGAGGCTTGTGATGTCCCTCACTACGTTGCTCGAGCTGTTTCCACCCTGCTGAAGGCCTGGACGACCGACCTGGACGGCCCTCCACCGCTCGTCTTCAGGCGGACCTCGGGGCCGCTCGCAAACAAAATGCTGAGTTTGCTGACAGGCTCGTGGCAATGGAGAAGATATCCGTGGAGGCGGCCAACAGGGCGAGCCAAGACCTTGATCGGGCCCGGGCGGCAAATGACCGGATGCGAGATCAGATGACGGATGCCCGCAGGTCGCACACAGCTGGCCAGAAGGAGGTCACCGAGCTGAAGGCGATCGTCGAGCGGGTGACCCGCGAGCTGACGTCATCAAATGAAGAGGTGGCCACCAAGGTTGCCGAGCTCCAGGGCGCGAACCAAACGGTTGCGGGGCTGAGGAAGAAGCTAGAGGCGACCGAGGTCGATCCTTCCTTAACGTGGAATACATCAATGAATTTACCTATTATATGGCTTATGCTGACCCAATCCGTGCTGCTAAGAGGGGAGGGCTCGAGGTTGGCCCTTTGGCTGATAACTTCAAAGCCTACGCGCTTGATCACCCTTTGAAGCCCGCCTTCTTCGTGCCGATCCTAGACCTCTCCTTGGATCTTGGGGTCGACTTAAGCTGGTATCCGTCGCTCGAAAACCTTGTTCACCTGGATGCCCCGAAGGACAGGGGTGCAGTGCTTGATGCTGGCGAGGGAGCGAATGCCGATCCTGCGGCCGGGGGTGATGGCTCGGCAGGGACACCCTAAGCTAGCTTTGCTCTTTTTTTTTTTGCTTGTAATTTTCTAGGCTTCCCTTTTTATATCTTGCCTTCGGGTGACCATGCTTGTATTTCAAATGAAATGAAATGAGTATTTCCTTCTCTGATTTCTTGTCTGTATGTTCGTCTTTCCGAATATTTTGTATTTGACTTCATACAAAGGTGTTTGAGTAGGAGCGATCGTCGAATGTGCAGCTCCAAATGAATTGATATACTTAAAATCATACTGGTAAATTTCGGAACAAAGTCGATCGTTGTATGTATATCTGAACAAAGCCGATCGTCGTATGTATAGCGCCACTCTCCCCCTTGTTTTTGTTTACTTAGTGAAAGTAAGGGAACGAAAATAAATCGTTTAGCGAGCTATCTTTGTTTTACTTCTTGCGATCTTCAATTTTGCATATTTCTCGAGGAAGGCTGACCATCTCGGCCTAGAGGAACCTTTCACGGTCGTGGAGTTCGATGGAACTGACCTCTGCGACCATGTCTTGTGCGCGAGCGACATTCCGTCTGACGGTCTACGTCTCGCGACTCACTTAATTGTGAGGATCCTCCGTAGGCTACGTTTTGCCTCTCATTGTAGCGATGGGGAAGATGATCTCGGCCTGGAGGAGTCCTTGCACGGGGCGCCATCGGATTAATCGACTTCGTGATCGTGGCTTGTTAGCACTTTTCTTCCTGGGACCGACATGTTAGATGACGGACCTTCGGTTGCTCGGAACCAGAACGCCGAGTTTGCCGATAGGATCGTGGCCATGGAGAAGGAGTATGCTGAGATGGCCAAGCGAGCTAAACAGGATCTTGACCGGATGAGGCAGGAGCTTGACCGGTCCCGGGCGACAATCGATCGGATGCGCGATCAGATGATGGAGGCCCGTCGGTTGCATGCGGCCTTGCAGGAGGAGGTGACCGGGCTGAAGGCGGTGGTGGACCGGCTAAATGGCGATTTGGAGTCGTCGAAGGGGGAGCTGGCCGCCAAGGTTGCCGAGCTCAAGGATACGAACCAAACAGTCGCGTGGCTGAAGGAGAAGTTGGAGGCGATCGAGACCGATCCCTAACTCAACGTGGAGTAAGTCGGCGAGTTTGCTTATTACATGGCTTACGCCGACGCCATCCACGCTTCCAAGAAGGGAGGGCTCGAGGTCGTCCCTCTGATCGATAACTTCAAAGCCTACGTGTTTGGGCATCCCTTGCAGCCGGCCTTTTTTCTGCCGATCCTTGACCTCACCGACCTCGGGATCGACCTGAGATGGTATCCGTCGCCGGACAAACTTGTTCATCCAGAAGCCGGTGAGGAAGCACACGCCGATCCAGCTGCTGGTGACGAAGGCCAGGCGGGGGCGGCCTGAGTGAGACCGCTATCATTTTTTTTTTCTTTGTAATTTTCAGTTTCTTCTTGTTTTGCCTTCGGGCGTATGTACAAATGACTTGAATGAAATAAAATATGTATTTGCATATGATCCTTTGTTTGTTCGATCGCCTCTCTGAATGTTTCACATATGAATTTACACAAGTGTTTACATAATTGCACCTGATGCCTTGCTTGTATGGTCGTCTGTCTGAATGTTTCGCATCATTTCGACTTTGCACAATTGTTTGGAGAACAGCCGTTGTATGAATAGCTTCGAATGTATTGGTATGCTTAAAATTCTTACTTGTAAATTTCTTGAACGAAACCGATCGTCATATGTGTGTTTGAACAAAGCCGCTCGTGTGTGGTTTCGTCCTCCTGATCGCATGTATGAATAGCTCCGCTTTGCCCCTTGTTTTTGTTTACTTAGCGAAAGTAAGGGAACGAAAATAATTCGTTTAGTGAGCTATCTTTAGTTCGGTTCTTGCGATCTTCCATTTTGTTGATTCCTCGAGGGTGGCCGAACATCACGGCCTGGAGAGAAATCGCACAGTCGTGGGGTTCGATGGAACCAACCTCTACGACTATGTCTTATGCGCGAGCGACATTCCGTCCGATGGTTAATTTCTCGCGACTCACTTAATTGTGAAGGTCCTCCGTAGGCTACGTTTCGCCTCGCAATGTAGCGAAGGGGCGGTCGGTCTTTGCCTGGAGGAGTCCTTGCACGGGGCGCCGTCGGATAAATCGACTTCGCTATCGTGGCTTGTTAGCACTTTTCTGCCTAAGAGGGCATACATTGTGATGGGGTAGGATGCAATCGCCTGCCTCGGTCCATCAGATTAGATGATGTATCTGAGGACGGGCGAGCGCGTCCACTGATTTGTTTTGGAGGGTCCTTCGTCTACGTCCACCTCATATTTAAACGAAAGGGCGGGCGATTTAGATGACGATCCTCGATGGTATACGTTCTGCTTGGAGGGGCGATCGCTTGCATAGGTCCATCAGGTTAGATGACGACCTCTTATAGGGCGAGCGAGTCGTCCTCTCTTTTACTTGTTTGTTTTGTCGAGGCGAATCATATAGAGGGGATCGGAAAATCTCATTAAACTCTTTGTACATTGGGTAACTGAATACAAAGTTTTTATTGGTAGTATTTCTTCAAATGTACGGCGTTCCAGGGATATTGGTCCAGAGTGCCGTCTGGGTGTTGGGGTTCGTAGGCTCCTTTGGTCAGCTATTTGGATATCCTGAAGGGGCCTTCCCAATTCCATCCAAATACTCCCGTGTGAGTCCGGACCTTTTTGAGGACTAGGTCGCCCACTTGGAACCGCCTTTCCTTGACCTTCGAATTGAAGAATTTTTCGAATTTCCTTTTATGGATCGTGTTCTTCATTTCCGAGGTCAGTCGTTCTTCGAGCATATCCAGGTCGATCCGTCGGGCTACATCATTGTCCGTCGTCATTTCTTGTTCAGTTCGGTGGCTGAGGACGTCGGTCTCTGAAGGGATCACTGCCTCTGTTCCGAAGGCAAGGGCGAATGGAGTTTCGCCGGTTGAATTTCGGGTCGTCGTTCGGTAGGACCACAAAACATCCGGGAGCTCGCTCGCCCATCGTCCTTGTTTGGATTCGAGTCTTGCTTTGATCGTGTGTTTGAGAATCTTGTTTACAGCCTCTACCTGCCCGTTCGTCTGAGGGTGGTAAGGGGCCGAGAATAACTTTTTAATTCCCCATTTCTTGTAGAATTGCATGACTTCCAAGCCGTCGAACTGCTTTCCGTTGTCGGATATGATAGCATGGGGTAGACCGAACCGGCATATGATGTTCTTCCAAATGAACTTGATCACTTGTTCTTGGCCTATCTTGTTCAGTGGCTCGGCCTCAGCCCATTTTGTGAAATAATCGACCCCCACGATGACAAATTTACATCCCCCTGGCGCCGTCGGCAAGGGACTGATGAGGTAGATGCCCCATTGGGCGAACCCACGGGCTGTACATAGAAGTGAGCTGCTCGGGGGAGAGCTTGATGTTCGGGCCCATCACTTGACACCTGTGACACGATCGAGCGTAGGCGATCGCGTCCTTTTGTAGTGTAGGCCAGAAAAAACCTTGCCTGGTCGTCTTATGGATGAGAGCTTGCCCTCCAGCGTGATTTCCACAGATCCTGTCATGGATCTCGGCTAAAACGAGTCGGCCTTCCTCCGGCGTAATGCACTTGAGAAGAGGAAGGCTGAAAGCTCGCTTGTAAAGCCGGTCGTCCAATAGGGTGTATCTGGTTGCACGGAGCTGAAGCTGGCGAGCTTTGATACAATCGGTGGGGACCGTTCCGTACTTCAAGTATTTAATGAACGGAGTCATCCAGTTCTCTTCGGCGATGGCAACTGTGGTGATCAGGCTTCTGTCGATCTCTGGTGTTGCTGACTTCGTGATTTGGATGTTAGAGAAGTCTGCCGCCCCATCTGACGATGCTAGTTTGGATAGGGCATCAGCCTGGGAGTTGTGCTCTCTCGGGACCTGTTCGATCAGCACTTCTTCAAACTTTGTGCACATTTCGGCGACCAATTCTTAGTATTTGATCATTTGTTCACCGCGCGCCTCATATTCCCCCTTGACTTAGTTCACGACCAAGAGGGAGTCCATGAAGATGTGGAGGCGACGAACGTCCAGGGCGAGTGCTAGATCGAGCCCGCCTACCAAGGCTTCGTACTCGGCTTCATTGTTAGTCGCACGGAACCCGAAACGCACAGCATTTGTGAAACTTTGGCCGTCGGGGCTGATGAGGACAATCCCTGCCCCTGCTCGCGAGTTGGTCGCCGAGTCATCCACATATAATTTCCAAGCAGGACGGCCGACCTGGGTCGGACTGGGCGGGAACATTAATTCCACCACAAAATCCGCCAGAGCTTGGCCTTTGATCGCCGTGCGAGGAGCGTACGTAACACCGTATTGGGCGATCTCCAGTGACCACTTGAGGAGTCGCCCGTTGGTGTCTGGCCGGTGCAGAACTTGCCTTAAGGGGAGAGTCTTCAGAACCTCCACTTGGTGTTCGAAGAAGTAGGCCCTCAGCTTGCGAACACTCATGACTAAAGCGTAGGCGATCTTCTCCAGAGGCGTGTAACGCATTTTCGCGTCATGGAGCGCTTGGCTAACGAAGTAGATCGGCAAGTGGGCTAGCCCCTCTGCTCGCACTAATACAGCGCTCAGCGCGACCTCCGAGGCCGCCAGGTAAAGGAATAGCTTTTCGCTGGGGATTGGTTTTGCCAAAATTTGGGGATTAGACAGATACTCCTTGATTTTGGAGAATGCCACTTGACTTTCCTTCGTCCATGTAAATTTCTTATTCTTTATGGTGGCAAAGAATGGCTTGCTTTTGTCTCCGAGCCGAGAAATGAAACGATTAAGGGCAGCTAGACAACCTGTGAGGAGTTGCACCTGTTTGACATTCCGTGGCTCCTGCATGTCGAGGATCGCCTGGATCTTGATGGGGTTCGCTTCGATCCCCCTTTGGCTCACGATGTGCCCTAGGAACTTTCCGGGGCTTACCCCGAAGTTGCATTTTTTGGGGTTCAATTTCATGTTGAATTTCTCGAGAATGGCGAACGTCTCGACAAGATCTTTGAGGTGATCTTCCTTTTTGAGGCTCTTGACCATGATGTCGTCAATGTAAACCTCCATGGTCTTGCCGATCTGGTTGGCAAACATCCCGTTGACTAGTCGTTGGTAGGTTGCCCCCGCATTCTTCAGACCGAACGGCATTCGGACCCAAAAGTACACGTCTTTTTTCGTGTGGAATGACGTGTGTTTTACGTCTTTCTCCGCCATTGGGATTTGATGGCACCCGGTGAAGGCGTCTATAAACGACATCATTTCGCAACATGTCGTGCTATCGACCAAGTGGTCAATATGAGGCATCAGAAAGTGGTCTTTCGGACATGCTGCATTGAGGTCGGTGAAATCGATGCATAATCTCCATGAGTTGCTCACCTTTTTGACGAGCACTGCGTTGGCTACCCACTGTGGCTCGTCGGTAGCTACTCCAATCAGTTTGTTGCCGAGTAGCTTTTTGACTTCTGCATCGAGCGCAACGTACTTATCAGGACCGAATTTCCTACGTTTCCGGTGAACAGGCTTCCTTGCCGGGCCGATCTTTAGATAGTGGCAAGCGTGTTCAGGACTAATGCCGACCATATCTTGATGCGACTAGACAAAGACTCCGATGTTCTTACGTAGTAAACTGATCCGATCGTCTTTTAACTCGAGACCGACGCTTGTGCCGATCTGCACCTCCCGTTCCGGGCGAGCCGAATCTATCGTTATACTTTCCAACTCTTCAATGGGGACGGTCGCTTCTCGTTTGGAACGATTTCCAGACTCGATCCTTAGATCAATGTCGAGGCTTGGCTCGAAACTGATCCTTGGCTCGATGTTGTCCGACAATCGATGTGAGATGTCGTCCCCTGAGTCGGGCTGGTATGAGGTGCTTGGCTCGTCGATCTCCATTGGTTGAATGTCGATCGTCTCTATGTTATAAATGGTGTGGGAAGCGTTTAAAAGGGAAGTCACGACATAGGAGTAATTCAAACATTTCTTTGCCATTAGTTGGTCTCCTTTTACAGTCCCGACCATCCCATCGACAGTGGGGAACTTGATACAGTAAAAGAAAGAAGAGGCGACCGCCTCGAAGGTTTCTAGAAAGGGGCGACCTAGGAATCCATTATATATGTTGGGCCTATCTATGATTACAAAATTGAGGTTCCTAGTGATCCTAACCTTGGGATCGTAACAGCATATTAGCTCGACAGAGAGCTTGATCCTTCCATTGGCTTGGACCGTGTTGTCGCCGAATCCTTGAAGCATGGTATCAAATGGCTTGATGAACTTGGTCAGGTTGCCGAGCTGGTCCAGAGCAGATTTGAATATGATATTGCAAAAGCTCCCATTGTCAACCAGCACGCGGTCGACCATTTTCCCAAGGATACATGCAGAGATTACCAATGCATCCTCTTTGGGGCACTTCACTCCATCCCTATCCTTGTTAAAGAAGGTGATGAGCGCGTCTCTAGAGATGGTCGGCTCTGGGGGCACCACGACATGGACCCCAGCGAACTCCCTCAACTCGGCCTTCTACTTTCTATTCGACATGGTGGAAACTGGGGAAAGGCCTCCGAGGTTTCCACCTCCCGACTGAAGCATATTGATCCGGCCGCCGGGGTTGATCGGAGGGATTGATTTGTTTGAGTACTCCGGCTCGTTTTGCTCGATCCTAGCAACCGGATTGGGAGGGATCCCGTCGTTCTGACGGTGATCGCGTCCCCCGGTCCTTTCTGCCCAGGGTTCTGGCTTGGTCACCAAATTGTCCAGCTTGCCTTCCTCGAACAATCTCCAGAGTTGTCTGAGGAGGTCGCGGCACTGGCTGGTGTTGTGGCCAGGACTTTTGTGGTAGGCACAAAATTTGCTGCGGTCCAGATGACCGTTGTCCTTCATCGACTTTGGCTTGCTAAGCCACTCGCGCCCCTTGATGGCGTTGAAGATATGGGCCGGAGACAGATTGAGGTTGCGGAGGAGGTGAACTTCCACATCCTCGAAGGCCTTGGACTCACTGGGCGGCTTTGTGACCGCCTTTCTGTGCTTGGCGACCGCCTTCTTCGGGATGAAAGATGACGCCTTCCCTTCTCCGGTAGATCCCTCACCTAAGTGAAGGGTGAGCATCCTCTGCCTAGCCAGAAAGTCGGCGGCCCTGACACGGAAGATTGCGTAGGTCGGGGGGATGTCCTTCGTGAGGTGCCTGAACATGGGTGAATGGCCATAGAATCCCCCTAGGACCGAGTAGAGGGCGAGCTCATCGCTAATGGGCTCGCCGGTGAGGACTATTTTATCCACCCGGTAGATGTAGTCTTCGTCGGGCTCATCCTTCCCCTGCCTGATCTTCATCATACTGTGGGGGCCCTCTCGCCGAGCAACTTTGGCGGCGAAATACGATGTGAAGTCGTTCGCCAGTTTCTCAAAACAGTTGATCGAGCGCGGTGGCAGTGAGATGTACCACCTATGGGTAAGATCGCCCAGTGTCAATGGGAACATTCGGCACTTCGTCGCGTCCGATGCCCTGCATCCGGTCATTTAGATCCGGAACTTGCTCAAATGGGTCTCAGGATCCGAATTCCCCTCATATAGAGGTGTTTGAGGAGGGGCGATCTTTGGTTGTACGGGGGCGAGCTCGATCTGGACCGCGAGTGGCTCACTTAGTCCGGCGATCGATCTCTTGCGCCTGCCCCAGTTTCTATGAGCGCCTTCATTTCGTCGAGCTGGCGCTGCATTGCGGACATCGTCGTATCCTGAATGCTCGCGGATTGGCTCTAGGAGCGGGAGCCGAGGCGATCATGTACCGATCTCCTGACCCCATGGTAGGTGACGAGTTCTCCGCCACCGAGCTCAATTCTGGGGCAAGTGGGAGCCCGTTGGCCGGCCTGTCTTCTGGGAGTCGGGTATGCCAAACTCCTGGTGACTGATTTGGACTCCGATGTCTCCCGGCTGGGTCCCGAATACCCGGGTCGCCATGAGGGATCACTCCCTAGGCGGCTGAAGATGGAATCGTCCCGCCTTACGAGCGCCTTTTCCTGCGGCTCAGGACTTTCTGACGATTTCTCGACATATAGCCCCTTGAACTTCCGCTTGCCCGCACGGCGGATGGCTGATGGAGTAATGGTGGGCGAGTCGCACGCTCTCCGTCGCTCCCTTAGGATGGCCATGACCTCCTCGATCTGTTCCGCGGTTTGGAACTGATCGAGTGAGAGGCTGGGGCCGTCCTTCGGGGGCGGGAGTGAGAGTCTAGCGTCGCCGCGGTCGCCTTCCGTCGCTGGTTGGGACTCGGTCTGGGCCGGAATAAGGTGTCCGGCGGATCGTAGGGTGGCCCTTTTCGAGGTCGTGGCAGACGTCATGATTCTGAAGGTTTTTCTTTGAAGAACAGTGAGTGTTTCTTCAAGTATATGCCCCGGAAAACAGTGAGTGTTGTTCGAGACGGTTGGAATAAAAAATGAAGGTTAAGATCCCATCCTTCTAGCGCCAATTGTTGTTACCCAAAATATTATCCGGAGATGATATGCTGGAATGGACGAGTAACAAACAAAATGCGAGAGCACGTCCGTAGGGAAATAAATAACACAAGATTTGCCGGGGTTGTTAGTCCCGGGCTTGAATGCTCTCGCGAAATGTTATTAATATGAATACTAGTGAGTACAGATATTAATGTTAGAGTACAATTACAATGAGTGTAAAGACTCTAGTTATCTTAGCTATCGAGTGCTGAAGATTGCCGGAAGAACCAGAGTTGAAGCTCTATGAGTTCTTGTTACAAAGATGGAGAGTTCTCTGTATTGTTTGCTTTTAGCGTTATGTGTTCACGTTGTAAACTGTCTCTACGTTGTAAACTCTCCTCTTTTTGCCGAAGCTGGAGGCCTCCTATTTATAGGAGAAAGGGCTGCTGGGACGTCCCTGTCAACCGCAGGCGATCGCCGTTTCCTGCATTTAAATAAGGCGGGCGATCGTCCTAGCACGTGGGACTGTTTCCTTAAAGTCCGCAGCTTCTGCTGGCATCCAGATGCGCGAACCAATGAGGAGGCGACAGGTGCCTCTTCTGGCTGTCCTGGGCGGTCCCACCTTAGGTCCTTTCGGCGGGTCTGTCGGTTGGTGAGGCCGTCCTTATCACTGACAGCTGCTGATGGGATGGAGTAGGGCCTGTTCTTGCGGCGCCTTTTGCGAATCTGCTCGTGGGTCTTCGCCCGAGATTCGGTCTCCGCAGACTTTGACAGGTGTCGGATTCACACGTGGCATGGGACGATCGTCTTCAGTAGGACATTAGAGGCTATCGCCAGATGCCAATAGACGATCGCCTTGGACGTCAACCGCTAGGCGCTTGCTCAGCATCTGTCTTCTTTAGCTGGCTCCTGACCATTATGACGATCGCCATCGAGGCGTATAAATCGCCGCACAACAGTATTTCATATTGTTTTTTAGTTCTTTCATGCATTCAAATTTAATAAACAATAATATTCATGAATTATATCAATTTCGTGTCTATATAGCTATTTTATAAAGAAATCCTCATAACAAATAAAGTTATTTTTTAATTAAAGCAATTTTAGAGGGCATTACAGTCAATATATAAATTTATCATAATCTTAATATGTTGTACCAAACACTACATTACATATATCACGAGATGTATTATTACAAACCAAACATAATATCTATACTATATAATACTTATCCCCATTAATTTAATGTGGAATGGGGATTTAATTGTAACTTTTAATTGTAAATATATGAAGAGACTATTTTAATTGTAACTTCTAATGTAAATAAACTAATTTAAATACAAAAGTTATGATAAACATCACAATGCAAATGCACCTTCTAATACACAAGGTGGTTAAAATGAACTTTTAAATAATAGTATAAATTACAAGATGGTTAAATTTTAGCTATGAAATCTTAGATACAATCGGTGCATCGCACGGGTTGAATAAACCAAAAACAACCTCGGAGCAACATACGAGTTAGTAAAGCCTCATTTCATATAACTAATTACACAGACTAAAATAAAAGGACAATAACAATAAAAAACATATAAACTTCTCTAAAAGACATTTAAATTCTGCCATCTGCTCATTCAACCGTCTGCCCCAACATTACGTACAAAACACGTGCACCTTCTAATACACAAGGTGATTAAAATGAACTTTTAAATGATAGTATAAATTACAAGATGATTAAATTTTAGCTATGAAATCTTAGATACAATCGGTGCATCGCACGGGTTGAATAAACCAAAAACAACCCCGGAGCAACATACGAGTTAGTAAAGCCTCATTTCATATAACTAATTACATAGAATAAAATAAAAGAACAATAACAATAAAAAAACATATAAACTTCTATAAAAGACATTTAAATTCTGTCATCTACTCATTCAACCGTCTGCCCCAATATTACGTACAAAACACGTAGATATTCAACCAAAGACCGTGCATCGCATGAGTTGGATAATGCCTTGTTGATATATAATTTCGGATAAAATATCCTAATAGAATGTATCAAACTTTTATCCTATCAACTTAAGCAAACGACCCGATAATATACATATGAGTAGCAGGGTCAGAGGAGTTGCATGGCTTCGTTTTGCAGTTTTGTCCCGGCCCAAGAGGGCTCGGCCCGGCCACCCCCTACTTCGTGACAACTGCCAATGTGTGTGTCTTGAAATGCAAAATCCCCTACCCTCTGCCGCATGGGAGATAGAATTATCCCACCACAATTTTTTTTTTCTAATTTTTATTTAATTTTGCTATTTTTAATATTAATGTTCTTTTATTTCATTTGAAAAAGAATCTATTTTAACTAATTCAAAATAAATAGACTATCTATTGAAATAAAAATCAGGTGTTGTAAAATCGGATATTTTATCACTTCACAATATTATATATATATATATTATGATATATAAGCATAAAAGAGGATGAAAGAAGATGAAGAGATTGAGCTTTTTTAGAATGAATTGTGTGTCCAAAGCTCTACCAAAGAGCTCTATTTATAGCTCAAGATTACATGCTATACAACAAATTAATATTATTAATTATACAACATAATTGTCTTTATATTAGATATTTCAATCCAATAATTGATTGAATTATTGATTGTTGATCCCACATACCATTATTGGTGATATTATAACACTCCCCCTTTGAAATATCTTATATCATGATATCTCATTTGGGAGCATCACAAGTTGCCTCGTTAAAAACCTTATTAAGAAAAACCCAGTGGGATAAAAACTTAATAAGGGAAAAAGAGTACAGTTGTGATGCTCCCTCAATCCAAAGATGGGTAGTTCTTCTTTAAAGGTCTCAAGATGATGCATTCCAATATTCTGAATGTGTTTCTTGAAGACATTCGTAGGGAGTGATTTTGTGAAGAGATTCGCGCATTATCACAAGATCGAGTATATTGGATGTCGATCTCTTTATTTCTTTCAAGTTCCTGAGTGAATGCGAAGAACTTTGGGGGGATGTGTTTGGTTTTATCGCTTTTGATGTAGCCTTCCTTCATTTGAGTAACACATGCAGAGTTGTCCTTGTATACTATTGTTGGGCCATATCGATCGCAAGCCCGATGTTTCTTGAATATGTTGTGTTACCGATCTTAACCATCTACATTCTTTACTTGCTTCATGAAGAGCTATTATCTCAAAGATAGTTTGAGGAAGTAGTCACGATTGTCCTGCTTTTGAGATCTCCAGATATTGCCTCCTCCATATGTGAATACATATCCAGCTTGTGACTTAGAATTATGTGGATCGATAGATGACTGATTCCGCATAGCCAAGCAAAATCGGTTTTGCATTGTTAGAATAAAACAAACCAAGATCAATCGTACCTCGTAAATATCTGAATATATGTTTTATTCCGTTCCAATGCCTCTTTGTAGGACATGAACTGAATCTTGCTAGTAAATTTACTGCAAAAGCTATATCCGGTCGTGTACAATTAGCAAGATACATTAGGGCTCCAATTGCGCTAAGGTATGGTATTTCAGGACCAACTTCCTCTTCATTTTCTTCCTTTGGTCTGAATGGATCCTTTTCAATATTAAGTGTTCTGCCGACCATTGGGGTACTCAAAGGTGTTGATTTGTCCATGTGGAATCTTTTTAATACCCTTTCTGTATAATTTGATTGGTATACTAATATTCCATTTTTAGTATGTTCCTTTTCCACCTGTTTATTACCTCCCCCTAAGGTTGGGAATCTCGTCTCATCAAAATGACAATCAGCAAATCTTGCTTGAAAAACATCACCTGTTAGAGGTTCAAGATATCTAATAATAGAGGGTGAGTCATACCCAACATATATTCCCAACCTTCTTTGAGGTCCCATTTTTGTTCTTTGTGGGGTAGCTATTGGTACATATACTGCACAACCAAAAACTTTTAGATGGGAAACATCTGGTTCCTGACCAAGTGCAAGTTGATATGGAGTATATTTATGATTAACACTTGGTCTTAACCTTATTAGTGAAGCAGCATGTAAAATTGCATGACCCCAAACAGTAACTGGTAGCTTTGTTCTCATTATTAGTGGTCTAGCAATATATTGAAGGCGTTTAATTAATGATTCAGCTAAACCATTTTGTGTATGCACATGCGGAACAGGATGTTCGACTGTAATTCCAATTGACATACAATAATCATTAAATACTTGTGATGTGAATTCACCAGCATTGTCAAGTCTCACATTCCGTATAGTATAATCAGGAAATTGTGCCTTTAGTTTAATTATTTGTGCAAGGAATCTTGCAAATGCCATATCACGACTTGACAATAAACAAACATGTGACCATCTACTAGATGCATCAATTAGAATCATAAAATACCTGAAAGGTCCTGATGGTGGATCAATAGGTCCACATATGTCACCTTGAATTCTTTCGAGAAATGTAGGTGATTCCTTTTCAAGTTTGCCTGGTGAATGCCTTATTATAAACTTTCCAAGAGAACAAGTTTCACATAGTTTATTATTTATGAGTTTTACACCTTTCATTGGGTGACCATGTGTACTATTAATTATTTTCCTCATCATCGTGGAGCCAGGATGACCTAGGCGTTCATGCCATAATGTCAATATTTTGGGATCCTCTTTTATTATTAAATTACATTCAGCCATGAATATGTGTATAATGTAATCCACGAGATAATTGTGGTAGTTTTTCCAAGATTTGTTTCTTTCCCAAAATATTAGCAAGAATGTACATATATTTCATATTACCTTCGCCATCTTTTTCAGATCATATCCTTGACGGTATATGTCATTAAAGCTCAACAAGTTTCTCTTAGATTTTGGAGAAAATAAAGCGTTATTAATGACAAATTTTGTTCCATTTGGTAATATGAATTTAGCATTACCTGCTCCTTCAATCAAGTCCGCTGGACTGAAATCAGTATTTATTATCGCTTTTGTAGATTGTACCTCAAGAAATATTTCTTATTTTTGAGGATTGTATGAGTTGTGCCACTGTCCGGGATGCAAATGTCTCCAATACCTCCATACTCAAACTCCTTAATGAATAAGAATATAAGACTAAAAGATGGTAAGTTAGCTTAATATAATAACATTTATTAAATACTTCATACAAACTTCAAATGAGATAATACATATTTCAAACAAGAGAATACAAATAAGAGAATACAAACAAGTACAATAAAGATGCAACAAACATGGAAATCACATATTTATTTATTTATTTTTTATTTTATTCCATGTCCATGTCCATGTCCACGTTTGCATCCTCAGTAAAATCTGCAGCTTCTAGGTAAGTTGAGTCGTCCTCAGGTTCATGTTCATGAAAATTGACTTCCTTTTCTTTATTTTTCAGAGATGCCTTATACATTTTACAAATATGGCCTGGCGTTCTACATGCCCTAGCCCAATGTCCCTTTTTCCCGCATCTGAAACAAGAATTTTCATTTTTATTGGATGAACCTTCTTGGACATACTTATCTTTGTCTTGTTGGTTTTTATTAATCATTTCATTTTTGGGAGGCCTAAAGTAATTTCCATAACCACGGCCACGACCTCGACCTCGACCATGAAAGTGGCCGCGACCGCGTCCCCGACCTCGACCTCTAAACCAACCATGACCACCACGTCCTTGATTAGTAGTTGTGGCATTTGCTTCAGGAATCGCTATCACCCTGTAGACGAGACCGATGATTCTTTATCAACGCATCATTACTCTTTTCAAAGAAGTAAGAGAGCCGCAATTAATTCAGAGTATTCGGTATATCCCCGCATTCTCGTATTGTTGTTGCAAAGATTAGATGTGACGTATGGAATGTAGCATACGTCTTTTCCAATTTTTACCTTCGTTATGATTTTACCACAAAACTCTAGTTGTGATACAATTCTGAACATAGCAGAATTATACTCGCTCACACTTTTAAAATCTTGGAATCTTAACTTGTTCCATTCATCAACTAGTGCGGGTAATAACACTTGCTTTTGATACCCAAATCTTTTCTTAAGATTGTCCCATAAAATTTTGCGATCATCCACGTTCATGTACTCTAGTTTTAATCCTTCATCAAGATGTTGCCTCATGCATTTTAATGCTTTTGCTTTATTCATAGAAAGCTCTTTTTCATCTACCTCCGTTTCTTTCGTAGCATATGGCACATTATTTGTTAGAATATTTTCGAGTCCTTTGCACCTGAGATGTGTCTTCACATCATTTGTCCAAGACATATAATTGTCTCCATTAAGATTCAAGGGAGCGAAATCGAGCTTAAGATTTGACATGGTTATCTATTACAGAACATAAAATTGAAATATAATTAACACATAGCTATTACATGTAATGATGTCAACAAAAGTATAATTCAAATTATTACTCAATACAAATACCATTCATGCTTAAATATTAATCACAACAAACCAACTAAAAACTAAAAGAAGAATCGTGACCATCATAATGATGATCACATATGTCTCACTAAAGCAATCGACTTGAGTGTAGCAAATGATGAAATTGAAAAATGTAATAAAAGTGAGGAAAGTCATAAAATATTTACCCATTTTGTAAAAATTGGTAGATATTTTGGAGATGATTAATAAGTGTGGAGTATAATATGAGTATTTATAGATTTGATTTTGAAATATGGCCGTTTATGACCGTTGGAGATTTTTTTTATTATTATTATTGTTAATTATCATTAAAATTGGTGAATATATTCTTATATATTTAATAAACTAACTATTGGTAATTAGAGTTTGGGGAATGGAAATTCATATATATATATATATATATTATAATCTATACAGTTAGTTATAATAATATCACTACTCATATATATATATATATATACATATGAATTATAATCTATATAGTTAGTTATAATAATATCACTACTCGATTATAAAATCTTTCATGACTACTAAAAATAAAATATCACTACTCGATTATAAAATCTTTCGTGGTTACTAAAAATAAAAATATCACTACTCGATTATAAAATCTTTCGTGGTTACTAAAAATAAAAATATCACTACTCGATTATAAAATCTTTCGTGGTCATATGAATGGGAATTTTGTATTCCTCCATTAGTAATCCTCTACAAAATATAGATGAAGATTCAACTCTTCACTAATAAATGGAACTCTTCAAATAAAAAGGTGAAGATTTTTACACTTCACACAAATTCATTATTATTTAGGTCTTACATATATAATTAGTCCATAGTCCAAGAATCATCTTAAAAATAAGATTGAGCTTAGGTCCTTACGCATATAAATTTAAATTGATGATATTTACATAATTATTATATTTGTTTAAATATATTAATTATCATCAATAATGATATTAGATTAATACCATATCTAAATATTATTATTACATAAATTAAATATAAATAAAGTTAATTACATACCTTTAGAATTTAAGGATGATGTACCAATATATCGAGTCCGACTGCGGAATGGGATTAAATCGGTAGAGCTCGTGCTGATAACGTGTTGTAAAATCGGATATTTTATCACTTCACAATATATTATATATATATATTATGATATATAAGCATAAAGAGGATGAAAGAAGATGAAGAGATTGAGCTTTTTTAGAATGAATTGTGTGTCCAAAGCTCTACCAAAGAGCTCTATTTATAGCTCAAGATTACATGCTATACAACAAATTAATATTATTAATTATACAATATAATTATCTTTATATTAGATATTTCAATCCAATAATTGATTGAATTATTGATTGTTGATCCCACATACCATTATTGGTGATATTATAACATGTAAGATTTGGGGAAAGGGAGTATTATTTCTAAAAATAAAAATAGAAGTGAACGAAGAAATGTCGATTAAATGCCTATGATTATCGTTTTGTATACAGAAACCACAACTGCGTGGTGACCGGTGAGACCGTCAGTGATTGTACACAGCGTACAAACACGCGCGCACGCACAATGGAAGATAGACAAACCCTAGCCTCATCATCTTCATCCACCGTTAATGAGTCTATAAATCCTCCGCCGCCGGAAGATGCGTGGTATAATACTTACCTGAAGGTGCTTCCCAAATGGCAATCGGTTTGCTCCGGTAGCCAGGTAAAGGAATTCATTCCCATGCTTCCGTTGCTACATTTTTTTTTTGGAACCTCTGTGGAAAAAGAGATGAATATTTATACTGAATCGAGGTGAAAATCATGCGCTGTGTAAGAATTTTAGTGGCACAATTTGAGTTCTGTAAGTTGGTTTTCTGTTTGCTGGTATTATACTGTGTTGAAATTTTTTTTAAATGATTAATGCTTCTTTATGCCGGGCATGTTTTCTTAAGATGTTTAGTTGATAATTTATGTATTGTGTATTTGATCCTACTTTTGAGTTCATTGTAAACCAAACCAAACCAAACAAAGCCTTATCCCACTACGATGGGTTCGTCTATATGGATGTGACTTCTCCAATCAGCTCTACGCTGGGTCATCTCCTCTGTTAAGTTCTATCTGCTGCATGTCCCTTTTAATACTTTCCATCTTTTGACCCTGTTTGCTGTCTATAGTTTCACACCTTCTCACTGGAGTATCTGATGGTCTTCGTTGTGTAATTAGTTCATAATTTGTTATGTGAATGCAGTACACTGGTGTTTTAACTTCTCCGTAGATTTTTTTTTCCTAATGTCACGTAGATGAACAAAGTTAAAGCTACTCTGATAGATTATTCCAATTTTATTAGATTCTGTACCTGGCTATATCTGTTGGAAATTTCGTGAAATATTTTTGCTTAGACTTGTTAGGTTTTCGTCGTTCTTTAATTTGGGAACTTTTTAAATGAAGCATATCTTTCTTAATTAAATTCCAATTTCAACCTTGGCCTTTATGTTATTGCAAATTTTTTTTCTGGTCTGTTTGACAGCCGGTGATCCCAATCGAGATATCTAGAGTAAGTCAGTTTGATGCTGCCAGGCTGGATGTTGAAATGTCAGCCATGTTGAAAGAACAGTTAGTTAAGATATTTTCTTTGATGAAGGTAAGTGGTCATTCTGCTAATCTGTTTACTCGGCCCAGAAGTTCTTTTTTTTTTTTTTTATATATATTATTTGGAAGTTCTGAGGCATTTGATTTGTTCATTCTGTTTTTTGGGATTAGCCAGGAATTCTATTTCAATACGAACCTGAACTCGATGCTTTTCTTGAATTTCTTATATGGAGATTTTCCATCTGGGTTGATAAGCCTACTCCTGGTAACGCTCTCATGAATTTAAGGTATAGAGATGAACGTGCAGCTGAAGCAAGGGGAAAAGGTGGGTGGTTTTTTAGTTCTCTTGTCTTCTGCTTCTGGTTGAATCGTTTCTGTAACATCCTTGTATCGTTCTATGATTTTCTAGAGTTCGTACTGGCTTTTATTTTTTCTATACAAGTATGAACTGCATGATTCAGCCATTTCAATGTGTTGGTGACTGTGATGTTTGCTGGAGTTCTGTTAGGCATATAAGCTCGGGAGCTCGAACTTAACCCAAAACCATGATTAAAGATAAAGGGTTAGCCCCCATATATATACCCGTCCACACTGTAATATGGAACCGATGTGGCATATCCAGTGTTTTCAATAGCGGCAGATTGGGCGCCATATTTTGCGCCATAAAAAGCCAAAACGCATTGTTGCGTACTGCTGGTTGCCCTTCTCTCACTTCGCGCCTGCAATTTGATGACGTGGCAGGTAAAACTCGCTTATGCGCACGCTATGTGCGCTATTTGAGAAAAAAACGCGCGTAATTAGGATCAGATTTTCCAAAATATAATTATTAAAATACCTCAGTTTTTCTTGAGCTGATGCGCAGCAAACCCTTTTTCCTGTTCAAGGGCAGCGGTCACATGAAATTGACCAAAAGCAGGCCTCGAAAAGGAGAATTCACATTCAGTCCCGATTGGTGCGTTAAAATATTTTATTTTTAAGTTTTGAGGATTGAATAGTTTAATAGTGTTATTCATATTAGAATTTTTAAGGTTTGAGAATTGAATATTTTAATATTGTTCCTTGACATGGTTATGGCTATTTGCTTTATCTATTTGACCTATTTTTCTTACATAGAAATATTTTTTATTTTTTGTTTTTTAATTCAGAAAATGGCATGTTTAAATTACCTACGCTATGCGCCACGTTATTTTAAGTTACGCAATTCTGAGCAAAAAATGCCATGTGCTTGCGCAACGCAACTGAAAACACTGGGCATATCGTAACAATCCATCCCACTTTTAAACCGGACGTCCACGGACTGCACACTCCGGGTGGCAACCCATACGAAGGCCCACCCCCTTGGGCCACATCCGGGGTGGCAACCTTGGGCCCGCCGTCTGGTAGCACCATAGTTATTATAGGCCCGCCTCAGGCGCGAGGTGTGTAGGTCAAATGGCAGGTCACCTTTTTTAA